>CM040127.1:216900123-217500123 GCA_022559845.1 Amorphophallus konjac | reverse complement strand
GTCGCAGGAGAAGAGAGAAAGAGAGAGGGGGCGCACAAGGCTTTTGCACAATGGCTCAATATTTTAATTCATGTGTAAACTGAAACAAGTACAAGATGGAGACTACTTATAGGGGAGGGGAGAAAACCCTAATTCTACTAGAAGGAGGGGTGCGCCTAGCTCCAAGGAGAGAAGGGCGGCCCATATTCCAGCAAGTCTAGCAAAATAAGAAAGAATCTAAGTGGGAGAAGGAAGGGGTGGAGTTGTGGAAAGGAGGAGATGGGGAAAGGGGGAAAGGGAGAGGGGAGCGCCCCCCACCTTCCCTAGTAGGGCTAGGAAGGGTGGGCGGCTGCCTCCACCTTCTCTACATGAAGAGGGGGCCGCACCCTAACCCTAATGGGCCCTCAATAAGTGGGCTTCAAGCCCCATTATGCCCATGAACCAACTACAAGACCCATTATCCCTAAATGCAACCCAATAAGCCATCACATGGCCCAATAAGTGTCTAAATAAGATAAAGTGTCCACGCAGGGACCAAAAGACAAGGCCCACATGGCCTGAGCAAGCAGAGAAGATAGCTAGAAGATGCCGCCATCGCCGAGCCACAAGGAAGTAGCGGTGTGCCGGGTGCTCCGTCGAGGATAGCGCCGTGTGTCCTCACCATCCTTAGTGACTGATATATATATATATATATATATACCGGGATCTAATCCCGCACTTTCATTAAATTCGCCGCACTCGCAGCAAGTATTTGTACGGTTTTTGAACACCGTTTTACATACCGACGCGGAGGGTTTAAATCATGTCAACCTAACTCGCATGCTTTAATGAAAAATGATCTTTAGGTCATTTGACCCCTTTTCTTGGCGATTAATCAGAGGTCCTCCCCTCTCCGAGGGGATGTAATTAACGTCGCGCCCTTTATGGCGCGGCGGGTCTCCAGTCCCGACCCGATATCCACAATCATCTGATTAGTCAGATGGAGCGCACCCCGGGCTTCGGACCACTCCAGTCTCGAAGCCCGAACACATTGTCACCTAGGTGACTGGCACGCCCTCGCACTAGATAAACCGATAAAAAGACCACCAATATCCCGATACCTTCACACACGAAATTTTAGTGCGTTCCACAATGTCTCACATATGCAAAGTCTGTACATTGTTCTGCATGCTTTAGCTTCGCATTCACTTCAAGTCTATACACTCTGTGTGTCTGCATCGCATTCATCAAGTCTATACACTCTTTAGCTCAGTTCGCAGCTGAGCCTGAAGTCTGTACAGTCTGTTCTTCATACAAGTCTATGCATACATCAAAGTCTATACATCCGTCTCACTTAGCATCTTCTAGCATTCACGCTAAGTCCATACACTACATTTGGGCATTGTTCTTCATAGCAAGTCTATACACTGCTTTCTCATGCACGCAATCAAAGTGTGTACAGCCTGTGTTCGCATCGGTTAAGTCTATACATTTGCTATGGCTTGTTCATGCATCGTTCCCATCAAAGTCTGTACATTGCTTGACAGCACACCTGAGCACTCATCGCCAATGTACACACTCTCCTATATGCATTTGTGCATTGTTTAAAACAAGTCTGTACATAGTTCTCGCGTGCACACTAAGTCCATACACTCAATGCTGCATCATGTCTGTATACGCTTTGTTTAGAGCCTGAACCAACTCTGTACATCCCTCTAATATCTTCTTATGACTGCTTGATAGGTACATCCTTCGAGAAAAAAGATGTCTGGGCACGTGATCCGAGGTTGGCACCTGGCACGTGATCCAAGGACAAAGAGGGCACAAGCCCTACACACGCCCTAGTTGCTGCTGCTATAAATACGAAGCTTCTTCCTCAGAAGAAGACTGATTTTTAAGCAGAGATTGAGAGAAGAAGAGAAGTGCAGCAGAGAAGAAGAGAGAAGCTGAGAGCCAGAGTGAGAGAGCAGAAGAAGAAAAAGGAAAAGAGAAAGAGAGAGATAGAGAGCTCGCGAAGAAGAAGAGAAGCTTCATTGTCTTCACTGGACTTTGGATCAGATCCAATCCAGTTTGCTCCTGCGAGAGCTACCTTGTGCATTTCATTTTCCAGCTTTCAGTCGCTGTGTTTTCATTTATTGTTTTTTCCTTTCATCTGATCATTGTTCTTCCGATTCCCTTATTTTGGGATCGGGGTTCCTCCTGTGGTCTCAGGAGAAGGGAGAGTTGTTTCTCCGGTTTGCTGGTGACTATGTGTCATCAATGTTTCCCTCTGGTGTGGAGGAAGAGAGGTCCGAGACCTCTGGGTTGCAAGTGGCTGGGAGTCACTTGTGGGTTCCCTCTGGGTTCGCAGAGGAAGAGAGATCGGTGATCTCTGGTTTGCCAGTGACGGGCTGTCACTAGCAGGTTCCCTCCGGTTTGGAGGAAGGGAGATTCATCTCTAGTTCTGATCTTGTGGGTAGCAAGATCAGGTGTCAAACTTCTGTGGGTTGCAGAGCTTGGGTTGAGGGATTTGTTTCCCTCGGTTTGTCAAGCTGTTAGGCAGCAATTGTTGCAGACTGAGTCTGTTGTTCTAGCCTTGCTAGTGGAAGCCTCACTCCGGTTTGGAGTGAGGGGTGGACGTAGGTCTGTGGACCGAACCACCTAAAAAATCCTGGTGTTCACTTGTGGTCTGATTTTCCTTATGTGTTCTTTTCATTGCTGCGCTCATTAGATGCTTGCTTAGGATCGTGTGAGGGCTAATTGAATTATTGTCTTGCTTTGATCCTTCTAAGTATTCTCAGTATATTTCTGCAACAGTTTTTAATTCCGCATATCTGAGCATTAGAGATTTAATTAGGCAATATTTGAAGAGGGATACATTCACCCCCCCTCTGTATCCGGGCCTTGCACCCTATCACTTCCTCTTTCTCTCATTATTTCTTTAGTTAATTTTCATTGCATGCATCATATCATATTCTTCTTTTATTTCTCTTCATCTCAATATTGAGATCTCCCACTTGTGCACTCGAGCACAGCTCCAATTGTGCAACACTTGCACATTCCTTTTACCCACCCTTTGCATAGAGGTTTAAGGGCCAACACCAACAAGGTGTGTTCATCTTCTTATTGTCATATTTGTTTATCTTATGAATTTGAAGCTACACATCTCATAATTCTAATTCAATCTCTCTTATTGGTGTTTTCTTTATTTTGCAAGGGTAATCATATCAAGAAGAACTCTCTTCATCGGCCGGTCGATTTGAAGAGAAGGTGACACTCACAATCCCCCGCATCCTTTTGAGGTATTTATATTCACGATCCCTCCTTTGTTTATTGATATATCTTTTGAGGCCTGCGTGTCTCTGGCGATCACCTTTCCCTTTAGCATCCACGCATGCTCCCCTTTTCTCCTCTTTCCCCTTCTTTTCTCATAATTCTTTTTAGTTTTCCTTAAGTGGATTTCTTAAGATCTACAACGATGGCTATTGGATTTGCTGCACTGACTTTTGGCCCCGCGATTGTGGTCAACCATGCTGCTTGTGGGTACCTGGCGGTACCGACCATTTTCAGCACCTTCCCACCAGTGGTCGGGTTGCCCAATTTCTTGGGGGAGCCTTCACCGACGTGCTGAAGGTTGAAGCTCTGGAGATGGCCGGGGTGGACGTTAGCAAGAAGCCTCGAGTTGCCGATATCCGAACCTGTAGAAGCCTGCCAGCAGGCCGATTTCAACTAGCAAGTTGAATGGTCCACCATGTAGCTTAGGGGGCTCGCCCCGCCTATTACAACAAGCCCAGGAATCGCTGCCAGGGGAACTCTCGAAGGAGAGCTACTACTTCCATCACCGGACGGCTGTCAGTGTCTGGCAAATCTATTCTGATCAGTGGTGTCTGCGTTTTCCTGGATGGACGTGATGCCCAAGTGATCCCAGATCGGGTGGTCCCTGCTGTACCAACTCGCAACTCCTTCGAGGCCCTGTCCGGAATGAGGGCCGAGAAAGAAGAAACCGATCGGCAAGGCCAAAGAGAGTTGGCCCCAAGGCCGAAAGCATTCAAGCAGGTGTGGGTTCCTAAGAAGATCCAGCCTGTTCGCCAAAATGTGCCTGTTCACCACTACCCCAAGTCTACTGGGGTGGAGAAAAGGAATGAGAGGGGCTTGGCCGTAAGGAGAGAGGAGATGGTCATGAACCCTCCACGCTGTGCTACCCCCAGGGCCTGTGCCCAGCAAGTTGATATCCCAACCATAGGGAGAAGATTCGATCAACTCGCTGGGAGAGCCCAACTAGCTTACATCCCTCCGGTAGGAGGTCGACCATTGTCCCCGGCCCTCCATCAGGGACGGGGTCAAGAAGAGATGACCGATATGGTAAGGAGGTACTTTAGGGGTCTAGGCAACCCCTCATTGGGCCAGCAGTGACTGCTCCAAGTAGCCGCAGCCGAAGAAGAAGACTGCTTGTGAATGGCAGTCGAAGAAGAAGAAGAAAAAGGAATGACGTCGTTTGTTAATGACAATGGATATGAAGACGACCCAGATTATGAGGCCGATGAAACTCCTCCCCACTCGGAGGGGAGAAAAAGAATTTCTGTATTTGATAGATTGACCTTCCTCGGTCATACGAGGAGGAGGGTCTACGAACAAAGAAGAGAAATGTGAGTCTTCGCTTGCAATATGGTCGGGATGGCCAATAAATACGGGTGTCTACTTGAGGAGCCCCAAGAATTGGTCCGACTAGCCGAGAGGCCAGGGCCGAATACCCAAAGAACTGAAGTCGCGAGGGAAATGCTGAAAGCAGCAAAGTGAAAACAAATACTATTTGAAGAAGTCACTACTCTAACTGCAAATGTAGTGACGACTGAAGAGGAGGAGGTTTTGCTGAACACCTCGCTTGAAGGCGCTTCAGGGGAAGCAGTGGAAGCCACCCACAACACATCAGCTATAGACCCTTTAGTGTTGATGTTGTTACAACAATACTGGCAGGAGATAGAGCTTATGAAGAAATAGCTGCATGAGAGAACAGAGTAGGCTTCGGCCTCCAAACAACCTGAGATGGAGAGTGAATCATCGCAAGGAGTTGTCAACCAATGTGACTTTCCACCACTATATACTCTGCCCCAGCTGGTAGAGCACAGCCAAGCGGCCACCCAACAGCCCCCACTTCAGCTGCTGATGCCACCAATACTGCCTCAGGTGCACCAGACACCTCCATTGCTGCATCCTCCACCGCAGGCAACCACCCTGGTCACCCCATACCTGCAGTCGGTGCACTTCTACCCCGAGCTGTTGAGTAGTGGATAGCGGATCTAAAGGGGAGGGGTGAATAGATCTGCCCCTCTTTTCGCAGAACACCCCTCTTTAAAGCTAGATAAAGAGAATCGCAGCAGAATATAACTAGCTTAGCGAAGGACACAACGATTGGCTTAACAAGATGAATAAGCAATATAGATATTGAACCTAAGCATGCATCTATCACAAAGCAATCGCACAAGCAAACCACAACACATGAGATTTTAAGGTGGTTCGAACTGAATCTCCAGTCCTACATCCACCCCTCACCAAATCCGGTGAGGCTCCACTAGTGCCACGCACTGAACCACAAATCTGAAAAATCTCTGATTACCTTCCTATTAACCACAGGTAGGGACGTCAACACCACAGATCGAACAACTTCCGATTGCCTTCCTACTAACCACCGGTAGGGATGATCTTTAGTTTCAAATGCTTGAATGAAATGGAAAAAGAACAAGATATGAAAACACTCAAACAAGATATAGAATATGCTCAAAGAGAAAAGATCTTGTCTGAGATTGCTGGATCTTGAATCTTCTTTTCTTCACATGATGTAGAGCACCAACAGAAGCTTCTTTCTTCTTCACAAAGCTCTCTTCTTGATTTAGCAACAATGGCTTCTTCTTCCTTGTGAAATGAGCTTCCTTGGATCTACTTGAGTTGATGAAGAAGATGATGGTTGCAGCTTTATCTTCACTTGGCTTGGGGTTGATCTTCTCTTGAAGTAGCTTGAATTACTTGAGGATTTGATGAAGAACTTCTTCCCGGAGTACTGTTCACAGCTACAGTACTCGAACTCCTCTCCATTGAACACACCCTTGTAGCCTCCTTTGATCTCTCTTGGATTCACAAATGATCAACTAGGGTTTCTAACCCTCTTGCATTGGTTTTATATCTTTTGAATGGTCTTTGGACATTCCCCAGACCAGATCCACAATCCATGGGGGATTGGGTGACTTTGGGGTTAAACAAATACAAGGAAAGGGGCTCTTCTCGAAGTGGAAAACCAAGTCAACATTGTTGGCTCGGGGCTGGCGGTCGACCTACTGAGAAACCTGCAGACGGATGGTCCCTGGAATTTTCGATCGACCGCTATTGGGCTGGCAGTCGACCACCACTGAGAATCCGTCAGCCAGTGAGCTGCTGGCAGGGGCGATCGACCGCCAGCTGGGCAGACCCCGGGTTATTCCGGGTCAGTCTGTTAACCCCTTTAGCTCTGTCGCTTGAGTCCTTTAGCAGCCCGTTCTCATCTGTGGCATCAACCTTGACAGTTTGTGGCTAGACCCCCGCGACCTGACCGCGCAGGTCGATCCGTGTGTGAGGGCGCAATCATTGAGCTTTCACTTTTGCCATCTCCACTCCATTCCTTGGCATATCTGTCATGAAAGAACATCAAGTAGTTTAGTCATATAAGAGTTGTAAAACATCAATGACTTATAGTGTGTAGCCATTATCAAAACCAAGAATATCAAATAACGCAAATGACCACAGGATGATGTCGAATGACCCAAGTGACCACAAGATGACTCAAATGACCACATGGGCACAACACGAGCCAGTCGATCCAACCGTTGTAAACAGATTGATGGTGGAGAGGATGATTGAATTAAAGCTCTCTAAGCAGAATGAAGGTGACTATGTCACGTTTGATGCTTATCGGGTGCCATACCCGCCGCATCATGCGCCCCAGCGGCTTCCCCCGTGGATCAGCAAGCCGCCCAAGTTCGACAAGTTCAACGGGAAGGGGTCCCTGAAAGAGCATATCGCATACTACATGATCGTCATGGGTGACCTAGCCACAGACAAGTCATATCTGCTAAAATTTTTTGGGTCCTCATTAACGGGGCTCGCATTTGAATGGTACTCCAGCCTTCCGGTCGGGTCAATCAGTGACTGGCCAGACATGCAGAAGAAATTCAGAGAAAGATTTCATCTCATCAAGAGGGAGGTCACGGTGGCCGAACTTTACTCAACAAAACAAAGGTCATATGAAACGACCCTTGAATATATTAAGAGGTGGAGGAACCTCGGAATGAGATGCAAGTGGTCACCGCATCAGGAGGACGTTGTACAAATTTGCAAATGGAACCTCAAAAGGGAGGTGCTGGAAAAGATGATTGGTACAGAAATCCAGTCGTTTAACTGACTGAATAATGTGGTGGCCGAAATTGAAGCATTTCTGGTAAGGTCTGCCCCAACATCAACCACTGCCACCACGCAGAAGGCAAAAGCAGCAGATCGGCGCCCAATGCCTAAAGAAACAAATGCCCTTGACATCAAGGCATTTGAACAGTAGAGAGATAAAGGTAAGAAGGTGGGTGAGCCTCAGCCCGATAGAACAGAAGAAAGGAAGGAGGGTCCCTTACTCAGGGATAAAATGAAAAAGGCCTACTCTTTTCCAAAAGAGAAGACCAAAGTTCTCTTTGACTGGGTCACCAAGTACAACAAGGTCACCCTGCCTGAGCCTAGAAGGCCGGAGGACCTGAAAAGAAGCGACAGTCCAAGATTCTGCCCTTACCATCATATGCTGGGGCATCCAATTGAAGACTGTTATATATTCAAGGATGTCATTGAAGGCATGATAAGAAAAAAAGAAATAGAACTTGGGGAGTACAAAGTCGACCCTCCGCAACCCCATGAAGCACCTCTGAGGAGGGCTGCATCCAACATGGTTTATATATACCAGGTACTGCCTGAAGAAGTTACGAAAGCCAGCACTCAGCACACTTATGAGGCCTATTTTCTGACACCGATAAAAGAACAACAGGGATGGTAGCAGGTCCCTGCAAAGACCAAGAGGAAGGCTGTACCTCACCTAAAGGCGGGGGCACATGTCCGTGGCATCACACCACGACCCACCCCTCCGGTGCCAGCATTAATCTGGACCAGCCCACCTGCGGTAATCAGAATACATACCCACAATCGGAGGAGACAGACCCCACTGCCGGTGGTCAAAGAAATTAGTCCAGAAGCCCGGCGGCTCCAAGACTATATAAATGGGCTAGATGAATATGAACAGCCTGAATTGAAGCCTTTGCTGATAAGGGACCATGTCCCATGGAAAGAGCTAGAGCAGCTCTCATTGGAGCAAAAAGAAGAGACCAATAAAACAACGGAAAAGGATGATGGTTTGTTCTGGGGGTAGGCGCCAGCCAGAGACAAGGAAAAACAAAAGAAGAAAAGAAAGGCCCGCAAGGCCATGAAGGAGACAGTGCTCTCCTGTAACACCCTGTCCGCCCTTTTCAATCTGCCCAGTGAGGAAGGTGGGGAAGAAATATTCTTTACACTAGTGACCGAGGCAAGCCAGGCAGAAGCCACGACCGCTGTCCATGCAACTCGGTCAAGCCAAAAATGGGGGTGCCAGCCGCCCGCTAACCACAACATTATTTTCAGAGGGGAGCAACCTTACAAAATACCTCCTCCAGAGGTCAAGGGAGTCCAAATCCCTCCTCCGCCGGGGCTATACAGTCAGAGTGGGGGCAGCAGCGGTGTCCCCTCCTTCCTCAAATTTTTGAATATGTCTAAGGGCAAGCAGCCATGTCAGGATGCTAGCCCTGCAACCAGGGGCATGTGGACGCACTTTTTATTGAGAATCGTTGTTTATTTGTTTATTGGGTTTATTAAGTGCATGGGCGTGGCAGTCACCTAGGTGACGATTTATTCCGGCTTCAAGGAAGCCCATGGTGCGCTCGATCTAACTAGTCAGACGATTGTGTGGTTCATGTCGGGACTAAGAACCCACCGTACCATAAAGGCTACGACGTTAATTACATCCCCTCGGAGAGGAGAAAACCCTTGATTGATTGCCAGGAAAAGGGGCCCGATGGCCAAAACTTCATAGTAATGAAAGCGAGAGCAAAATCTTGGATTACATTATATGAACCCCGCATCAGGGTGTAAACGTTCACAGATATGTATATGTCGGTCACTAGTGGACCATTTCTTATTCGGACCGAAGTCCACATTTGTAATGTAAAAGACGATGGTAAAACCGTGCAAATGTCTGCCGCAGACACGACAAGTTTAATGCGGGTGCGGGATTGAATCCCGGTAGAAGCGGGTCAGATTAATGATCTATTGGCCTGAGATGGTTGCGGACTATGGCCATATTGCGATCCCCGAGGTCCACGTCCGATGCCATGGGGTGTCATTGATTTTCTCTTCGCACACAGTCTGGGGAAATGAGGGTCCAAGGTATGCGTGCATGTCGATCACTGGCGGACCATTTCTTGTTCGGACAGAAGTCTGCGTTTGTAGCATAAGAGATGGTGACAAACCGTACAAATGTCTGCCGTGAGTACGGCAAGTTTAATGCAAGTGCGGGATTAGATCTCGGTATATATGTCGGTCACTAACGGACCATTCATTGTTCGATCGAGAGTCTATATTTCAAGCATCGAAGACAACGACAAAGACATACGCCGCAGGTACGGGAAGTTCAATGTGGGTACGGGATTGGATCCCGGTAGAAGTGGGTCAAGCTGATGGACTATCGGCCCAAGATGTGCCCAGATCATGACCATGTCGGGGATTTCGAGGTCCACGTCTGATACCATGGGGCATCGTTACTTTTCTCTTCACGCACAGTCCGGGGAAGCAAATTGTTAAGTGTGAAGCCCAAACTCGCCAACATGCACCCTCGCACGTGGATCGACCTGTAAGAAAATTTATGTTTCTCGCAGGGGCATTGTTGTTCTTCCCCTCACACTCAGTCTGGAGGAGCGGGGGTCTCAAGGCATGCACAATTATAGCATTTTTGTTACCGTTGTTCCGGCTGTTAAATTTCGTAGTGTATTCACACACGGGCAGTTCATTTTTTATTCATTAGTTTCATATCCTTCCTTTGTTTGGTTAATTTAATTTTTTTCTTGGAAGGCACGCCAGTTTCGGATGGAACAAAGGGCGCGCCGGTTTAGGTGGGCTGATGGGGGCGCGTCGATTTTAGAGGCAGCATGGAGGGCGCACCGATTTAGGTGGGCTGATGGGGGGCACGCTGGATTAGACCTATAAGAAGGGCGCACCGATTTTGGAGGCAGCATGGAGGGCGCGCCGATTTAGGTGGGCTGATGGGGGGCGCGTCGGATTAGACCTGTAAGAAGGGCGCGCCGATTTTGGATGGGAGCAAGAAGTGAGGAGGTGTTTAATCCTGCGTGAAGGGGGCGCACTGGTTTGAAGCCAAAAGGGTTAAAAGTATTTATGAGTGTGGGGCTAAAACGGCGCGCGGGGGGGGGGGGGGTACCGCACCGGATAAGTGCACGCCAAATTAGGAGCACGTCGGATTAGGTGGTTTTGTTCTTTTCAAAGGCTTGCAGATTAGCAGATGGTTATGCTATTTATTCACCTAGCAAAAATAGGTAGATTTGAAGGTTTCAAAGTGTTTTGTTCATCTGTTAAGGTCAAAGTTTGAGTAGTTCGTTCAAAGGGGTTTTAGGAACTTCGAAATTCAGTTCATGCTCTCAGGGAGCTTAGTTCGTTCTTGTGTTCATATTTCTGGCAAAAATTGGGCAGCACCTCCCCCGGACTGAGGTTTGTTGGGGCGACATAAGGGATTGTCAAACGGAGTACTCCGGGACGATCCCAAAAACTCGGAGTGGCCTAACGGCAGTCCGGTGTCCCATAGTTGAACGCAGAAGCCCCGAGGACCAGCCTTCAAGGGATTCTAGCAGTTCATGGGTAGTAACTGTATGAGAGCTCCGACGGGACAGATGTATGCCATGTGAGGCCATGAATGTTCATCTCCTGACGGGCTCCTCGAAGGCCATGCTATGGAGAAGCAAGTTTCGAAGAGCCCTGGATGAGGAGAAGGCAGAGAGAAAGTGAGGGAAACAGAACACCATATATTGCAAAAGGGACTTTTCTTTTTATTCATCCGCAAAAGGAAGGGAGATGAGATACAGAGGGGAGTTTACCTCAAAGCAAAGAAAGATACATCGAAGAAAGAAGAAAGAGATACATCGGTGGGAGAGGGGGAACGGAGCACAAGCTCCTCCCCCTCCAAGCTCACCTCTCCTCTCTCACACTCACTCTCTTCTTCTTCTTCTCCCGGGCGCAGGGGAATGGAGCTTCTCTTCTCTTCATCTTTTCTCTTCAGTGGCCAGCTAGCCAGTGTCTCTCTTTGGGACTGCCTCCTCCCTTTTGCTCCGTCGAACAGGCAGAGTATATATAGAATGGGTTGCCCTTTCTTTATTCGAACGGAAGAGACTCCCGCCACTTACTTCGTCTGCCAGACGAGCAGGATTGACATGTTACGCTGGCATCCGGTGATTGGTGTCGTACCTTGTCGTTCATTCGAGGATAGGACGTTTGTGGGTTTACCGGGATATCTTCTGCTACATCCACCGTCGATGCGTGCCTCGCCGCTGTGCTGTCGAACAGATGTGGAGGCATAGCTTGGAAGCATTGAGTGCTATGCCCCCTAGAACCTGCCCCGAATCTGATAGGAGAACAGAGTATCAGTTGGCAGATGGGACAGAATGGGGTTAAACCGGCGTGGCCAGGGGCGCGCCGGTTTAAACCCAAATGAAATTAGCGCGCCGGTTTCAGTCCTTTTGAAGGGGGCGCGCCGGGTTAGGAACTCTGTTGCATCCCTACGGTTTTGATGATGTCTCACACTATAAATCAATCTTCTATCTCTAGAATAATTCATGCTTCATCATGTAGGACTGTGCAGTTCATATGGTTGTCAGATAGATATGCACTACTTGATCATGTCTACACACTGTCTGCATAGTCTGGCCTCTGATGGGTCGACGCTCCACCTCTGATGGGCCGACGCTCCCTTTGCCATCCAAGTCCATACATTGAATTTCATATTCAAAGTATGTACATTGGTCTTCACCTGAAGTCCATACATTGAACTTAATATTCAAAGTATGTACACCCTCCGCTAAGCCTTCAGAGTCTATACAGCCATTCCTTGAGTTCAAGTCCATACAACGGCACTGTAGATTGCATCTGAAGTGTATAAAACCTTTCAAGGGGTCAAGTCTATACATTCTCCCGTTCATTTCAAAGTCTACACATCGTCTTCCACCTTCCAAGTCTATACATCCAATTGAACCACAAGTCTATACATCGTCTGCCATTTCAAAGTCAATACATTGTCTCTCGTCTCACACATCATGACCCAAAGTATGTACAACCTCTAGTCACTGTACAAGTCCATACATTGGCTGCACTGCACAAGTCTATACATTGGCTTGGGCATCCAAGTCTAGACATTGATTCACTATTCATGCCTTGATTCGAAGTCTGTACAGCGAGCGGCGTTCATCAAAGTCTGTACAGCCAACGCCTTCATTGATTCCATGTATGTACATCACTATCTCAAGCTGCAAGTCTGTACAGAGTCTGGCAGTCTACACTACACTATAGCTGCATCGTTTCACCTGAAGTCTGTACATCGTCTCAGCCACCGTCTCATTCAGCGTCTCACGCTTACAAAGTCTATACACTGGTCGGTGGAAGCAAGTCTATACATTCGACTGTTCAGCCTGTGATCAAGTCTGTACAGCCAGGGAGACCATTAAGTCTATACACTCATTCACTGTAGCTTGCACGAGGTGAAGTCCGAACATTGGCTTTAGTTTTCCAAGTCTGTACATCGGACTGGTTGAGCAAGTCTGTACAGCGGTTGCATTCTCAGGTAAAGTCTATACATTGGGACTTTTACCTACGTTCTGAACCGAACTGAGTAAGTCTATACATTCCTCATATCTTTTACCTACGCTCAGTTCAGTAAGTCTGTACATTGGGAACTTAACTAACGTTGCCTTGCCAAAGTCTACACACTGTGAACCTTCAAGTCTGTACAGACTTTACTTGTTCAAGTCTATACATCATCCAGCTCTTTGGCAAGTCTACACATCTCTAAGTCTAGACACTCAGTTATCCTTCAACCCTATACACTCGATATCACCTGCAAGTCTATACACTCTCAAGTTGTTCATACTTGCCTATATGCTGTTTTCAAGTGTATACACTCTCTCATTTGACACACTTGCTTAATTACTGTTTCTAAGTCTACACATTCGATGCCTTCATGCATTGTTCTCTTCGAAGTCTATACATCGACGTCTATACAGTGAAGTCCATACATTGCATGCAGCTGTGCTTCACAAGTCTACACATTGCTGCTCTTCATTACAAGTCTTTACACTCGTCCTCCTTCACACGACCAACTCTATACATCCATTGTCTAGCCTGCTGAATGAAGTCTACACACTGAGGTCGCATGAACACTTACAAGTCCATACACTGAGCTCGCATGAAGAACTTCAACTCTATACACTCTCACACTTGACACACTTGCCTAATTGTCATCCCTAAGTCTATACACTCGAGGGCTTCATACACTTCACAGAAGTCCACACATTTTCTCTGTTATGATAATGCATTATTCAGCTAGTCTATACACTGAGGTCGCTTGAAGACTCACAAGTCTATACACTCACTCAGTGTACACACTTGCTCATTTGCTGTTCTAATGTATATACATTCGTTGATATCTGACTGAACTAACTAATCACATTTCCTTGTCTCTGCCTGCAGATGATTCTGGTCAATGATGCCTGGCACGTGATCGAGAATGCTCTGGAAAAGGAGGGAACGAGACTCACTCGTGTGAAGGCCTGAAACTCAGGTCGAATGCCATATAGAAGGTGCCTTCTGCGATTAGATGAATAGAACTGGAGAAAAAGCTGAAGAGCAAAATCCCTGAGCAGAAGAAGAAAAGAGAGAGCTCCACGTTCCAGAAAGATGATAGAGAGAAAAGATTTGAGAGTATTGCTGTGAGAGAAAAGTCTGAGTGAGAGAGAAGAGTCCAATTTGCTTCTTCGGAAGCTACATTTGTTTTTGGTTTTTCTGAAACGATTTGTGTTCTTCGTTGGTCTTGTTTACATTTCTGTTTTTCCTTTCATTTCTTCATATATCTGATTTCGAGTTGTTACCCTCTAGTGTTTGGAGGAAGGGAGAGTTACTTCGGTTCCCCTCTGGGCTGCAGAGAAAGAGAGATCTGTGATCTCTGGTTTTGCTAGTGACGGGTTGTCATTAGCAGGTTCCCTCCGGGTTGGAGGAAGGGAGAGCCATCTCCGGTTCTGGTCTTGCTGGTAGCAGGTCCAGGTGTCAAACTCTGTGGGTAGCAGAGTTTGGTTAAGGGATTTGTTTCCCTTGGTTGTTCAAGCTGTGTGGCAGCATATTGTTCACAGACTGAGTCTGCAGTTTTCTAGCAGTGGCTAGTGGAATCCTCACTCTAGTTGGAGTGAGGGGTGGATGTAGATTGTGGACTACAATCGAACCACCTTAAAATCTCTTGTCTCCTCTGTGGCTTGGTATTATCGTTTGTGCTTTCCTTCTGTTTGGCATTGTGTTTGTGTGTGGACGGCCTCTTCCACTCGCACCTCATTATCCTGTCTTAGTTTCTCACTGAGTTAGCTGCATTGTTTAGCCATATCTGAAGGGTTGTATTTCGAAGTAGTGAGTTTCCGCTGAAGTTTTGCAAATTGGGAGTGATCTATTCATCCTCCCCCCTTCTATATCACTCTTCGTTGCGCTAACATTTGGTATCAGAGAAGGTTTGCATCATGTGGATGAACGGTTAGGGAAATGCTAATGGTCCTAGAAGCTTCATGGCTGAAGGTCAATCCATTAGTCTCCCTCCATTTTTTGATGGTAATAATTATCTCTTTTGGAAGAACAGGATGGAAGTGTTTATCAGAGCACAGAGCCACAAGCTGTGGAGGGTAATTACTGTTGGCCCGTATGATCTGCCACGGAACGAGGATGCGTGGACAGATGACCATGTCAAGCTATCTTCACTCAACTGGACAGCGCTGAACATCATCCAGTGTGCTGTTCACCCAGAGGAATATGCCCGCATATCTGCCTACAGGACTGCCAAGCAAATGTGGGATGAGCTGCAATTAATCTACAAAGGTACAGCTCAAGTGAAAGCCTCGAAGGTAAACCTCTACACCTCTAAGTATGAACTGTTTAGGATGAATGCAGAGGAGAATATTACTGAAATGTATGCCAGGTTATCCTTGATCACAAACACACTTAAGGGGCTAGGGAAGGATCTAGCTGAGGTAGACATAGTCAGGAAAATCCTTAGATCCTTATCCCCAACATGGCACACTAAGGCCATCGTGATTGAAGAGTCAAAAGATCTGACGACCTTGACAGTGAATGAACTCATAGGATCCCTCATGACCTATGAGATGAATTTCAAAGGAGGTGGTGAAGGAAGTGATAGGAAGGCTAAGAATGTAGCTCTCAAGGCATCCCGCAACAAGAGTAGTAGTAGCAGTAGCAGCAGCAGCAGCAGTAGCGGTGAGTCTGATGGCTTCTCCGATCTCGACCAGAAGGAGCAGGCAATGCTCACTCGTCAGTTCAGTAAATTTTTAAGGAGAAAGGGGAAGACCTTTAGGAGAAAAAAGCCATACTCCTTTAACAAGAATGTTGAATCTACCAATTATAGGGATAGAAATCCTAAGAGACTGACTTGTTATCATTGTAACAAACAGGGACACATGAAAGGCGAATGCCCAGATCTTCAGAAGAAGGGTCCCTACTTCCAGAAGAAGAACACAAAAGTGCAGAAGAAGAAGAAGCCACAGGCGATGGTCTGCACATGGAGCGAGGAGGAAGAAGATCCTGAAGATACTTCCTCAGAGGAGCATGAAGAAGGAATTTGCCTTATGGCAAACAGTGAAGAGGAGGTAACCAATGTTTTTGAAAATTTTACGATTGATGACTGGGAAGATGCTTATGCTGAGTTATTAGATAAATTCAATTCTCTTAGTAAAGAGCATAGGGTTCTGAAAAGAAAATTTAATACTAATGTTGAAGAACAAACCCATGTCTGTGAGGAAAATAAGAAACTAAAAGAGCAACTAGAAGAAATGACCTCACTAAGAAGAGAAAATGATAAGCTCAAGGGAGAAAACCAAGAAAGTCAAAATCAGCTCAAGGAACTCAAAATAAGAATTGAAGAAAGCTTGAATGAAAGTAGAGTGAACTCAGAAAAATATGAAGCTGTTAAAAAAGTCAATGGTGAACTTCTAAAAAATTCTGAGTCCCTTCAAAAGGAGCTGGAAGACAAACAGAAAGTTTTGGAAAACATTGTCCAAGGAAAATCTAGTCTGGATGCTATACTGGGGGCTAGGGTTAACTTCAATAAGGAGGGTCTAGGCTACGGCCCAACTAACAAAAGACCCTTACAATTCAAAACCATTACCTTCTGCCCAGAGAAGGGAAAAGAAAAGCTGGACACACCATCCAGCTCAAACAGCAGTAAGGGAACTCAATGTCAGAAAGAAAGTTCTAAAAATAGTGCTGGTCAACCATTTAAAATGGGAATGAATTCTGTGAAGAACTTCACTAAGCCTACCAATCAGAACATAAACGGTAAATGAACCAAGCAAGTGGATCAGAAGAAAAGCTGGAATTACTACAATCAGATGGGTCCAAAGAGGACCTACTGGAGAAATGATCATCATCTTCAAAAATCTGTTGATCAACAAACTTACAGGAGATATCCTAGGAGTGGCAAGCCTAATGAATGGAATAGAACTTACTTCTCCAGACCAGCTGGACTTAGTTTCAATAAACCAGAAGTAAAGGTGCCAGGGAAATCCATGATGAAGCAAATTTGGATTCCTAAACACTTGATTAGAGATTTGAATAATGTCCTTGGACCCAATTCATCTTGGGTTCCAAATCACTCTGCTTGATGTTATTTGTGTAGGTCGGCCTGGTAGCTGAAGATAACAAGTGGTACCTCGACAGTGGCTGCTCCAGGCACATGACAGGTGACCGATCCAAGTTCAGCAAGATAGAGATGAAGGTAGGGGGTCTGGTCAAGTTTGGAGGAAAGAACAAAGGTAAGATTATTGGAGTTGGTACAGTAGGTAAGTCTTTCACAAACTCCGTTGAAAAAGTTCTACTTGTGGAAGGTCTTCAACACAACCTGATTAGCATTAGTCAGTTATGTGACAAGGGTCACAGGGTTGTGTTTGATGATAACTCATGCAAAATCTTTGAAATAAATTTTGATGTGGTTAAATTTGTAGCCAACAGGATTAATAATGTCTACATGGTAGACCTAGATGAGGAATCTGAATCTAATATTTGTTTATCTGCCAATTCTGAAAATGATGCTTTTGAATGGCATAGACGTCTAGGTCATGCTAGCTTTACTACTTTAAATAAATTGGTCAAGCATGATTTAGTGAGAGGCTTGCCTAGAATAAAATTCAATTCTATTTCAAAATCATGTGATGCATGTGCTCTAGGCAAACAGACCAGGAATTCTTTCAAATTAAGATCTGAGCCATTGTCCTCTAGACCAATGGAACTCCTCCATATGGACCTCTTCGGTCCTACTAGAACTCAAAGTCTTAATGGGAACATGTTTGGCTATGTCATCACAGATGACTTCTCTAGATATTCATGGATCTTTTTCTTAGCAAATAAAAGTGATGCATTTCAAAAGTTTAATATGTTTTTCAATAAGGTCAAACAAGAAGGAAAACACAAGATCTGTTCTATTCAATCTGACCATGGAGGTGAGTTTGAAAACTCCATGTTTTCTGATCTTTGTGAAAGAGAGGGACTAACACACATATTTTCTTCTCCCAGGACACCTGAACAGAATGAAATTGTGGAGAGAAGAAATAGAACTGTGGTGGAGATGGCCCGAACCATGCTAATTGAAAGTCAATTACCAAGGATGTTTTGGGCAAAGGCGGCCAATACAGCAACTTACATAATCAACAGGGCCATGGTAAGACCCATTCACAAGAAAACACCCTATGAGCTTCTAAAAGGTAAGAAACCAAACTTGTTTCATTTCAGAATTTTTGGAGCAAAATGTTTTATTCACAACAATGACAAGAAAGATTTAGACAAGTTTGAAGCTAAAAGCTCCCCTGGAATATTTTTGGGATATTCAGAAGTGTCTAGGGCATATAGGGTCTTTAACATACCAGACAAAAAGGTTGAAGAGTCTCCACACATTATTTTTAGTGAAAAGAAAGGTGTTTCGAACAATGAAAATTTTGACAGGGATTCCAATCATGATGGGGAATTCCTAGAAGACCAAGAAGAGAACACTCAGCCAAGTGGAACAGCAAATCATCCCAACCAGGAAGAGCCAAGAGAAGCAGGTGAGTCTTCAATAAATGTTAGATTTCTTAAAGATCATCCGATAGATAATGTCATAGGCAATCCTGAAGATCCTCTTCGGACTAGGTCTCATTTTAGGAATGTGAATAATGAACACTTAATTGCTTTAGTCTCACAAATTGAACCCAAATCAATAGAAAAGGCCTTGGCTGATCAAGCTTGGGTCAATGCCATGAGTGAGGAATTGGGCCAGTTCGAAAGAAATAATGTCTGGGAACTTGTTCCAAGACCAGATAATGTTAATATCATAGGAACTAAGTGGGTGTTCAAAAATAAAATGAATGAAGATGGAATCATTTCTAGGAATAAGGCCAGATTAGTAGCCAAGGGCTATTGTCAGAAATTTGGTGTAGATTTCGATGAATCCTATGCACCTGTTGCTAGGATGGAATCTATAAGACGGTTGCTTGCTTTTGCATGTTCAAAGAACAAAAAACTCAAACAAATGGATGTTAAAAGTGCCTTTTTAAATGGAGTCATTAAAGAAGAGGTTTTTGTTGAACAACCCCCTGGATTTCAATTTTCTCCTCAACCTGACCAAGTTTTCAGGTTAAACAAAGTCTTGTATGGTCTAAAGCAGGCTCCAAGAGCATGGTATGAAAGATTGACTGAATTTCTGATCAGCAAGGGCTACAAAAGAGGTAAAGTAGATCAAACCTTATTTACCAAGGGTACAAATAAAGATCTCCTCATAGTTCAGGTATATGTAGACGACATTGTGTTTAGATCAACTATGCATGAACTATGTGTTGAATTCTCTAAAATGATGTCTGCTGAATTTGAGATGAGTTTGGTTGGTGAACTAAAGTACTTCCTTGGCTTGCAGGTACAATAGCTAGAGGATGGGTGCTTCATCAACCAGACCAAATACACAATGGAACTGTTCAAGAGGTTTGGTATGGAAAACCTGAAGCACATTACAACACCCATGGGTACCAATACCTCACTGGATGCAGATGAGACAGGTAAAGAAGTAAATGCCAAGCTCTATCGAGGTATGATTGGATCACTTCTACACTTGACAGCTTCTAGACCTGATATACAATTCAGTGTAGGAATGTGTGCAAGGTATCAGTCTAGACCTACTGAATTACATTTAACTGCAGTGAAAATAATTTTCAGATATTTGTCAGCTACTCATTCTCTTGGTTTATGGTTTCCTGCATCACACACTTTTGACTTATTTGCATACACAGATGCTGATTATGCAGGATGTAAACTAGACAGGAAAAGCACTAGTGGTCATTGTGAATTTTTGGGTGGGTGTTTAGTGTCTTGGGGTTCCAAGAAACAACATTCTGTGGCCCTCTCCACTGCAGAAGCTGAATATGTGGCTGCAGGGAGTTGTGGAACACAAGTCATTTGCATTAAACACCAGCTTCAGGACTACCAAGTAGACCTGGGGTGCACACCTATCTATTGTGATAATACCAGTGCCATTAATCTTGCCAAAAATCCTGTTTTGCATTCACGCACCAAACACATAGAGATAAGGTATCATTTCATAAGAGATGAGGTCTCTAAAAACAATTTTGAACTGATTCATGTAGGCACAGATAATCAGATTGCTGACATCTTCACTAAACCTCTGGATAATAAAAAATTCACAACACTAAGAAGAGAATTAGGCTTATACAAATTGTCTTAATTGTGTAGCCTGTTCTTTTTGTGAGGGGGAGTTCTGTATGACAGTTGGTTAGCTTTCAGAAATGCTGTGAGTGAGGGGGAGCTGGTTGAGCTGTGAGAGGAAGTGTTCTTTGACAAAGTCAAAAAGATTGACCAGATGTGTGTCTTTGCTGGTTTTCATGACAGATCTAGTGTGGTTCTCTCAGACAGTAGAATGTCACTTAATTCTTAAGTCTATAAGTCAGTGATACTAAAGTCCAGTTAGAATCTTTCATCTGGTATTCCTTCAGAGATCTGGATTAATTGTAAAAAGTATATCTTCCTACATTATCAATGATTCTGGTTCAGGCCAAAACCTGTATGTCTTGATATCTGACCCAATCAGCTTGAAATCTAGACTTCAAGATTCACTTCAAGTAATAGTCCTTCTGGTATTGTTTTCAATCATTCCATCTCTTCAACACAAGGGCTTAACTAAACAAACATGTCTTGTTTTGTTCACTGAGAAACTAGGAGCTTCATCAATGAAATGAATATTTCTCCTATGTCATGAGGTGTCAAATGCTTAAAATAAATGAAAAAGACATGACAGAGCAATGGTGGCAAGCTGGTGAGTAACTGGGGACTCTGACCTCTAATCAAGGTATTTCCTCATGTCAAAAGCCATAGTTACTAACTCTGTTCCTTAATAAAAAAAAGGAAGTAATGAGGTACTCACTCTGAGTAACTGGGGATTCAGGCCTCCAATCAAGGTGTCTCCCTAATGTCAAAAGAGTGAATCACCAACTTACTCATTGATCTTCTTGAAAATCATCTCAAAAATTCCTTGTTGTTTTGCAACTAATGGATTGCTTGTCCTCAATACCTTGAGAACACCTCTCTGACTTTGTCTCTTGTTGTCTTTTTGGATTGTTGACAGTTCAGCTATATCTGTCCATACTTGTGAACACCTGCTCTAAATCATACTCCATGTATGCTGATAAACTTTTCTATCATTCTATTTCTCTAGTGTGTACTGGAGTTCAAGAATCTTCACTTGAGTTTCGCACCTCACTTATTTTCTTAAAACTTGCTTGTGCCTTTCTGCCCTAAGAAGTTACTGTACTTCTTCTTCATGTCTCCAGCACTTTCATATATTCTGCATTTCCTTTTGCTGATGTCAAAGGGGGAGAAGGGTTTTGCAATATCAGTAGATCATGTATTGTCATGAGATTTGGGGGAGTATTGTTCATGAGCTAAGGGGGAGATTACCTTGTCATGAGATGGCTTTATCTGAGAATGGGTTGTAGGGGAGCTGAGAGGGAGTGGTTTTGGAGAAAGAAGTGCTTCTGCAGTAGTGTTTAATTTGGCTGTGCTTTCACTTTCCTTGAATTTGCTTTGATTGTTGAAACTACAGTTAATTTCTTGTTAAGCCTTGATATTGCTTGATTCATAGTGTTGCCATCATCAAAAAGGGGGAGATTGTTGCATCCCTACGGTTTTGATGATGTCTCACACTATAAATCAATCTTCTATCTCTAGAATAATTCATGCTTCATCATGTAGGACTGTGCAGTTCATATGGTTGTCAGATAGATATGCACTACTTGATCATGTCTACACACTGTCTGCATAGTCTGGCCTCTGATGGGTCGACGCTCCACCTCTGATGGGTCGACGCCCCCTTTGCCATCCAAGTCCATACATTGAATTTCATATTCAAAGTATGTACATTGGTCTTCACCTGAAGTCCATACATTGAACTTAATATTCAAAGTCTGTACACCCTCCGCTAAGCCTTCAGAGTCTGTACAGCCATTCCTTGAGTTCAAGTCCATACAACGGCACTGTAGATTGCATCTGAAGTGTATACAACCTTTCAAGGGGTCAAGTCTATACATTCTCCCATTCATTTCAAAGTCTACACATCGTCTTCCACCTTCCAAGTCTATACATCCAGTTGAACCACAAGTTTATACATCGTCTGCCATTTTAAAGTCAATACACTGTCCCTCGTCTCACACATCATGACCCAAAGTCTGTACAGCCTCTAGTCACTGTACAAGTCCATACATTGGCTGCACTGCACAAGTCTATACATTGGCTTGGGCATCCAAGTCTAGACATTGATTCACTATTCATGCCTTGATTCGAAGTCTGTACAGCGAGCGGCGTTCATCAAAGTCTGTACAGCCAACGCCTTCATTGATTCCATGTCTGTACATCACTATCTCAAGCTGCAAGTCTGTACAGAGTCTGGCAGTCTACACTGCACTGTAGCTGCATCGTTTCACCTGAAGTCTGTACATCGTCTCAGCCACCATCTCATTCAGCGTCTCACGCTTACAAAGTCTATACACTGGTCGGTGGAAGCAAGTCTATACATTCGACTGTTCAGCCTGTGATCAAGTCTATACAGCCAGGGAAACCATTAAGTCTATAAACTCATTCACTGTAGCTTGCACGAGGTGAAGTCTGAATATTGGCTTTAGTTTTCCAAGTCTGTACATCGGACTGGTTGAGCAAGTCTGTACAGCGGTTGCATTCTCAGGTAAAGTCTATACATTGGGACTTTTACCTACGTTCTGAACTGAACTGAGTAAGTCTATACATTTCTCATATCTTTTACCTACGCTCAGTTCAGTAAGTCTGTACACTGGGAACTTAACTGACGTTGCCTTGCGAAAGTCTACACACTGTGAACCTTCAAGTCTGTACAGACTTTACTTGTTCAAGTCTGTACATCGTCCAGCTCTTTGGCAAGTCTACACATCTCTAAGTCTAGACACTCAGTTATCCTTCAACCCTATACACTCGATATCACCTGCAAGTCTATACACTCTCAAGTTGTTCATACTTGCCTATATGCTGTTTTCAAGTGTATACACTCTCATTTGACACACTTGCTTAATTGCTGTTTCTAAGTCTACACATTCGATGTCTTCATGCATTGTTCTCTTCGAAGTCTATACATCGACATCTATACATTGAAGTCCATACATTGCATACAGCTGTGCTTCACAAGTCTACACATTGCTGCTCTTCATTACAAGTCTTTACACTCATCCTCCTTCACACGACCAACTCTATACATCCATTGTCTAGCCTGCTGAATGAAGTCTACACACTGAGGTCGCATGAACACTTACAAGTCCATACACTGAGCTCGCATGAAGAACTTCAACTCTATACACTCTCACACTTGACACACTTGCCTAATTGTCATCCCTAAGTCTATACACTCGAGGGCTTCATACACTTCACAGAAGTCCACACATTTCCTCTGTTATGGTAATGCATTATTCAGCTAGTCTATACACTGAGGTCGCTTGAAGACTCACAAGTCTATACACTCACTTAGTGTACACACTTGCTCATTTGCTGTTCTAATGTATATACATTCATTGATATCTGACTGAACTAACTAATCACATTTCCTTGTCTCTGCCTGCAGATGATTCAGGTCAATGATTGGGCACGTGAACCGAGGATGATGCCTGGCACGTGATCCGAGAATGCTCTGTAAAAGGAGGGAACGCGACTCACTCGTGTGAAGGCCTGAAACTTAGGTCAAATGCCATATAAAAGGTGCCTTCTGTGATTTGATGGATAGAACTGGAGAAAAAGCTGAAGAGCAAAATCCCTGAGCAGAAGAAGAAAAGAGAGAGAGCCTCCACGTTCCAGAAAGAAGATAGAGAGAAAAGATTTGAGAGTATTGCTGTGAGAGAAAAGTCTGAGTGAGAGAGAAGAGTCCAATTTGCTTCTTCGGAAGCTACATTTGTTTTTGGTTTTTCTGAAATGATTTGTGTTCTTCGTTGGTCTTGTTTACATTTCTGTTTTTCCTTTCATTTCTTCATATATCTTATTTCGAGTTGTTACCCTCCAGTGTTTGGAGGAAGGGAGAGTTACTCCGGTTCCCCTCTGGGCTGCAGAGGAAGAGAGATCTGTGATCTCTGGTTTTGCCAGTGACGGGTTGTCATTAGCAGGTTCCCTCCGGGTTGGAGGAAGGGAGAGCCATCTCCGGTTCTGGTCTTGCTGGTAGCAGGTCCAGGTGTCAAACTCTGTGAGTAGCAGAGATTGGTTAAGGGATTTGTTTCCCTTGGTTGTTCAAGCTGTGTGGCAGCATATTGTTCGCAGACTGAGTCTGCAGTTTTCTAGCAGTGGCTAGTGGAATCCTCACTCTAGTTGGAGTGAGGGGTGGATGTAGATTGTGGACTACAATCGAACCACCTTAAAATCTCTTGTCTCCTCTGTGGCTTGGTATTATCGTTTGTGCTTTCCTTCTGTTTGGCATTGTGTTTGTGTGTGGACGGCCTATTCCAATCGCACCTCATTATCCTGTCTTAGTTTCTCACTGAGTTAGCTGCATTGTTTAGCCATATCTGAAGGGTTGTATTTCGAAGTAGTGAGTTTCCGCTGAAGTTTTGCAAATTGGGAGTGATCTATTCATCCCCCCCCTTCTATATCACTCTTCGCTGCGCTAACAAACTCTTGAAGGGGCGCGCCGTTTTAAGGCCAGTCCGCTCCGTTTTAAGCATGAAGAGATCTTGTCCCGGCTTCGTGGCGACTCAGATGAACATTTGCACTCCCGCGAGGCTTTAGTTGTAATGCACCGCCTCCGAGGCATTTGATTTGAAGCCTCCAAGCCCCGATTTAGGAGTTTGAGTGATTTTCGACGCATGCCGTACATGTGTTTGAATTCCCGAGTTTCTTTTGATTCGGCCATCGGCACAGCTGACTAGGGAGCCGGAGCTGTCTCTTCTGCCCGAGGGGCTTCTTTGTTGGGTGACGGAGCACCGGGGATATATTCGTCCTGCTTGGAGGAGGTATGGAGTTTATTCGACTTTCCCGTCTTCGACTTGCTCTTGAGATGTCAAGACATTCGTGCCGCAGGAACGTTCCTTTTCTTCTCTCCTTTTTGACGTCCACAGGGTACTCTCCCGCAACTTCAGTAGCCCTCTTGTAACACCCTCAAATATAGTTAAGTTGTACTCTATATCACCGAGGTGCCTTTTCAAGTATCGGCTCAGTTCTTGTAAAGAACTCCGAAGTTAAGCGTGCTTAATCGGGAGCAATACCGGGATGGGTGACCTGCCCGGGAAGTCTCCCATTTTGGAGCCGATCACCCTTAAAAAGGGATAAAACCGTGAGGCCGGTAGGCCAAAGCGGACAATACCTCGACGGTATAGAGTACGGGGCGTTATAGAATGGTATCAGAGCTATACCCCAGCCGGAAGTGTGGGAACTAAGTGCCATGCAGGGCAAAGTGCTATGCTATGGGAGCCACCTCTTGAGTCCGTAATGGAGCAAAGTGCTACATAGTGGGAGCCACCTCTTGAGCCTGTAGGGGCCACCTCTAGAGTCCTACCTGCCTAGGGGCTTGATTGCGTGATTGTGTGCTATATGTGCCCAGCGACGAGGACGTCGCCTATATAAGAGGGGTAGATTGTAACACCCTCAAATATAGTTAAGTTGTACTCTATATCACCGAGGCGCCTTTTCAAGTATCGGCTCAGTTCTTGTAAAGAACTCCGAAGTTAAGCGTGCTTAATGGGGAGCAATACCGGGATGGGTGACCTGCCTGGGAAGTTCCCCCATTCTGGAGCCGATCACCCTTAAAAAGGGATAAAACCGTGAGTCCGGTAGGCCAAAGCGGACAATACCTCGACGGTATAGAGTACGGGGCGTTATACCTCTGGTACTTCAGATGAAGATAGGACCGGCCCGATTGCAGGCGGCAGGGGACAACAAGAGGATGACACCCAGCAGAAAGGTGCAGACTCGGAATCTAATGAAGCAGGTCCATCAGGGGCTGTAGTACAAGGCTCTTCCAAGCCGAGATAAGCAGAAGAAATGAAGCTATCCAATGTCCGAGCAGGAAGCCGGGTAGTGTAATTGTTGAAGAAGCTCTTGGCAAGATTCACCGTTTGGGAAATCCACTCTCTGAGTGAAGAGACCCGGTAGGTGATTATTACTGCCTTGCAGACACCAACCCAATACGAGGCTTGTTTGGCCGAGACACTACCGGGAGCAAATGTGACCTTCACAGAGGAAGACATGTTACTCCCCACTATCAGCCACAATAGACCTCTTTACATGAAGGGACAGTTGAATGGTCGGGAACTGAACAGAATTTTGGTGGATCCCGCAACGGCCGTCAACATTCTTCCATACAGAATTTACCAGAGGTACTACTTCAATGTCCACCTCGATAAAGTCAGAGATATGCATATAGCCGGCTTCAACCAGAAATGCGAGGTCCCACTCGGAGTGGCGGAGTTCACCCTCACTATGGCAGATTTTACTACGAGGGTTCGGTTCCATGTTATCAACTCCAACACCACATACAAGTCACTGCTTGGCCACCCCTGGCTACATGAAAATCTGGTGGTGCCATCCACATTACACCAATGTATTAAATATAATCAAGAGGGAAAGGAGGAAAGGATATTTGCCGAGCTCCGTCCATTCAAAATATTTGAACGCCATCTGCTCGACGCTCCTCTATATGCGGAGCAGTCACAGACGACCCATAAAGCCAAGACTCCTGTCAGGGCACCATAAGACACCTCTGGCGATGACTAGTTCCCACCGCCACCGCTAGGATACGTGAGTCCCAGGGTAGTGTCACATGTTGCTATCATAGGGGACATGGGCAGAGTTGCACCTCCTGCCATTTACCCTGAAGCCAATCGAGCCGAGATCGACCAGCATCATGGCCATATCAAGATCACGGAGGGTCTCATCAAGCCAATAGCTGGCTTCGACCATCTCACTGTTGAGCCTCTCAAGACATTGGAGCTGGCACAATCTGAAGGCCCCAGCAGCTTATTCTATATAGCTAAGGAGCACCCTACACAGGAGGATACCGATTGTCATCTCCCTGAAGATACAGAGAACCCATTAGTCCCCATTCAAGGGCTGACGTTTACAACAAGTCGGGTGGCCAAGATGTTCCGGAAGCAGCATATCCCCTCTGGCTAACCCCGCAAAGAGAAAGAAGCATTCAAAAGACTTTGGTATCCTGCCAGCCTAGACAAAGAATTAAGGCGTGTCTCCTAGCACCCTAGATTGGGCTTCACCCTTGAAGAAAATTATTACAGTGGACGCTATGAGGTGGGTACCATCTCCGCTTTCTTCTTAGCAAAAGATAGTCCACCGGGGGCAACTTATGATGAATACCCGGCGGAAGCTGAACATCCCGGGTCGACTCAGTCAAGAGACCCAGAATCAGAAGCTACAACCTCTTGCAAGTGCTGGGACCAGGTTTACCCAGAAGAGATGGCTTGCCAAGCCAGATTTGACACGGCTAGCAGTAGCGAAGCTGAAGACACTGAGGAGGTGGGGGTTTCCTTCCCCCGTAGCCCTCCCCGGGCGGTGATATCAACACCCCTTAAACCGATCAAGGAAACTTCTGCTGAGGCCAAGCGTGAAATGCCCGCTACCAGAAAAGAACATACCACCTCCACCGCAGACATGGTGATTCAAAGAGGCATGTGGGAAGAATTACCTTCATGGGCTACAAAGTTGAAATGTTGCCCCTCCAGCTCAGCACCAAAAAACAGCTAGCCCCTCAAGGTTGCCAACATACCAGCAGAAGTTGAAACTGCTGGCACAGCTGTTAAAGCCAAAGCTCCAAAAGGCCCACTAATAGAACAATTCACACAGTCGCCACTGGCTGAACTAGAAGCTCCCAATAGGGTCTGTGGGCAACACAATGAAGAGGTTGAAGTTCTTGAACTCGAAGATGACATTTCAAACTTCGTTGACTTACAACCAGTGCCACCGGAAAAAGAAGAAGGAGGCCAAGCCACGGTCGATGAGCTGATAGAAGTTAACTTGGGAAGTGAGGACGACCCCAGGCCAACCTTCCTCAGTGCTCAACTATCTTCGGAAGAGCAGAAGATGTACATCCAGTTGCTGCAAGAATATCGAGATTACTTCACCTGGAGTAACAAAGAATTGCCAGGACTTATCCCCACAGTTTCACAGCACGAGCTGGCTATAAACCCCGAAGTGGAACCAGTGAAGCAATCACCCTGGCACATGAGGCCAGAGCTCATTACTCAAATATGCGAGGAAGTAGACAAACTCATTGACGTGAGTTTCGTCGAAGAAAACCAATATACCACGTGGTTGGCCAACATTGTGCCCGTGAAAAAGAAGAATGGGTAGATCCGAATTTGTGTAGACTTCCGAGATCTGAATAAGGCATGTCCCAAGGATGACTTTCCGGTGCCAATAACGGAAGTCATGGTTGATGCTACAACCGGTCACGAAGCCCTATCATTCATGGACGGGTCGTCCAGATATAATTAGATATGGAACGTGGAACATGACCGGGTCCACACTGCCTTCTGAACCCCCAAGGGCATTTACCATTACAAAAGGATGCCATTCGGTCTAAAGAACGCTGGTGCAACTTACCAGCGGGCGATGACCAGAATTTTTGATGAGCTGCTCTACCATAAGGTCGAGTGCTACATAGATGATATGGTGGTAAAGAACAGAAGGAAAGAAGACCATTTGTAGGACCTCCGAATCATATTTCAGAGGCTCGGGCAGTATGAATTATAGATGAACCTCATGAAGTGCGCCTTCGGAGTGTCGAGTGGCAAATTCTTGGGTTTTATTGTCAAATATCGAGGGATTGAAATTGACCCTGCATAGATCAAGGCAATCTAGGGGTTACCTTTGCCAAGGAATATCTCTGAGCTGAGATCTCTTCAAGGTCGTCTGGCTTATATCCGACGGTTCATATCCAATTTATCGGGGCAATGCCACCCCTTTCACAAGTTGATGATGAAAGATGTTCCCTTTTACTAGGATGAAGAATGCCAGACAGCTCTGGAAAAGCTAAAACATTACCTAACAACTCCTCTAGTGCTTGGCGCACCGGTGAAGGGACAGCCGCTGATTCTGTACATAGCAGCCAGACATTACTCTCTGGGGGTAATGCTGGCCCAGAATAATGAAGAAGGAAAAGAACAAGCCCTCTACTATCTCAGTCGAAGGCTGGTTAGAACCGAGGAGAAATACACCTTCATTGAGAAGGTCTGCCTGGCACTCGTCTTCGAGGTCAAGAAACTCTGGCACTATATGTTGTCGCATGAGATATGGCTAATATCCTAGGCGGATCCGCTGAAGTATATTCTATCTCAATCGGCGCTCAAAGGCCGCTTAGGCAAATGGGTAGTAATTCTCATGGAGTTTGACATCTTCTACATACCACAGAAAGTTGTTAAAGGCCAGGCCATCGCAGATTTCTTTGCTATGCACCCAACACCTGAAGACTATCCGCTGGAGATAGAACTCCCTGAAGATGAGACCCTGGAGGCAGACTAAGTGCAACACACTCTGTGGCAGTTGTATTTTGATGGTGCATCCAGAATTGATACTCCGGCAACTGGATCAGCTAGTGTCAGAGCCGGCGCAGGCATAGTCCTGAAGTCTCCCGAGGGGGAAGTCATATATACCTTCTACTCAATAAACAAGCCCTGCACAAACAACGAAGTAGAATATGAAGCCCTGATTATTGGATTGCAAATTGCTCTATCCATGAAAATTTGAATGCTTGAAGTGTTCGAGGACTCCATGCTGGTTGTAAAACAAGTGGGATGGGAGTTCGATGTGCAGAAGCGAGAACTTCTCCCTTACCACCAATTGGCGTTACGCCTAATGGCAAAATTCTACATCATCAAAATCAAACACATCGTTTGAGGATAAAATGCTCAGGCGGATGCCCTCGTAAAATTGGCCAGTTCCTTGGCAACCCCGCCAGACATAAGCCTAAATATAACTATGATTAATAGACATCAGGTCCCCTGCACGACGGAGGACCTATCTAATGAAGAAGAAAATGAAGTGGCGACTATAGAGGATATCTAACAGCCCAATTGACGGGAGCACCTCCTACGCTGGTTCCAGCACCAACAACTCCCGAAAGAGAAAGAGCAGAGAATGAAATTACTTAGAATCAAAGACTCTTATGAGTTAAGAAACGGGATGATGTGAGACCACCTATGGACCTATATTGCAAGCAATCAAATTGAGCAATAGACTCACATTAGTGAACACAATCGCGAAGCACACACTAGTGCCCGTAGGCGACTTCGCGATGACGGAGAGGGTCCGAGTTGGGACCTTGATACTCCAATGGTTGGCTTGTTAGGATCGGTGCAAGTATTTAGAGGGGGGGGTGAATGAATATTTCCTCTTAAAAACCTTTTCGCCCAGTTAAAATTTCGCTTACTAAAAATGCTCGTTTGCAAACCAAATATACTTGAAGGCAGAATGGCAGTAGTGAAACAACCAAACACAAAGTGAGGTCACTAGGGGGCTAACCAGACAGATTTAGTCAATCTGAAAACTAATTAACTCTTCTGCTCAACCAGAAGGCAAACACAAGGAGCGCCCCTATACAATCACCTAGCGGAAGCACAAAAAGACAATCACACCACTGCACAATAGATTTTTAGGTGGTTCGGTCCAGCAGACCTACATCCACCCCACACTCAACCCGAGTGTGGCTTCCACTAGCTCACGCTAGAAACCGCAGACTCAGTCTGCAACAGGTGCTGCCACACAGCTTGACCAGGGGAACAACCTCCCCTCTTCCTCCCAACCGGAGGGAACCACTAGTGACACCAGTCACTAGCAAACCAGAGACGCAAGTCTCTCTTCCTCCAGACCGGAGGGAACACCTAGTCTTGCAACCCACAAGACTAGAACCGGAGGACCAATCCTCCCTTCCTCCAAAACCGGAGGGAACCAACCGGTGACTTCCAGTCACCAGCAAACCAGAGGTCGAAGACCTCTCTTCCTCCAGACCAGGAGGGACCCCTGGACTTGCAATCCACAAGCCCAGAACCGGAGATCAGATCTCCCTTCCTCCAAACCGGAGGGAACCCACAAGTAGCACCCAGCTACTTGCAACCGGAGATAGCAATCTCCCTTCTCCTTAACTAACAGGAGGAACCCCGACCTCTCTACAGAGTATCGAAAAAGTAGCAAGTAAATAGATCAAAAAAAAAATGAAACCAGCAACAGAAAGCTGAAAAGATAAAACCAAATGTAGCTCTCGCAGGAGCTGGCTGGCCTGGATTTGATCCACGGTCCAGTAGACAGATTTTCAGGTAAGTTTTTCTTCCTCTTCTCTTCTCTCCTTCTTCTTCTCTTTCACTCTCTCGATCTCTACTCCCCTATTCTCTTCGGCTCACACTTCTATCTCTCTCTTTCTCTTCTTCTCCTTCTGCTCTTCTTCTTCTTCACTCTTTCTTCTCTTTTCACACGAGCACTATCTCTCTCTCTTTTTCTTCTTCTGCTCTCACTCTCACTCTCTTCTCTGCTCTCTTCTTTTCTTTCTTCTCTTCCTTTTTCTGGATCGGGGCTCTCTGTATGAGCTTTTCTTCTTGCCAACTCGATCACCTTCATCTGAGGACGAAGGGTTCTATTTATAGCAGCAACAGCAGGTGGATAGGGCACAAAACGCGTGTGCCTCCCACATTTCCAGAATCTTCCTGCCACGTGTCCTTATCAGATTGGTTCCTCTTGTCTCGGATCACGTGCAGCCCAGGAGTGTGGAATGTTCTTCCTCGGACCTGTAATGAGATTACAACCCATTAAAACTGAGGGCTACAGGAACTAAAGCTGCATGAGGTATGGACTGTACTGGGAATGACACGAGATAGATACGGTGACTACAACACGAAACAAGGAAAGAACAACACGAGATACACTGTGACAGAACAGACACAACGAAGAGAACGACACGAAATACAGCGGTGACAAAAGTAAACATTACAAGAGAACAACACGAGGTTCATATGAGAACAGTACGAAGTTAGAAGGAAACAACACGCGGACATAAACACAAGAGAAACACGAAGACATGAATACAAATGAAAACAAAGACCTAAGGGTAACACGGGGTGGTACAGAAAACAGCACGAGATAGAAAATAGAACGATACGAGGTACCAAGGCTAATACAACAAGGAAGATGACACGAGGTCAGATAAGAACGGCACGAGGTGAGAAGAAAACGACACGAGGTAGAAAGAAAACAACACGAAGACAAAAACAACACGGAGACACGAAGACACAAATAGAAACCAACACGAAGTGGCACAGAAAGTAACACGAGGTGCTGCAATGTTCTGCACGCAGTGGAACAAAAACGACACGAGGACACAGAAACAACAGTAACCGACACGAAGTGTGGTTACTAAACAGGAACGACACGAGGTCTACAGGGAAACGACTCGAAGTTCATCAGAACTATTCGAGCTGTTTCAGAAACACGACACGAAGTTAAGTGAGAACAGCAAGAGGTGAAAACGACACGAGCTGACAGCAACTCAAGGATGAAAAATAGAAACCGACACGAAGTGTGGTTAAGGCGAAAAGGACACTGAGTCTAAAGAGAAAAACAGCACGAAGACAGCGAAAACGACACGAAGTTCATAAACTCAACACGAAGACATAACTACTGAAATAATACGAAAGACACAGACACATCACGAAGATCAACACAGAAACCGACACGAGGTGTGGTTTCAAAATAAACGAAATCGACATGAGATGAACAACTAAAAAATAAAGGAAACGACACGAAATATAGTGGAAACAACACGGACACACGACCTGAAGGACAGTAAACATAAACAACACGAAGTATGACAGAAACAGTACGGACATACAATGTACTACCTCATAGCAGATTTCCTGTTAGGCATAGAACTCAACACGAAGTGTTGTAAGCTCAGACGACACGAGATCTTTTCGTGTTAGTGAGGGGAAACAACACGAAGACTCAAATACAGAAACAACACGAAGATGATGTGCAGTCTGATGTACAGACTTTGAAGAACAGTCCAATGTATGGACTTTGAAATCGAAGACCAATGTGCAGACTTGACAGTGAAGACTAGTGTGCAGACTTCAAGTTTAACTGTGGATGTACAGACTTCACGCGTTGACGCAACATGCTATGCAATGTACACACTTCACTGAATAGGATGTGCAGACTTTGTGAGCGCCAAGTGATGTACAGACTTGGATGACCAACGCCAATGTATAGACTTCCAACGTGAGTGATGCGCTGTACAGACTTTGTCTTCAGACGCTAAATGAGACTGACAGTGTATACACTTAGCCAATGCAATGCACTGTATGGACTTCTAAGAGACGCTCAATGTACAGACTTACTGCCAATCAATGTATAGACTCTGTAAATGCATATGAATGCTTTATGCAGTAGATAACAGTCTGAACTTCAAATGCAATGACTTACACAACAAAATGACTCACAGTGATTAACAACAAACACCAATCATCAAACCACAGCAATGAATGCTTTATGCATCAGTTTAACATGTAGCATGACTGAACATCAAATATGTTAATCTAAACTGAGCAGCAAGATGACTGAACATTTGATTAACTCACATCAACAACCAATCATCAAAACCATCATCAAAACCACAGGGGCACAACAATCTCCCCCTTTTTGATGATGGTAACACTTTCAATATATTGAGTCATTCTGATGATGTGAGGCAATCTGTTGAAGACTCAAATTATTCTCCCCCTTTGACTTCATCAAAAAGAAAATAATTTGAGAAATTAAAGCAGGTGTAAAAGTTCAGTCAATTCCTCCCCCTTGCAAGAACATGATTCTGCCTTTTTGGCAAACAATCTCCCCCTTTGGTATAATCAAGATAAACCATGGTAGATGCAGATGCAGCAAGAAATGCAATACTTTCCCCTGAGTATATGAGTGCAAGGTCACAAATGATATGAACATGATTCAGTGTGACAAGGAATGCTCCCCCTGAATAGATGCCAATTGATATGAAATTGATGCAAGACATGGAATCTCCCCCTCAATAAGTGGAATCTTATGAGATGAATGAGAAGGAGACCACAGGGGCAAACAAGGAGAAGTTCAGTTCAGTGAACCAATAACATGAGCAGAAGAAATTCAGCCAGACAGATTTTTCAAGGATGCTCCAAACACAAGAAATTTAGTCAGATTTTCAAAGAGATATCAATCTCATAAATCTAAAGCATAAGTTTTCAAAGTCTTCTATCATAAGGGCTTATGAATGACATTTATTTGAACAGCATGGTTTAAACATGATGTATGCAGAGTTTATCAATAAAATTCTGTATTGATATCTAAAGCCATGTTTTAATAAAAATGAACCAAGCCCTCATATTTATCTTGATTATCCTCCCTTTGTCTTACACAATCAAATCTATTGACTTCTTTCAGAATTACATGCACTAGTATTGAAATCAAGCAATTATGAAGTCATATTATTTTGTCTAGGGTTGTAGCAATTTGATTTTTGCATCAATATTCAGATATTTCAATCTTTTGAATAATTTTCTTGCTACAATTTTACGAGCACTCTAGTTCAGTTCACACCTTGTAGCTAGAGGATATACCTTGATTAGAGGCCAATATCCCTAAGCACTTAGTGTGACTAACTGTCATGCTATATATGAACAGAGATAGCATTTACACATCATGATGCACTCCAAATCATTTCTTGATGAGTGAGTTGTATTTCTCAGTGTGCATGCCATTACTCTGCCAACAATTACCCTTTAGACAAAACAGACAAATTCCTTTGCTTCAAGTCAATAATAATTTCATGTACTTAACCAATTGAAGCCATGAATTCAATAATGCAGATTTCAGAAGTTTTCAAGATACAGCATGAAACAGATGGTTAAGGTTTATTAAACATGCTTCAGATATTTTTTAAGAGATTTTTAAAGTCAAACTCATTGAATACATTGAACTTAAACCGCATAAGTTATTTTAGTCATTCATAAAAATGTATAATAGAAGATTTCTAGTTCAAAATTTTCAGATTTATGATCGAGATAGCCCATTGAAATCTTTATGAAAGACTGATAGAATTCTGAAGCCAAGCGATACCAATTGTTACCAATTGATAGGAGAGATTTTGAAGCTTAGTGTTTTCAAATTATGATCAAGGCTTGTCAACAAAATCAGTAAGAGAGGATATGCAATGAGTTCTGACCCATGTATGCATTTGACAACCTTTATGCAATTGCAATGACTCCCCCTTACAATATGCATTCAAACTCTCTTTTTGGCATTTTCAATACAGGGAGATGCAATGCACTATATGCATGCAGGGACATGCAAAGACTCAACATTGAATTGTTATGCAAGGATATGCAAGTGACTCCCCCTGAAAACATGCAATGCTTGCACTGAAAACTGAACATATGATTCCAAATGATACATGCACATTCAGACTGCCCTATCAAGCAACATGACCCATGGTACTAGGCGGAGCACTTGGTCTAAAAGACCAGCTCTCACATAGTAAGGACCTCCGGACAGATTTCCATGTCTTTTGGTAGCTTACCATTTGATATACCATCGAGGTCATGAATAACAAGGTAAACTCAACAGTCCTATATGCAATTCAGGTTTTCAATGAATTATGCAATAGACAGTTTTCAAACAGCATTCACATTCAGTTCAGATTTTCAGAAATTTCAGAGTGCATTTCAGATTTTCAAGAGCAGACCTAACATCAGGTTGATTAGGACTGAACAGATCAATTCAGTACTAACAGTTCCAAGATCTTCAGATAGTTTGTTCAGCTCCCCCTTAACCAGTTCCATGTACACTTGGCAAATTAATCCATGGTGATCATGCATGACAGTGTAGCACCCATACAATTTCAGTAATTGAACTTTTATGAGTGAGCAGGAGAATGCAATTGATATTCATTATGCCAGTGTGTGCATGAGCAGCTCAAAAGACAGGTTTAACAGTGCAAGTGACAGAATCTGATACAAGCTCCTAATTGATCAGATTTAAACATGATATCCAATCATAATAGCAGTGCAAATTATAGAGCAGACTTTAATTACAATTTTCAGAACTGACCTTCAAAGTAGTAACCCGGGGTCTTCTCACTTGAGTGCCTTGGTTTATTTACCCCTTCTTGTTTATTTCTTTCCAAGGCACACCTGCATTAACTGGGTTATTTTGATCCAGCAGGAACCCAAGCGGCCTCGGGTCCTGTATTACCCCCAACATGTGTTCTAAACAAACTTTGTGCATGAAGGTCATCAGATGTCATTAATTTACAGTTGGACATGGAATGTCCATACTGACCACAATAATAGCAAGAGATAACATAGTTTTTGTTCCTTTGAGCATGCATGTTAATATGATCATGAAATCTATTCCATGAAGGTTTTTGTTATCCATATGAACATTTTGTCTTTTATTTCCAGCCAACCAACCTTGATTAGCTTTATGACCTGGCTTTCCATAGTTAAGACATGGAAGTGTTTTTCTTTTAAAGCCATAGTCATTTCTAGCAGTAACATGGGGAGCAGGGAATTTTACAGATTTGAAATGAAAATCCTTTCCCTTTACATGCCAACAGTTTCCTACTGTATGGCCATGCCTCCAGCAGTGAGAGCAGACAATTGAATTTCTTATTTTAGCATTCAAATCAACATGATAAGACTGTGATGTTTTCTTACTTCTAGCACACCAGCATTGTGCAACAGTATGACCTACTTTACCACATTCAAGGCAATTAGTTCTTTTATTCAGATGAGCATGATTGTTAGCATGAGAATTTTTGGCTTTTATGTCATCTTGTCTCATTAAATCACATTTATGCATAACATGACCAATTCTATGACAGTAAAAGCATTTAACACTTTTCCTTTTATCAGAAAAATTCTTGACCTGAGAATTTTCAGCAAGCAATCCTTTAAAGATATGTGCATGTGAATATGAATGAAGGCTATGATTGTCATGCACAGTGTCAGCAGAGATATTCATGGATGAAGTTGAGCATGAACACACAGAATTCTGATTTGATTTTTTATCATTTAGGGTGACATTCATTTTCTCTTTCCCTTTCACAATTTTTGATAGAGAGGCTATTTCAGATTGTATGGAGGATATTTTCAATTCAGATTTTGTTAACTCTTCTTCACATATGACAATTTGTTTTTGTAGGGCATCATTCAAATTTTTTAATGACTCATTCGTTTCTCTTAAGGATCTGATTGTATTCTTTTGAAAATTATCATCAAATTTGATTTCCTTAACCAGATCCTCTAAGATTGTACATTGATTGCATGAGTCTTCCTTCTGAATACCTTTTTCTTTTTCAATGGTTAACCATTGCTGTCCCATCACTGTGTTCAAGACCATCAGTTTTTTATTTTCATCTTTTAATCTTCCATTTTCTTTTCGACATTCAGCACTGTCACGTTTCAGATTATCCATCATGGATTTAAGCGCAGTTACATCTTGCATGCTCTTAAGGAGATCAATATCTTTCTCATTCAGATTGTCTTTTAATTCAATAATCTTGTTTAGACAGTTTTGATTCTCAACTTTTAAAGCAACATTTTGTTCTTTAACATTGTTAACGTTTATCATGCAGACATCATAAGAATCTGATAGCTCATCATAAGATAAATCTTCAGGTTCGGAGCTTACCTAAGATGATGAGTCATCCCTTTGATCTTCACTGTGATTGCTTCGGTTGGCCATCAAACACTGATCATTTTGCTCTTCATGAACGGCAGCCACTTTGTTAAAAATTTCCTCTCCAGATGTGCACTCGAAGACAAATGGAAATAGGTCAGTATCGACTGCCGCTGTCAAAATATTAAGAGCCATGAGATTCTCACGGTTCTTCAGTCTGTCCTTCTTGGACCATTTAGTCTGATCGTGAGACAATTTATGTGGGCCTCTAGACACAAGATTCCATAGATTTGGATCAATGGAATCTAAGTAGACAACAAGGCCGCCTAGCCAATCACAGAAATTAGAACCATCAAATATCACGGATGGAGCCATTTGATCAAGCGATCAGTAAGCGTTCGATTAAAAATCCAAGCAACAGTCGAGCAGAAGAACACCTCACAAGATGGCAGGATCCCCTTCAGATCGTTGGATCTGTTGAGCTAGGGAACCGCTCTGATGCCAACTGTTAGGATCGGTGCAAGTATTCAGAGGGGGGGTGAATGAATATTTCCTCTTAAAAATCTTTTCGCCCAGTTAAAATTTCGCTTACTAAAAATGCTCGTTCGCAAACCAAATATACTTGAAGGCAGAATGGCAGTAGTGAAACAACCAAACACAAAGTGAGGTCACTAGGGGGCTAACCAGACAGATTTAGTCAATCTGAAAACTAATTAACTCTTCTGCTCAACCAGAAGGCAAACACAAGGAGCGCCCCTATACAATCACCTAGCGGAAGCACAAAAAGACAATCACACCACTGCACAATAGATTTTTAGGTGGTTCGGTCCAGCAGACCTACATCCACCCCACACTCAACCCGAGTGTGGCTTCCACTAGCTCACGCTAGAAACCGCAGACTGAGTCTGCAACAGGTGCTGCCACACAGCTTGACCAGGGGAACAGCCTCCCCTCTTCCTCCCAACCGGAGGGAACCACTAGTGACACCAGTCACTAGCAAACCAGAGACACACGGTCTCTCTTCCTCCAGACCCGGAGGGAACCCCTGGACTTGAATCCACAAGCCCAGAACCGGAGATCAGATCTCCCTTCCTCCAAACCGGAGGGAACCCCTGGACTTGAATCCACAAGTCCAGAACCGGAGATCAGATCTCCCTTCCTCCAAACCGGAGGGAACCCACAAGTAGCACCCAGCTACTTGCAACCGGAGATAGCAATCTCCCTTCTCCTGAACTAACAGGAGGAACCCCGACCTCTCTACAGAGTATCGGAAAAACAGCAAGTAAATAGATCAAAAGAAAAACGAAACCAGCAACAGAAAGCTGAAAAGATAAAACCAAATGTGGCTCTCGCAGGAGCTGGCTGGCCTGGATTTGATCCACGGTCCAGTAGACAGATCTTCAGGTAAGTTTTTCTTCCTCTTCTCTTCTCTCCTTCTTCTTCTCTTTCACTCTCTCGATCTCTGCTCCCCTATTCTCTTCGGCTCACACTTCTATCTCTCTCTTTCTCTTCTTCTCCTTCTGCTCTTCTTCTTCTTCACTCTTTCTTCTCTTTTCACACGAGCACTATCTCTCTCTCTTTTTCTTCTTCTGCTCTCACTCTCACTCTCTTCTCTGCTCTCTTCTTTTCTTTCTTCTCTTCCCTTTTCTGGATCGGGGCTCTCTGTATGAGCTTTTCTTCTTGCCAACTCGATCACCTTCATCTGAGGACGAAGGGTGCTATTTATAGCAGCAACAGCAGGTGGATAGGGCACAAAACGCGTGTGCCTCCCACATTTCCAGAATCTTCCTGCCACGTGTCCTTATCAGATTGGTTCCTCTTGTCTCGGATCACGTGCAGCCCAGGAGTGTGGAATGTTCTTCCTCGGACCTGTAATGAGATTACAACCCATTAAAACTGAGGGCTACAGGAACTAAAGCTGCATGAGGTATGGACTGTACTGGGAATGACACGAGATAGATACGGTGACTACAACACGAAACAAGGAAAGAACAACACGAGATACACTGTGACAGAACAGACACAACGAAGAGAACGACACGAAATACAGCGGTGACAAAAGTAAACATTACAAGAGAACAACACGAGGTTCATATGAGAACAGTACGAAGTTAGAAGGAAACAACACGCGGACATAAACACAAGAGAAACACGAAGACATGAATACAAATGAAAATAAAGACCTAAGGGTAACACGGGGTGGTACAGAAAACAGCACGAGATTGAAAATAGAACGATACGAGGTACCAAGGCTAATACAACAAGGAAGATGACACGAGGTCAGATAAGAACGGCACGAGGTGAGAAGAAAACGACACGAGGTAGAAAGAAAACAACACGAAGACACGAAGACAAAAACAACACGGAGACACGAAGACACAAACAGAAACCAACACGAAGTGGCACAGAAAGCAACACGAGGTGCTGCAATGTTCTGCACGCAGTGGAACAAAAAATGACACGAGGACACAGAAACAACAGTAACCGACACGAAGTGTGGTTACTAAACAGGAACGACACGAGGTATACAGGGAAACGACTCGAAGTTCATCAGAACTATTCGAGCTGTTTCAGAAACACGACACGAAGTTAAGTGAGAACAGCACGAGGTGAAAACGACACGAGCTGACAGCAACTCAAGGACGAAAAATAGAAACCGACACGAAGTGTGGTTAAGGCGAAAAGGACACTGAGTCTAAAGAGAAAAATAGCACGAAGACAGTGAAAACGACACGAAGTTCATAAACTCAACACGAAGACATAACTACTGAAATAATACGAAAGACACGGACACATCACGAAGATCAACACAGAAACCGACACGAGGTGTGGTTTCAAAACAAACGAAATCGACACGAGATGAACAACTAAAAAACAAAGGAAACGACACGAAATATAGTGGAAACAACACGGACACACGACCTGAAGGACAGTAAACATAAACAACACGAAGTATGACAGAAACAGTACGGACATACAATGTACTACCTCATAGTAGATTTCCTGTTAGGCATAGAACTCAACACGAAGTGTTGTAAGCTCAGACGACACGAGATCTTTTCGTGTTAGTGAGGGGAAACAACACGAAGACTCAAATACAGAAACAACACGAAGATGATGTGCAGTCTGATGTACAGACTTTGAAGAACAGTCCAATGTATGGACTTTGAAATCGAAGACCAATGTGCAGACTTGACAGTGAAGACTAGTGTGCAGACTTCAAGTTTAACTGTGGATGTACAGACTTCACGCGTTGACGCAACATGCTATGCAATGTACACACTTCACTGAACAGGATGTGCAGACTTTGTGAGCGCCAAGTGATGTACAGACTTGGATGACCAACGCCAATGTATAGACTTCCAACGTGAGTGATGCGCTGCACAGACTTTGTCTTTAGACGCTAAGTGAGACTGACAGTGTATACACTTAGCCAATGCAATGCACTGTATGGACTTCTAAGAGACGCTCAATGTACAGACTTACTGCCAATCAATGTATAGACTCTGTAAATGCATATGAATGCTTTATGCAGCAGATAACAGTCTGAACTTCAAATGCAATGACTTACACAACAAAATGACTCACAGTGATTAACAACAAACACCAATCATCAAAACCATAGCAATGAATGCTTTATGCATCAGTTTAACATGTAGCATGACTGAACATCAAATATGTTAATCTAAACTGAGCAGCAAGATGACTGAACATTTGATTAACTCACATCAACAACCAATCATCAAAATCACAGGGGCACAACAAGGCTAGCTTATGGAGGACCCCAAATGGGCCAGGGATGCCCAATTCACGGGCGGCCGGTATGCCAAGGGCGTGGGTTAAGTGGTCGCTCTCACAACTCACCCCGCGGGGGTCACTCAATTTGATGGCAATTTGAGACCGGACACTCTCTCACCGCAGACAGAGCAATTAAAAGCAATACTAAACTAAGCAATTAAATCTCAGCAATGAAAGGTGTTCAGGAGCTCACCTGATCAGCATGAATATGCCGATCCCGGCCGGAGATGATGTCGAGCGGGGAGGCGTGGGCACGCACCCGTACGCCGCGTCGATGATGCTTCCAACCTGCGACTTAATAATTACATGAACTACACCCCATGCAAGGGGGGGGGATCTCGGGGTGGGGATTATGAGATTACAACCAATACTACCTCCACACAGGGAGGGGCCTTCAACCGGCCAAGCGGGGTGGGGAAAAACTGAGCTAAACGCAAAGAACGGAAGTCGGTGCCGAATCTGCCACCCTCTGCGCTTCTGGACAGACACTTGCTTATCTTGATGCTGTGATCACTCCGGATTTTTTTTTAGGATGAAACCAGTGGGAAATTCTTCGTGATTTGATCAGTATGAAGCCAGAATTTTACTGATTTCCCTGATCGCCGGCGCTGGTCGGGGCAGAGACACGAACAGAAGCTCAGGTCGCTGGTCCAGACTGTCACAATACTTCAGCAGCTGGAAGGTGATGGTGCCACAGGCGCTCTGAAGCTCCAATTCAAGCGTAGCTGGCACCGATGGATTCTTTATCGAGTCCTCTTCGAAACTCAAGCAACGGGAATGCCAGATGATGTCGGAGTGGATCGGTAGAACTCGAACAAGGAGGGGAGGTCGGAGCAGACTGACAAGAAACAGAACCAGGCACCAGGAGGAAGAAATTAATAACTCTTGATTCCGGAAGCCAATCGGAGTTCCGATTATTGATCCTGGAAGTCAACAGGTCTAGGAGGAAGTTTGTAGAAGAACTCTCACCCAGATTCACGCTATAATTTCCGTGGAAGAGCTTCCACTCAGGTTCTAGTTTTCTGCCTGAGAAGTCTTGCGTAGTCGTAGTAGATCGCCTCCTCCGAACAGCTCCGACCTTGGAAGCCGGCGGGACCACCACCGTTGGAAAGCCGACTCGAAGCGGATTCCAGCAATATAAGACTTGCCATCAGGTTCGATGAGGAGACGATGGGACAGTCTCTGCAACCAACAGCTTCTTTGCTGCCTCCAAATAGTGAACTGCAGGTTGATGATGATGGGGGAAAATGGGTATATGGAAGGGGAGATGGGGTGAATGGGTGTGGGAGTGACCCCTAGTTGTGAGGGGGCCTGGGAGGGGGTGTTCTAAGGTGTGGGAAGGGGAGAATGGGGGCTGGAAGGGGGTGTTTGCTATGGGTGAGAGAGGAGCTGCGAATTTGGGGCTTGGAGGGAGAGGGGGAAGGTGAGGGGGGCACGAGTGGGTGGAGGGAATGTGAGTTTGAATTTTCCTTAATGGAGGGTGATCAATGGTGGTCTTGGGGATGAGAAGAGGTGCCTTGGGAAGGTGGGGAGATGCTTGGGGAAGGGTAGTGGGTAGTTGGGGGTTGGAGGGTGGGGTGTGGATTGGTGGAGGGTCTCTTGGGACTAGGGGGAAGTAATGATGGCTTGTAGGGAGTTGTAGAGGATTTAATGGAGGTAGGTGGGAGGGTGGAGGTGGTTGGGAGGGGAAGAGAGAGAGTAGGGGGCGCCCTTCTCCTTAGAGAGAGAGAGAGAGAGAAGAGAGAGAGAGAAGAGAGAGGAGAGGGGAATCCACCCCTTAGAGAGAGAGAGAGAAGTTTGGAGAATCCACTCCAATAAGACACTAGAACTCACTTGATTTAAATTGATCATAAAAGGTTGTTACAAATGAGAGAGGGGAGGGACTATTTATAGACTCCATACTTTTCCTAAGACCAAAATAACCTTGACAAACAAGTAAATGACCAATAACTCCAAGGGAGGGGTGCCCTTAGGGTTAGCCCACTAGTTGGGCCCAATTGACTAACAAATTGACCCATTAACCTATTAACTGACTCAAATAAAGAAAGATTACACATACATGACTCAAATGAAATAAAAATTACATGCTATGACTCAAGATTAACGGCCACAAATGATGATGTGCTGATGGCGAGCAACAAGAGTATCCCAAAAAGTGAAGTGGCTGGGGATGTCCCCATCATACCCCCGGGGTGGGGAAAACTCGACCCTGTCGAGTATGGGTCCACCGGGGAAGTAGTGTACCAAATGCAGCTCCAAGCGTGCCACGATCTTCGAACTCAACCCACGTCCGTAGCCGGGGAATGGCGCTTCAGCTTTTCAAAGTGGCTCGAACACACTCTCATGCTGGTGATGAGATCTTGCTTGCCTAGTATTGCCGCCGTGTGCTCACGTCGGACTCTCAGGATAATTTGGGGTGGCACTCCGAGGGTGTCTCTCGCAAGGATAAGTGTAAGCTCAAGGCACTCACTAGGATCCACCATGGTGCCCTTAGAGGGTGCCGGATCCGCCACGTGGGAAGTGGGGTGAATCCCAAAACCCATTCGAAAGTCCAACCCATAAGCCGGGTTGCCAAAGCCACTCGGAACTTGACAAGGTCCATGTCCTCGTGCCCTCAATTTGGAGGTGACCCTAAGGTAGAGCCATCCCAAAGCCATCATCGCCAAGTTGCCAACTTGGAATTCCAAGTGGCGCTTACGAGTTTGTGCTCGCTTCTTGTGAATCTCTCCGCATGTTGCTTGATACTTGCTTATATGCCATGCACAATGATGCGGTGTGAGTGGGCAATGCGTGGTGTGCAAAGGTGATCCAGGGCAACCACATATAGACCTATCGTGCATTGATGTTATAAGGACATTGAATGATTTGGGAGGACCGGGGCATCCATAGGTGTCCCTCTCATGCGTGGGTGTGATAAGTGCCGGAGGACCCGGACATCCATGAATACTCCTAACATGCTTAAGACTCATGATGAATAAAGGAGGGCCATTACACCCAAATATGGACCACTCATGCTTCTTACTTGACATGTGGGTTATATGAATGAATAGACCCGACTTATGAATCATGTCAAGTGGTGCGGTATGCCCAGGCACATGCATTTCTATCCTAGAGATGACTTCCATGTGCATGGATGTGGGGTGGCCCTTGAGCTTCCACTCGTATGGATCAAAGGGATCTAAGAAGGGGGACATCATGGAGTGAGGCAATTCATCAATCCCAAGGTCTATGTTTCCTGTGGTCAAGGCTCCCTTGGTGTAACCCGATTCTAGGAAGGGAGGGGTTTGGGTTAACATGGGTGGTAAGGGTAGGGTAAGGTGGGTGGTGAATAAGGTGAGTGGGTTACATAGAGATCTAGGTTCCCATAGGAAAGGGTCGAAGGGATCATGGTAAGGGTCACCTAGATAGGGGTACTCCATGTCCTCAAGATCCTCATATGGTGGTGAGTCGCCCTCTTCTAGTGAAATGGTTGGGCCGGTGTATGGGGTGGGTTGGTTGGTCAAGGTTCTAGGAATCACAATGGTAGGGGAGTGGACCGGGATGGGCTCTTCCACTATGGGGAGAAGGAAAAGGAGGTCACTAGTGTAGCAACCAATAGTGCAAACCAAGGTGATAGACTCAATGCATGGATGGATGAGGTCAAGGCTCTTGGGTCGGTCCGCCCCTAGGGTCAACAAAGAAGTCAAGTCTAATTGCCACTCTAGACCTTTGAGAAGATCATCCCAACCTTCTACCTCATAGTAGGATTGGATTGTGGTGTGATAGGAGTGAAGGGGGACAATTTGGGATGGATATCCCAAAGGTGAGAGAGGTGGGGGTGAGCTAGGAAGGGTGGGTCCTCGTTTGAGCCATTAGAGTATGGCCTCATTCACGGTGGGGGTGCCAAGTGTGTGGATGTGTGGCTCTTGAGGAGTCGGACTAGGGAAGAATGGTGGGATTGGGGGCTCTTGAATTTCCACAATGGTGGGAGGTGGATCCGGATTGACATCCTTCTCTACTTGAGTGTGTGTGTGGGCCACAACTTCTAATGCTAATGGGGTATGAGGATCTATGGTGGGTGGTTTTGTGAAAGCCGACGCATGACGCACTCGGGGTGGTGGGCAAGGGTGGACTTGGGTTGGGATAGGAAGGGGAAGTAGCGGAGGCCTAGGTTGGGGAAAGATTGGTGTAGGAAGCGGGAGGTGGGTTGGGTGAGGGGGTTTAGGTTGGTTGGCCTTGGGAGGTGCATCTTTCTTTGGGGGTGATGGAGGGATAGTGGTGGGGTTCAAGGGGGCTTGTGGGATATGGGTTTGGTGGGGGAATTTGGGTTGGGGGGTGGTGGTCATCATAAGCCTAGGTGGAGGGGTGGTCATGGGGCCTAATTGGGTTTGTGGAGCTATGGTTGTGGTGAGGACTTGTAGGTAGGGTGTAGATGTGGTGGTCGGGATAGGATAGGTGGGAAGTGGTGGGGAATGGGGGATTAGGGTGGTCTTGGGTTGGCCAGGAGGGGGCGAAGGAGTTGAAGTGCTCCTTAGGCTTTGGTGATTCGAGTAGGAGGGGGAAACATATCTAGCCCTAAGTTGTTCCTTCATGTCCCCCCAAGTGGTGATGGGAGCTTCCCTTCTAAGTATTCTTAACCCGACAATTTGCAACCAATAAGTTTGAGCTCGTTTGGTAAGTTGCATTTTGGCAACCCAAGCCTTTTCATCCTCGGACATGGGATACCAAGTGAAGTACTTGTCCAATGTAGCTTCCCAATCTAAATATTCTCTAGGAGAGGTTCCATCAAAGGCGGGAAGTGGGAGGGGGACCAATCTATTTTCCACCCTTTGGACGGGCCCATTATCACCTAATTGGGTAAGTTGACCTCTTATGCTATCTAGGCGATTGAAAGCATTAGTCATGGCTCCCTTGAGGTATTCGACATGGCCGTGGAGGTCATGAGTGTTGGTGATGGGTTTCTCTTGGGGTTTTGGACTCATGGAGAGGGCCGATGGGCAAGGTTGGTATGAGGCGGTCATACTAGTGGATAAGAGCGATGCACTAGGAGACTCTAAATGCATATGCGCACCCTAGGACCAACTTGATAGAGACAAGTTGTGAACCTGGCTCTGATACCACTTGATGTGAGACCACCTATGGGCCTATATTGCAAGCAATCAAATTGAGCAGCGGACTCACATTAGTGAACACGATCGCGAAGCACACACTAGTGCTCGTAGGTGACTTTGCGATGACGGAGAGGGTCCGAGTCGGGACCTTGATACTCCAATGGTTGGCTAGCTTATGGAGGATCCCAAATGGGCCAGGGATGCCCAATTCACGGGCGGCCGGTACGCCAAGGGCGTGGGTTAAGTGGTCGCTCTCACAACTCGCCCTGCGGTGGTCACTCAATTTGATGGCAATTTGAGACCGGACACTCTCTCACCGCTGACGGAGCAACTAAAAGCAATACTAAACTAAGCAATTAAATCTCAGCAATGAAAGGTGTTCAGGAGCTCACCTGATCAGCGTGAATACGCCGATCCCGGCCGGAGACGATGTCGAGCGAGGAGGCGTGGGCACGCACCCGCACGCCGTGTCGATGATGCTTCCAACCTGCGACTTAATAATTACATGAACTACACCCCATGCAAGGGTGGGGGGATCTCGGGGTGGAGATTATGAGATTACAACCAATACTACCTCCACACAGGGAGGGGCCTTCAGCTGGCCAAGCGGGGTGGGGAAAAACCGAGCTAAACGCAAAGAACGGAAGTCGGTGCCGAATCTGCCACCCTCTGCGCTTCTGGATAGACACTTGCTTATCTGGACGCTGTGATCACTCCGGATTTTTTTTGAGGATGAAACCAGTGGGAAATTCTTCATGATTTGATCAGGATGAAGCCAGAATTTTACTGATTTCCCTGATCGCCGGCGCTGGTCGGGGCAGAGACACGAACAGGAGCTCAGGTCGCTGGTCCAGATTGTCACAGTACTTCAGCAGCTGGAAGACGATGGTGCCACAGGCGCTCTGAAGCTCCAATTCAAGCGTAGCTGGCACCGATGGATTCTTTATCGAGTCCTCTTCGAAACTCAAGCAACGGAAATGCCAGATGATGTCGGAGTGAACCGGTAGAACTCGAACAAGGAGGGGAGGTCGGAGCAGACTGACAAGAAACAGAACCAGGCACCAGGAGGAAGAAATTGATAACTCTTGATTCCGGAAGCCAATCAGAGTTCCGCTTCTTGATCCTGGAAGTCAATAGGTCTAGGAAGAAGTTTGTAGAAGAACTCTCACCCAGATTCACGCTAGAATTTCCGTGGAAGGGCTTCCACTTAGGTTCTGGTCCTCTGCCTGAGAAGTCTTGCGCAGTCGTAGTAGATCGCCTCCTCCGAACAGCTCCGACCTTGGAAGCCGGCGGGACCACCACCGTTGGAAAGCCGACTCGAAGAGGATTCCATCAATATAAGACTTGCCACCAGGTTCGATGAGGAGACGATGGGACAGCCTCTGCAACCAACAACTTCTTTGCTTCCTCCAAATAGTGAACTGCAGGTTGATGATGATGGGGGAAATGGGGTATATGGAAGGGGAGATGGAGTGAATAGGTGTGGGAGTGACCCCTAGTTGTGAGGGGGCCTGGGAGGGGGTGTTCTAAGGTGGGGGAAGGGGAGAATGGGGGCTGGAAGGGGGTGTTTGCTATGGGTGAGAGAGGAGCTGCGAATTTGGGGCTTGGAGGGAGAGGGGGAAGGTGAGGGGGGCACGAGTGGGTGGAGGGAATGTGAGTTTGAATTTTCCTTAATGGAGGGTGATCAATGGTGGTCTTGAGGATGGGAAGAGGTGCCTTGGGAAGGTGGGGAGATGCTTGGGGAAGGGTAGTGGGTAGTTGGGGGTTGGAGGGTGGGGTGTGGATTGGTGGAGGGTCTCTTGGGACTAGGGGGAAGTAATGATGGCTTGTGGGGAGTTGTAGAGGATTTAATGGAGGTAGGTGGGAGGGTGGAGGTGGTTGGGAGGGGAAGAGAGAGAGTAGGGGGCGCCCTTCTTCTTAGAGAGAGAGAGAGAAGAGAGAGAGAAGAGAGAGGAGAGGGGAATCCACCCCTTAGAGAGAGAGAGAGAAGTTTGGAGAATCCACTCCAATAAGACACTAGAGCTCACTTGATTTAAATTGATCATAAAAGGTTGTTACAAATGAGAGAGGGGAGGGACTATTTATAGACTCCATACTTTTCCTAAGACCAAAATAACCTTGACAAACAAGTAAATTACCAATAACTCCAAGGGAGGGGCGCCCTTGGGCCTAGGCCACTAGTTGGGCCCAATTGACTAACAAACTGACCCATTAACCTATTAACTGACTCAAATAAAGAAAGATTACACATACATGACTCAAATGAAATAAAAATTACACGCTATGACTCAAGATTAACGGCCACAAATGATGATGTGCTGATGGCGAGCAACAAGAGTATCCCAAAAAGTGAAGTGGCTGGGGATGTCCCCATCACGGGACTTTGTTCCAAATAATGGCAGATGCCCAGAAGAAGATTCTACTCCGTTGCCTGTCTACGGGAGAAGCACGACAAGTGATGAAAGAAGTTCATGTCGGGTCAGCCGAGGCACACCAGGCCGGTCCGAAGATGAAAATTGAGATAAAGAAACTGGGTTATTACTGGCCCACTATATTTGATGACTACTGCAAGTTTGCTAAGTCATGTCAAAAATGCCAGGAGCATGCCACAGTGCCCAGGAGGCCTCCAGTGCTGTTACACCCCACTATCCCAAGTTGGCCGTTTGCCCAATGGGGCATGGACGTGGTGGGACCTTTGCCGACATCCTCGTCAGGGTGCAAATATATTCTAGCAGTCACGGATTACTTCTCCAGATGGGCGGAGGCAGTGGCACTAAGAGAAGTGACATGAGAGATGGTTGCTAGGTTCTTCCGTCAGAACATAATATTCCTGTTCGGAGTCCCCGGTCGAATTATTTCTGACAATGGCAGCCATTTTATAAACCAGAAGGTATACCGGTTAGCCGACAAGTAAGAAATTGATTGGAGGACATCATCCCCTACAATCCACATGCCAATGGGCTTACAGAGGCATTCAATAAGACTCTCTGCACTCTGTTAGCCAAGACTATCAACTCTAGCAAGAGAGAATGAGAAGAGAAGATGTACGAAGCACTATGGGCTTATCGTACAGTATATAAAACTCCAACTAGCTGTTCACCTTTCTCCCTGGTTTACGGATTGGAGGCACTGGTGCCAATGGAGCTAGAAGTGCCGTCACTGAGAGTCGCCATACAACACGGCTTGACGAACGGTGAACAGATGAATATAGAAAGTAGACTAGAAGAGCTCGCTGAGCTCGAAGTAAGGCATCTTCGGGTGCAACAAAACATCCAACTATACCAAGCTCGCATGTGTTGACACCCGTTTTTAGCCCGCAACTTGCGTCATTTCTTTTATTCATCATTTTTCATGTCTCGAATTACCCATTAATTTGGAGCCTTCCTTGGATAGATTTCGAGCCCATTTCATTGTTCCATAGCCTTTGGACTTCGGAGATCATGATTTCTTAGAGCCCTGGGGCTTATTTTGTCAGCTTTCGGCCTTCCAAATCGACTTACGGCCCATTTAGGTCGACTTCCATCAAGCATTCGGCCCCTTTCACTGCACAATCTTGAATGCATCCATTTTTAATCCTCCTCTGGTCCTATATTCATTAAGTGCCCTTCCCCAAAGTTATTTTTTTAAATCTCTACAATTTCTTCTTCTACGTCATTAGCCAGTTCTCCACCGATTTCAAGTTATTTGTATTTTTCTGGCAGGCTGTGCTGTTTACCTGCATCACAACATTTTTTCTCTCTATTCTCGCCCTATTTTCTCCCACTTCCGCTCGTTTTCTCATCTTTCTCTCTTCATGAAAGTTGTTCATTTTTTAGATATCCACAATTTCATATTCTACTACTTTCACTAGTTCTGCACTATTTTTGAGATATTCTCAGATTTTCAAACTCTACCGTGTTCTACCCAAAAAATTTTCCTCCATCAGCCTAGCGGTCCTGGGAAGACCGCTAGGTGATGGTGGCGGTCTTCCCAAGATCGTTAGGCCCCAAATAGTGCTCGTTTTATCCCGTTTCACCTCCTATTGCCTTGCGGTCACCCCCATGACCGTTTGTGGTCCCCTTGCGGTCTTCACTAGACCGTTTTTCCCCAAACAATGCTCGTTTGAGTCCGTTCAGCAGATGAAGCCTTATAGTCACCCCCTAGACCATTTGTCATCCCCTTGCGGTCCTCCCAAGACCGTTTTCATTCCCTAGCGGCCCTGCGATAGACCGTTTTCTGAATAGAGAGTCCTGATGATCCTGAACTCTGATTTCTTCACCGCGGGACTCCTTGGACTCCTTTTTTGATCCATTTTTGAGGGGGATAAGCCTCCACCTCAGTTTCCTTCGATCTGGGACTCTTCCCCTCACTATTATCTGGAGGTTTATGCATCTAAATCCCCAAAATTGGGTGTTTATCTCAGATTTGAACCCTAGGGTTTTCCTGCTCCTATATAAAGCACCCAGGTTCACAGGTTGCGGGGGGGGGGGGGGTTTCTCTTATTCAACTCGGGACGAAGCCATGCTACATCTCCAACTCAATCCTATTGAGTTCTGTGCACCCCCTCCTTGTCTTTGATAATGGTTTTGATGATTCCAATATATTGTGTGATTTTCATTAGCTCATTAGCTTTGAAGTGAAATTCATTCAAGATTATCTTGCAGAAAACATCTTGATGCTCACATGTTGACATCCTCCTTTGCAGGCTTGGCATGCTTGGTGGATATTCATGCTCACATGTTGACATCCTCCTTTGCAGGCTTGGCATGCTTGGTGGATACTATTTAAAGTTGTAACTCTGTTCAGTGGAGTTGATGTTTGCTTCATATGTTGATGTCTTACTCCATACATAATGTTTTTCAATCTATCTTCATGTTGCTCATGGGTCATTTGAGATGTTTTGTTGCTTAACTTGATTGGTTGTGAATGGATTTTAACTTGTCTTAACTGATCGGAATCATGTATAAAGTTCATTGGGGTTAATTCTCCTTTGCATGGACTCTGTTCGTCATTGCACCGACCTGGTTGCACATTGCACCGACTTGGTTGTTTTCTTTGCACGAACTTTATTCATCATTGCATGGACCTTGTCCGTTATTGCATAGACTTTGTTCTGTGATTGCATAGACTCTGGGGTTATATGCCAAGACTTGGTCCTTCACATGCACTAACCACTAGTCTAAATATGCATAGAATTGTCTCTTCATCATAATGAACTGAACTTGAAAGTCATGGACTGAATTTGCTTGACCTATATCAGTTTTGAGTTCTCTATGTATAATCAATGCGTGATATGTGAGCTCCTTGAAAAAATGGTTTGAATTGCTCTAAGTCTCTCAAATTCGTAGTTGCATTTCAATTTATCTATATGGAGATTGAAAGGCTCACTCTCTTGACGAGAGTCTAGAAGATTGTTCCTTTTATCCATATTCATGTAAACTGACAAATTTGAATTTCCATGCTTGAACCATTTATGAGATGGGAGATACTGTGGTTGTGGAAATGAAGGGTTTTGAAATATTCCAAGGTTTGGGTGTAATTTAATTCTTCAATGTGCAGGTCAATAGATCCATTCAAATGATAAGATGGAAGGTATGCATTTTTCTCATTAAGTCTGCTCCAAGAATGACAAATTGCAGATCTTTGTAATGCAGGTTCTTCAATGTTCACAAATCCTAGAAATCATGGTAAGAATCATCTCTTGATGTATTTTCATATGGCAAGATTGGGTTTAATTCATATTTCATGCCTTGGGCTTTATTGGACTGCATTATGCAGTTTTCTGAATTGACACTGCAAGAGTCGACCCCCAGGGTCGACTCTTGGTGGGCTGGGGTCTGTTTTCAATGTAAACTGAACCCCCAGTAAAAAGTGTCGACCCCAAGGGTCGACACTTTACCATGGGTCCTATTTTTTTTTAACGGGACAGACGCTGCTGAGAAAAGTGTCGCCCACAAGGGTCGACACTTTCTCTGGGCAACCCAGATCGGGTTTGCCGGTTTGGGTTCGATCTCCTCGGGTTGAGATCCGATTGGGGTTGTGTTTTACACCATCACCCTTAGGGTTTCTCCACATGTGTTAGGGCTGCCTAGAGAGAGTTTTTAGAGGGGCTAATGTGTCTTTTGGTCTTCTATTTCTTGCCTCATTTATATCCTACGAAATCCATCGAAGGGTGGTATCCCCTTTGAGCTAACCTTGCCCTATCTGCTGCAGGAGAAGCAGAACATGGAGGAAGGTGACAACACTACCTAGAGGAGGAAGAAGAAGCCACGGAGATCATCTTTGACGAGCCTGATCCTTGATCTGGGAGCCGCGGCTGCTGCTCTCCATGGTTTGCAGGTTTGGGCATTTCAATCTCAAACTCGGCTGCTTCCATTCTGGTTCATCATTTCCAGCACACCCTACCTATTGATTGAAGGGATCCATGGGACATTCAAGGGGAAACACTACAAATCTGATATTCATCTATTTGTGATGTCCCTTTTATTAAATACAAGGTTGTGAGCACATTGTTTCATTTGCTCCTTGTGATTGCAGAGTCGTTCAGAGCTTGGGCTTGAAGGAACTTCATTGAAATTACAAGAAAGAAGATTGTCTGCTCCGGGTTCCTGCGGATTCAACCCTCTCCAACCTAGGCTTCAAGAAAGATCTTCTTACGGTCATCGGAGAATCAAGTAGATATTTCCACATCCTATTTACGTTTATTTCCTTGCGTGCTTCATAGTTTATCATCATTCACACATTGCTGTGGGTGTTTATTGTATATCTTCTATTTTCATTAAACCGAGAATACGTTGTGTGTGGGCGAAGTTGTATCTCCGCGTGTGTGGTTTTATTGTGGGGAAAGGCTCCCCGTGTTTAGTTGGGTGTGGACGGAGCTGCGACTCCGTGTGGTTGTCGAGTCCGGGGTACGTTCTCCGACCATGTGTGTGTGTGCTGCAGTGGCAGTGTGTTGAGGCAAGGCCTTATGCCGTCGTGCGTGTGTTACTGCGGAAGCAGCGTGTGTGTGGTTGGGGTTCATCCTCGTGTTGCTACGAAAGTAGCGTGTAGTGAAGCCTCACCGGGTTTGGTGAGGGGTGGACGTAGGGAGCTCGTCGTGGTCCCGAACCACCTAAAAATCTTGTGTTCTGTGTGAATGCCTATGCGATTGACCATTTCTTCTATCTCCCTTCACAGGTCTGTTAAATAGATTTTTAATTCACTGCATCATCACGCACTGCTACCTCTGTTATCTGTGTTAAGCGTGATTTCATTGTCTAGTTGCATTGGTAATTCGAGTGAGATCGAAAAGATCGAGGGAATATATTAATCTCACGATTGTTTAGGCCAATCAACGTTAGTTATTTCAATTCCATTGTGATTAGCTTAGAAAGATTTTTAAAATCTGCCATCTCGGAAAGGGGACAATTCAACCCCCCTTCTTGTCCGCCATCTATCTGGGCCAACAATTGGTATCAGAGCCCAGTCTCTGATTTTTTAGTGGACCTCACGGTCTAGGAGTAAAGATCATCTCATGATGGCTAGTTTGAATTCGATTCCTATCTTTGATAGATTTGATTACGCTGCATGGCTCGGAAAGTTCTATGTTTGGATCTCTAATGTTGATCTGAAGCTTATGAGATTAATCACTCATGGTTCACATGTTCTGCCCAAAAATGAGCTGAAATGGACCGATGAGCATAAAAGACTGAACTCTGATAATGTCTATGTTTTGAATGCTCTTAAAGCTACTGTATGCATTAAGAAATTTTCGTTTGTTTCTAAATGCAGATCTGCCAAAGAAATTTGGGATGGGCTAAGCGAAACCCAGGAAGAAAGTCGAAACAATGAGTGCCGCACGGCAAGCAACAGTGATAGGCAAAATAAGAACAGATCTGAGGTAAATCCTAACTCCGATTTTGATGATGATGAAGAATTGAGCTATGATGAATTGTTAAATGCCTATGATGAACTGTTTGATAGATACAAATCATTAAAACTTGAGAACAAGAAATTGAAAAAGAAAATTAAGAACTCTTGTGTTGATAATTCTTCATGTGAAAAATGCACTAAACTTGAAAAATCAGTTGAGTCTCACATGCTTTATGATGAAGAACTCAAAGAAATGATTGCAAACCTTAGATCTGAAAACAAGTCCTTGTTGGATAAAATTTCAGAATTTCAACAAATAGAGAAAGATAATGGGAAGTTGAAAATGTTTAACACTGCAATATCTGAAAAACTACTTTTTCTAAAAAAAGGAAAAGCTACTCTGAATGCTGACAAATCTGAAAAGCTGAAGGAATTGAGAAAGGGAATAGAAAGCTTTAGGAATTTGAATGATAAATTTGAATCCAATAAAACCATGAATAAAATGGTTAATGAAAATGTGAGTTTTCAAATGAAAAAACCTGAACACACTTCCAAGAATAAAAATTCATTTGATAAACTTCAAAATGAAAACAGTGCCTTGTTGATTCAAATTTCATTGCTTGAAAGTAAATTAAAAAGTCTTGAAAAGGTTGAGAAAGTAAAATGTGTGATCATTGATGATTGTGACAAATTACACATTCTTGAACAAGAAATTGAAAGTCACAAAATTGTTAATTCCTTGTTGAATGAGAAAATTGTTTCATGTGAACAAGAGATTGCTAACTCTCATTTACAAATCTTGAATCTACAAAATGAAATCAAGAACTTAAATGAATCTTTGTATTCGTGTGATAAAGAAAATGAAAAATAGAAAAATGTTGTTGATTACTCTAGTGTGCATGAAAAACTCTCAACTGTCAAACATAATCATGCATCAAGAAAAAGAAGAAATGTTTCATGTTATTACTGCGGGAACTTTGGTCATGATATGCACGACTGCTTTTTAATGAAGTTTGATGATGATGAAGCTTTTAAGTCTAGAGTGAACATGGTTGATGATTCTAAGAATTCTAAAAAACTAAAGAAGAAAAATTTCAATGTTCATTGCTTCTACTATGGTTTAAATAGCCATGTTTTTGGAAATTGCTTCACAAAGGAAAATGATGATGAATGGTGTCTCAAAAAGAATTTTTCATGTTATTATTGTGGTGAACGTGGACACATGATGAATAATTTCTTTTTAATGAAAAATGATGAAAAATGGTCCATGAAAAGAAAATTTTCTTATTGTTATTACTGTGGTGACAATGGTCATTCTATGGATGATTGTTCCACAATGAGATTTGATGATGATCAGTTCGCCAGGAGATATAGAAATACATCTCCTCATGTTAGAACTAACCCCTCGGGACCCAAGATGACTTGGGTACCCAAAACTTTGAAATGAGAACCTGTTTTGCAGGGGCGCCTTGAGACCGAGGAATGTCTATAAATGTGGACTCTCACGGCAAGAAATAAAATTGGTTTATTTTGAAACTTATTTTGATGAAGTTCATCTTGAAAAATCTGCAAAGGTAAAAGTTGAATTTGGAGTTTGCATTTAAACAATTGCATTCTTGTTTTGTTGATTTTAGCAACTTCAAATGTGTTGAAATTTGTAGGTTAAGTGGCTAGGTGATTATGTCTAATTTGCATAGTCTCCATTTCACATTTTGTGAATAAATTTAGTCTTTGAATGCTTAACAGTGCATATATGCAGTTCTTCATACACACCTTCTCTTTCGCTTTACAAATAAAATTGGCTTTGAATGCTTTTCTGGTGCGGACAACAGGGCGATCAAGTGACACGTCGGCAAACCGACGGTGCCATACGCGGAGCACCAATGGACTACATCGGCTTCTCTTTAAAATGGGGATAATTTGGCTTGAATTTGGACCTTTTTTGGCATTGAATTGGGCTTGTAATGGTTATTGTATTTGTAATTTTCCAATGGGCTAGTTGTAAGGCTCCTAAAGGGCCAATTGGTTAAGGCCCTTAAGAGAAAGGAGTGACCTTGGTCCATTGTAATGGATCCATAAGCCATTATGGCCCAAGTGGGCTTCCTTCCTACATGGGCTATCTAGGTTGGGCTATCTAGGTTGGGCTATCTAGAATGGGCTCCCTTCACTCATGGGCTCTCAAGGGTGGAATGGCCTTAAGCCATATTGGTTGGATTGGGCTTGGGTAAGCCATGGCCAACATTGGCCCATTCAAAGCCCAAGTAGGGGGCGCCCCCTCTTTTGGCATATTAGGCTAGTTTGTTTGATTTTATTTTTCTTCCCACCTTCATTTACCACATGGAGTATTAGATGGCTGCTGGTCAAGTTCTAATGGCTGCCACCTACCTTCTTTACATGGAATTTCAAAGGGTAGGTGAGCAACCATGTCCCCTTGTCCCCCTTTCCCTTTCACCAAGGGTCTTAATCCATGCGCACCCCTCCCCCTTCTTGCATCTTACGCAAGTCCCCTCCCCTATACCCCTTGTATTTGTCTATTTAAAGCCTTGTATGTTGTGTGTGCAAAAGCTAATGAAGTTTTGTTAAGAGAAAGTGTGTTTAAGAGAGTGACTCTCTTGTTCTTCCTTGGGTGTGACTCCCTTGGTGCTGTCCTGTGACTGGACAGAACTGGGTCGTGTGACTCGACCTTGTATCCCCCTCCTCTTATTATCTTCTTCCTCCACAAAAAATCCCAGTGATACCTCTGTGAGTTAGGAAAATTTTAGCGCTGGTTTCACGTCAATCGGAGTTCGTGAGCAACAGCAACGGTTCGTTTTGTGGCGGCGCGCAGATCGGTTCCAGATTGCTGCCTAGATCTAGAGGTGACTGTGTTTTAATTTGTACAGCCCAACCCGAATGCCATCTGAAGCTGGTTCTTGAAGAGAGATCGTAGGATTTCGAGTCGTCTTCGCGTTGCCGCTGATCTCGCCTCTATCTGATCACCGTGCTGTTCTTGGCGGTGAATCTCGTGAGATCGCGCAAGAGATCTGAGAAGATCCGGCCCCAAACCAGAGCCGACTTCCAGAGTCTGCCCCGAGTCATCCGGTCGAGATCTGTGAGGTATCTTCGGAGTACGTCTTCCTCTTGATGTCGCCAAAAATCTCCCACAAAGAACGTCTCAATCCGACATCGGCGGCTATTATTTCATCATTTTACCGTGTCGCTGCGTCGTTCTGGGAGCTCAAAACCAGAAGCTGAGACGAAACGTTACTGCACCCATATCTGAAAAGATCTGATCGCGCCCTTCAGAGTGGACGAACTACATCTAGTTGCCGTCGTTTTTCAACAAACGGTGCTTCGATCAGGCATCGGATCTGGCCGTACCGGCCTTCGCAAGATCGCTGCACAGGGTGACCAGTGTGGACAGCACCGGGTCGGCTTTCCGTCGACGTACCCGAGCGGCTCCGGCACGCGTCCCTCACCTCCTGCGAGTGTGGCCCGTCAACCCGGGTTCCAGCAACCCAAAAATTATCAATTGTAGCCCGATACCTCCCTGTGTGGAGTGGGTGTTCAGTTCTGAAATTGTAAAGTTACTCATTGTGTATTGGGGTTGTTCGAAAATCGGCCGGGAGTTCTTCCCCACGCCTAGTCGTGGAGGTATGTGGTCGTTCCGACATCTACATTACTGTTTAGTATGCTTTCTATATTGCTACATTTGTGAGAATAGGGCCGATAGCTAGTTTCAAATTCACCACGATTGTGAGTTGTGAGCGCCCGTTCCGTGGCTCCAATCGAGCACCGAGCGCGAATTAGCACCCTAGGCGACGGTGGTTTCTTAATCGCCGCGATCCCCACGTTTCCCTCGCAAGGGACGATCGTCGGGCTCAAGAGAGTCGCTGTTGAGAGACGTCTCCACCCGGAGAATACCACGTTGGTCAGCCGCCCGGCTTGCCTTAGTGTGCTAGTGCTGGCCGCACAACGAGTCGGTCATACGTCTTAGCCCGTGTCGGTCATCCGTCCCGCATCAAATTGCTATCAGAGCGTCATTCAAGTCTAGGGTCATTTAAGTCCAAGGTTGCATTTTCATTCCTCTACTCGGTATATCAAAAGGTGCGACACGAACGTTAGGCTACGCCTATCGGGAAGGCCGCACACTTGCGCGAGTGATCTTCGGATCGCTTAGCTCCGCCACGTACCGAATAGTGGGTTAAGTCTAGGTTCCTAGTTTGTGCATTCCAACATAGTCATGTCTAAGTGTGTAGTCGAGTCTCATGCCAACTTTGCATTAGTATTTTGGGTCATGTCTAGTCTCTTGTCGTGTCCAAGTGTCGGCATGGTCATCCATTAGCTCCCCGAGTCCCATGGGTTCCCAAACGCCTAGTTCATATGAATGGTGGCGACACCACCAAGGTTGGGGAATCCAACCCTACCACATCCGTAGGCCAGAAGCCTCGAACTTCTATGGAACCAAGGTCCCGAGCGACTACCTCAAGTGGGAAGTCGCCATGGACGCATATTTTGAGTGTTATACTATGTCCGAGGCGATGCAATTCTCTTTCGCCAAAGAGCGGCTTCTTCATGAGGCCGCCGAAAAGTGGGACTACATTGAACGTTTGAGAGAGGTTAGGAGGCAATGGCCCATCGAGTCATGGTGGGACATGAAGAGAGAGCTTAGGAAGGTCTACGTTCCCCAACCGATCACCTCCAACCGATCCCACCCAATCACCTCCAACCAAGTGGGTCCTAGTCGGAGGCAACGAGCCCTACACGTAGATGAGCCTAGACCCAAGCCTAGGCCGGATGATTACGGGCGAGTCCACTCTGATACCCCTACTCCAACCCGGACCATTGCCGAACTTGTGCAAATGATTTCAGATCGGGTGGATAGGAGGTGCGCTTATTTTGAGTCATTAGTCTCCCCTTGCCCACCTTCGAGGCAGGAGGTAGCCATACCCGCACCTAGGGAGGCCATAGCCCGTAGCCCCAACCTGGCCCCATCTAAGGGGTCCCCAAGCCCTCTCCCCATTATGGAGATCCCTCCTTCATCACTCGTGAGTGCTCCGTTGCTATCCTCTCCTTCCGAACTTCATCCGGAGCCGTCTTATTTGGAACCACCTCCACCCGAGCCACCCGTGTTTCTTACGGGAATGCTTTTCATCGCCGCGCCACTCCTTAGCTGGCTCAAAGATGGCTTGGTCCCACCTCCCTTCCCATCCATGGACCCCACACTACCTCTAGTGCCAAGCAACTCGTTTCACACCACCTTCCGGTCTAGTCACTATGTGGATACATTGGATGACCTTCTTAAAGGGTTAGACCGGCAGTTGGCATTTACGCACTTGTTGGCCCCAGGCTTCGACCAACCCACCGGTCGTAGCTTCACACATCCCACCTTAGGGTCCATTACCTCCGTGTACACCGTGGGTCATGTTACCACGGAGGTTCTTCTACTCCTCCCGCTACCGGTCGAGCCCGGCTTCACTCCTTTTATCCCGAGGGAGGAGCCATATCTTCTATACACTATCCCATTTACCACGATGGAAGGAGGTGACCATCACCTTCATGAATTTCAAACATGGGACTATGTAATGGAGGAACCGGGGGGTCACACATTCTTTGACCCATTCGACCCCTTCTCTAGTGGGCCTCGTGACCCACCACTTCCCCTCTACTTTGTCAAGGAAGTCCCCTACCACTCTCTTCCCACTCGGGCGAATCAAACACCACATAGCAATAGGTCCGATTATTGGGAAGCATGGCATGCCTTACCTACATGTAGTGGTGATGAACCTCTTAGCCCACCCACACCCACATCTGATGGGAAGTCCTTGCATGCATGGTGTCTTTTTGGGTGTCTAGGAGTACATAATCCTACCTACCTTTGGTTGCATCTAGTGTATGCATGGCACACATTTGGGTGTCCTGGTCTGCCATCGTCCATGCGTAGGTCGGACTAACCATAGGTTTATCTACAGTCATGTGTGTGTGTGTTTGTTTGTCTCTCTAGTTGTTCTCTTTCATACATATGGTTTGCATAAGTCGTGTCTCAATAAAAGGCCAGCCATGCGCGCATAAGGAAATAGCTGATGCATGCTACATGTTCGTGAGTTCAAAAGGGAGAGTACGTCATGATCAGGGTCATACCTGAACGGTTCCTCTTGGGGCCGTAAAGCAACTCTAAGTCCACGATACCCACCCTTTCCGGGTTAAGAAACAAGTGGGTCCGAAAGCGTACGATATTGAACTACCGAACGACGATGGTGTCAATTCGAAATTCCATGTTTCCTCTAGTAGCATATTGGAACCCGCGGTGATCCCTAGTGAGTTTCGAGCTTTATCTTTCTATTGGGAGTGACCCCTCACCCGAGAGTCCACCTCTTCCAGCCTCAACGCATGCATATAGATTGTATACTGAATGAGCATGTGATCACCACAAGGAACGGCGCATATCCACACATCCTAGTGTGTTGGCGAGGATGCCCCAGGATGACCAACGCCTTTATCACATGCGGAGAGCGCAAGCTTCGAGACCCTTACTCGACGGGGTCGAGTTCCTCCCACCCAGGGAGAATTGGTGCGGACACCAGGGCGATCAAGTGACACGTCGGCGAATCGACGGTGCCATACGCGGAGCACCAAGTGGACTACATCGGCTTCTCTTCAAAATGGGGATAATTTGGCTTGAACTTGGACCTTTTTTGGCATTAAATTGGGCTTGTAATGGTTATTGTATTTGTAATTTTCCAATGGGCTGGTTGTAAGGCTCCTAAAGGGCCAATTGGTTAAGGCCCTTAAGAGAAAGGAGTGACCTTGGTCCATTGTAATGGATCCATAAGCCATTATGGCCCAAGTGGGCTTCCTTCCTACATGGGCTATCTAGGTTGGGCTATCTAGAATGGGCTCCCTTCACTCATGGGCTCTCAAGGGTGGAATGGCCTTAAGCCATATTGGTTGGATTGGGCTTGGGTAAGCCATGGCCAACATTGGCCCATTCAAAGCCCAAGTAGGGGGCGCCCCCTCTTTTGGCATATTAGGCTAGTTTGTTTGATTTTATTTTTCTTCCCACCTTCATTTACCACATGGAGTATTAGATGGCTGCTGGTCAAGTTCTAATGGCTGCCACCTACCTTCTTTACTTGGAATTTCAAAGGGTAGGTGAGCAACCATGTCCCCTTGTCCCCCTTTCCCTTTCACCAAGGGTCTTAATCCATGCGCACCCCTCCCCCTTCTTGCATCTTACGCAAGTCCCCTCCCCTATACCCCTTGTATTTGTCTATTTAAAGCCTTGTATGTTGTGTGTGCAAAAGCTAATGAAGTTTTGTTAAGAGAAAGTGTGTTTAAGAGAGTGACTCTCTTGTTCTTCCTTGGGTGTGACTCCCTTGGTGCTGTCCAGTGACTGGACAGAACTGGGTCGTGTGACTCGACCTCGTATCCCCCTCCTCTTCTTATCTTCTTCCTTCAAAAAACATCCCAGTGATACCTCTGTGAGTTAGGAAAATTTCAGCGCTGGTTTCACGTCAATCGGAGTTCGTGAGCAACAGCAACGGTTCGTTTTGTGGCGGCGCGCAGATCGGTTCCAGATTGCTGCCTAGATCTAGAGGTGACTGTGTTTTAATTTGTACAGCCCAACCCAAATGCCATCTGAAGCTGGTTCCTGAAGAGAGATCGTAGGATTTCGAGTCGTCTTCGCGTTGCCGCTGATCTCGCCTCTATCTGATCACCGTGCTGTTCTTGGCGGTGAATCTCGTGAGATCGCGCAAGAGATCTGAGAAGATCCGGCCCCAAACCAGAGCCGACTTCCAGAGTCTTCCCCGAGTCATCCGGTCGAGATCTGTGAGGTATCTTCGGAGTACGTCTTCCTCTTGATGTCGCCAAAAATCTCCCACAAAGAACGTCTCAATCCGACATCGGCGGCTATTTTTTCATCATTTTACCGTGTCGCTGCGTCGTTCTGGGAGCTCAAAACCAGAAGCTGAGACGAAACGTTACTGCACCCATATCTGAAAAGATCTGATCGCGCCCTTCAGAGTGGACGAACTACATCTAGTTGCCGTCGTTTTCCAACAAACGGTGCTTCGATCAGGCATCGGATCTGGCCGTACCGGCCTTCGCAAGATCGCTGCACAGGGTGACCAGTGTGGACAGCACCGGGTCGGCTTTCCGTCGACGTACCCGAGCGGCTCCGGCACTCGTCCCTCACCTCCTGCGAGTGTGGCCCGTCAACCCGGGTTCCAGCAACCCAAAAATTATCAATTGTAGCCCGATACCTCCCTGTGTGGAGTGGGTGTTCAGTTCTGAAATTGTAAAGTTACTCATTGTGTATTGGGGTTGTTCGAAAATCGGCCGGGCGTTCTTCTCCACGCCTAGTCGTGGAGGTATGTGGTCGTTCCGACATCTACATTACTGTTTAGTATGCTTTCTATATTGCTACATTTGTGAGAATAGGGCCGATAGCTAGTTTCAAATTCACCGCGATTGTGAGTTGTGAGCGCCCGTTCCGTGGCTCCAATCGAGCACCGAGCGCGAATTAGCACCCTAGGCGACGGTGGTTTCTTAATCGCCGCGATCCCCACGTTTCCCTCGCAAGGGACGATCGTCGGGCTCAAGAGAGCTGCTGTTGAGAGACGTCTCCACCCGGAGAATACCACGGTGGTCAGCCGCTCGGTTTGCCTTAGTGTGCTAGTTCTGGCCGCACAACGAGTCGGTCGTACGTCTTAGCCCGTGTCGGTCATCCGTCCCGCATCATTTTCACTGTGCATAGAGTCTTTCATACTCCTATTTGCTTTTTGCAAATAACAATTCACTTGTGCATATATAGAACACATACTTAGCTGCATGATACTCATTGCACATATTATACACATCATTGCATACTTATAGATAAAGAAAACTTTCAATCATCTTTTCAAGTTACATGCATACACTTACACATCATTGCATACTTGCAGATAAAGAAAACTTTCAATCATCTTTTCAAGTTACATGCATACACTTACATATCATTGCATACTTCTGTGCTTGAATGCCATGGTTATTCGGTATATAAAATGATGTTAGTAGAAGGTTGGATTTTGTCCAACCAGAAGCTTTCACTACACGTGAGGTGGTCTTCGGACCTACGTTCTCCGCCAAGTACCGATAATCAAGCTGCTTGAAGTCATTGGAAAATAATGCATGTATATACTTTATACAATCACTTTTTGACTCCTTCTATGACTCATCCCTTGCTAAATGAAATTGTATTGATTTAGACACGTTTGCTACATAGCATATATTAAGGGGGAGATTTTTTATAATCGTGCATACATTTAGGGGGAGACATTACTATGATGAAACTAATTCATCTTTTACATTCAATACAACCACCCACACAAAATGCACCTTTTTGAGATAATGAAACAATGTAATAAGGATTACAGTTTTCTACCCTACACTTTTGAGGACTATTGATTCTCTACATGGAAATCACATGTCTTGTGAGGAAAAAGTTGTTTACCCCACCAAAAATTTGTATAAGTGGAACGTGGATCCGAGTAGCCGGGAATCCCCCCTGAAATAAAGGAGGAAACTCGCGTCGAAAGGAGAATCTAATCCATATTAAAATAAGTGTGATTTACCATCGAGTAGCCGGGAAGTGTCCCTGAGATAAAGGATACAACTCGCGTCGAAAAGTGATAAAATCTATATTTAAGATAAGTGACGAAACTGAGTAACCGGGAAGTGTCCCTGAGACAAAGGATACAACTCGTGTCAAAAGGTTAGTCACACTATTTTTAGTAATTAAAAAATTGGGGTCATACATAGCTACCAATATTCGAGCATTGTGTATGAAAGTGTATGAATGATAAGTTCTTTTTAGTGTTCTTTAGAAAATCTGATTTTCCATATTGATTTGAACCTCATTGCTCAATCTTCACATATGCACCTTGGGTTTGATTGTTTGAATGTTCTTTATGAATCAGTCATCCTTCATAGTTAATGCAGTACTTTATTTATGTAAGCACGACCTTCTTAGTATTGTACATGCACATCATGTTCTATAATCGATTGCATTATCTTACACCCGTCCCGAAGAGACTTGCATGAGTCTATACCTTGTTATGCATGCTTGAGTGCCTGAATGCTTGATCTATCTTGATCATATCGTATTTCATTCCACAGTTTGCATCTATAGGTTATACTTATAAATAACAGGTTAAATAACCCATTGTTAGTTGATTTTTATTCTTGACAATTGGGGGAGAATAACGTGCTCTTGAGCACAATACACCTTGTACATAGCTTAGTTTCACATTTTGCATATAGCATAGTTTCTTTATACTATTTGTGCATAATTAGTCATACATAAAGCAAAAATTATAAAAATTAAGCATTTGCATTTATTTCACACATCTGCTAATTGCACATAAAATTTCAAATTCCTGCTTGGTCTTGGTCTCCACGCCTTCTTTCATGGGAGATTAATTGCTGGGTTCGTGCACTCATGTCTCATTCATTTTTAAAAACTTCACAGTTACTCCTTAGGCCCCCACCTTTTGATAATGTCAAAGGGGGAGAGAGTTTTTGTGGTCACAATATATTGTCATCATCAAAAAGTGAGAGATTGTTGGGTTCTGTGGGTCTCCTCCTTGTCTTTGACAATGGTTTTAATGATTCCCATATATTGTGTGATTTTCATTAGCTCATTAGCTTTGAAGTGAAATTCATTCATGATTATCTTGTAGAAAACATCTTGATGCTCACATGTTGACATCCTCCTTTGCAGGCTTGGCATGCTTGGTGGATATTCATGCTCACATGTTGACATCCTCCTTTGCAGGCTTAGCATGCTTGGTGGATACTATTTAAAGTTGTAACTCTGTTCAGTGGAGTTGATGTTTGCTTCATATGTTGATGTCTTACTCCATACATAATGTTTTTCAATCTATCTTCATGTTGCTCATGGGTCATTTGAGATGTTTTGTTGCTTAACTTGATTGGTTGTGAATGGATTTTAACTTGTCTTAACTGAGCTGAATCATGTATAAAGTTCATTGGGTTTAATTCTCCTTTGCATGGACTCTGTTCGTCATTGCACCTACCTGGTTGCACATTGCACCGACTTGGTTGTTTTCTTTGCACGGACTTTATTCATCATTGCACGGACCTTGTCCGTTATTGCACAGACTTTATTCTATGATTGCACAGACTCTGGGGTTATATGCCAAGACTTGGTCCTTCACATGCACTAACCACTAGTCTTAATATGCATAGAATTGTCTTTTCATCATAATGAACTGAACTTGTAAGTCATGGACTGAATTTGCTTGACCTATATCAGTTTTGAGTTCTCTATGTATAATCAATGCTTGATATGTGAGCTCCTTGAGAAAATGGTTTGAATTGCTCTAAGTCTCTCAAATTCGTAGTTGCATTTCAGTTTATCTATATTGAGATTGAAAGGCTCACTCTCTTGACGAGAGTCTAAAAGATTGTTCCTTTTATCCATATTCATGTAAACTGACAAATTTGAATTTCCATGCTTGAACCATTTATGAGATGGGAGATACCGTGGTTGTGGAAATGAAGGGTTTTGAAATATTCCAAGGTTTGGGTGTAATTTAATTCTTCCATGTGCAGGTCAATAGATCCATTCAAATGATAAGATGGAAGATATGTATTTTTCTCATTAAGTCTGCTCCAAGAATGACAAATTGCAGATCTTTGTAATGCAGGTCAATGTTCACAAATCCTAGAAATCATGGTAAGAATCATCTCTTGATGTATTTTCATATGGCAAGATTGGGTTTAATTCATATTTCATGCCTTGGGCTTTATTGGACTGCATTATGTAGTTTTCTGAATTGACACTGCAAGTGTCGACCCCTAGGGTCGACTCTTGGTGGGCTGGGGTCTGTTTTCAATGTAAACATAACCCCCGATAAAAAGTGTCGACCCCAAGGGTCGACACTTTACCATGGGTCCTATTTTTTTTTAACGGGGCAGAAGCTGCTGAGAAAAGTGTCGACCCCAAGGGTCGACACTTTCTCTGGGCAACCCAGATCGGGTTTGCCGGTTTGGGTTCGATCTCCTCAGTTTGAGATCCGATTGGGGTGGTGTTTTACACCATCACCCTTAGGGTTTCTCCACATGTGTTAGGGCTGCCTAGATAGAGTTTTTAGAGGGGCTAATGTGTCTTTTGGTCTTCTATTTCCTACCCCATTTATATCCTATGAAATCCATTGAAGGGTGGTATCCCCTTTGAGCTAACCTTGCCCTATCTGCTGCAGGAGAAGCAGAACGTGGACGAGGGTGACAACACTACCTGGAAGAGGAAGAAGAAGCCACGGAGATCTTGATCTGGGAGCTGCGGCTGCTGCTCTCCACGATTTGCGGGTTTGGGCATTTCAATCTCAAGCTCGACTGCTTCCACTCTAGTTCATCATTCCCAGCGCACCCTACCTATTGATTGAAGGGATCCATGGGACACTCAAGGGGAAACACTACAAATCTGATACTCATCTATTTGTGATGTCCCTTTTATTAAATACAAGGTTGTGAGCACATTGTTTCATTTGCTCTGTGTGATTGCAGAGACGTTCGGAGCTTGGGCTTGAAGGAACTTCATTGAAATTACAAGAAAGAAGATTGTGTGCTCCGGGTTCCTGCGGATTCAACCCTCTCCATCCTAGGCTCAAGAAAGATCTTCCTACGATCATCAGAGAATCAAGGAGATATTTCCACATCCTATTTACATTTATTTCCTTGCGTGCTTCATAGTTTATCATCATTCACACATTGCTGTGGGCGTTTATTGTATATCTTCTATTTTCATTAAACCAAGAATACATTGTGTGTGGGTGGAGTTGTATCTCCGCGTGTGTGGTTTTATTGTGGGGAAATGCTCCCCGTGTTTAGTTTTGTGTAGACGGAGCTGCGACTCCGTGTGGTTGTCGAGTTCGGGGTACGTTCCCCGACCATGTGTGTGTGTGCTGCAGTGGCAGCATGTTGAGGCAAGGCCTCGTGCCGTCGTGCGTGTATTGCTGCGGAAGTAGCGTGTGTGTGGTTGGGGTTCATCCCCGTGTTGCTACGAAAGTAGCGTGTAGTGAAGCCTCACCGGGTTTGGTGAGGGGTGGACGTAAGGAGCCCGTCATGGTTCCAAACCACCTAAAAATCTCGTGTTCTATGTGAATGCCTGTGCGATTGACCATTTCTTCTATCTCCCTTCACAGGTCCGTTAAATAGATTTTTAATTCTCTGCATCATCACACATTGCTACCTCTGTTATCTGTGTTAAGCGTGATTTCATTGTCTAGTTGCATTGGTAATTCGAGTGAGATCGGAAAGATCGAGGGAATATCTTAATCTCACGACTGTTTAGGCCAATCAATGTTAGTTATTTCAATTCCATTGTGATTAGCTTAGAAAGATTTTTAAAATCTACCATCTCGAAATGGGGATAATTCAACCCCCCTTCTTGTCTGCCATCTATCTGGGCCAACAAATCCTTCGACCCCATCTTGAAGAGGGAAGTATAATCTACATTTTCCACGCTTAAGGGCGGTCTATCTCTCTTTATTTTCTTAGTTCTAGTCCCTCCAATGCTCAAAATCATCATAAAGCACTATTTTTCTGCTACACGCACTTTTCTTCGTAATGCATGCACGTTTCCCATAGTTGTGTTGCATGATTTTCTCATATCTTTGTTTCATTCTCATCACAACACACACACTTATCTTTTGCACCCTTCCACAGGGGTTAAAAACATTTCTCGATGCATTCTCCCTCAATCTTTACCCTATCACTACAGGATTGATGCTACACTTTCATATTCTAATGGGTTTTTCTCTTATGTTTTGGTTTTGTTTTGCAGGAGAGCATGAATACAACGTGAGGCCTTCTTCCTCTTGCCGGTTGGAAGGAGAAGAGGTGTAATCCATGACATTCCCCGCACCCGTTCCTTAAGCGCGATCAACTCTTCATCATTTTCCAAGGTACACGGTGTCGCCCCTTCATCTCTTCATATCTTGGCAATATTGTTAACCCTTGGTGGCGATCACGGTATGTCTCTCTCATCTATTCATCGTCCTTTGATTCATACTTCATGCTTGTTCATGTTCATATGATACTTGCATATGCATAGTTAGTTTAAGGGGTGGGGGTAGAACAATCATCTACAACCTAGTTTTTTTTTGATAACGTTGGGACACCTAGTGCCCATCACATTTTTCATGCTCTTTTGTGAGTTGGGTGTGTGCATGTGCATGTTTAGGTAGTATTTTCTTCATTTTCCTACTGTTCTGGGTGTTTTCGGGTCTGTCAGGGCCTTGCGGTCCTCTCCAAGATCGCCAGGCACCCCTAGCAGTCATCACTGGGTCGCCATGGCCTTTCTGGTTGCCTTGCGGTCGTTTGGTAGACTGCAAGGGGTTAAAAAATGGTCATCCAAGGACCACTTTCTGATTCTGGAAGGTCTGCGCGTAGGACCACGGGGGCGTCTTTCTTGGACGATTTGGTTGACCTCCCGAGATCGGATTGCCCTGTTCTTGGGCCTGTTGCATAGCCCTTTGTATTGTCTTTCCACCCATATATTATATGCATCATTTGAGTCATGTTTGCATAGTTTAATCTTACCTTCATTTTTGAATTTTCTACATAAAGTCTGAAGGCAGACCCAGGGACAGGTTCACAGGTACGTATTTCCTTGCTGATTTGATTGGGTTTCTGAAGTCTGATTGCTTGTTTCTTGATCCCATCTTGTTCCTCTTTGTATTGTTTTTCCATCCATATATTATTTGTATTATTTGGGTCATATTTATATAGTTAAATATTGTCATCATTTTCGCATTTTGTGCATAAAATCGGCATGCAGGTTCAGGGGCAGACTCACAGGTACGCTTTGCATTGGTGATTTATTTACCTCCCAGGTTCTATTTGTGCTTGTTTCCGATCCTACATTGCTGTCCTTTGTATTAGCTTCATTTTCATATATGATTTGCATGCATTTGATCATGTTTGCATGGTTTAATATTGTCTTGATTTTCTAGTTTTAGGCTGGAATTTACAAGCACTCCGGTGCACATAGGGCCATGCATTCTCATATTATAGTTGCATTCCTACCTTGGTAAGTGATCCTCTCGCCTCCATATTCCTTGGGGTCGACTAGGTGATCTTATCCAGGACCTCCGTAAGTCCCCGTGAGCCGTTGATTCCCACACGGACGTCGGACCGGTTGTACCTTTCCACCCCTTAGGGTTGCATTTGCATACATGTGAGGGAGTTAACCATAGTCAACCCAAAGTCCGGACCTTATTCCCATAGGATTCCTATCTTGAGAGAATTATTCTAAACTCAAATCATTAAAAGGTATATTAAAACTTCTAAAATATTTCCCATCATATCAACTTGTTTGACTTGGGTGAAAACTCTCACATTGTTTGTGTTGTTTGGGCTTGTCCAAGTATTTTGTGATATTGTGTTGCATTCTTTCATCATCTACATTTTCTTTTTTGTTAGGCCCATTCAGTTTAGCCCATTTTGTGTGTCCATTGTCCTAGGTCTATTTTCCCTTTATCTTTGCATTAGTAGGTTAGTCCCTCTTGTTCTCAAGCCCATTAAGCCCTTACTTCCTCACTTGTATTCTCCTTGATATCCTTGTATTAAGTCTCCATTTTCCCTCATGGAGCATCATTCCAACCCCCTGTATCATTCTTCTTCCCAATCTTCTTCCTATTCCCGCGTAGAATCCTCTTCCCACGCGGGCCCATCTTCCCGTGGTCTTTCTAATCCATCTGAGGAACATGCTAATCTCATGGCCCACTTATCAAGCCTTGTTCGCCAAATGGACCCAACCCAGGCCCAACATCTCATTGCATCTCATCTTAATGGGTCTTCTTCTCATAATGGGCCCTCTTCCCTTCATTGGCCTCTTTCTTCTCCTTCATATGCTGCTGGCCTAATTTCTAATGGCCAATTTCACCCTAATGGGCCTCCTCCTTTTTCCCATGTTGCTGCTGGCCCATTCGGCCCATATACCAACGTCTTTTCCAAGCCCGTAAATCCTTCCACTCCCGAAATGGGCCCTTCTTCTTGTCAGCCCAGATCCTCTTATCCGGCCTATTACCTTGCTCCTGGTCAAAGTCACAATCTCTTACGCAAGCTGGCCTACGCCATTCTCGTTATCTCCCTACCCAGGAGATGATTGCTCAAGCCCAACGCCAGCTTGATGAACTTCAACGTTGGATCGATCCCATATACTCTTTGAGTGTCCCGTTCGTATTTCAAGATCTTTGGCTTCCACCTTCTTCTCAAATTCCCGCATATCGCCGCTATGGTGGAGTCGGTGACCCCTACGTGCACTTGAAAGAGTTTCTTTATGAGTCGGCCCGATTTCGACATGATCAGTGCTTGATTGCCTATCTATTCAATCTGTCTTTGGAAGGCCCGGCTCGGGATTGGTTCTTCTCTCTTCCGCAAGAGCAGATTGTGAATTTTCAAGTTGTCCAAGATAAATTTATTCAGCAATTTCAGGACTAGGTTGGACCCAGATATTCTATGGTGGATCTGGCCCATGAGAAGATGAAGCATGATGAGGAGTTCTCTACCTTTGTCGATCGCTGGCATTGCCTAGCCGCGTAGGTTCCAGGGCACATTCCGGAGGGAGAGCAGACCAAGATGCTGATTTCTAATGCAACGCAGGAATATCAGTTTATTTTAGCCCTCAATGACATTACCTCCTGGCAGCAACTTTATAGCCGAGCCCGCTTCATTCGCCAACAACTCCACGATCCCCTTGACCCCGAGTCTCCACCATCCACTTCTACTTACATCACACCCTCCATAAGTCAGCCCTACGCCTCCACATATCAGCCATCCGCATATCAAACCTCCATATATCAGCCCTCCATGAGTTAGCCTTCCGGTTCTCCACATCCGCCGCCACCCTCGGTCAAGGGAATACCACATCCCGAGCAGGTGGATGCCGTCTATATACCCCCTCATCCCGCTCCACATATGCCTTCACCAAATCCCTCCGTCGCCGGCCAAGCACTATTGCCTACGCAACCTTCACTTCCGTCTCCATAACCTTCTCCACCATCACATACCCCTCGGCATCCACCTTGCTCGAAGCGGGCTCCTTGTCCTTCGTTGCTGGAGTGCTTTACTGAGATTTTCAGGGCCTTGATGGCCACTCACGCGTTGCCGCTTCCTCCAGTTGTGCCGTGCCGACCCGCGATCAGGAATATGCTTCAGTTCTGTGATTTTCATCGCCAGTAGGGGCATTTGGTTGAAGATTGCCCTGAGTTTCGGGATTATCTTTATGTCTTGGAAGATCAAAAGAGGATCGATTGGGCTGCCATGCATAAAGTTATTTTAGGTCTTTGCAGCAAGAAGCGCCACCCAGGCATCCGTCTCTTTTACTTCAAGACCAGGGGCACCCCTGTGATTCTTCATCTAGCGTTGCGCCCGCTCCATCACCTACTCCATTACCTACCCCTGCTCCACCCTCATCACCTGTTCCATTACCCTCACCATCTCCTACCTCGTCTCCACAACCTCCACAAACCCAAGCCTCTACTTAGGCTAGTGATACCTCCACTTTCGCTGCCACTTCCACTACTTCCACTCCCAACACCGCGCGACGTATTGTATCAATACACTGACGATGGGCGCCATGATCTTCCCCTTTACCTTCCCTTTGCCTCCATCACCACCTCCATCTCCACCCTCGCCTCCATTTCTACCTCCTTTGCCGTCGCCCGAGCCTGAGCAAGCTCCACCATTATCCTTGCCTCCGCCCGCATCTAAGCCTATCATTGTCACCTTAGCTTTGCCTCCTTTACCCTCGCCTTCACCCGCATTGCCTTTGCCATCACTTGACTTCACCATCCCCGTTGAAGCCTCCATGCCATCCAAGCCTTCTACCTCTGTCACTTCTCCACCTATCTCCACCCCACGGAGAGGGTGTGCATTGCCTTTGGTGCCCCTTGGGTCTGGTCCCCAAGAAGACGATGAGCCAAGTCAGGATGGTTCTAGGCCAGTTCTACATTTTAAGCTTCAAGATTACATCTATCGAATGCCAGTTCATGTCCTGGTCCCTGGCTATTTTGGGGATGAGCCTATATCTCCCATGACGGCTGTCAAGAAGAGCTCCCTTGCATTGGTGCCAGTTTCTTCTCAAGCGAGACCGGTGGCAATCTCATTGTTCGCTGGTGGTTCCACCATTGATGCTGTTATTTCTCCTCGCTCCATTGCTGTTCAGTTCACTGGCCGATAGGGGCTCTCTACCCATATTGTGCTAACTCGTATGGCCGCTAAGCAGATTATGAGTTCTATGTTCGAGGGGAAATTGATCATACTCTCAACAATCTCCAAGGTCATTCTGCACACCTTATGCAATCTCTCTCAGTTTATCAGTGCGCCGGCCATGTCAACGCCGTGTATTAACCTCCCTCAAATTGCCCCTGTCATTCTATCAAGGGAGTTGTGCTTCAAGGCTGAGTTCCGAGCAGAGTTGCCGAATCTCATGCTTCTAGTGCCGAGAGACAAAACCCCGTGGGTTTGTGATATTCATCACTCTGAAGGGTTACTTGTCCAAGAATGTCCATCTACTGTTGTTAGCACCGGATGTCTAGGGGCAACCGCCCCGGTATGGCTGCATGTTCATAGCCGGGTTAGGCCTTCTATTAGGTGGGCCCATTATTTGAGAAGATATTTCAAATCAAGAAGCCCAAGGATTCGAGCCCGTGTGAGGCGAGTCCAATACAAGCCAATTTCAGCTAAGAAAAAGCGGCGGCGCAAGTTCAAGGGCCGTCAGTTGTGCACTCAAGGGTCCATTTTCCCTTCTTCGTGCTTACATTCATCATTTCTTCTGCTGAGCTCCCCCCTTTGGGTGGTGTATCTTCCTTTCTCTGATCTAATTCCCATGATTTCTCCTCTTTCCCCGGGTCCGCGAACCCCCATTCTTCTTTCTATCATCCAGATTATCTTGATTCTTCTCACACTCACGATTCTAGGCCTCGGCCTACGCCCTCTCCTCATCCCGATCTTGGTACATCTTATGATCCTTCTCCTCCGATATCTCCGGGTCCTCGTTCTTTTTCCCCAACTCTGTCGGGTGGTCCTTATTCTCTTTCCCCGACCGTGTCGGGTGATTCTCGTTCTTTTTCCCCGACCCTGTCGGGTGGTCCTCATTCTCTTTCCCCAACCCTGTCGGGTGTCTATGGTTCTTCCCCGACCCTGTCGGGTGATTCTAATTCTCCTTCCCCAACCCCGTCTGGTGATTATCATTCCTCTGCTCCGACTGCATCGGATGATTCTTATTTTCCTCTTTCTATTCTCTCCTCTTCACCCTTTCGGGGTTCTTACCCTTTTTCATGTTGTTTTCGAGGCTTTAGTCCACCTTGATCTCAGCTGATCTCTGGTTTATTCTGTATCTGGTTCCTTGTTATCAGGGTCTTTGTACCTTAACGAGGGAGTTCTAGCCCTCGTCTCTCTTCCTTTTATCCTTCTTCGTCCAGTATGATGTCTGCCGCTCCTCCATGTAGAGGAATCTTCAAGCCTTGTTATCCTCTCCATTCTTTGTCCTGTCAAGCAAGGAAAATAAGGCTTGTGCTACTCAAAGTTCAATGATCAAACTCTCGCTTCATGATGCTACTTTTACGCTATGGATTTGTAAGGTATCTTTATTTTGTGCAAGAATATGCTCTCATTTCCATTATCCTTATTTTTCTGCGCATTGCTGTCATAATGCTGGGTTCCTCAACACGTTTGAGTGGCTTTAACATGTTTGTTTAGTTCATTAAAAAAAAGAGATTTTGCTTCTGCAGCATCCTTAGGCTAGTGATAGCTCCATGCTCGGAGTCTAGTTTCTTTCCCCGATCGTTGAGGGTGCCCTTTGAGCATGGGTTTTTCACACACTACACGGCGAGCTATAGCTGATTCCTTTGAGTAACACTGTTGCTACTTTGGCCATACTTTGGGTATGCATAAAGGTCTTTTCTTTTCTCTGCTCGGCCGAGTGCAGGGGCAAGAGATGGACATATGAGATGATCAACCTAGGCACTCCCTAATACGAGAGAGGTCTCTAATAGGGGCCGTGTTGACCCTCGAAAATGCGCTTTCATGCTAAATCTGGCCAATAAGGGCTATAAATGAGAAAATGAATCAAATGTAAAATTATGAAATCAAAGGCATGGCAAGAGTGGCAGTACAGTTCCCTAAGGGACGTCATGAGCCCGGTCTCATGCGTGCCTAGTATGAATGAGTCTAAAAATCAAAGACACAAAGCCCCAGCGCAACATACTGTATCTTTGAGGGGTAGTGTCTTGGAAGGAATTCGAATCATGATCCTGTATAAAACTTGTCTCTAACTTTTCTTCTATTTCTCCCTCTTAGGCTGGGTTGAATCCAGAGTATGGCCTTAGTAGAGACACCGTTCTTTAGAGGCGGTTGGTTGTGGTAAGCCACCCTCACATGCACGCCCTGCTTAAGGGAAGCCTTTAATGAATGGGGTAGGAACGACAATCCATGGCCAGTAATTTTCGCCCTTCTTTGGGTGCTGCAGATTGCTTTGTAAAAAAAAATCGAATATTTAAAAAAATCAAATATTTTAAAAATCTAAAAAAATGAAATATTACCAAAAATCTAAAAAAAATAAAAATCTAAAAAAATTAAATATGTCAAAATCGTAAAAAATCAAATATTGTTGAAAAAAAACAAAAAATCAAATAAGTCAAAAATCCAAAAATATGTGTCTTTGGATCCCTTCTTCATGCATTTTTATTTTCTTTTTATTTTGAGAACGAATATGATCTATTTGTTAAGTGTGCACGTTGCAGGTGTTCAAAGCTTCTTAGCTCCTTATCTTTCGCTCTGCCTCCTATTCATATTTTTCTGATATGTTCTTATTCTTCAATCTATTCTCTAGATCTGTTCTGAAGCTTATGTCGTTCTCAGCTTTTGTTTGCAATGATCATATCTTCATGAGAGGACTTTGCCTCATGATCATGAACCTGGCGGTTCTGCTTCTTCTGATCTTAGACTTTGATTGAGGAGCGTATTTGTTTGTGTCTATGTCCCTCCATGTCGTCTCACACGTGTTATTTTATCCCTCTGTGTCTGTCATGTTTTTATCCCATTATGTTTTCGTCCCACTATGCCATGTGTTGTTGTTGTCATCCCACATATGTTGTCCGTGTCTCTTATTCCCCGTGGTTGTTGTCCCACGTGTCTTTGCCCCACAGTGTCGTAGTGTTGTCTTGCCCCACCCTGTATTCCCCGCGCGCTTGTTGTTTGTTCTTGTGATGTTTGTGTACGTTTCGTTGTCATGATTGTTATGTTTCGTTTATCTTCATTTGTGATGTTATGTTTAGTTCATTTCCACTATGTTTCTTCATCTTCATTGTTATGATATGTTCGTCATTGTTGTTGTTGTATATTCAAAAATCCAAAAAAATGTAATTTCACTTGGCAGGTAAGTCAGGTATGGCTTTCTATCCCTTCTCTTTGTTGCATTACTATATGTTATATACGTTACTATAGCCTCTCAAGGACCGGCTGATTGTCCATGTGTTCTAGGATCTGATGTTCCCCTTTAACAAAAATGATGATCATCTAGGAGCACACGGTTAATCGTTGGATAAGCCGTTAGTTTGAGTCGGGTGGGAGACGATAGACTCTATCTCGCACGCCGTGGTTGTAAGAAGACTCTTGACCCCGTCTTGCTCAGTCTATCAATAGTATCCTTGAGTACTTTCTATTTTTATCTTTCTTTGCATTCGTTTTGATGATTTCTTTATTTTAACCCAGCATGCATCATGTCATTTTTAAGCATTCACGTCTCGTGATTCTCTCAAGATTTCTCCTTAGCAATGGTTAATTTCAATTCTCTTGGATAAGTGGTTCCTCATTCCACTCTGAATTTGAACGATTTTCCTGATCTGCCCTCTCGGTCTGGTTGGCCAGCGTGATTCCTGTCCGGATGTTATCACAGTTTTATTTCTCCTTTTCCAGCTTTTCAGCTGTGTTCTTCCGATCCCCTCATTGTCTGTGGATTATGTCCCTTGATGAGGTCGGTCGTGTTTCCTTTTCCTTCTCTTTAGTTAGTTCTCTAGACATGTCTCAATCACGTCATTCGTTCCTTGTGGTTAGTTCGACGTTTTTGGGAGAATTCCTGTAGCTTGTTGGTTGTGATGGGTGTCTTTTACCTTGATGCCCGCTTTTCAGTTCTCTCCGCTTCATCTCCGCATCATCTCCATTTCACATCACTTTCGCTCCATCTCCTTTCCAATCCACCTCCACGTCGCTTTCGCTCGTTCCTTTGCAAAGTAGACATAAAGGAGGGGCATCTGTTGACACCCATTTTTAGCCCGCAAGTTACGTCATTTCTCTTATTCATCATTTTTGATGTCCCGAATTACCCAATATTTTGGAGCCTTCCTTGGATAGATTTCAAGCCCATTTCATTGTTCCCTAGACTGTGGACTTTGGAGATCATGATTTCTTAGAGTCCTGGGGCTTATTTTGTCAGCTTCCGGCCTTCCAAGTCAACTTACGACCCATTTAGGTAGACTTCCATCAAACATTCGGCCCCTTTCATTGCACAGTCTTGAACACGGCTCTTTTTCATGTTCCTTTGGTCCTCTATTCATTAAGTTTCCTTCACTAAAGTTGTTCATTTTTTAAGGCTCTACAATTTATTCTTCTACGCCATTAGCCAGTTCTCCGCTGCTTTCAAGTTATTTACGTTTTTCTGGCAGGTTGTGCTGTTCACCTACGTCCCAGCATTTTTTCTCTCTGTTCTCACCCTATTTTCTCCCTCTTCTGCTTATTTTCTCATCATTTTTTCTTCATGAACATTGTTCATTTTGTAGTAATCTACAATTGCTTCTTCTACCACTTTCGTTAGTTCTGCACCGTTTTTGAGATATTCTCCGATTTCCAAACTCTATCTTGTTCTACCCAAAAAAAATTCTTCCATCAGCCTAGCGGTCCTGGGAAGACCGCTAGGTGATGGTGGCGGTCTTCCCAAAACCGTTAGGCCCCAAATAGTGCATGTTTTGCCCCATTTCACCTCCTATTGCCTTGCGGTCACCCCTATGACCGTTTGTGGTCCCCTTGCGGTCTTCGATAGACCGTTTTTCCCCAAACAATGCCCGTTTGAGCCCGTTCAGCAGCTGAAGCCTTGCGGTCACCACCTAGACCATTTGTCATCCCCTTGCGGTCCTCCCATGACCGTTTTCATTCCCTAGCGGCCCTGCGATAGACCGTTTTCTGAACAGAGTGTCCTGATGATCCTGAACTCCGATTTCTTCACCGCGGGACTCCTTGTTTGATCCATTTTCGAGAGAGATAAGCCTCCACCTCGGTTTCCTTCGATCTGGGACTCTTCCCCTGACTTTTATCTAGAGGTTTATGCATCTAAATCCTCAAAATAGGGTATTTATCTCGGATTTGAAACCTAGGGTTTTCTTGCTCCTATATAAAGCACCCAGGTTCGTAGGTTGCGGGGGGGGGGGGGGGGGGGGGGCTCTTCTTCAACTCGGGGTGAAGCCATACTGCATCTCCAACTCAATCCTTCGACCCCATCTTGAAGAGAGAAGTATAATCTATGTTTTTCACGCTCAAGGGCTGTCTATCTCTCTTTATTTTCTTAGTTCTAGTCCCTCCAATTCTCAAAATCATCATAAAACACTATTTTTCTACTACACATGCACTTTTCTCCATATTGCATGCACGTTTCCCATAGTTGTGCTGCGTGATTTTCTCATATCTTTACTTCATTCTCATCAAAACACACACACCTATCTTTTTCACCCTTCTACTCAGGTTAAAAACCTCCCCCCGGTGCCTTCTCCCTCAATCTTTACCCCTATTTTATCACTGAGGGGTTGATGCTACACTTTCATATTATAATGGATTTTTTTCTTTTATTTTGGTTTTATTTTGTAGGAGAGCATGAATATAACGTGAGACCTTCTTCCTCTAGCTGGCTGGAAGGAGAAGAGGTGTAATCCACGACATTCCCCGCACTCGTTCCTTAAGTGCGATCAACTCTTCATCATTTTCCAAGGTACACGGTGTCGACCCTTCATCTCTTCATCTCTTAGCGTTGTTAACCCTTGGTGGCGATCACGGTATGTCTTTCTCATCTATTCATCGTCCTTTGATTCATACTTCATGCTTGTTCATGTTCATATGATACTTGCATACGCATAGTTAGTTTAAGGGGTGGGGGTAGAACAATCATCTGCAGCATGGCCCGTGCTTTCGACAAGTTGGTCAAAGGGTGAGAATTCAAGAAAGGTGACCTAGTGATGGTCAAAAGAAGAGAAGTAATGGCCTCCAATCCCAAAGGAAAGTTGGTTGAAAATTAGGTTGGACCATATGTCATCTGCCGAGTCTATGAAGGGGGTGCCTACGTTCTCGTAGACCATAAAAGAGTAGTTCAGTTCTCCCCTCTTAATGGAAAACATTTGAAACAGTACCATACAGCCCCACCGGTGTTCGCAGAATGACCGAAGTCTACCTTGGTCTAGTGGCACTCTGCCCTGGCCAAGCTCTCCAAAATATCCACCCAGCTCAGACCGATTCCGAGGCCGTTGGCTCGTAATTGCTGACACCTCTCCAGTGTCCACTAATCCCAGGGCTCCTTGAGGACCCCACTTAGTTCCACTGGGCTACCACTCTACACATCATCACCACGTTGGACCTTACATCGGCATCGGTGCATAAATCAATTTCTTTGCGCTCGCGTTATCCCCGCGCCTACGAATACACAATTTTGGTGCAAGTCTTTATGCCCCAGCTGGTATATACACATCATCACCATGTAGGACCTTATGTCCGCGTAGGTGCATAAACCCTTCATGTTGCATTGGCATTATCTTCTTGCCGATGAATAAACCTTTTTCTGGCACAAGGCTTTATGCCCAAGCCGATCTATACACAAAACCTCCCCCCGGTGCCTTCTCCCTCAATTTTTACCCCTATTTTATCACTGCAGGGTTGATGCTACACTTTCATATTCTAATGGATTTTTCTCTTGTGTTTTGGTTTTGTTTTGCAGGAGAGCATGAATACAATGTGAGACCTTCTTCCGCTAGCTGGCTGGAAGGAGAAGAGGTGTAATCCACGACATTCCCGGCACACGTTCCTTATGTGCGATCAACTCTTCATCATTTTCCAAGGTACACGGTGTCGTCCCTTCATCTCTTCATCTCTTGGCATTGTTAACCCTTGGTGGCGATCACAGTATGTCTTTCTCATCTATTCATCGCCCTTTGATTCATACTTCATACTTGTTCATGTTTATATGATACTTGCATATGCATAGTTAGTTTAAGGGGCGGGGGTAGAACAATCATCTACAGCATGGCCCATGCTTTCAACAAGTTGGTCAAAGGGTGAGAATTCAAGAAAGGCGACCTAGTGATGGTCAAAAGAAGAGAAGTAATGGCCTCCAATCCCAAAAGAAAGTTGGTTGAAAATTAGTTTAGACCATATGTCATCTGCCAAGTCTATGAAGGGGGTGCCTACGTTCTCGTAGACCATAAATGAGTAGTTCAGTTCTCCCCTCTTAATGGGAAACATTTGAAACAGTACCATATAGCCCCACCGGCGTTCGCAGAATGACCGAAGTCTACCTTGGTCTAGTGGCACTCTGCCCTGGCCAAGCTCTCCAAAATATCGACCCAGCTCAGACCGATTCCGAGGCCGTTGGCTCGCAATTGCTGACACCTCCCCAATGTCCACTAATCCTAGGGCTCCTTAAGGACCCCCCTTAGTTCCACTGGGCTACCACTCTACACATCATCACCACGTTGGACCTTACATCGGCATCGGTGCATAAATCAATTTCTTTGCGCCGGCGTTATCCCCGCGCCTGCGAATACACAATTTTGGTGCAAGTCTTTTTGCCCCAGCTGGTATATACACATCATCACCATGTAGGACCTTATGTTCGCGTCGGTGCATAAACCCTTCATGTTGCATTGGCCTTATCTTCTTGCCGATGAATAAACCTTTTTTCGGCACAAGGCTTTATGCCCAAGCCGATCTATACACATTATTGCCATTACGGACCTTACGTCCTAATCGACGCATAAGCTCTTTTTCTTGCGTAGGTATTACCTTCTTGCCAACGAATATGCCCTTTTCGCCGCAAGATCCATACCCTAGCCGACATCTACGCACTATTACCAAACGAACAGATGAAGCAGTTGGGAGTGGACACCTGGTGCGGACACATGCCACAATACATGCTGGTGGATGAGGACACGACGGGACCCGGATAGCTCGCAGAGGATGTGGACGCATCGGCCGAGCCTTCACCTTCATTTCCCATTTGTTTGGCCTTGTTGGGCCCTATTTGGAACTTATGGACAATTAATGGGTTATAATAGTATGTAAAGGGCTAATGGGCTCAAGGTCTTGTAATGGGCTAGGATAGTGTTGGGCTTGACTATTGGGTTTCTAAATGGGCCAAGCCCATGGGCTAGTGTGAAAGGAACCTAGTGGGTTGTGGGCTTCTAGAAGGGGGTGCCCCCCCTTCCTTGGTCCAAGGGGAGGCAGCCACCTACTTAATGGTGACTCCCCTCCCTTAATGTCAACATTAGGTAGCTCCCTTGTCTCCCCTCCCCTTTGATTTTCAAAAGTAGGTGAGTCTTTGTCCCCCCATTGGTCTCCCGTCCCCTCTCCTTGTCAAAGGGTCAAACTCCCCTCTCCCTCCCCTTGCTCCCACGTATGTCCCAGCCCCCTCCCATTGCCTTACCTCTATTTAAACACATGTATAGTGTTCTTAGTGGAATTAATGAAGAATTTGTGAAATAAAAGTGCATTAAGAGAGTGATTCTCTTCTTTTCATGGGGTGTGATGCCCTTGGCCAAATCCTGTGACAGGATTAATTTGGGCATGAGACTCGCCCCTCTATTCTCCCTATACCTGTAACACCCTCAAATATAGCAAAGTTGTACTCTATATCACCGAGATGCCTTTTGAAGTATCGGCTCAGTTCTTCAAAAGAACTCCAAAGTTAAGCGTACTTAATGGGGAGCAGTACTGGGATGGGTGACCTGCCCGGGAAGTCCTCCATTCTAGAGCCGATCACTGTTAGAAAGGGATAAAACCATGAGGCCGGCAGGCCAAAGCGGACAATACCTCGATGGCATAGAGTACGGGGCGTGACAGAATGGTATCAGAGCTATACCCCAGTCGGAAGTGTGGGAACTAAGTGCCACGCAAGGTAAAGTGCTACGCTATGGGAGCCACCTCTTGAGTCCGTAATGGAGCAAAGTGCTACATAGTGGGAGCCACCTCTTGAGCCTGTAGGGGCCACCTCTAGAGTCCTACCTGCCTGGGGGCTAAATTGCGTGCTATATGTACCTAGCGACGAGGACGTCGCCTATATAAGAGGGGTAGATTGTAACACCCTCAAATATAGCAAAGTTGTACTCTATATCACCGAGACGCCTTTTGAAGTATCGGCTCAGTTCTTCAAAAGAACTCCGAAGTTAAGCGTGCTTAATGGGGAGCAGTACTGGGATGGGTGACCTGCTCGGGAAGTCCTCCATTCTGGAGCCGATCACTGTTAGAAAGGGATAAAACCGTGAGGCCGGTAGGCCAAAGCGGACAATACCTCGACGGTATAGAGTACGGGGCGTGACAGAATCAAAAACTGTGACGCCCCGAGAGCGGAAGATACCCGGAGACGCGTGACGAGTTTATATCAATCATGTCAATCAGAGTATTAGTGTATTCGACACCAAAATCAGAGATGCGCAAAAATAAAGATAACCCAATCCTTTATTCCTTCATAAGAATATGTCTATTACAAACCTTGAAGTACTAACTAAAATAAAGGGAAAAATACAAGGTTGACTCAAGAAAATATGAAAAAGACTAGATAACACGGAAGAAGCTCTATCCCTTTCACTCTTGATTTTTTCCATCCGTTTGAGTTCCCTCATCGTCGGACTTACCTGAAAAGTAAGGAAACACTAAGTGAGCGAACGCTCAGTAGGAAATTATATCTCAAGAACTAGCAAGGGGTTTAAGTGATTACATCTTTCATGAATGCACTATAGCTATGCATGCTTGCATAAAACGACAAGATAGAGAGAGTGTATAACAATATTATAGCAAGAAGAACTAGCCATGAACTTTCAAGAACTTATATCAAAAAGATATCAATATATTCAAGCAAGTAAACTCATCATGTCATGTTGGAATTTGGCTATTTTGTTTCAAGTCAAGCAAGTATACAATTACCCTTTCTCGGGCCACGCAAGTCATGTAATATCAAGTCAAGTACAAGTACAAGATTTGTGGAATGTTCAATCAAGCTAGTCATGCACTTCGGTATAATGCCAATACCATGATCAATCAACTCCCATGGGCACAAGTACTTTCGGGTGCTCCTCCCAGGACCAGATCGGGCCCTATATGCGCAGGCATTAATCATGTATTTTAACATCCACTTTTGTGTATAGCCAATATGGAATTTCAAGAATAAAGCTTGTAGATACGTAGGATAACTTGGATAGAATAGAGTCCAAAAATATGACACTTGACATAGAATGACGATAATAACGGTACAATCACGATTATCGATAAAACTAGGTGGAATTGGTTCCCTAACTTGGGTACCATGACAAACAAGTATGGACATTCTTTATATAGAATTGAGGTCCACAAGAACATCAAGTTTAATATAGAATTGTGGTTTACAAGAACATCATAACAATGTTGATATAGAGTTGGGGTTTACAAGAACATCATGACAATGTTGATATAGAATTGGGGTTTACAAGAACAGCATCAAATGGCATGATAACCTCATCCCATTAAGAGAATTCTCATGATACACACTTTGCATAACATGAGGGCCGGTATACCATATTTCTTAAGAGTGACATGGCAAAATAGTGTAATGGGTTTTTATGGTACAACCAGCTCAGTCAGCCTTGAGGGAATCCAAGGCTGCGAGGAGACTTACGGAGGTCTCTATGACTAACTCGCTAGTCCAAAGGAACGGAATGTCCAATAGAGAGCTTGTATGTCAATGAGAATTAGTGGGTAAACGATAAATCATCATGAAACGTGGGACTACATTCACGGAACGGAATATAGTGCCGATTACATATATATATATATATATATATATATATATATATATATATATATATATATATATAACCCTTCGGTTGACAGTAATCAGTGTAAAACAGAAATACAGAAAATAGCGACTTAAGCTAAGTCATTAATTATCCAATTAACGCCTTATCCAGGGGCGTTCATTCACAATTTGACGACGTATACAATAGTCGTCCCTTCAATATTTCTTTTCTGCAGAAAATTAATATTCTGGAATTTTTAACAAAAATGCGCCCTGGACAGGGGCGTTACTTGTCAATAAGCGCCCTGGTATGGGGCGTCAGTTCAATAAGAGACGACCTTGTGCAGGTCGTTAATTCAACAATTTATCAATTTTCAGATAATAAAATTTCAGGAAAATAATTTCATGGTCAGAACAAGAAAAATAGCAGGATTCGATAGGTATGATCATGCATTAATTTAGATTCATGGTTTCATAGTTATAGAATTTTAAACATGGATAATTATCAATTATATGAAGTTGACGACTCCTGGGTAGGGCGTCAAAACAAGAATTAGCGCCCTTATCTGGGTCGCTTCTTTAAAATCACTCAGAAACATTTGGAAACGTAGTAAAACTATATGCATGAGATCATGGATGAGTTTATTTCATAATTTATACTAGTTTGGGCTACGTTCTTGAGAAAACCTACCTGATGACTATCTGGGTGAAGATATGTGAAGAGAAACGATACTCTGTTTTGCAATAGAGTCTTCTGATCACCGGCAGAAGAAGAAGAAGAAGATGATGCTTGATGAAGAACCCCTCGTTCTTCAGCACGGCAGGCAACCTAAAGGAAAATAAGATGAAGAAAAATTAATATTCTTCATGAGTTGATCGAAAACAGAGGCAGGAAGAAGAACGTAAACCTGTTCTTCACGCACAGCAGCAGAGCGAAACCTCCTTCGACCAAATAGCTTTTAGGGTTCGATGGACCAAGTTATTTATAGGATTTTGGGGATCCTAATAGGGTTAGAGTTGTATTGGAAGTAATACTTCCATGATAGAGTCCTTACCATATTCCACCTTCGACGTAGTTATCCAGAACTTGCCCTGGATAGACTCCTGGGTCGAACGAAACTCGAACTGAATTAACGTCTTAAGCGAGGGCGTTAATTTAAATTGACGCCTTGTCAAGCGTCATTTCTTATGTAACACGCGCCCATGTAGAGGGCGTCACTTATACCTGCCCTTTATTTATTTTCGGCCTTTTGGGAATTGACGCCCTTTGGTGTTGGCATCCTTTTTATAATTAACGCCTTATGTAAGGGCGTTTCTTTTCGAAGTCGCGCCTTGACCAAAGGCGTTATTTCTTCTTGATTAATGATTTACCCATTTAGGCTCTTTGTCATCTATTTACTTATCTTTTATTTTAATTTGATTTATTTAAAAATCTTGTTTTTATCAGGGTTGCTACAATACCCTTCGTATCTAGTTCCACAAAAATTATCAGTGAAGCTTCTACGAGACAGGAAAATTTTAGAGGTGGTTTCGCGTCGATCGGAGCTCTGAGTAAAGTCGCACAGATATGCCCGAGCTTGTTGTCCAGATTTGGAGTTTCCGGATCCCAAATTTCTCCAGGTCTACTCCCACGCCTTATGTTGTTGATCTTCTGAGTAATCGTAGGATTTTGAGTCCCCTTTGCGTTGCCACTAGTTTCGTGCCGATCTAAGGTCTGTGCTAGCCGTGGCGGCGATTCTCGTGGGACTGCGCAGACCTCCCTCTGCAGACCCGATCCAGAAGTTGAGTCAACTTCTGGAAGCTGCCACGCCATCCCCTTTTTTGATCTGACCAAACCCCTTGGTCAGATCCTTCCTCTAGACGTCGCCAACGATCAGCAACAAACGGCGCCTCGTTCCAACATTGGGATCTATTTTTCCCATAATTCTTTGTCTTGCTATGCAGTTATGTGTGCGCAGAACCAGAAGCTAAGAACTTTTGCTACAGTGCCCAGATCTGGACAGATCTGATCGCACTCTTCGGAGTAGAGAGACGTCCTCCTGTGGCCGACGTTCTTCAACAAACGAAACTCCGATCGGACCCCAGATCTATCCGTACCATCCGTCGCAAGATCGCTGCGCAGGGTGACTTGCGTGGGCAGAACAGGACCGGTACCCAATCGTCGCCGGGATCGACCCCGACCGCCTTTCTCGGCCACCTCGAGTGCTGCCCGTCAACCCGAGTCCCAATAGCCACGAAAAATAGCGTTGTAGCCTATTATCTCCCTGCGAGAAGTGGGCCCTATTTCTAGAATTGTAACTGTAAATCATTTGTATGTATCGGGGCTGTCGGGTTCGGCCGAGGTTTCTTCCCCACGCACTAGTCGTGGAGGTACGTGCTCGTTCCTATACTCACATTTACTGATTTAGTATATTTTCTATCATGCTGCGTTTGTGAGAATAGGGCCGATAGATAGCTACCATTGCCGTGATTGTGAGTTGTGAGCGCCCTTTCCTTGGCACCGGTCGAGCACCGAGCTCGGACTGCACCACCCTAGGCGACAGTGGTTCCTTAACCGCTGCGATCCCATGTTTCCCTCGCAAGAGATGATCGTCGGGCTAGCTAGAGTTCCTATTGAGAGACGTCTCCACCCAGAGAACGCCACGGTGGTCAACCGCCTGACTTGTCTTTAGCGTGTTAGTGCTCACCGCACTTCGAGTCGGTCGTAGGTCTTAGTCCGGTCGCGTCATCGTCCCGCATCAAATTGGAATCAGAGCGTCGGTTTAAGTCAAGGGTCATCTAAGTCCAAGGTTACATTGCATTCTAATATTCGGTATATCAAAAGGTGTCTCCCGACCGTTAGGTTACGCCTATCGGGGAGGTGATTCACTCGCGTGAGAGGAACTTCAGATCCCCGGACTCCGCCAGGTACCGGATATCGGTTTAAGTCTAGGTTCCTTGTAGTGCATTCCAACCTTCGTGTCTTTGCATGCCCACCCGACGTGGTACCCAATACCATCGCCCCGCATCCATGGCTAACCCATGGGATGCCGCCCCGGGAAACTTCCACTCCTTACATGAGGCAATGATGGCCATTATGGCTCGTTGGACCAATCCAAGGCTACCTTTCAGAATTTCTCCGATAATATGGATGGTCGCTTAGGGCCATGGAGGGACGCATGGAGACCTCCGACAGGTCTATCCAAGATCTACTTGGACGGTTAGATAGAATGTCACACGGGGACCCTCCTGGAGCAGCCCAGGGCCCACCTGCACCACCTCCCGCGGTGGTCCAAGTCCAACCCGCTCCCGTAGCCCAAGTCCAGCCCACTCCCGCGGCTCAAAACCAGCCCGCACCCGCTCCTTAGCCCGACCCTCACCGAGCCATCAAACCACCACATCGTGACCTTGGTCTAGAAGACTATGGGTCCGATAATGCGTATGGGGGGTACGGCCGACGCCGTCATGGCTTTGATCAGCCAAGAGATGAAGAGGACGATAGAGTCTTTAGGACCGTGCGAGCAGACCCTCCCACTTTTGACGGGTCTTTGGACCCAAAGGTCTATCTCGATTAGGAGGCCGGTATGGACCGGTACTTCGAGTGGTTTGAGATGATGGACCTCCGGAGAGTCAAGTTCGCTAAAATGAAGCTATTAGGGCAAACACAAACTTATTGGTGCAATGTGGAGAGCTTGCTATATCAGCGTCGAGAACCCCAGGTTGAGTCTTGGGATGAGATGAAGGAGAGACTTAGAACTAAGTATCTTCCTGCCACATACCATCAAAGGCTCATTGATAGGTGGCAGAATCTTAACCAAGGGGATCGGTCCGCGTCTGAGTACATCGCAGAGTTTGATGAATATTTTTTGCGATGTGGTGTCTCGGAAGAGAGCACGATGCCTATTTCCTGCTTCCGTCGTGGTCTGCGGCCCCACCTTTAGTATGAACTCTTTCGCCGCAATGTGACCACCTTGGAGGCCGCATATCAGGTTGCTCTCGAGTTAGAGTAGTTTGAGTCGGATTTTGCTCCCGTCCAGCGACCGGGGACCATCCATCAGCGTGGGTTCGACCCTCGAACCACACCCAGTTCCTATAGTCAATTTCCGGTGGTTTGTCCTCCGGAACCCCCTCACCAGGACCCCTTTGCTCTTAGGCCTCGCCCTCTCCCTCCAAGAGACCTTCCCCCTTGCCCACAGGCACCATTCCCCACCCCACATCCCCAACAGCCCGCATTGCCTGCCCGACCCCAGCTCCCACCACTCCCGGCCCATCGAGAAGACAAGGGAAAGGGGTCGATGACTGGAGGAGCATCTTCTAGCACAGGGCCACGTGACCAGTGCTATAGGTGTGGTGGAATTGGCCACTTTGCGGCCAAGTGTCCCACTCGGGAATCATTGGCTATCTCGGACACTCCAGTCCGCGACCCCACACCGGAGCTAGTGCCGGTCAGCTATGAGGCAGATCCAGAACTCGCGGAGGAGTTCTTTGATGAGCTTTTAGAAGAGCATGCTGCCGACCCGGGTACTCAGTCCCTGGGCAATGTGCACTTGGGAGTGATTCTCCCACACCTCTGAATCCCCATTTAGAAGTCAATAGGTTCATGTTAGGATGTCTAGGAGTCCCTCAACTTTAGGTTTCATTGTTTGTTTGCGAGTATTACTTATGGGTGTCCAGGTTTATCTAGGGTCCTATATGAGTCTGTTTGTTTGTTTTCTTTCATGCATATTGTTTGCATTAAGTTATACCCAATAAAAGGCCAGCCATGCACGTATAAGTAGTTAGCTGATGCATGCTATATGCCCGTGAGTTCAAAAAGGGAGAGTACATCATGATCAGGGTAACACCTGAATAGTTTCCCCTCGGGGACCGTAAAGAAACTCCAGGCCCGCGATTCCCACCCTTTCCAAGTCATGAAAAAAGTGGGTTCGAATGCGTACATTATTGAACTACCGGACGACTATGGTGTCAGTTCGATGTTCCATGTTTCTGGTCTGGTAGCATATCGGAACCCGCGACGATCCCTAGTGAGTTTCAGACTTTCTCCTCCTATTGTGAGTGACACACCACCCGAGAGTCCACCTCTTCCAGCCTCAACACAAGCATATAGGTTGTATACTGGACGAGCAGGTGATCACCACCAGGAACGGAGCCTACCAACACTTCTTTATGCATTGGAGAGGACGCCCCATGCCAGACGATGCCTTGATCACACGCGGAGAGCTCAAGCTTCGGGACCCTTACTCGACGGGGTCGAGTTCCTCCCACCCGGGGAGAATTGGTGCGGACACACGCCACAATACATGCCGGTGGATGAGGACACGATGGGACCCGGATAGCTCGCGGAGGACGTGGACGCATCAGTCGAGCCTTCACCTTCATTTCCCATTTGTTTGGCCTTGTTGGGCCCTATTTAGAACTTGTGGACAATTAATGAGTTGTAATAGTATGTAAAGGGCTAATGGGCTCAAGGTCTTGTAATGGGCTAGGATAATGTTGGGCTTGACTATTGGGTTTCTAAATGGGCCAAGTCCATGGGCTAGTGTGAAAGGAACCTAGTGGGTTGTGGGCTTCTAGAAGGGGGTGCCCCCCTTCCTTGGTCCAAGGGGAGGCAGCCACCTACTTAATGGTGACTCCCCTCCCTTAATGTCAACATTAGGTAGCTCCCTTGTCTCCCCTCCCCTTTGATTTTCAAAAGTAGGTGAGTCTTTGTCCCCCCCTTGGTCTCCCCTCCCCTCTCCTTGTCAAAGGGTCGAACTCCCCTCTCCCTCCCCTTGCTCCCACGTATGTCCCAGCCCCCTCCCCTTGCCTTACCTCTATTTAAACACGTGTATAGTGTTCTTAGTGGAATTAATGAAGAATTTGTGAAAGAAAAGTGCATTAAGAGAGTGATTCTCTTCTTTCCATGGGGTGTGATGCCCTTGGCCAAATCCTATGATGGGATTAATTTGGGTGTTGTTGACACCCGTTTTATGACCGATAAGTCGGGTCATCTCCTTGTTCACTCTATGTGATGCTCCAAGTTATTCATTCCTTTGTTGAGTTTTCTTCATCAGTTTGAAGCTTATTTCATGGGTCTTCTCCTTGGATGAGTATGGTTCCACGATTTCTCGTTTGATGAAGCTTAGCAAGCTCTCTTATCATTTTGGATCCTCATTGTTTCTAACGGTCTGCACCTGGGGCGTTATGTTCATCCAACACATTGTTCCTGGACCATTACATCTTGAAGAGTCCAACGACTTAGGGCTTTGTTTCAATCCTTATCCTTTGGCCTATCCATTGAGTATAACGGTCTGTCGTGCAGCCATTACTTCCCTTCAACGCGTCCACCCATGGCCGTTACTTTCATTCAAGAGTCCTATTGTTTTGATCTACTTCCGTTGATCTTATCTCTTTTGAGATAAGGTTGATAGTGATGGTCTCTCCTGGGCGCATTATTTACCTGTGGCGGTCTGTCGTGCAGCCGTTACATCCAACAGAGAGTCCTGGCAGTTCAGGCCTTTTCTCTGCTACTCCGTGGTCGAGATAAGAGTTTGATCTTGTGATTTCTCTTCCAAATCTGATCCTCAGAACCTTCTGTTTGTTTCTATGGACTCTTGGCGATATTATCTTCGAGAGTTTGCTAAGAGTTATCCTCTTTTCTTGCTGGATTATCCTCTGTTCGACCAGAGATTTTGAGGGCCTATAAATAGCACCCTTGACTTCATGGCCCGAGGGAGGAAGATCTGGAGTTTACGTCGAAGTGCTGCCGCATCCTGGAGCCACATCCAACCAAGGAGAACTGTTCCTCACGTCCGTCTACTTCACGGTGAAGGGAGTATTTGTTTCATTGTGTTTGAATTTTTGTCATTGTCACACTTGTGTTCTTCTTCCTCCTCGCTCTCAAAGTATTGTCCCTCTTCCTTATTCCACGTTCTTCATCTATTTTCATCATCTAAACATCTTCCCATCTTTTAAAACGCCCAGAGGGGTTAAAAAACCAAAACTTTCCCGGTACTTCCCTTTCCTTTTGAATGACCTTAATTTCCTTAAGAATTGATACTACGCTTGTCTAAAGGGCTGATCTGGGTTTGTTTTCTTGTGTTTCACGTTCTTTGGCAGGTTTACAGGTTCATTACACGAGGCCCAAGTCTTCTGGCCGGCTGGAAGATTTGGAGTTCAAAGAATTCATAAGCTATTTCTGCAGGTTGTCTGACGGTCTTGAGAAGACGCGTCAGGTTCATATAATGGTGCATCGTGTGACCGTCACACTTATGTGACGCATAGGGTCTGGACCGTTACATTCAAGGCTGATCTGCAGATTTCACTGGTTTCTCTCTCCCGTGGGCGGGTGCTTCATCCACCTATTTTCAAGGTATTTTCAAGTCCTTGACTTGTGTTTACTTTGGTGGTGATCACGTTCTTTCCTTAGTATTGGGCATTAATTTCTCTCTCATATCTCTTATTTCCTTTGCTTGTTCCACCCACGCGGTGTGTTTTATTTGCTACTTGCTCCACGCCCCGGCGTGTGTTTTTCTTTATTTCCTTAGATTAGTTTGGTTGAGATTGCATTGCCCATGCTAGAGCTTGTTTGGATTGCCTAGGTTCATGGTTCACATGTCCTTGGGTTGATTGAGATCATTGATTTTTGCTTATCATCTTTATCACACATCACAAACCCACAAAAAGAAGGAAGCAAATAAATCAACAGATAATTTTTTGGCGATCACGGTGGGACAGCTTGTGCCAATCGTGCTTTTTGATCTCTGTTATACCTGCCATCATTTCCTTGTCTGGTTTTCCCCAGATTTCCATTCTATTTTCTTGCTGTTTTTGGTTCTCTGGCTCATCTGACGGTCCTGGCTCCCTACGTTACATTGCTTCTGGTGGTCTGGCATTCAACCATTAAATACTTCTGACGCGGGTCTCATAGACCGTTATATACTCCAGACAGGTACGCATCCCGAGGTGCATTTTCTTTCCGCAGTTTCTACTATGATATTCTTGCTTGGGTGTTATCTGACTTCCTCCTTGGTTTGTTTACATATCTACATCATTGTGTGCATAATTGCTTGCTAGATTCTAGGTTAGAATTTGCATGCACCCCGGTGCACATAGGTTCATTCATATTATCATACATTAGATTGCATTTTCCTACCTTGGTGTGCGGACCTCTCGTCTCCATATTCCTTGGGGCCGACTAGGAAATTGCACCAGGGACCTCCATAAGTCCCCGCGAGCCGTGGATTCTCACACGGACGCCGGGCCGGTTGTACCTTTCCCACCCCGTGTCTAGGGTTGCATAAGTGAAGGAGTGATCACACTTAGAGTCAAATCAAACTTAACACCCCCTCCTATCAGGAACCTATTGTTGAGAGCTCACATCAATCAATCCACTAAAGTTCCAAAGGAGAAATCATAAGAATCTTGGAGCATCATCTTAAACAACTCGGTTGACTTGGAGTGTTTTCATCTCTTGTCACTTACTTCTTTGTTAGAAATCATCTAAGTTTGGTTGCTCATTGTTTGTGTTGTGTTGTTTGCATCTTGTCAAGGTTGTCCGTTGCATGTGGAGTTATTTTCGTCAGTTGGAAGCACCTCCTAGGGTCAATTCCTTCTCCAAGGTCTACTCAAATCCGCTTTTTGAATCCACCATGGCTTCTTTCAATCCTCCCCGTTCCCAAGAGGATTCCCTTCCTCAAGGACTTCTTGAAAACCCTGCTAGGGTTACTTCGTTCTCTTCCGGAGAGGGGACAGCCCCTCTTCCGTCCTCCACCTCCATGGAGGGTGGTCAAGCCACCCCTTCTTTCTCTTCTCCTTCGGCGGGCTCCATTCTCCAAATGATGGCCCAATTGGATCCGGCCCAACTCCAAGCTATCTATCAGGCCATGCAAGGATCTAATATCTCCCCTCCCACGATTATGTAGGGTCAACCTAATCCTTCCATCCAGCCCACTCCGATCGATCTTACCCCGGTCCAACCCCGGACCATCACCTTTGCTGGCATGGAGACGGGCCAATCTTCTACTTCGGCCCAGCAATCTTTCGACAAAGGGAAGTATGCCGTCCCTTCTTTCATTCAGTTGGATCATCATATGTCCAGCCCTATGGTTCCACAAGTCCTTCTGGGCCCTTCAGATTTCTCGCGCCCTCAGCCAGGGCTGTCCAAGCCCACTCTAATCTGGGTCAGTCTCCGACCCAATATCCTTCTTATAGGCCCCCTGCCTTGTCCGTTTACCCTTCTGCTCCTCCTTATGGGCTCCCACCTCCTGTCACGGTCCACCCTTCCACTCCTCAACTTCAGTCATCAGCTCTCCCTACCCCTGCTCCATCTAGAGAGCAGGAATTACTTGATAAATGGCCCACCATGCAACAGCAACTCGACTTCCTCCAGAAATGGGTGGGCCCACAGTCCTTGGCAGATGTTCCGGTTCCTAGCTTTCAGAACATCCGGTTCCCTCCGCAGTCCGAGCTCCCCAATTATCACAAATAAGATGGGAACAGTAATCCCTTTATTCACGTAAGGGACTTCTTGTATGAATCGGCCCAATTCCAATATGATGATCGCCTCATGGCGTACTTATTCCGCCGATCATTGGATGGCGTTGCGTTGGAATGGTTCTACTCTCTGCCATTAGAAGACGCCGAAAGCTTCAAGGTAGTGAAAGATAAGTTTATCCAGCGGTTTCAAGACAGGGTCGGCCCGGAGTACTCATTTACAGATTTGGTGGCCGAAAAGATGAAACAAGATGAGGAGTTTTCTACTTATGCAGATAGATGGAGGCAAATGGCCGCTAGAGTGCCCGGCCATATCCCGGAGGAAGAGAAGGTCAAGTTACTTATTTCCAATTCTACTCCGACCTTCCGAAACATTCTGGCCATGAATGACATAGCCAACATGCACCAACTCTACAGCCGGGCGCGGTTCATCCAAACATAGTTCAAGGACTCCCCCATTCACTCGCTATTTGAAAACCAAAAGCCCAAGTATCACAAGAAACCTCAAGGGCCGGTCACTGAGGGGGTCCAAACAAACGAGCAAGTTCAAGCCGTTGCTTTCCCATTCCAAGCCGCACCTTTTCGCTTCCCTCAGAATCCCCGCACTCCACAGAATCCCGTTCCCCAAAACTACCAGGCCACTCCGCAAAACCCTCCGCCCACCTTTGCCATTCCACAAAATACCTTCGCCGTACCACAGCAATCACCACCACCTCCACAATACCACAACGTTCCTCCACGCAACGGCTACAACAACCCTAACAACAAGCGCTCGGCTCCTAAAAGAGCTCAGTACCCTCCCTTGCCAGAAACACTCACAGACATCTTCTCAGCCCTCATGTTGGTGAATGCCATATAGCTCCCTCCGGAACGGCCCAACTGGAATCCGGCCGTTGATCAGACGAAGTATTGTATGTTCCACAGGCAACCGGGACATACCATTGAAGGGTGTTTTCAATTCCGGGACCTAGTATATGATCTTCATGAAGAACAGAGGATAGATTGGGCCGAAATGCACAGGGCCATCATAGAAATCAAAGAGAAGAGAAGGCAGCCGCCGAGGCAGCAAGTACAGCAGCAACAGGTACTGTAGCCACAATAGCAGCAACAGCAGCAGATGCAAGACCTGGAGATTCATCAAAACCCAATGCCAAACCATCCTCCTGCTCCGCAGCCTCCGCCGCCGGCGCCAGCTTGGGTCAATGTCGTCCAACCCCCGGCTCCCAGCCCCGAGTGGTCCTTCGACGATGATAACTCCATGCCACAGGTCAGGCCCTTCACCACAACTACCATAATCCTCCCGCTTCCCCTATCCTTATACCTACGTACCAAACCCCTCCTCCACTCGTCCTTCCTTTTACCCCTATCTCATCACACGCACCATCACCCGCGCCTCCGTCGCACTCACCATTGCTCACATCCGCTACCATTACCCCCTCCCCGCTCGCGCTTACACCCACTATCGCTATACCTCCATCTAACCCTCCACTCATCACGCCTCCGCCCACTTTCATATCCCCACTTCTGCTCGCACCCACCGCCACTAACCCCTCGCCTATCATCCTTTCCACCACACCCTCTTCCGCACCGCTCATCCATCCCACTGGGCCTACTAAATCACCTATCCTGAGCCCATCTGAGGCCGCGGTAGCTTATAACTTCGCCCTTCGGAGTGGGCGCATGTTCCACTGAAACTATCCTTCCACTTCCAATCCCCAGTCCTCCCAACCGGCTGCCGAGCAAGAAGAGGCCGAGCCACTACTCGGGACCCAATATGATTTGTTACATCATTTGAATATGGTGCTGTAGATCCTAATAAATCCACTTAAGGAAAAATTAAGAATATGAATAAATAAGCATGAAATAGCACGAGGTGCTAAGGGGAATTTGTGATCGCCAGAGACGCGAACGCCTCAAAAGTATAAGAATAATAAATAGGGAGGGATCGCGATATAAATACCTTAAAGGCGCGGGTGATTGTGAATGCTCCTTTCTCTTCTAATCGGCCGGCCGATGAAGAGAGTTCTTCAATTAATTACCCTTGCAAACAAAAACAAACACCAACAAAGATATGGGTTAGAAACATGGTGAGTGTAGCATCAAATCCATATATATAGATGAGCATGAAAACATGTGCAAGAACACACCTTAAGGGTGGTTGCCCTTAAACCCCTATGCAAAGAGGGTGTGGAAAAATATGATGAATGCAAAATAAAACAAGGGAAAAGAGTGCAATAGTTGCACTAAGGGGAGATACTCAACATAGTTGAGATAAAAATATAAACATGAACATGAACATGCATGTATATGAACAAACCGATGATGATAAAACAAAAGTAAAGAGATGAGGGTGATAAAATAAAATCTGATCATTTACTCCTTGGCTTGGATTCTCGATGGGGAGAAAACTTCAAGAGGATGAAGAATGAAGCATAGAAGCCCCTCCTTCAGCCAGCAGCGACCTGCGTGAGAAGAAAAAGAAGAAAAAAAAAACAAAGAAACAGAAGAAGAAGAAGAAGAACAGAAGAAGAACAGAACGGAGGGAGGAAGAAAGAGTTCGAATCCAACCGATTAACAGAGCTCAGAAGCTCTATTAATAAGATAGAAAAAGAGATAAGAAGGAAAGAGTCCAAAGGAGAAATAGATAAGAAGGGGCAAGAGCCCAAAGAGGGGAGGATTAAGCTGGGCAAGAGCCCAAACGAAGCAGGGACTCTCTGGGGAAAGGCTGCGTTCGTTCGGAACAAAAAAGTGAAACACGACCTGGACCAGGGCGTCAATTCAAGAATTGACGACCTGCACAAAGGGCGTTTCTTAAAAACATGCCCTACACAAGGGCGTTTCTAAAAAACTAATTTTTAGAAATAAAAACTCCAATAGTACAACACGCCTCAACCAAAGCCACGTTTAAAAAACACGCCCCTAGGAAGGGCGTTAATTTCAAGTTTTTAAAGTGAGGTAAGTCGGTCAAACATGAAGAATTGACGCCCTCAGGCGTGGGCGTCCTTTCTCCAAGAAACGCCCTAGATCAGGTCGTGTTTTAAAAACACGCCCTTACCCAGGTCGTGAATTTCAAAATATTCAGATAAATGCCCAGAAAATCCAGAAAAATAGGAAAAAGGAGGAAATGAGGGAAAAATAGGAGAAATTCAAGAAAAGTGGAAAAAACCACTCAAACAAGCTAATTTGAGGGTCAAATGGGGCATTGCACGGCAATATGAAATATACTCAAAATAATGTCAATTTTAGCGTGTCTACAGGTGCCCACCAAGATATCTGTGCTGGAACTCATTAAGATATCTACCCTTCACCAAGATGCATTAAGAGACTTTCTTCAAAAGGTGATAGTTAGTGAAGATATGGCAGTTGATAGCCTACCTACCGCACTGGCAACAATCTCTAAGGGGCCAGCCATTACTTTCTCTGAAACCGAGCTAGCACCACCAGAAGCACGACAAATGCCGCTGTGCATTACTATCATTCTAAACAAAGTCAGCATTGACGCAGCATTGGTTGACACAGGGGCATCTATCAACGTATGCCCGCTCAGCACTCTAAGGGCTTGTAATCTGTCAGAAGAACTTCTACGCCCAACTCCCACTACTATAGCTGCTTATGACAACTCTCGACGGGCATTTCACGGGATTGTCACCATTCAAGCGGAGCTTGGGCCTCTTACTATGCCCATTGAGTTTTACGTGCTGGATATCGACCCTATGTTCATGGCTATCTTGGGTCGTCCGTGGATCGATACCCTCAGTGCCGTACCCTCCACTGCACATCAATGCATTAAATTCCCTTTCCAAGGGAGGGTCGTCAAAGTCAAAAGCTTATCCACGGTCCAATCAGTGACGGCTATCTCAGAGAAAGTTCTTCCCACATTGTGGCCAAGCAGTCGGCCCGTTATGTCAGTGCTAGATCTCGACTTTCCTTGGGCTTACACACCTCGCAAGCTCGTCACTGCAGCAGTTGACATCAAGGTGAAGCCCCAGATCTGAGATTCCAAGGGCTGGGACATTATACTGAAACTAGGCTACCAACCAGGGAGAGGCCTCGGTGCTCAATTGCAGGGATGAACTAAGCCCATCCCCAAGGGCAGGAAAATGAACAGGAGAGGTCTCGACTACCGAGAGACTGCATCGTCCATGATGGGTGATTCTGGGCCACTCACCTGGGACTACCGTCAACACTTCGTTAGAGGGCCTCCCCAGCCCGGCACATTAACTCCACAGCCAGCTCCGCCAAGGGAAGGTACAGTCTGTCCGATTGCCAGTCCACCTCCAGTGCTAAAGGGGCCAGTTGATGATGTGATTGATTATGGTCCAGCCCTCCAGGGGCTATTTCATGAAGAAGAGTGCCAGCAGCAGTAAGAGGTTCGGCTTGTTCAGTGGAGGCCGAAGAAGCAGCCAGACCGGCATCTATAGGAGAAGGGGAGTTCACCGATTGTCTTTTCTTGGTCTCCCTCCCTCTTTCAATCTCTCCTCCAACAATGGGAATTCTTACCCCGTCTTCCTCCTATCATGATAAATCCATCCTTCATTGATCCGCCTGAAATTCTGTTTGTTCCTTGTGCTTGCGGGCATTGCCCGCCCATTGATCTATCCACTCTATTCACTCCTCTCCTCCCAACGCCCAACTCCACGAGATGTGGTTCTCCTCCTCCGATCCCTTCTTCGATTGCATATTCCCCGAGCTCTTCCCCATGCAGCTCCCGCCTCCTCCATCTTGTTGTGTGGTCTCCACTGATCCTAAAAAAAACGTCAAATTCGAAACGGAGATTTCAGTGGAAGATTATGCTACCTTGTCTCCATCCTCCTCCCAGGGGCACGAGTCCCCTGCTCCTTCCCTTCCACTAGGTCTTCTTTCTCCTAGGTTAAGATTAGGGTCTATCAAGTCTAGGGAAGTAGAGTCAGGTAGGTCTAGAGAAGTAGGGTCCTGTTCTAGTTCATCCAGCCCTTTCTCCTCTGAGCCGTGCTCGCTTGCGTGTCCTCCTAAATCCGTCCCTGATAGGTTCTTGCAAGACCTAGCTCAGCGTTGTCATGCTCTTTTGAAATGTCCAGAATTTGTTGCTACGGCAATCATGATTGAAGATGAAGAGGAATTAGAAGGGGTGTGGAGTGATGACGGACTCGGTGTCTATGAAATCTTGGATGAGAAAGATCCAATTAATGAGGACAGCAACGTAGATGACACTGCCGATTTGAATGCATAAGGACTTAAGAAATTCGACGAGCCATCGTCGGCAGTGGATGAACCTACGAAGGAAATTAATTTGGGAACTGAAGAAGACCCAAGGCCCATCATTATTACCGCTAATCTCCCTTCGCAAGTAGAAGAAGATTTAATTAAGGTTCTGAGGGAGTATAGCGATTCTTTCGCCTGGTCTTATGAGAACATGCCAAGTCTTGACCCCTCTTTAGTGGAACATCGACTTGTGCTTAAACCAGGGGCAACACCTGTGAAACAACGGTCAAGAAGATTTCACCCCCACATGGCCTTGAGGATTAAGGAAGAGGTCGATAAATTATACAAGGCCAGATTCATTAGAGTTGTTCTATATCCTCAGTGGGTGGCAAACATAGTCTCTGTTATCAAGAAAGATGGAAAGGTGCGCATCTGCATCGATTTCAGGGATCTCAATAAAGCATGTCCCAAAGAAGATTTCCCACTGCCTCATATGGACGTCCTGGTCGATAGCACCATAGGGTACGAATCTTTATCGTTCATGGACGGTTACTCAGGATACAATCAAATCCATCTCGCTCCGGAAGATCAAGAAAAAACCTCCTTCACCACGTCCTGGGGCACGTACTGTTATGTGGTTATGCCGTTCAGTTTGAAGAACGCGGGTGCCACCTATCAAAGGGCGATGATGGCCATCTTCCACGACATGATGCATATCTATATGAAAGCCTACGTGGATGACATTCTGGTGAAGTCAAGGACCAAAGAAGAACACCCCTCTATTCTTGCTAAGGTGCTGCAAAGAGCCAGGGAGTACAAGCTTAAGATGAATCCAAAGAAGTGTGTATTCGGAGTCTCTTCGGGGAAGCTGTTAGGTTTCATAGTGAGAAAACGGGGGATCCAGATTGATCCTAACAAAGCACAGGCCGTTCTGGACATGCCTCCGCCGGGGAACATTACGGAACTTTGAGGATTGATCGGTCGATTGTAATTTATTAGAAGATTCATATCCCAACATTCTCAAAGGTGCCGTCCGTTTTATGAATTGCTTAAGGCGGGGGTTAAGTTTGAATGGAAGCAACACTGTCAGAAGGCCTACGAGGACTTAAAGGAATATCTATCCAATCCCCCGGTTTTGCAACCTCCTGTCCCTGGGAAACCCCTGATCCTATACATCTCGGTTATTGAGGACTCCCTAGGGGCGGTCTTAGCACAAGTAGATGATGAAGGGAAAGAGCGGGATACTTATTATCTCTCTCGGTTGTTTAACCCAGCTGATTCCAGATACACCGCTATGGAAAAGAGTTGTGCCGCCTTAGTGTGGGTAGCTCAGAAGCTTAAACATTACTTCCTTGCCCACCCAGTTAGGTTGATCTCTAGAATGGACCCGATTCGCTATCTCTTAGAAAAGCATGTCCTTAATTTCTAGTAGGTTAGCTCGCTGGCAGAGCTTCCTCTCCCAATTCGACATCACGTTTGTCATTCAGAAGGCGGTGAAAGGGTATGTCATCACTGAGCATCTTGCCCATCTTCCCATTCCTTACACCGACTCTATTCAGGATGACTTCCCTGATGAGCATCTCTCTGTCCTTACCCATCATCCCTTTTGGTCTCTGCACTTCGATGGTGCACTCAATTCTAAAGGCCGAGGGATCGGCGCTGTCCTGCTCACTCCAGAGCGAGTGACTATCCCCTTTGCTTATCAACTCCGATTCCCTGCTACCAACAACATCGCTGAGTATGAAGCTCTCCTGGCCGGACTAAAGCATGCCTATCTCTTAGGTGCGCGCTATTTGAATATCATAGGAGACTCTCAACTCGTCCTGTGGCAAGTTCTGTCCACTTACCGCACTCGTGACCCCAAACTCAAGCCTTATCAAGATTTGGTCACGCTCCTGGCGAGGCAATTCCGTAAGCTAATCTATATCCATACTCCCCATTCTCAGAACATTCTAGCCGATGCCTTAGCATCGCTTGCTTCCTCCCTATCTTTTCCTCTCAATCAGAGCACTGAGACTATCATCGTTCAGAGATTAGACGCACCCTCTCTTCAGGATCCTTGGTTCATCAACCTTAGGAAAGCTGTAGAGGCGAGGGCTGAGAAGGAAGATCTCAAGGAAGTATCTCTAATGGAGCTAGAAGAGATTCTGGATGAAGAAGAATTGCCTTGGTATCACGAAATTGAGTTGTTTTGCAAAGAAGGGTCATTCCCAGAAGGGGCAAACGTCGAGCAATGTAAGTCAATAAGAAGAGCCGCCTCAAGGTATACTATTGTTGTAGGAGAATTATACAGGCGCGCTACCAATGGAATGCTCATGAGATGCTTGGATGATAATGAAGCTTGGAAGGTGGCTGAAGCAACCCATTCTAGTGAGTGTGGAGGTCATGTCAATGGCCAGGCTCTAGCGAAAAAAATCCTTAGGCAGGGCTACTATTGGCCCACTCTAGAGGAAGATTGCTCCCTCTATGTCCGGAGGTGTCTTAAATGCCAACTCCATGTCGACAAAATTCATGCTCCAGCTTCATCTCTCCATCCTCTTTCCGCTCCTTGGCCATTCTCTATGTGGGCTTTCGACGTTGTCGGCCCGCTCGGTGATCCCAATTCTCAGATCAAGCAGAAATCATTTATCCTTACCGCCACTGAGTACTTCACCAAATGGGCCGAAGCGGAGGCATACGCAGAGATTAGAGCTTCAACGGTGTCCCGCTTTATCATGAAGAATATCATCTCGCGGTTCGGAGTGCCAAGCAGCATCATCACCGACAACGGATCCCAGTTCGTCTCTCAAGAGCTCAAGGACCTATGTAAGAAGTTCAATATTGTATTGCATCATTCATCTCCATACTATCCTCAAGGCAACGGTCAAGCCGAAGCCACTAATAAAACCCTTCTCAAAATCATCAAGAAAACATGTGAATTTCATAAGTTTTCCGATTGGCCAGAAAGATTAGTGGAAGCTCTGTGGGCTTACCGCACCTCCGTCCGTACTCCTACGGGACAAACTCCCTATGCTCTTACCTATGGGATGGAGGCGGTGCTCCCATATGAGATCTTGATCCCTTCCCTTAGAGTCCAGCTCGATAAGGAACTTAATCTCGACGAACGTCGAGAGGCGTTGCTCGTCCAGTTGGAACTCTTAGATGAGAAGAGGATGAACGCGGCCGATCACGTATCCGTTTATCAAAAGAGAGTTTCGCGTTATTTTCAAAAGAAGGTAATCGAATGGAAATTTCAAAAAGGTGATATGGTTTTGAAACGTAAATTCATTCGGTCTGCAGGTCCTAGGTCTAAATTACAACCTAACTGGGAAGGGCCGTTTATTGTAAAAGAGGCTTATCCAGGGAATGCTTATCGCTTAGTAAACGCAGAAGGTGAGGAGCTCTCTCACGCTTGGAATGGGTTGTATCTTAAGCGTTTCTTTCCTTAGAGTCTAATCAGTGCCACCCCGGCAGCGAGGTGTTCCCTCCCTTTTACGAAAAAGAGGTCCCGAGTACGGCAATCACACACTACACGACGTCCCTGGTCAGGTTTTTCGCTTTAAAAGACATCGTTTCTCCTTGGCCATGCTTTGGGGGAAAAGTCGAAGTCCCTGTCCGTTTCTTCCTTCGAGTGAATCCAGGGGCACGCGGTGAATAAGGAGGCGATGACCAACCCAGGCACCCTAACGAGAGGAGGTCTCAAATAGGGGCAGTCCGTTATGACCTGACGCCACAAGAAAAAGAAAGCAAAGATAAAAATCAAAAGCATTATCTCAGAAGTCTATTGAATTATGATTCCAAAGCTCCAGAAAGGCAAGAAAAAGAATCTAGGCATGACAAGAGTGGCAGTACAGTTCCCCGCAGGACGAATGAGCCCGATCGCACGCATGCCTAGAGTGGACTAAGGTTCGATGCCAGACACAAAGCCCTGACGCAACAGACCAAATTTCTAATGGGTTATATGGAGAGGAACCCAAGTCCGAAAGAGGTTCTAGATCTGGCCTAAGCTTACCCCCCCGCATTCTAGTTTCCTTTTCAGGATTGAAACTAGTACCCCGGGTATGGCCCTGGTAGAAACACCGTCATGAAAATCTGGGCCTTGGTCAGGGTTTGTCACCTCATTGCACGCCAACCTCGGGACTCTCAACACGATACGGAGGGCTCACGTTACTAGGGGAAAGTACTGATTTTCAAAAAAAATCCAAAAACAACATATATTTCAAAATCCAAAAAACAACATATATTTCAAAATCCAAAAACAATATATTTCAAAATCCAAAAACAACACATATTTAAAACACCAAAAACATCAAGAGTCCAAAATCAAACAAAAAAAATCACATATTTCAAAACCCAAAAACATCAACTATTTTCCAAAATCTCACAAAAATTCAAATATATTTTCCAAAATCCAAAAATACCATCATATGCATAGCATGCATCGCATTATTTCTATTTTGTTTCCCGCCTATTTAATAAGGCTCCACCCCTTGACCAAATATCAAGAAACGGTCGTTATCTAACTTACTTCAAGGCAAGGGGTTGAGTCTAAGAACAGATCTAACTTGTTCCAGGTTTAGATATGTGCAGAATGCAGGATCAAGACCAAAGCTCCAATCTCATAACTATGCAGGTTCAAGATTGTGACGCGCCAAGTACAGGCCGTCAAACTCATCTAACGGTCCATGCTAGACCGTTACATCTCTTCAAGCCTTCGCTTTGATTCTCTCAGCAGCTCTTTCTCTAACGGCCTTGGGCGAGACCGCTATTTTTCCTAACGGTCTATCGTTGGACCGTTACTTCCTCCAGAAACCCAAACCCTCAGGTCTTACACTCTGACGGCCTATCTCCCCACCGTTATATCATTCTAACGGCCCTTCTCGGATCCGTTACATTCTCCAGAGGCTCTATTTTCCAGGCCGTTCTAAGCCAAGTCAAGCCATGACCATTCAATTAAGGCAATCCCATCTCATTCAATTAAACTTAATGAAACAAAAGATTAAAAAGATTCCAACTCTGATTGTCAATTACATCTTTCATGAAAGCAAAATCAAGCTACATTCAGTTTCTTATCCGCAAGAGGGCGGATCTTCCTCAACTCTTTCACATAGCCACGGCGCGCTTCGTCGTTCTCTTCCACTACCTCTTGCCACGGACGCACCTTGCTGATCTCCCACATGGTCAGCGCGTTCTGGACTGCTCTTTCATCTTCCTCGGTCCCCATCTTCCTAGGTAGAAGGGGAGGGTAGTGTGATAGTGTAGGAGCTTCAATCTGAGGTAGTCCGATCTGAAGATGGCACCGGTGCGGGTTGTAGATCACCAGGGTAGTATTTCTCACTAGCTGGAGGTCTAGGCCTAGACGCCACGGTATTCCAAGAAGAGTGCTCCGAAGGATTCTTGGTCGCATGATGAATTTGTCAGTTGGCAAAGTGTTGAAGAAGAGGCGCCATTCATCCCGAGTTTTCTTATCCGCCATCTTGCATTCAACCAGTGAGGAAAATCCAGATGCCCCTCCAATGAAGAAGAGAGGGTGGCTCCCAAAGATACGGCTAGCAGAAGTAATATCCTACTTTGGTTGGAATTTGATTCTCACTCCCATCCAACACTAAAGGAGTATCATGGAGTCGAACAAATGTCCTCCTAGGCAAGCCGAGCTTAGTCCTTCATAGATATATGAGAGGATCGCTTGAGAGATGGACATTCCCCGCCACAACCCACTAATAATGCTGAGATTTTGGGTGTCTAAGAGGTGGTCGGTAGTAGTGAAAAGAAAGACTCCACATAAGCAAACCGACACCGCCTTGGCTATTGCTTCGTGTCTCTCCCACTTGTTTTTGCAATGAGAGACTATCCATTGTGCTAAGGATATCAAGTGAATGTGGTGTGGGCTGATCATGGTCCTCACGTCCTTTGGATTATGGATGAAATCACTCAAGATCAAGGACGGGTCAATAGGCTCAACCGTGTAGCAAACTAGGTCTTCATCCCCCACCTTAGTCTTAGGAGGGGCTAGGTAGGTTTCTACCTCCTCTAATAGGACTGTTGCTTCAAAGGAAGGGAAGATGAAGGTATGTGTTTGTGGATGCCACAATTCTATGAGGGCTGAAATACTAGGCCAATCTAATGACAATTTCTGGAAATTCTTGCCTAAAACCAAGAGGGGTTGAAGGTGCCATGCTTTAAGAATTGATGTAACCTCTAAAGGGAGTGCCTTTACCATGGGAGCTACCCACTTCAGATTAGAATAGCATCTTGGACCAGGAAGAGGCTTAAAGAGAAGAAGAAAAGAAGGAGATCATGAGAAAGAGATGAAGTACAGGAAATTTCTGAACTTGGTTAGGTCATGGAAGCTTACCACTCTTGGAGCATTGGAGCTTAGGTGTTTGGGGAATAAGGTCAGCCTTTGTAGCTCTCTATACTCCTTTCTTGCAGCTTTGGGTCCGGTATAGATCTTCTCCTCCATAGCCATCGCCTCGAAGCTTCTCTTCATCTTGTTTCCTGCCCTTTAGGAGAGGTTTTTCAGCCCTTCTAGCAGAGAAATTCAGAAAGATACGATTTTGGCTAAGTTTCCAAGTTTTAAAAGTCTTGATTTTGGCTTTAAAGAGATAAGATTCTGATTGGAAGGCTTTATCTTAAGTTTGGGAGAAGTCTAGAACGGATTGGAGGCTTCTTATCTCGGATTTTGCCCCTTGCGGCTCAATCCGTCTCGGAGTACAATTCATGCTCTAATGGTCTATCGTCGGACCTTCACTTTCCTCTGACGCGCCAGCTCTGGGCCGTCACATTTCCTGTGGGTTTAATTTGGTCCAACCTTGTTCTGTCAAGCTTAACGGTCTAGCATCAGACCGTTATATTCTTATGACGTGTTCTCTCTGAGCCGTTACATTCTCTACTGATCAGTTTTGGCTTCTTCTTGGTCAATCATTCTCAACAGTCTTGCTCATGACCGTTATCTATCTCCAACGCACTATGCTTGAGCCGTCACATTTCTTGCATATTTTGTTAAGTCTATACATCCCATTCATCATCCCAGTCTGTACAACATTTTGAAGTCTGCACATTCATTCTTCATGTTGAAGTCTATACATCATTTTGAAGCCTGTACAGCATTTTTGAAGTCTGCACATTCATTCTTCATGTTGAAGTCTGAACATCATGTTGAAGTCTGCACATTCATTTTTCATTTTGAAGTCTACACATCATGATGAAGTCTATACATCATTTTGAAGTCTATACATCATTTTCAAGTCTACACAGCATGTTGAAGTCTACACATCATTGTTGAAGTCTATACAACATATTGAGGTCTATACATCGTTTTCAAGTCTATACAGCATTTTGAAGTCTAAACCTCATGTTGAAGTCTAAAGTCCATACATTGTACAAGTCCACACATCGCTCAAGTATGTACATTCCACAGCCTCAAGTCCATACATTCTTCAAGTCTATACATTCTTGATCCAAAGTCCATTCCTTCTCCAAGTCTGTACATTCTTGATCCAAGTCCATACATTGCCCAAGTGTGCACAACCCCAAGTCTGTACATCCCTCGTCCAAAGTCCATACATTCTTCAAGTCTGAGCGTCCTTTGCTAAAGACGAAGCCTATACATCATCTGGACGTCTGCACTCGAAGTCTATACATCACTTTGGCAAGGTCTATACACTCATGAGTTTAGTCAGTGCATTCATAGTTCAATCCTGCTCTGCCATCTATAACGGTCTAGCGTTTGGCCATTACTTATATATGACGTACCAGCTCTGGGCCGTTACTCTTCCTGCTACTCAGTTCTGCAAATTTGGGCTCTGTCCTCTCTGACGGCCTCCATCTGATGCGTTACTTGATCCTGACGGTCTGGACCTCGACCGTTACTTTGTCTGCTGCTGAGATTGTGCTATTCCGTTGTGCCTCTGTTCAGACCTGGCGGTCTCACACATTTTCCATTCCATTCCTCTTGTCCATCATTTCATCCACACATCATCTCATCCACACTTTTTTCATACACACGTGTCCACATGCATTTCCTACATTTTCAATCACATTCTCACATGCATTTTTTGGCATTTTCCATTCATTACTGCATACACACATCCATTCATTCACAAGAACAAACAAAAGACCAAAAATAAATTTTCATTCCATTTTCATCATAAGTCATGTACAAGTAAAGTGATAACCAAAGAAGAAAACCGAAAAAAATGCATCACTCGGCCGCCTTATCTGCCGGGCCGCCATCATCATCTCCACCCTCGGGTCTCTGTACGGGTGGCGCTATGGAGGCGCTCTCCTCCTGCTGTCCTCTCTCTGCCCTCTCATTCCTCCGTTGGCCAGAGGAGCTAGCGAGGAAGTCCCCTTTCGAGCCGCTCGGGGCAACGCTCCTCCGTGCCCCACTCTGGGAGGCACTCCGCTCCGGTCCTCGGCCCATCATCCTGACCGTGTGCTCCATCGTCCGTAGCTCGATCTTCAGCTCGAAGATCTGACGCCGCGTGTCCCGGGCCTCGGTCCGGTAGCGATCCAAGTCGGCGGTCCCAGTCCAGAGTCGCTCCACCTCGGCTTGTGACCGAGTCAGCTCTGCCCGGAGTCGCTCTGCCTTCGTCTGAGCCTATTTCGCCTCGGCCGCTGCTGTGGCTAGCTCTCTCGCCTATAGATTGCATTTCATATAGTTAGTTGCATAAGCATTTTAATTCGCATAAACATAAGCATTTTAAATCAACGCATTTAGCATCTTACCCGCTCCGCGAGGGTGGCCTTCGCCTCCTCGGCCCAGGCAACCGCTCGGGCGAACTCGGCATCCCGCTCAGCTCTGTCCCCGACAGGCTGTGAGGAAGACGATGGGGCATCCGGTCCGGCTCTTTGGGCTCCCTCAGCCCGCAGCATTTAGAAGTCATAGTCAGTCATCATAATCATCATCATAATCATTTTTATCATTATAAGTCCAAGGTTTTGGGAATCTTACCAGAAGCTCCAAAGCGGTCCGGTACTCGTCCCGCTGCTAGACGGTGGCATGGAGTAGCCCCTCGAGCTCGGCTATCCTTCCCTCGGGGTCTAGCTGCATTTAGAAGTATATGAGTTGGTACATCTAGCATTTTGCATTTTGCATCATATAGAAAGAGTTTAGGGTTTAGAAGTTGCATACCGGTTGTCGGGTACCTCGGTACACCCGGTCCCCGTACAGTCGAGCAAAGGCTTTCAAGTACGCCTCGTCGCTCTCGTCCCGCTCCTTCACTGCTCTGCCCCGCTTGTTCCAATCGTGGACGAACTTCGCCTTCCGGGCGCACCAATCTATGTCGCCGCTAATTCCTTTCGCTGACTTGCCCGGGCGCTCGTCACTGCGGCGTGGGAAGGTCACCTCGGGCTGGTGTAGTCCCCGAGTCCTCAGGATCAGTCGGTAGTGGAGTGGCTCGATGATATGGATGCAGTGCAACCATATGTCTCGTCCCTGGTACGAAAGGGCTGCCTCCACCCATGGTTTTCCCTCGTAACTCTCACCTCTGTACGGGGTCCATCTCACCTGAAAGCATGTTAGTCCATTCATATTAGTCCATTTTTCATCATTTTAAAAGCATATAGAGCATTTAGAAAGCATTTTGAAGTTTCGGGCTTACCGCCGTGTGTGGGAAGGAATCCAAGTCATCCTGGATCACCCGGGTCAATCTGATGATCGACCCCGGGTCCCTCGCGACCACCCATCGCCTCGCGATCGGGATGCGGCCGGCGTGGAGTAGCGTGCCTCTCCCGATGCCCGGGAGGTACATGTAGCTCCAGATCTGCATTTAGAAGTCAAGTCAGTCAACTGCATAATCATTTTCATAAGCATAATCATAATCATATAGAAGGCATTTAAATTGCATTTACCTGTAGAAAAGGCGAGAAGCCGCCCAACATCATCTGTCGGTCCGTCGTGCTGAGGGACTCGAACAGGAAAGCTAGTACCGCCGCTCCCCAGGCGTACTTTCCAACTCTGCCTAAATCCTGGATCATCGGTAGTAGCCTGCAGCTGATGACATCCGCTCGAGTCGTGAATAGGAGCTTCCTGAATAGTGTTGTGTCCCTATGATCATTTAAGTTCACTTGGGTAAATCGACATCATTCTACGGTCATATAAGTTCTGTGGTATTCTTGGTTTTGATAATGGCTAAACACTATTCGTCATTAATATTTCCCACTCTCATGTAATTGACATACGTGATGGTTTGATTATGACAGGTATGCCATTACATGGAAAAGAATTTAAGTGGAGTCGGCAAAAGTGAAAGCTCGTGGATCGCGCCCAAGCAAGGATGCGAAAACAAGCACAAGTCGACACGCGATATTCTGCTTGTCACACATCCAATGTCAATGCACAAAGAAATATAGCCTAGAGAATCCAAGGCCAGAAACACAATTGATGCCTTTTAGACTATCAAGGGAGATGTCACGGACATGAACGGGCCGCTAAAGAACTTAAGCGACGGAACCAAAGCACGTAACGGACTGACCCGGGCAAGCCCGGGGTCTGCCCAGCTGGCAGTCGACCGCCAGCACAGGGGCGGTCGACCGCCCCAGCCAGGGAATGCCAGTATGTATGTCTTTCAGCTGGCGGTCGACCGCCAGCCAGTGGCGGTCGACCGGAAATCCCAGAGACCGCCCGTTTGCAGGTTTCACGGTAACGGTCGACCGCCAGTCCCGAGCCTTCAATGTTGACTTTGTTTCCAACTTCGAAAAGGGCCATTCAATATGGATTTGTTTAATCCAAAAGTCACCTAAACACCCATGATTTGTGGATCTGGTCTGAGGCTTGTCTATGGACCATTCAAGGTCTATAAAACCAACACTTGAGGGGTTAGAAACTCTAATGCTTCAAGGTTTCAAGAGAGATCAAGGGAGGCCATTTTCGAGGCACTGTAGCACCTCCGTGAACAGTGTTTCGGGAAGAGTTCTTCATCCATTCCAAGGCATTCAAGTCCATATCTGAAGCCATCTCAACCTCCAAGGAAGAAGAAGCAATCAAGGCTATCAAGGGTGATCTAAACTGCATCCAATAATCTTCTTCATCAACTCAAGAAGATCAAAAGGAAGATCAAAGCTCATCCAACACTCTCTCCATCAACTCAAGGTGATTCAAGTTCATATCTCAATCCAGCAACCTCCAAGGAAGAGAAGAAGCAAGAAAGGCTAATAAGGGAGATCAAAGGAGGCTGCAAGGGTGTGTTCAAGGAAGAGGAGTTCGAGTACTGTAGCTGTGAACAGTACTCCGGGAAGAAGTTCTTCATCATATATCCAAGTGATTCAAGCTACTTCAAGAGGAGATCAACTCCAAGCCAAGTGAAGCATCAGATTCAAGCTCCAGCTAACTCAGACAAGATCTTTTCTCTTTGAACATATTTCATATCTTGTTTGAGTGTTTTCATATCTTGCTCTTTTCCATTTCATTCAAACATTTAGAACTGAAGATCGTCCCTACCGGTGGTTAGTAGGAAGGCAATCAGAAGTTGTCCGATCTGCGGTGTTGACGTCCCTACCAGGTGGTTAGTAGGAAGGCAATCGGTGGTCTTTCCGATTTGAGGTTCAGTGCGTGGCACTAGTGGAGCCTCACCGGATTTGGTGAGGGGTGGACGTAGGACTGGAGATTCAGTCCGAACCACCTTAAAATCTCGTGTGTTGTGGTTTGTTTGTGTGATTGTTTCGTTCTAAATGCATGCTTAGGTTCGAATCGATATATTAGTAATCATCTTGCTAAGCAAATCGTTGTGTCCTTCGTTTAGCTAGTTATATTCCGCTGCAATTTATCTCATCTAGCTATATAGAGGGTTACATTACGAAAAGAGGGGCAGATCTATTCACCCCTCCCCTCTAGATCCGCTGTCCACTACATAACAAGTGGTATCAGAGCCTAATCTCTCTTTATGGGGTCCAACGACCTTGGGGGAAATGGTGGATCAGCATCTAAGGGTTATTTACCTGAAGGACACTCTGTGAACAGACCTCCTTATTTCACTGGATCTAACTATCCTTATTGGAAACATCGCATGCATGTGTTCATTCGCGCCCAAGACTACGAACTTTGGCGTGTGATCAGCAAGGTCCGTATGAGCTTACGGATAATGAGGACTTGTGGACCAAAGAACAAATACGGCAATCCACCGTCAACTGGAGTGCTAAACATATCATGCAATGCTCACTCCATCCAGTTGAATTCTCAAGAGTAGCCACTTGCGCAACTGCGAAATTGATGTGGGATAAGCTAGAGGTAATCTACGAAGGAACCTCTCAGGTACGAGAAACAAAAGCTAATATTTTAGTTTCTGAATATGAAATGTTCCGCATGAAGCCTGATGAGTCAATTCAAGATATGTATGCTCGTATAACTGTGCTTACTAATAGTTTAACTGATTTGGGAAAGAAATATACAGAGCAAGAACTTGTAAGAAAAATTCTCAGATCATTGACTCCAGCATGGCACACGAAGGCAACCGTTGTTGAAGAATCAAGAGATCTCGCAACCACCAAGGTAGATGAACTCATTGGGTCATTAATGACCTATGAGATCAACCTCAAGAACAAAGAGGCTGAGGCACCTAAGAAGAAGTCCCTAGCTCTTAAAGTTGGACCCAGCCGTCAAGATACTTCTGATGAAGGTGAGGATTCGGGAAGTGAGCGAGATGAGGATGACGTAGCCATGCTCACACATAAGTTCAAAAAATTCCTGAGAAAGGAAGGTAAGAGCTTCATGAGAGGAAGGTCAAGGGTAAGAAATGATTTCAAATCTAATTTTGAAAACTCTAAGAAATCTGACAAAATCATTTGTTATTCTTGCAACAAACCAGGGCATTTCAAGAATGACTGTCCCGACAGATTCAGAAAAGCTGACAAATGGAAGGGCAAGAAGAATAACAAGGCCATGGTGTCCACATGGAGCGATGAAGAGGAAAGTAATGATGGAACTAGCTCTTCGGACAAAGAAAAAGAAGATTTCTGCCTCATGGCCAAAGGTGACGAAGAAATTGAGGTAAATTCTCCATTTGAAGATTATACAATTGATGATTAGGAGGATGCATATATACAACTCATGGAAAAATATGAAATGTACAAAAAGGAAAATAAATCATTGAAAAAGAAAATCAATTCTTTTGTGCATGATCATGACAAGGATGATAAGAATGCTCTACTTGAAACTGAAATTGAAGATCTTAAGAAAATGATTGAGGATTTGGAAGAAGGAAGAAAAGAAATGGCTGACTTGGAAACTGAAAATGAAAACTTAAGAAATGAGATTGATAGCATTAAGCTAAAAATGCAAACCTTTGAAAAGAACAGCAAACTGAGTAATGAAAAATATGAAGCTGTAAAACATGTCAACACTCAACTCTTGCAAAACATTGAAAACTTACAAAAAGAATTGAAGGATAAACAATAATCCTTGGAAAATTTTGTGGATGGAAAAGAAAACCTAGATACTTTGCTAGGTACTAGGATGAATTTCAACAAGGGTTAGGTTTTGAACCAACAAACAAAAGGCCAATTGGGCTAAAAACAGTCACATTTGTCTCATCTTCCGAAGCCTCCACCTCAAACATAACTCCCACACAAAACCAGCAAAAACAAAAGGAGAAAGGAAAAGAAAAGATTGAAGGGGGAGTCACCAACATTCCCAAAAAGCCTATCCAAAGACCTAAGAAATGTCGACCTTCCCCGCAGCATAGGTCAACACATTCTTGGCCATTGCATGCTCAATCTTCCAAATATCACCAAAACTGGATTGCACATTCATATAGGCCAACACCACCATACTTTTGGAGAAATTGTAATTCATGTGTTCATCAATCCTATAACTTTCAATCTCCTAGGTGATAGAACAATCACTCTCAACCCAAAAATAACCAATGGCCACAATGGGTTGAGAAGTCAACTTCATCAAACTTTCACAAATTCCAACCAAGAACCTCCAAACAGAAAATGAATGTCAAAGTTGAAAAGAAAAACCAAATCCCTGCTCTAAGCAAACAAAACATGAATGTTAGAAAAGTCTGGATTCCAAAAGAAATGGTTTCATGCTTTGAAAATTTGAAGAGTATGATGGGACCCAAATTTGGTTGGGTTCCAAACACATTTACTTAATTGCTTGTGCAGAAGTGTCTTGCAGCCATACATAACAGGTGGTACCTTGATAGTGGCTGTTCAAGACATATGACCGGAGACAAATCAAAATTTTATCTCTTGGAGGAAAAGGAAGGAGGACATGTCGCATTTGGAGGGAACAACAAAGGAAAAATCATTGGAACAGGTAATGTAGGTAAGAACCTCTCCAACTCCATTGAAAATGTGTTGCTAGTTGAAGGTTTGAAATATAACCTACTAAGCATAAGTCAATTGTGTGATAAAGGTCACAAAGTGTTGTTTGATTCTCATGAATGTAAAATCTTTGAACCAAAATCTGACAAGGTAAAATTTTATGGTAAGAGAGTCAACAATGTTTACATGATTGACTTAGATGATCCTGCTTATTCAAACCTTTGTCTTGTTGCACCAAAATCTGAAATTGCATGGTTATGGCATCGTAGACTAGGACATGCTAGCTACAATGTCTTGCATAAACTCTTGAAGCATTCAATGGTGAAAGGTTTGCCTGAACTATCCTTTAAACAAGAAAATAAATTGTGTGATGCATGTGCCCTAGGTAAACAAACTAGAAATTCATTCAAGGGAAGATCTGAAAATACATCATCCAAACCACTCGAGCTAATTCATATGGACTTGTTTGGTCCAACTAGAACTACTAGTTTAAGTGGTAGAAAATATGGATATGTCTTGGTGGATGACTTTTCTAGGTTCACATGGGTTTTCTTTCTCACACACAAAAATGATGCTTTTGATAAGTTTCATGCACTCTACATGAAGATAAACCAGGACGGTGAGTTTAAAATTTCCAAGATTCAATCTGATCACGGTGGTGAATTTGAAAATGCTAACTTCTATAACCTTTGCAGGGCCAAAGGGATTTCACACCGATTTTCTTCACCAAGAATGCCGGAGCAAAACGGTGTGGTTGAAAGGAGAAACCGGACACTTGTAGAGATGGCAAAAACCCTGCTTGTTGAACGGCAACTTCCAAGGAGGTTTTGGGCTGAAGCGGTAAACTCGGCATGTTACATTATCAACCGCTCTATGGTAAGGCCACACACCAAAAAGATTCCTTATGAGTTGCTAAAAGGTAAAAAGCCCTCTCTCTCACATATGAAAGTGTTTGGATCGAAATGCTTCATTCACAACAATGACAAAAGAGACTTAGATAAATTCGAGCCCAAGAGCGATGAAGGTATATTCCTTGGATATTCTGATAGATCTAGGACTTATAGAATTTATAATATCAAAAGTCAAACTGTGGAAGAATCACCCCATGTTTCCTTTGATGAATATCATGATTCTAACAATGATAACTCTTGCAGGAAAAATGATGAAGATGGGGAATTCCTAAGCATAAAGGATAAGAGTGATCCTCTACAAGAAGAAATAAAAGAAGATGGTGACCTAGCTGAATCAAGCAATGCAAGGGATCAAGCTCCAGGAGAAGGTAACGATTCTACAAATATTAGAATTCTTAAGGATCATCCCTTGGAGAATGTCATTGGTAGCTTGAATGACCCACCTAGAACTAGGTCACATTTTAAAATTGTGGAAGAATTAGATCAACTTGCTCTTGTCTCGCAGTATGAACCCAAAAATATTGATGATGCTTTAAAAGATGAAAACTGGATAAATTCCATGCAAGAAGAGCTAAACCAGTTTGAGAGAAACAAAGTTTGGCATCTTGTTCCTAGACCTTCATCACAATCTGTCATAGGCACTAAATGGGTCTTTAGGAATAAACTAAGTGAGGATGGCAAGATAATAAGAAATAAGGCTAGATTGGTGGCTCAAGGGTATAATCAAGAGTTTGGGGTAGACTTTGATGAATCTTATGCCCCAGTTGCTAGACTCGAAGCCATCAGAATTTTACTTGCCTTTGCATGCTCCCTTAGTATAAAGCTCTATCAAATGGATGTCAAAAGTGTTTTCTTGAATGGCTTGATCAAAGAAGAAGTCTATGTTGAGCAGCCCCCTGGCTTTGAGAATTCTAACAATGCAGATTTTGTATATAAGCTAGACAGGGCGCTTTATAGACTTAAGAAAGGACCAAGAGCTTGGTATGAGAGACTAAGCTCGTTCCTCATTGAAACAGGGTACACACGAGATAAGGTAGATCAAACACTTTTCACCAAGGAGCAAGGTAAGAACATCTTGATTGTTCAAATTTATGTTGATGACATTGTGTTTGGTTCTACAAAATCTGAAATGTGTGAGGAATTTGCTAACCTCATGACTAGCGAATTTGAGATGAGCCTAATGGGAGAACTTCAATTCTTTCTCGGTTTGCAGGTCAACCAAGGAGAAGATGGTTGCTTCATAAGCCAAGCCAAATACATCAATGAGCTGCTAAAAAGATTTGACATGGCAAACAGTAAAATCATTGCAACTCAGATGAGCACCTCAACTTCACTGGATTCGGATGAAAATGGTAAATTGGTGGATGCAAAGGTCTATAGAGGTATGATTGGTTCTTTGCTTTATTTGATTGCGACCCGACCAGATATCCAGTTTAGTGTATGCCTTTGTGCTAGATTTCAAGCTAGTCCTAGAGAATCTCATTTGACTGCCGTCAAACGTATCCTTCGATATCTTGCCGGCACTCAAGATTTGGGATTATGGTATCCGTCATCATGTGATTTATCTCTTATATCTTATTCTGATGCGGATTACGCTGGATGCAAGTTGGATCGCAAGAGTACTAGTGGCTACTGTCAGTTTCTAGGCGGGTGTTTAGTTTCTTGGGCCTCCAAGAAACAAAACTCGGTTGCCCTCTCAACCGCGGAGGTAGAATATGTTGCTGCGGGGAGTTGTGGCACCCAAGTGTTGTGGATTAAACACCAACTCCAAGACTACTTGGTGGATCTTGGTTGTGTCCCGATTCTGTGTGATAACACTAGTGCTATCAACCTTGCAAAAAATCTAGTCCAGCACTCTAGGACTAAGCATATTGAGATTAGGCATCACTTCATTAGAGACGAGGTCAGTAAGAAAAATTTTGAACTGCATGTTGTTGATACTCTAAATCAATTTGTTGATATTTTCACCAAGCCCGTGTGTAATGACAGGTTTTCAACACTCAGAAGGGAGCTTGGTCTTTGCCGACCTCAGGCCAATAAGAATTTGAAATGATGATCATGTACAATTAGTTGTGTGTTTTGCACGTTGGTATTCATGCATTGTTTATATGTCAATATGTCTTTTTGCATATGGTGTCGCATTGCATGTTGTTGCATAATCAAGTTGAATCTATGTTCACAATGTATTGCATGGTTTGTGTCGCATCATTCTTGCATGGCCATGGTATATCAAATGTTGATGTATGGAAGGGCAGGCTATGCTTGTCTCGAAGCACTCAATATGCGTGAGGTTTCACTTCCGCCAAGTACCATGTGTCAATGTCGCATATAGGCCATATAGTAAGGGGGAGTTGTCCTTGTGCAATATTCATGCATATTCATTCTGTGGCATTTAATAAGTGTACAACCATGCGTTGGGTCATACATTTCATTTCTGCTACCTTCATGAGTGACTAGGCCAACCTCCTTTGCCATTCCACTTGATTACAAACATAACCCCTTCGCGTATCCATTGTATATCCTTAGGGGGAGTTTTGTTGAGTCTCTTAATCTCTTACAATCTGTGCTTCCATGGCTTACAGTCTATATATGAGATCATGAGACTGACAAACAGATGGTGTGAGAGCTTTCTATTATATGAACTGATGATTGTCTAATCAATAAAAATGGTTCAGATCTAATGATTTCCTTGTAGTTCTGCTATATTTTGCTTGAAATCATCTATATTCTGTCGTTTTAATAGACCTTAACTAGAGATTGCATGTTGTGCCTTGAATAACTTTCCTGCGATATGAAAAATCCAAACGTCATGACACTCTTAGTGATACTATAGAGCTTAGTATTATTTCTAAACATCTTGATGAGCTGGAACTCTTGAAAATTAATTTGACAGAGCAATGATACTGTTGCACGGAGAAATATGTCACGTCATCCAATCAAGTGACGAATGATATGTCATGATGTGCCTCTGTTATCTCTGTCTCAATTCATTTGGACTCTAGGCTTAGCAATGGCATAATTGCTGAGAAATATATCCTCTCATCAAAGAAATGAGATTGGGTATGTCATGACGTGACTTTGCTATATCTGTTCATTCCGAAGCATAACCGTTAGTCTTGCCAAATACCTAAGAATACTGGCGTCTAAACAACGTGTATTCTTATGGCTAGGAGGCGTGTACTAGACTTGATTGCTCGTATAATATGAGTAATATGCCTTCAAATTCAAAAGAGATTGAAATTCAAAGTTATTGCACTCATAACACTTCCATGCTCTAATCATGATTGTTTAGCTTCAATACTAGTTTTTGTGTTATTTCCTATGTAGTTATTGAATATGGATATCTAAGACACGGGAAGGTTAAACACTGCCATGATATGGACTTTGGTTCATTTCTATTAAATCTTGGATGTAGCTGCTTTTCGAACTCTGTTGATGAACTCGGACTTCATTAGCTTTGAAACACATATATATATTGTTCGCGGAATGATTTCAATTTCCATATAATGGCTTGCTCTTCCACTATAATTCCACTCTGATCTCTAGACCATTTATCCCCTGTTGTTTCATATCCCTATTTTTTTCTGTTGACAAAGGGGGAGAATTCTCTATGTAAGTCCTTTCCTTTGTAAAGAGCGCCATGTCTTATGTAAAGAGGGAAGAGCGGGGGATGTGTGAATGGTGTATGGGGAGAGTCAAAGGGGGAGAATGTCCATTGCTCACTTTGCATCTCATATGTGTATGTTATGGGGTTTGCCTAAATGCATAGCATTCATATATGCATTCATATCTGCATCATACTTGCATTCACATCATGGATCTTGAGCTGTACTCGTTGCATATGTCATAAACTCTGTAATCTTGGATGTTACTGCCACATAATGACTCACAATGTTGCCATCATCAAAAAGGGGGAGAATGTTGTGTCCCTATGATCATTTAAGTTCACTTGGGTAAATCGACATCATTCTACGGTCATATAAGTTTTGTGGTATTCTTGGTTTTGATAATGGCTAAACACTATTCGTCATTAATATTTCCCACTCTCATGTAATTGACATACGTGATGGTTTGATTATGACAGGTATGCCATTACATGGAAAATAAATTCAGTGGAGTCGGCAAAAGTGAAAGCTCGTGGATCGCGTCCAAGCAAAGATGCGAAAATAAGCACAAGTCGACACGCGATATTCGGCTTGTCACACATCCAAGGTCAATGCACAAAGAAATATAGCCAAGAGAATCCAAGGCCAGAAATACAATTGATGCCTTTTAGACTAGCAAGGGAGATGTCACGGACATGAACGGGCCGCTAAAGAACTTAAGCGACGGAACCAAAGCACGTAACGAACCGACCCGGGCAAGGCCGGGGTCTGCTCAGCTGGCGATCGACCGCCAGCACAGGGGCGGTCGACCGCCCCAGCCAGGGAATGCCAGTATGTATGTCTTTCAGCCGGTGGTCGACCGCCAGCCAGTGGCGGTCGACCGGAAATCCCAGATACCGCCTGTTTACAGGTTTCACAGTAGCGGTCGACCGCCAGGAGCTGCAGGTCGACCACCAGCCCCGAGTCTTCAATGTTGACTTTGTTTCCAACTTTGAAAAGGGCCATTCAACATGGATTTTTTTAATCCAAAAGTCACCTAAACACCCATGATTTGTGGATTTGGTCTGAGGCTTGTCTATGGACCATTCAAGGTCTATAAAACCAACACTTGAGGGGTTAGAAACTCTAATGCTTCAAGGTTTCAAGAGAGATCAAGGGAGGCCATTTTCGAGGCACTGTAGCACCTCTGTGAACAGTGATTCGAGAAGAGTTCTTCATCCATTCCAAGGCATTCAAGTCCAGATCTGAAGCCATCTCAACCTCCAAGGAAGAAGAAGCAATCAAGGCTATCAAGGGTGATCTAAACTGCATCCAATAATCTTCTTCATCAACTCAAGAAGATCAAAAGGAAGATCAAAGCTCATCCAACACTCTCTCCATCAACTCAAGGTGATTCAAGTTCATATCTCAATCCAGCAACCTCCAAGGAAGAGAAGAAGCAAGAAAGGCTAATAAGGGAGATCAAAGGAGACTGCAAGGGTGTGTTCAAGGAAGAGGAGTTCGAGTACTGTAGCTGTGAACAGTACTCCGGGAAGAAGTTCTTCATCATATATCCAAGTGATTCAAGCTACTTCAAGAGGAGATCAACTTCAAGCCAAGTGAAGCATCAGATTCAAGCTCCAGCAAACTCAGACAAGATCTTTTCTCTTTGAACATATTTCATATCTTGTTTGAGTGTTTTCATATCTTGCTCTTTTCCATTTCATTCAAACATTTGGAACTGAAGATCGTCCCTACCAGTGGTTAGTAGGAAGGCAATCGGAAGTTGTCTGATCTGCGGTGTTGACGTCCCCACCAGGTGGTTAGTAGGAAGGCAATCGGTGGTCTTTCCGATTTGCGGTTCAGTGCGTGGCACTAGTGGAGCCTCACCGGATTTGGTGAGGGGTGGACATAGGACTGGGGATTCAGTCCGAACCACCTTAAAATCTCGTGTGTTGTGGTTTGTTTGTGTGATTGCTTCATTCTAAATGCATGCTTAGGTTCGAATCGATATATTAGTAATCATCTTGCTAAGCAAATCATTGTGTCCTTCTTTTAGCTAGTTATATTCCGCTGCAATTTATCTCATCTAGCTATATAGAGGGTTACATTGCGAAAAGAGGGGCAGATCTATTCACCCCTCCCCTCTAGATCCGCTGTCCACTACACAACAAACAGTAGCATCAGGAATCATCTCAGGACTCCATCTCCCTCCGGTCCCGCCTCTGCGGCCACTCGTGGGCGCACCTGATCTATCACTCTGCCCAGATGCTCCTCTGGTAGCTCTCCCACAGCTATGGCTGCTCCTCTCAGTCCTAGGCTCTCCTGCAGTACTGATCTCGAGAGCTGGGATGACGTCTGCCCCGGTCTGATCAAACTAGTCCCAGCAGCTCCTGGGCCATCTCTTGGTAGTCTCTATACGTCCATCCTGTCACTGTAGCTCCGTGCACCCGCAGTCCGGCAATCCTCGCCATGTCTTCCAATGTCGGGATCATGTGACCCCACGGGAAGATGAATGCCCTGCTGATTGGATCCCACCTCTCGTGCAAAGCGTATAGCATTGGCGTGTCCATCCGGATCACCTCGATGCTCAGCACCTCGGCGAACCCCATGCCGTCCAACCTCTCTCTCTGGTAATCGGGCAGTGCCTGGTACACTGCCCGGATCTGGAGCCAAGAGATCCTCGTCCGTCTCTTTCCCTGCATTCATTTAGAGCATAAGTCAGTCAATTGCATCATAGAGTCATTGCATAAGCATTTAAAATGAAAAACAAAACAAAAAATTGAATAATTGAAAACCCAAAAATTAGTTCTGGCCTCTGGTGACTGTAACGGCCCTGGGATGGGGCGTTACTTGTCTCTAACGCATCAATGGTGGCGCGTTAGGCTTGTGACGGTTCCTAGATGGACCGTCACATTCTCTGTTAGAGGGCGTTTTTCCCTCGCATTCCGTGGCTTTCCCACTTTGGCCAAAAGGCCTACAATCAATCCTAATGGGTTCATAGACCCATTTTCTACCCCCCATTCACACATGCATGCACATAAAAACACAAAAAAAAATTATTAAAATTTTGGAAAATGGGGTGGGCGGCCTACCTCTCGGTCTTGGCCCCTCTTCCTCTTCTTCTCTGGTTCCTTGGGTTCTACCTCATCCAGGGGAACCTCCCCTTGATCCTCCTCGGCCGTGAGAACATCCTCCTCCACCCTTGGCTCTCTCCTCGCCCTAGTTTCTTCCTCCGCAGGCGGGACGGTCTCTCGCTCTATCCGGCGGTGAAGGCGGCGAATCGCCTTCTTCTTTGTCCCTCTCTCCCTCTTCTTCGGTGGCTGGGAACCCTCGTCGCCGGCCATCTTGGGTGGATGACGGAGGTCGCCGGTCGTTGCTCTCGGTTGAGGTTTTGAGGGTTTAGGTTGAGTGTTGTATGAATGAATGAAGATTGTGACCATTCGGTTTGTTTTTTTTGAACGCTCAGCAAATATGACAGTCTGTCGTCCGACCGTTATAGACTCTGACGCGTACTCCTGAGACCGTTACATGGATTTGAACTGTTTTATTGAAGAATGTGAACCGCCTAGTCTCTAACGGCCCTTCCCTGGTCCGTTACTTTATATAACGCCCTCTCCACAGATCGTTACAGCTTGCAAGTTTCTTGATGAATAAATTGGTCTATTTAATGCTTGAATGATCACATTTTCTGCCATGATGTATAATATTGATGCTTCTCATGCGTACAAATGGTTATGTCTTGTTTCATGCTCATATCTATTGTTAGCTAACCTCTTTATTCATGAATGAAGTTATGAACAACATCATACTTTGCCGGTCGTCAGGCAGGTAAGTCAGGTATTGTATCTCAATTCCTTATCCCTTTAATGCATTACTATATGTTATCTATGATATATTATCTCAAGAACCGGCTGGTCATTCATGTGTTCTGGGATCTGATGTTCCCCTTAAACAAAAATGATGATGATCTAAGTTCACATGTTTAATCGTTGGATAGGCCGTTAGGTTGGAAAAATTTAGGGACGATGGTTCTGTCTTGCACGCCGTGGTTGCAGATAGTGTCCTGACCCTGATTTCTCCGGTCTAGCAATACTATTCTCGAGTATCTTGTTATTTTATTCTTTATTTGCATTCGTTTTAACGATTTCTTTTTTATTTAGCCCAGCATGCATCATACGCATATTTGAGCATTAATGATTCTTCATCTGTTCGAGGTATCTCAATCATGGTGAATAGCCGTGTTCTTGATCTCGAATAAGGAGAGACATTCCACTCTGAATTTGAAGGTTTTCTTCAATCTGTCGCTTGATTTGGTTGGCTGAAGATTCCTGTCTGGAGTTTAGTCAGTTCTCTTTCCTTTCCGTTGCCTCTGGCGGCTAGCCATGTTTCCTTTCCTTAGTTGTTAGTTTCTCCAGACTTGCATCCTTTGGTTAGCTATTTTTCTTGTGATCAGTTCGAAGTTTCCCAGAAAATTCCTATCGCTTGTTGGTAAAGAACGGGTGTCGTTTTACCTTAACGCCCGCTTTTTGGTCCACTCCGCTTCATCTCCATGTTCCATTTCGCTTTCGCTTCACCTCCGCTCGCTTCCCTACAAAGAGGACGTTAAGGAGGGGCATCTGTTGACACCCGTTTTATGACCGATAAGTCGGGTCATCTCCTTGTTCACTCTATGTGATGCTCCAAGTTATTCATTCCTTTGTTGAGTTTTCTTCATCAGTTTGAAGCTTATTTCATGGGTCTTCTCCTTGGATGAGTATGGTTCCACGATTTCTCGTTTGATGAAGCTTATCAAGCTCTCTTATCATTTTGGATCCTCATTGTTTCTAACGGTCTACACCTGGGGCGTTATGTTCATCTAACGCATTGTTCCTGGACCGTTACATCTTGAAGAGTCCTACGACTTAGGGCTTTGTTTCAATCCTTATCCTTTGGCCTATCCATTGAGTATAACAGTCTGTTGTGCAGCCGTTACTTCCCTTCAACGCGTCCACCCATGGCCGTTACTTTCATTCAAGAGTCTTATTGTTTTGATCTGCTTCCGTTGATCTTATCTCTTTTGAGATAAGGTTGATAGTGACGGTCTCTCTCAGGCGCGTTATTTACCTGTGGTGGTCTGTCGTGCAGCCGTTACATCCAACAGAGAGTCCTGGCAGTTCAGGCCTTTTCTCTGCTACTCCGTGGTCGAGATAAGAGTTTGATCTTGTGATTTCTCTTCCAAATCTGATCCTCAGAACCTTCTATTTATTTCTATGGACTCTTGGTGATATTATCTTTGAGAGTTTACTAAGAGTTATCCTCGTTTCTTGCTGGATTATCCTCTGTTCGACCAGAGATTTTGAGGGCCTATAAATAGCACCCTTGACTTCATGGCCTGAGGGAGGAAGATATGGAGTTTATGTCGAAGTGCTGCCGCATCCTGGAGCCACATCCAACCAAGGAGAACTGTTCCTCACGTCCGTCTGCTTCACGGTGAAGGGAGTATTCATTTCATTGTGTTTGAATTTCTGTCATTGTCACACTTGTGTTCTTCTTCCTCCTCGTTCTCAAAGCATTGTCCCTCTTCCTTATTCCACGTTCTTGATCTATTTTCATCATCTAAACATCTTCCCATCTTTTAAAATGCCCAGAGGGGTTAAAAAACCAAAACTTTCCTGCTACTTCCCTTTCCTTTTGAATGATCTTAATTTCCTTAAGAATTGAAACTATGCTTGTCTAAAGGGCTGATCTGGGTTTGTTTTCTTGTGTTTCACGTTCTTTGGCAGGTTTACAGGTTCATTACACAAGGCCCAAGTCTTCTGGCCGACTGGAAGATTTGGAGTTCAAAGAATTCATAAGCTATTTCTGCAGGTTGTCTGACGATCCTGAGAAGACGCGTCAGGTTCATATAACAGTGCATCGTGTGACCGTCACATTTCTGTGACGCACAGGGTCTGGACCATTACATTCAAGGCTGATCTGTAGATTTCACTGGTTTCTCTCTCCCGTGGGCGGGTGCTTCATCCACCTATTTCCAAGGTATTTTCAAGTCCTTGACTTGTGTTTACTTTGGTGGCGATCACGTTCTTTCCTTAGTATTGGGCATTGATTTCTCTCGCATATCTCTTATTTCCTTTGCTTGTTCCACCCACGCGGTGTGTTTTATTTGCTACTTGCTCCACGCCCCGACGTGTGTTTTTCTTTATTTCCTTAGATTAGTTTGGTTGAGATAGCATTTCCCATGCTAGAGCTTGTTTGGATTGCCTAGGTTCATGGTTCACATGTCCTTGGGTTGATTGAGATCATTGATTTTTGCTTATCATCTTTATCACACATCACAAACCCACAAAAAGAAGGAAGCAAATAAATCAATAAGCGTGTGACTCACCCCTCTATCCTCCCTATTCCCTTCGCGTCTAGTTCCACAAAAATTATCAGTGAAGCTTCTACAAGTCAGGAAAATTACAGAGGTGGTTTCGTGTCGATCGGAGCTCTGGATCGCCGGCAACAATTCGTTTTGTGAAGTCGCGCAGATCTGCCCGAGCTTACTATCCAGATTTGGAGTTTCATGATCTCGAATTTGTCCAGGTCTACTCCCACGCCTTCTGGAGATGATCTTCTAAGTGATCGTAGGATTTTGAGTCCCCTTCGCGTTGCCACCAGTTTCGTGCCGATCCGAGGTCTGTGCTGGCTGTGGCGGAGATTCTCGCAGGACTGTGCAAACCACCCTATGCAGACCCGATCCAGAAGCTGAGTCAACTTCCGGAAGCTACCCCTCCATCTCCTTTACGGATCTGACCAAACCCTTTGGTTGGATCCTTCCTCTGGACGTCGCCAACGATCAGCAACAAACAGCGCCTCGTTCTGACTTCGGGATCTATTTTTGCCATAATTCTTTGTCTTCCTGTGCAGTTCTGTGTGTGCAGAACCAGAAGCTGAGAACTTTTGCTGCAGCACCCAGATCTGGATGGATCTGATCATGCCCTTCAGAGTAGAGAGACATCCTCCTGTCACCGACGTTCTCCAACAAATGGAACTCTGATCGGACCCCAGATTTATCTGTACCATCCTCCGCAAAATCACTGCGCAGGGTGACCTGCGTGGGCAGAACCAGACCGGTACCCGATCGTCGCCGGGATCGACCCCGACCTCCTTTCTCGGCCACCTCGAGTGCTGCCCGTCAACCCAAGTCCCAATAGCCCTGAAAAATAGCATTGTAGCCTGTTATCTCCCTGTGAGGAGTGGGCCCTATTTCTAGAATTGTAACTGTAAATCATTTGTGTGTATCGGGGTTGTTGGGTTCAGCTGGGGTTTCTTCCCCACACACTAGTCATGGAGGTACGTGCTCGTACCTATACTCACATTTGCTGATTTAGTATATTTTCTATCATGCTGTGTTTGTGAGAATAGGGCCGTTAGATAGCTACAATTGCCATGATTGTGAGTTGTGAGCGCCCGTTCCTTGGCTCCAGTCGAGCACCGAGCTCGGACTGCACCACCCTAGGCGATAGTGGTTCCTTAACCGCTGCGATCCCATGTTTCCCTCATAAGGGACGATCGTCGGGCTAGCTAGAGTTCCTGTTGAGAGACGTCTCCACTTGGAGAATGCCACGGTGGTCAACCGCCCGGCTTGTCTTTAGCGTGTTAGTGTTGGCCGCACTTCGAGTCGGTCATAGGTCTTAGCCCGGTCGCGTCATCATCCCGCATCAACACCATGCTTCAGCTCAACATTTTTCAAAAAAAAGGTGAAAATGTGGCTTAAAATAGAGGTGCCCCGCCAGACTTGGTCGGATATTCTGAGTGAGGAAAAAATGGCTATAGCCCAGCTGTGGCGAAAATCCCAAAAGGGCGCTGCGGGCAAAATTGGGTACCCCGCCATGTGAAAACTCGAAAGGGCGTACGGGCAAAAGCAAGAGGGGGCTGACTCCGGCGAAAACCCGAAAGGGCACTTGAGTCAGTAATGTGGTAATTAAAAAGTTTCCCTTCGCCTTCGTCCCTTTTAAACTTCGGATAGGACATTCATTATAGTCCCACCAGAGATCTACTTCTCTCAAAACCCTCTTCTCAGACCTTCCGCCCCTGTCGATAAATAAACCTATCTTTTGCTTTGGCATTTATCTAATGCCGACGAACAAACCAATGCTGATTCTTGTCATCATCGACAGGATCAGTCAATGAACCATTAACCCGGACCTTTCGTCCTTGTTAATGACTAAGACTATCTTTTGTTTCTGCATTTATCCAATACCGATGAACAAACCAACGTTGATTCTTGCCATCATCGGCAGGATCAGTCAATGAATCATTAACCCGAACCTTTCGTCCTCGTTGATGAATAAACCTATCTTTTGCTTTGGCATTTATCCAATGCCGATGAACAAACTAACGCTGATTCTTGTCATCATCGGTAGGATCAGTCAATGAATCATTAACCCGAACCTTTTATCCTCGTTAATGAATAAACCTATCTTTTGCTTCGGCATTTATCCAATGCCGATGAACAAACCAACGCTGATTCTTGTCATCATCGACAGGATCAGTCAATGAATCATTAACCCGGACCTTCCGTCCTTGTTGATGAATAAGCCTATCTTTTACTTCGGCATTTATCCAATGCTGATGAACAAACCAACGCTAATTCTTGTCATCATCGGTAGGATCAATTAATGAATCATTAACCTAGACCTTTCGTCCTCGTTGATGAATAAACAATATCCAATGTCGATGAACAAACCAACTCTGATTCTTGTCATCATTGGCAGGATCAGTTAATGAATCACTAACCCGAACCTTTTGTCCTCGTTGATAAATAAACCTATCTTTTGCTTCGGCATTTATCCAATGCCGATGAACAAACCGATGCTGATTCTTGTCATCATCGACAGGATCAGTCAATGAATTATTAACCCGGACCTTTCGTCCTCGTTGATGAATTAACCTATTTTTTGCTTTGACATTTATCCAATGCCGATGAACAAACCAACACTGATTCTTTTCATCATCGGCAGGATCAGTCAATGAACCATTAACCCGGACCTTTCGTCCTTGTTAATGACTAAACCTATCTTTTACTTCGACATTTATCTAATGCCAATGAACAAACCAACACTGATTCTTGTCATCATCGGCAGGATCAGTCAATGAATCATTAACTCGGTCCGTTCATCCTCGTTGATGAATAAACCTATCTTTTGCTTTGGCATTTATCCAATGCCGATGAACAAACCAATGCTGATTCTTGTCATCACCGGCAGGATCAATCAATGAACAATTAACCTGAACCTTTCATCTTCATTAATGACTAAACCTATCTTTTGCATCAACATTTATCCAATGCTGATGAACAAAATAATGCTGATTCTTGTCATCATCGGAGGGATCAGTCAATGACCCATTAACCCGCACCTTTCATCCTCGTTAATAAATGAACTCATTTCTTGCTTCGGCATCTTGCTAATGCCGACGAACAAACCCCTGCTTGCCTTGGCATCAGTTCTGCAAATCAACTCATTGACCTTGGCAAAGGCAGGAGATTATGTTTCAAAAAAAAATGAAATAAAAAAATGAACGAAATGAGGCTTAAAATAGAGGTGCCTCGCCAGACTTATCTGGATATTCTGGATAAGGGCAAAAATGGCTATAACCCAGCTGTGGCGAAAACCCGAAAGGGCGCTGCAGGAAAAATTGGGTACCCCGCCACATGAAAACCCGAGAGGGCGCGTGGGAAAAAGCAAGAGGGGGCTGGCTTCAGTGAAAATCTGAAAGGGCGCTTAAGTCAGTAATGTGTTAAAAAAAATCAAATCATGATAAAAATGTTGTTGCTACCTCATTTACCATTCATGTCTTATAGGAATCCCTGTGTGGTAAATATACCACGTCCCACCGGCATAAGCCTTACGCCTATGCTGTAACAAACCTCTTTGCCTCAACATTTAACCCATGCCGATGAATAAACATACCCTCGATTTTCGTCACCATTGGTGAAATCGATGAACGAGCCGTCGACCCAGACCTCCCGTCCCCGTCGATCAACAAACCTCTTTGTTTCGACATTTAACCCATGTCGATGAATAAACCTACCCTCAATTTTTGTCACCATCGGCGAAATCGATGAACAAGCCATCGGCTCGGACCCTTCATCCCTATCGATCAACAAACCTCTTTGCCTCGGCATTTAACCCATGCCGATAAATAAACCTACCCTCAATTTTCGTCACCATCGGTGAAATTGATGAAGAAGCCATCGACCAAGACCTCCTGTCCCCGTCGATCAACAAACCTCTTTGTTTCGGCATTTAACTGATGATGATGAATAAACCTACCTTTGATTTTCGTCACCATCGGCAAAATCGATGAATAAACCATTGACCCAGACCTTTCATCCATGTCGATCAACAAACCTCTTTGCTTCGGCATTTAACCCATGCTGATGAACAAAGCTACCATCAACTTTCGTCACCATCAGCGAAATCGATGAACAAGCCATCGGCTCGGACCCTTCATCCCCGTTAGTAAACAAACCCCCTGCTTCGGTAGTTGTCCCGTCCATCTTCGTCGTCATCTGCAGAATCGACAACAAATCATCGGCTCAGACCCTTCATCCTTGTCGAGAAGTAAACTCACTCCTTGTCTTTGGCACTTAAGCCCACCGACAAGTATGTCATTTGCAAGCCTCGTCACCATCGGCGAGATCTATGAGCAAACTATTTGCTTTACCCTCTGGCCCTTGTCGACCCATAAAACCCTTTTTTTTATCCCCCGACGCTCAGTCTAGGAAAATCAAAGTCTGGCCTCTGGAAAAGTTGCACCGTGGTGGAGCGAACCCCTCATGCCTTCCCGGAAGGTGTGAGTGCTCTCCTACCCTTGCAGCTAATGTACCCCGGGCTAGATTAATTGGTGACACACCTGTGTCTAAATTGGCAAAAAAGAAGAAGAAGAAGAAGAAGAGAAAAGGAAGAAAGGAAGGAAAGCTATAGCTCAACAGCGGATATGCAAAGTAAATGATGGAGAAATTTCATTTGCATAGAAAGAGGAGTACATAGTACTCAGGGCATCCTGCGGGATACATGAAAATTCAAAAAAAAAGGAAGGGAAGAACAAAAGAACTACTACAATGAGCAATGGAAAATGTCCTCGAATTCTAAAAGCCCCAGAGAGGGGTGGTGGATCAATTCCTATAGACGAGACTCCTCGGCTTACAGCCGCGTCAACTTCTCCTCAAGCGATGCAGCCTGCCCTTCTGCCAGCTCCGCCTCTTCTATATTTTGAACTCGCAACTGTTCAGTCGACTCCAGTTTGGCTTCGGCCCAGTCGAGTTCGACACGCAGCTCAGCTATCCGAGCCTTCAGAGAAGTGCGGGATTGAGTGGAAGCATCCACGGCATCCCACCTCTATCGAGCGGTCCCCTTCAATGACTGAAGGGTAGTTTGGCACTCTGCTTGCTCGAATTTTATGGTCGTCAGCTGATCCGCTAGACCATGGCCGATGAACTCCCTTCTATTCACATACTTCAAAAGTAGAATCACTCGCTGCGTCCAGTCTTCCATGGGGCAGCCGAAAGCTAATAGCGTGCGGGAGAGGTGTTCCACCAGGCCCCTTAACTGCACATAAGACAAGTCTTGGCAGGTCGTCATGGTTTGCCTCAACATCTCTAGATATTGCCATACTAGGTCACTTGATGACTGCAGGCCATGTGATGGCGTATCAGGGAGTTGAAATTTGACACGAGTATCGACCGCGGCCCAAATATCATCGCTCGGTGCTGAAGACGACGATGGCATGTCGTGCATGGCACCTGCATTAGAGCCGGCCCCAGCAGTTAACGCAATAGAGGGAGTGTCGATAACGACAATCTCTTCCCCAACCTCTGGCAACAACACCATGGCTGGAGCCTCGACAACGGGGAGTGGTTGGTCACCATCTCCGGCCTGTCTAGCTTCCACCAATGCTGATTCAGTGGCAAGGGCTAAAGTCATAGACGCACCGACAGCTTCTTCCACAATCTCTCCCATTTCTATTGCAGGAAGGCCCCCTTCACTCTGAAGTAGTGCGTCACCAATGCTAAGTTGCTGTTCCAGGGCCATGGTCGGTTGGTCATGTCCGGCAATCACTCCTGGCGCTTCCAAGCCCGCTGTAATGATATAATCCTTCGAATACCGTAGGGCTATGGGTCTCATGATAGGCGGGAATGCTGGCGGATCTACACCGAGGGGTGGAAAGGACACCTTCACGGTCACGTCGGTCTGAATAACGGGAACCTTCAAAAGAGATAAACATAACATAGCTCAGAGGTTTGATGTAATGACCAATGAGAAGAGGCAAGGGAGTTAAGGGAGTGCTCTTATCGCAGCCGACACAAGGCTTAATTCTCCGACAGCAGAGACCATCGTCTCCATCATCCCTGCCCCCTCTTCTATGGAGGGACCAGGTGGCCCGAAGATGCTCCATGTCAGCCGTGGTGGACTGAAGGTTGTGAAATCACTTTCGTAAGCAGAAGACGCCCCGACGTTATCAGTCTCTGTTCCCGCCATTGGAAACTCCTCGTCACTGGAGCCTCCATCATAATCCACATGCTCTGATGAAGACAAGCTTTGAACTAGCACCAGGTCTTTCCCTTTAAGAGTAGGCGCCCCTATAGGATGTAAATGTGATCTACCGCGCCCCGAACTAAACAATATAAGCATGCATATAAACATGAAATTGCATGAAATGAAAATGGGCGACGAAGAATAGAGAACTAACCGTGATCGCCACCAAGGACGTACAGCACCAAAAAGATGAAGGAAGGATGAAGACGGCGCCGTGTACCTTGGAAAATATGGAGGAAGACGCGGCCTAATGGGAAGCCGCTACAACGTGTGATCGCGCTTGAGAAGGGATGCGAGAACTGATGTGGGTGACACCTCCTCACCTCCTAGCCGGCTAGAAAGCAAGGGCCTCATGTTCTATCAGCAATCTTCTGCAAAACAAAGCCACAAACATAAGAGAAAACCCATTAGAAACATGAGTGTAGCATTTGTCCCGAAATGATACAATAGGGTAAAAGAAAGGGGGAGAACGGATTGGGGGAGGGTTTTTAACCCCTATAAATGGGTGCAAAAGAAAGGTGAGAGTGTTGTGCATGCATAAGATTTTAAATCATGAAATTTGATGGAGAGAATAAAGAGAAAAGTGTTGTGCAAAATAGAGAAAAATGCATAAACGTGCAGAAACAGTGCAATTTGTGATGATTTTGAAAAAGTAGGAGATGAGAACTAAGGATAGGAGGGATGAAAATGAGCCCAAAGAGATGAAATTCAAATTTAATACTTCCCTCTTCGAAGTGGGGTCGAAGGTATGAGTCGACGATCCACCATGGCTTCGCCCTAAGTCAAAGAAAAGCCCCCCGTCGCGTAGGTGAACTGGGCAGGTTTATATAGAGAAATGCTGGAACCTAGAACTTTCTGCTATGATTTCAGAGGATAGAGTCCACCAAATCTCAAGATCTATGGATCAATCTCGAGATAATAGATAGGATAAGAGCTAGGAACAAATGTGACTCTTTTTGGTGGAAGGATCTAGAAGATAGAGTCCTAGGATGGTGGCCCCGGAGCTCATTCTGGAATAGTTTGTGTTGCACCAAATGCGTAAATCCAGATATTGCGGCCAAGGTTCCCGGAGATCCGGTCCATGAAAAATCATGCTCTATATGCCAAATTCAAGATAATACAAAGAGAAAGATAGAGAAACAAACGTGGCTCAATTTTGTGGAGTATTCTAGAAGATATAGCCCTAACAAGGAGGCCCCGTTGCACAGAAATTGGCCTTAGAGTCCAGCGGCGAAGAAGATAGAGTTCAGGATCTTGTAAACTCTCTATCATAGAGACGGTCTATCGAGCGACCATTTTTTGTAAGAAACGTTCATAACTGGACCGCCTATATCATGAAGAACAGTGTCATTAGCGAGCACGGCAGTTAGGTCCAAAACAGGCTAAAAACGGTCTAGCAGTAGACCATTTATTAAATGGGGCGGTCTAGCAGTAGACCATCTTCTGAAAACGGTCCTTTGGGTGACCACTTACTTGTTAGAAATGGTCCTCTGGGTGACCTTCTTCTGAAAATGGTCATCTGGGTGACCACTTACTGTTAAAAATGGTCCTCTGGGTGACCTTCTTCTGAAAACAGTCCTCTGGGTGACCACTTACTAGGTAAAGGCAGTAGAGTGTGAAAATCGTAGAATATCTTGAAAATGGTACACAACTAGTGAAAGGCGTAGAAGAAGAACTTGTAGGAAACTGAAAAATGAACAACTTTCATGAAGAGAGTAAGATGAAAAGATGATCAGAAGAGAGAGAAAATGGGGTGAGAACAGAGAAAATTATTGGGACATGAAAACGGTGGAGAATTGGCTGATGGCGTAAAAGAAAAAAAGTAGGGCTTTAAAATTGGAACAACTTTGGTGAAGGACACTTAATGAATAGAGGAATGGAAGGGGATGAAAACGGACTATTTTCAAGACTGCGTAGTGAAAGTGGCCGAATGCTTGAGGGAAGTCGACCTAAATGGGCCGTTAGTCGACTTGGAAGGCCGGAAGTGGATAAGATAAGCTCCAAGACTCTAGGAAATCATGATCTCCATGGCTCAAAGGGAATGGAACAATGAAATGGGCCCAAAATCTATTCAAGGAAGGTTCCAAAATAATGGGTAATTTGGGACATCAAAAATGATGAATAAGAAAAATAACGTAACTTGCGGGCTAAAAACGGGTGTCAACAGATGCCCCTCCTTGATGTCCACTTTGCAAGGGAATGAGCGAAAGCGACGCGGAGGTGAAATGGAAAGGAGATGAAGCGAAAGCGACAACGACGTGAAATGGAGATGACGTGGAGATGAAGCGGAGAGAACTAAAAAGCGGGCATCAAGGCAAAAGATAAAACCGTCACAACCAACAAGCGACATGAATTCTCCTAAAAACGCCGAACTAACCACCTGGAATGGATGACAAGGATGAAACATGTCTGGAGAACTAAACTAACTGGAAAAAAGGAAACACGACCAACCTCCTTGGGGACACAATCCACAGACGATGAGGGGGTCAGAAAGGAACATCATGTAAGTTGAAAAAGAAGCAATTAAAATTGAGATAAAATCCAGATAGGAATTACGCCGGCCAACCAGACCAAACGGGCAGATCAGAGAAATCGTTCAAATTCAGAGTGGAATGAGAATCTCTTATCCAAGAGAGCTGAAGTGCAAGTAACCATTGCTGAGGAGAAACCTTGAACAGATCACGATGCGTGAATGCTCAAAATGACATGATGCATGCTGGGCTAAAATAAAGAAATCATCAAAACAAATGCAAAGAAAACATAAAAATAGAAAGTACTCAAGAATAGTATTGCTAGATCAGAAAACCAGGGTCAAGACACTATCCGCAACCACGCGTGCGAGATAGAACCGTCGTCCCCCAATTATTCCCAACCTAATGGCTTATTCGACGATTAAACATGTGCACCTAGATCATCATCGTTTTTGTTGTAGGGGAACATCAGATCCTGGAACACGTGAATGACCAGTCGGTTCTCGAGATAATATAATAATATAGATATCATATAGTAATGCAACAATGAGAAGGGATAGAAGGCCATACCTGACGTACCTGTGCAGGCGAAACGGCATTTTTTTGGATTTTTTATTTCTAATTTTTTTGGATTTTTTAAACTAAGACGACCAGCAACATGAATAAACAAGCATGAACAAAATGAAAACATAACGACCAAATGAACGAAACAGCATAACCTAACGAAGAGTGAACGAGCACGCAACACATGCAAAACACCACATAAACAAACAATAAGCATGAGAATGGAAAAAATGGTGGGGCATGGCAACATATGGTGGGATAACACACCATGTAGAATGAAACCATATGTAGTGGGACAGAAATACGTAGGACGAGGATGTCTAAGACAACCACAGGGGAGACGACATAACACATGTTAAATAACCACAAGTGGAACAAGGTCACATGTAACACAAGGTAGAACAAGACAACACGTGGAACTAGAACATGCATGAGATGACCTTAGGGGATAAGACACCTGGACGACGACCATAAGGGGACAACACGGGGCATGACAGCTATGCTCTTCAATCAAGCCCAAGATCTGATGAAGCAGAACCGCCAGGTTCAAAATCGTGAGGTGATGCCCTCTCATGGAGGTATGATCAAGCGAGTAAGCGAAAATTGAGAAGGACATGAGCTTCTGAACAGATCAAGAGAATAGATCGAAGAATAAAGGAAGAACAGATTGGAAGACAAGATATGAACAGGAAGTAGAACAAGGAAAAGCTTGGACCTACAACCTGCACGCTTAACAAACGAATAATCTATAACAAATAGATAAAAAGGAACAAAAGACAAATATTTTTAGATTTTTGCTATTTCGGATTTTTTTATTTTTTTTTATTTTTGATAATATTTGATTTTTTTGTTTTTTTATCTAATTTTTTTGGATTTTATAAATATTTAATTTTTTTTGGATTTTTTTTTGAAAAAACTATCTGCAGCAACCAAGGACAAGTTCAAACGACTGGCCAAGGGTCCGTGTTCCACCCCGTCTTGTTAAAGACTTCCCTTGAGCAGGGTGTGCATTTGATAGTGGCTCACCATAACCAACCGCTTCCAAAGAACGGTGCCCCTACTAAGGCCATACCCGGGATTCATCCTAGCATAAGAGGGAGGAATAGAAGAAAATCGGAAGACAAGCTTTGTGCAGGATAGGAGATATCAGGATTCGACTTCCTTCCAAGGCACCACCCCTTAAAGAGTAGGTCTGTTGCGTCGGGGCTTTGAGTCTTTAATTATAATTTTACATTGATTTTCATATATAATTTTGACATAGCCCTTATCGGTCATATATTGAAATAAAGCTCACTTTTGATTTTGATACACGCATGATGCTACACTACCCTTCACCGTTTTACGCGAACCTCATCTCCTGCCTTAGGAGAAGTAGGCCAGGTTACTAGGATCAGGGGCATTTTTCATGGTGTCTTTCATTCATTTCTTTTTCTAAGACTGCCCTTATTTGAAACCTCTCTCGTATTAGGGAATGCCTAGGTTGGTTATTTCATCCGTCGATATAAAACTAAAGCTCAGATATGCGGAATAAAAACTAATGAGCTTTTCAAGATAAGATTATAATTCAACAAATGATCAAACAGTTGGACTGCAACAATGCAGCCACCTGGTCACACCAGAAGCAGCAGGCTTAGCTAAACAAACCAACCACACTTAGCAGAAATTAATGCTCAAGATATACTTCTAAGAGAGTACAACTAACCAAGCATTCTCAACCTGAGAGGGGTGGTAGGTGATATGGAGCAAACGTACAGAGCAATTCGCTCAATAAAAGACTAGAACACTATCAAATGCAAGATAGACAGTCTGAAGAACAAATTGAATTTCCTTTTAAACCAATGAGCAAATATATATAAGGCTCACCAAAATAAGCAACTAGCAGAAGAATGCAATCAACTCTCAGCACAGATAGAAACAAGAATGCATAAAGCAATCTGTGAAGGGGGTAGAAGATAAGGAACAAGCGCACAAGCCCAATCACACAGCACAGAAGATTTTTAGGTGGTTCGGTCACCAAGACCTACATCCACCCCTCATTCCCAACAGGAGTGAGGCTTCCACTAGCACAAGCTAGTAACCTGCAGACTCAGTCTGCGAACACACGCTGCCAAACAGCTTGACCAGGGGAACATCCTCCCCTCTTCCTCCCAACCGGAGGGAACACCAGTGACATCCAGTCACCAGCAACCAGAGACCCAAGTCTCTCTTCCTCCAACCCGGAGGGTACACCTGGACCTGCTACCAGTAAGACCAGAACCGGAGGGCTAGCCTCCCTTCTCCTGACCCACCAGGAGGAATCCGATTCCCAGTAGGGCAATCGGAAGAACAAGAATAACCAATTGAAAAAGAAAAAATAAGAAACGGAAAATACACAGCAATCGGAAGGCTGTAAATGAAGAACAAGAATATAGCTCTCAAAGGAGCAGATCTGGCTTGGATTTAATCCAGACGCCAGAGGACAGATCTTCAATAGCCTCTTCCTTCTTCTCCACGAACTCTCTCTCTCCCTATCTCTCTTTCTTTCTCCTCTGCTCTTTCTTCCTTCTCTCACGCTATTCTCTCCTTCTTCTCTGCAACCCTTTTTCTTCTGCCGGCTCACTCTTCCTCTATTTCTTCTTCTTCTCTTTTTCTTCCTCTTTTCTTTTTCTGGATCGAAGGGCTTTTCGCTCTCCAGGCTTCTTCTTCGATCAGTCTTCTACAGAGGATGAAGACTCGTATAAATAGCATCAGCAGCAGCACACTGGGTGAGTGTGGCTTCCACGTTTCCTGCCCTAGAAATTCGGACCACGTGGCAGCATCCTGGTTCACGAGCCAGGCACCTCGGATCACGTGCCCGTCAATTCAATGACATTCGACCAGCAGGATTCAAGTCTGCTGCGTTGACTCCATCAGCCTGCAGCGTTGACGCATCTATGATCCAGTGATCAAGTCTTCAACAGATGGGCGTGCTGTGTCGACACTATCAGCATCTTGCATTGATGCATTGGTGTTCCAGCATCTGAACTTAGATGGCTTCAGCCCTCTCACGTTTCGTGTGGAGTGTGTTGACGCATTGTGCAACTGCGTCCACCCTCTGGTCACCTTGTCGATTCATCAACCTTCTGCGTCGACGCCACTTGATGAATGCGTTGACGCACCAGAGTAATCCAGTAAGCTCCTTTCTTGATTGTTTGAACTACTGCGTCCACGCCACTTGATCAAGGTGTTGACGCTTCGGTGAGTTCCAGCAAGCAAACAGCTTAGCCTTTTTAACTGCTGCGTCGACGCTGTTCCACTGCTGCGTTGACGCATTGGAATATTTCTGACAAGGCCTCTGCTTCTTGAGTGGCTAAGTTGACACAGCCTTTGCGTAGAGTTGACGCTGTGAAGAGTATCCGTGGATGCATCTTCACTGGTGCGTGGACGCCTTAAGCTCCCAGCGTCGACCCTATTCCTGACTTGCCCAATGTGTTGACTTCAACAAGGAGGCAGTGGCTGAAATGCAAACGGTTGCTTAGTTGACGCTGCAGCCCAATGAGTTGACGCTGCAACGTATACACTTTACGTTCAACTGATGATGTGTAGACTTGAAGTTAGACAAACCAGCCAATCAGTGTTCTGATGGGTCGACGCATCATCAAGAGTGGGTCGACCCACTACTGTTCATACTAACTAAGCAGAGTGTAGCAATGAATGCTTTATACATCAGTTAGCATGACTGAACATCAAAAAATGTTAACTAAATTGAGCAGCAAGATGACTGAACATTTGATAGATTGAGTTATGAACAGAAAATAACTGAATAACAGCATGATGACTCACACATCAGGATGACTCACAGTGATTAACTCAATTCAAAAACCAATCATCAAAACCACCATTAAAACCATCATCAAAACCATAGGGGCACAAGATCTCAATGCTTCTCCTTCTATGCAGCATGATGCATATGACAAGGAGGCTCCCCCTCAATAAATGGAATCTTATGAGATAGATGAGAAGGAGACCACAGGGGCAGACAAGGAGAAGTTCATGTCAATGAGCCAAGGACATAAATCTCATGAGCAGAAGAGTTTCAATTAACATATTTTTCAAGGATGCTCCAAACACAAGAAATTTAGCCAGATTTTCAAAGAGATATCAATCCCATAAAACTAAAACATAAGTTTTCAAAGTCTTCCATTATAGGGACTTATGAATGAGCTTTTTGAACAGCATGGTTTAAACATGATGTATGCAGATTTTATCAATAAAATTCTGTATTGATATCTAAAATCATGGTTTAATAAAAATGAACCAAGCCCTCATATTTATCTTGATTATCCTCCCTTTGTCTTACACAATCAAATTTATTGACTTCTTTCAGAATTACATGCACTAGTATTGAGATTAAGCAATTATGAAGACATATTATTTTTTCTAGGGTTGTAGCAATTTGATTTTAACATCAATATTCAGATATTGAGATATGTTCAACAATTTTTCATACTACAAATTTTACGAGCAGTCTAGTTCAGTGCACACTTTGTAACTAGAGGATATACCTTGATCAAAGGCCAATATCCCTAAGCACTTAGTGTGACTAACTGTCATGCTATATATGAACAGAGATAGCATTTACACATCATGACACACTGCAAATCATTTCTTGATGAGTGAGTTATATTTCTCAGTGTGCATGCCATTGCTCTGCCTGATTTTCAATGAACTTTATGCAGAGTTAACTAAGGCACCTCATGACACAGTCCTTTGGACATGTGTTTCTCAGTGACCAAGGTCATTGCTCTGACAATTACTTTACCCTTTAGACAATTCAGAAACATTCATTTGCTTCAAAATAATATTAATCTCATGTACTTAACCAAATAAAGTCATGTATTCAAAAGTGCAGATTTCAGAAGTTTTTGCAAGACACAGCATGAAACAGTTGGTTAAGATTTATTAAACATGTTTCAGATATGTTAAGAGATTTTAAAGTTAAACTCCATGAGGACATTAAGCTTAAACCACATGAGTTATTTAAGACATTCATAAAAGCGTATAGTAGAAGATTTCTAGTTCAAGATTTTTCAGATTTATGATCGAGATAGCCCATTGAAATCTTCATGAAGGACTGAAATAATTCTGATACCAAATGATACCAATTGTTATCAATTGATAGGAGAGATTTTGAAGCTCAGTGTTTTCAAATTATGATCAAGGTTTGGTCAAATAGAATCAATGAAAGGGATATGCACACAAGGCAAGATATCAGGAGGTCAGGCAAGTTCCAGGATGTTCAAAGTTAACATGCAATGAACCTGACATAAATGTATGCACATGACTACCTTCATGCAATGTATTGACTCCCCCTGACAACATGATACAGGTCACACTTCAGAACTCAAGAAACCTTCCTTCATACTCAAGATTGAATGGATCTTCACTACAAGATGAAATTCTAGAGGTGAAGGCAACAAGGTTTGTGAGAAGTGAAGAGATATGAGCTATAAGGCATTTCAACAAGATAGAGAGATGAGTGAGGACCAAACTTCAGTGCCGATGAACCTTCTTAAAACATTCAACCAAGTTCAGCAACTGTATTTTAGACAAATCTGTCAGTGCGTTGACTCACTCTAATGACTACGTTAACACACTCAACCAACCAGTGTAGTATTCTGTCTTTTGATACCAAGTGTTGACTTTGAGCTGGGGATGCGTTAACTCAATCCATCCTCAGCGTCAACCCACTCAGGCAGCTAAACTTGCTTCACAAATGGTTTTTCAAGGAAAACAGCCTGAAGCGTCGACCCCATCTTCATACAGCGTTGACCCATTTATTCAATCAGTAGCTTCATCTCAGTGTATCGATCATCATTTAAGCAGAGATCTCCAATCCAAGCTAACTCCCCCTTAGAATATGCAAGAAGTCAAGCTCCCCCTTACAGAGTGCATGATATGCAATTCAACATACAAGAAGTTTGACATATCATTCATCATGGCATTTGTGTGCAATGAATTTGGAAATAAACTCAATCATTTTCATGAGCATTTCAGATTTTTCAATTAGTTTCAGTTAGACAATGCCCAAAAGGATTATCATGATATGCAGTGCATTCAGATCACACAAATCAGAATACAAAATTTAAGCAGAGTTTTCAGAACTAACCTGAAATGTAGTCATGGGGTTTTCATTCTTGAGTGCCATGGTTGATTAACCCCCTTTATTCATTTCCAAGGCACACCTGCATAGCAATGTTATTTTGCACAAACAGGTACCCAAGAAGTCTTGGGTCCTGACATGATAGTATTACTCCTAGCAGATTTTCTCAACACATTTGTAACTTGATGATCATTAAATTTCATCAGAGGATGACCATCCATCAAATGTCCAGATTTGCCATAATGATGGCAAGAAGCAGCAGTTTTCAAATCTGATTTATGCACATTCTTGTTAGCATGAATTCTATGTGCATATGCATGAAAATTTTTGTTAACAGAATAAAAATTCTGTTTACCAAAACCAGTTTGGTTTTGATATCCTGCCAGCCAACAGGTTGCAGCCCTGTGACCTGGCTTCCCACAACAAAAGCAATTCAGATTCTTTCTCCTAGGAACATGATTTCTAGCATGATATTTTTGTGCAGTAGTAGCAGCAAAGTCATCTAACTCCATTGATTTGCATTCATGCATGAGATGACCCATTTCATGACAGTAAAAGCATTTGGATATCCTGTTTTGAGCAGAATAGGATTTCTTAGCATAAGAGGTCCTGGCATGAAATCTATCATTATCATTCTTCATGACAAGGCAATCATCAAGTACATGGCCAGAATTTCCACAATAGAAGCATTCAACATTCCTTCCGTGAATAATTGGAAATTTTCTAGCCTTAGGCTTGTTTGCATGAAATTTACTATTCTTCTTCAGTGTTCTCATTTTCACATTTTCCTTCTGTTTTTGAATCTTCTGATCATCAGACTGTTTTGAAGACGGTGCAGAAGTACTAGCTAAGTTTGAGCTACTCACAATTGTTGCGTACAGTTTGTTCCTTACAGCTTGCTTAACTTGAGAATTGCACCTTTTCTCTTCATCAATTTGGTGACTTCCACATTCAAAAAAACTTTCATTTTTTCTTTACCTTTTTCAACCTCAATTTTCTTGGCCAATAATAATTTGTTTTCTTCTTCCAGGGATTTGATTAATTCCTTTTGCGAATTATCATCATGGTTTATATCATTAATCAAATCTTGGAGAATGGCACATGCTTTGCAAGAATTATTTTCACTGATGAGTTTGATTCTAGGATTCTCATTTTCAGATTTCAAAATTTTCACTTCTTTTCTCAATTTTTTGTTTTCAGATTTTAATTTCTTGGATACTTTGAACAATTCTTCATACATCACTATCAATTCATCAAAAGAGTATCCTTCTGATTTGGATTCAGAATTTACCTTGGATGAGGATTTCTCATCATCCCGGTTGGCCATTAAGCATATTCACTTTCCTCCTTCTTTATCAATGTCCGAGGTGTTCCCTTTGAGTTTCGATAGTTCTGGACAATCATCCTTCGTGTGGCCAGCCTTCCTGCATTTGTAGCAAACATTAGTGTCAGCAATCTTGGCAGGATTAGAGTTATACCTTGTTTGCTTTTTGCCACCATCAAGCTTTCCTTCTCTTTTTCTCAGAAATTTCCTGAAATCACTAATCACCATTCCAAGGTGGTCTTCATCAATTCCAGACCGCGACAGGCTGATTTTCTCGCTTGATGATCCACTGTGGCTGGATCTAATTGCTTTGATGGAGCCAGCCTTCAACACGATTGGTTCCATTATAAATAATCTGAAGACACAGAAAAAACTGAAGCACCTAAACCAAATAAGCAAGACAAAGCACTAAGTCGGAGAATCAAAGCAACGAACACAGAAAGCACACTCTGGAATGCACTAAACAGTTAGCAGGATCCTCTGCAGATTGTTAGATCTGTTAAGTCAGAGACCGCTCTGATACCAATTGATATGGTGCAAGGCCCGGATACAGAGGGGGGGTGAATGTATCCCTCTAGAAATTATGCCCAAATTATAAAACTAAAGCTCAGATATGCGGAATAAAAACTAATGAGCTTTTCAAGATAAGATTATAATTCAACAAATGATCAAACAGTTGGACTGCAACAATGCAGCCACCTGATCACACCAGAAGCAGCAGGCTTAGCTAAACAAACCAACCACACTTAGCAGAAATTAATGCTCAAGATATACTTCTAAGAGAGCACAACTAACCAATCATTCTCAACCTGAGAGGGGTGGTAGGTGATATGGAGCCAACGTACAGAGCAATTCGCTCAATAAAAGACTAGAACACTATCAAATGCAAGATAGACAGTCTGAAGAACAAATTGAATTTCCTTTTAAACCAATGAGCAAATATATATAAGGCTCACCTAAATAAGCAACTAGCAGAAGAATGCAATCAACTCTCAGTACGGATAGAAACAAGAATGCATAAAGCAATCTATGAAGGGGGTAGAAGATAAGGAACAAGTGCACAAGCCCAATCACACAGCACAGAAGATTTTTAGGTGGTTCGGTCACCAAGACCTACATCCACCCCTCACTCCCAACAGGAGTGAGGCTTCCACTAGCACAAGCTAGTAACCTGCAGACTCAGTCTGCGAACACACGCTGCCAAACAGCTTGACTAGGGGAACATCCTCCCCTCTTCCTCCCAACCGGAGGGAACACCAGTGACATCCAGTCACCAGCAACCAGAGACCCAAGTCTCTCTTCCTCCAACCCGGAGGGTACACCTGGACCTGCTACCAGCAAGACCAGAACCGGAGGGCTAGCCTCCCTTCTCCTGACCCACCAGGAGGAATCCGATTCCCAGCAGGGCAATCGGAAGAACAAGAATAACCAATTGAAAAAGAAAAAATAAGAAACGGAAAATACACAGCAATCGGAAGGCTGTAAATGAAGAACAAGAATATAGCTCTCAAAGGAGCAGATCTGGCTTGGATTTAATCCAGACGCCAGAGGACAGATCTTCAATAGCTTCTTCCTTCTTCTCCACGAACTCTCTCTCTCTCCCTATCTCTCTTTCTTTCTCCTCTGCTCTTTCTTCCTTCTCTCACGCTATTCTCTCCTTCTTCTCTGCAACCCTTTTTCTTCTGCCGGCTCACTCTTCTTCTATTTCTTCTTCTTCTCTTTTTCTTCCTCTTTTCTTTTTCTGGATCGAAGGGCTTTTCGCTCTCTAGGCTTCTTCTTCGATCAGTTTTCTACAGAGGATGAAGACTCGTATAAATAGCATCAGCAGCAGCACACTGGGTGAGTGTGGCTTCCACGTTTCCTGCCCTAGAAATTCGGACCACGTGGCAGCATCCTGGTTCACGAGCCAGGCACCTCGGATCACGTGCCCGTCAATTCAACGACATTCGACCAGCAGGATTCAAGTCTGCTGCGTTGACTCCATCCGCCTGCAGCGTTGACGCATCTGTGATCCAGTGATCAAGTCTTCAATAGATGGGCGTGCTGCGTTGACGCTATCAGCATGTTGCGTTGACGCATTGGTGTTCCAGCATCTGAACTTAGATGGCTTCAGCCCTCTCATGTTTCATGTGAAGTGTGTTGACGATTTGTGCAACTGCGTCCACCCTCTGGTCACCTTGTCGATCCATCAACCTGCTGCGTCGACGCCACTTGATGAATGCGTTGACGCACAAGAGTAATCCAGTAATCTCCTTTCTTGATTGTTTGAACTACTACGTCCACGCCACTTGATCAAGGTGTTGACGCTTCGGTGAGTTCCAGCAAGCAAACAGCCTAGCCTTTTTAACTGCTGCGTTGACGCTGTTCCACTACTGCGTTGACGCATTGGAATATTTCTGACAAGGCCTCTGCTTCTTGAGTGGCTGAGTTGACGCAGCCTTTGCGTAGAGTTGACGCTGTGAAGAGCATCCGTGGATGAATCTTCACTGGTGCGTGTGAGCGACGTCACGCGGTTCGGGGAGCAGAGAAGACACGGAGCGCGCGGGCTCCTCTTTTGTTTGCTGCAACACAGAAATAAGAGAAGAGAGAAGGGGCCACCACGGGAGATTGCTCCGGCGGGGCGAGCGGGACAAATGTAATATAGCAAGATATGGGGGTTAAACGGCCATAGCGGGAAGTGACTCGCCGCGACCTCGGGGCGACGGGAATGGTGCAGAAATTAAATCGCAAGAATTGAAACGGCCATTGGGGAAGTGACTCGCCGCGGCCTCGAGAACATGAATAGATAAGAATATAACATTTAAGAACGGGAATTTAAACGGTCATTGGGGAAGTGACTCGCCGCGGCCTCGAGAATATGAATAGATAAGAATATAACAGAATATAAAGAGAATATAAGAGCGGGAATTTAAACGGTCATTGGGGAAGTGACTCACCGCGGCCTCGAGAACATGAATAGATAAGAATATAACATATAAGAACGGAAATTTAAACGGCCATTGGGGAAGTGACTCGCCGCGGCCTCGAGAACACGAATAGATAAGAATATAACATATAAGAACGGGAATTTAAACGGCCATTTGGGAAGTGACTCGCCGTGGCCTCGAGAACAAGATGTGATCGCTAGGGGCCAAAAGACCCCAAAATAAAGAAAGTGATCGCGCCTACCTCAAGAGCGGGAGATGGCGGGTTGCTTCTTTCTCCCCCCTTCGGCCGGCAGACGGAGAGGGCTTTCTTAGTTACCCTTGCAAAACAGTAGACAATAAATGAACGAATTAGAAAATGGCAGTGTAGTAACAATTCCTTGCAATAAAAGTAATGAGATCGTGACCTGACGCACATCTAGTTGGTGTGGTTTTAAACCCCTCTCGGACTCGAGTAGGAGGAAAATGTGATGATGAATGCAAGAAGTATGCAAGAGACGGCGCCCTTATGTAGGGAGATAGAGGATGCAGTATGATGAATGTAAAAAACTATGGAGAAAAAGGGGAAGAAAAGGCTTATTGGAGGAGCCGAGGGTGAGATCCGGCGGAGCTCTGGCAGCGTAGGGACGACGTGGAAGCGCGGTGGATGAAGACGACCTTCCTCTCGCGAGCATGGGCACCCGAGAAGCCGGCAGAACCTCCACCTACAAAAGACCCCACGGGTTAGAAATGACTCCGTAGCCTCTGGGCTCCGGCAGCCTATCGGATCTCTTCGAAGCTCCCCTAGAACTGAGGGGGTGGGCCTCTATTTATAGAGCTCCGGAGGGTGGAGACGTCCAGGACCCTGGACACCTCCATCAGGGCCGAACTAATATTTTATTCTATTTTTATTTATTTTTTTGGAATATTTTTGTGGAGGCATCCAGGGCCTAGGACGCCTCCAACAGGTCCACCGAACCCCACCGACGGCCGCACGCGATTTGGCACAACGCGTGGTTTTGTGAGCGGCGTCTCGTGATTTGGAAATGGGCGCGTCCAGACATCTGGACGTCTCCATAATTTGGATTTTTTCACACACGGCAAACCGTCGTTCGGTGGCCGGCGCCCGTGAGGGAGTTGATGGAGGCGTCCAGGGGCCTGGACGCCTCCAAGAAAATATTTTTTTTATTTTTTTTGTTTTTTTTTAATGCCAACTGGCATTTTAATTTTTTATATTTGTTTTTATGGAGGCGTCCAGGGGCCTGGACGCCTCCATTAATATATTATTTTTTATTTAGTTTTGTTCTTTGAAAAATAAATTAAAAGAATGGGGGCGTCCAGGGGCCTGGACGCCCCCATAAAGACCCACCCGGGTCCTCAGTTCAGGCGTTGGCGGCCGCCCGGCAGACACCCTTCCTGGTTTCAGAACCTATGATGCGTCTGACTGGTGTTGATGCCGTCCGAATGCCGTGACGAGATGATTCCGAATGCCGAAAAAAGCAGAAGAAGACCCAAGAAAAGGAAGCACTTAAGAGATTCGAAATGCGTAAGCCGTCGCGGTGCGTTGTATAGTAATATGAGACTTTCTCAGGAGACGTCAGGAATGGCGTGTCTACAGCTGCCCCGCCTTGGCGTCTGCTTTGCAAGGGAGTGACACGTAGTGGAATGGTATTGAAGTGGAGTGAAATGAAGTGGGAGTGGACTGATAAGTTGATGCCAAGGTGTGATGAGACACGCTTTTGACGTTACTGTCTGGAATTTTTCCTGGAGTTTCAATGAGGCAACCTTTGAAGAAGGTCTTTCAAATCTTGACGATTTCTTGGATGGAGATCAAATAAGGGAGGGTGAGATGTGCGCTCAGGCACGAAAAAGAGATCAACTTCTCGGTGTGGAAGTACCTGGGTCATAAATCGGAGGTTTCACCTTTGGGGAGCGGTTACCAGCCAATGTGGAAGTGCTGCGGCCAAGGTGGGTCAAACAAGGTAAAAAGTAAAGAAATATCTGAGAGTCTGTCCAAACAAGGGTCTCCTTTGGAAGAGCAACGTAGGGCCATTTCAAGGAAACTCAGTATTTCATTCGGAATGGAATATCTCATATTTGTAAGAATTGAAGCACAGCGGCTTTCGCAATCGAATCACTTGAATGATCTTCCGCGATAAATCAAAGTCCTATATGAATGCATGCTGGGTTAAAATAAAAATTTAAAACAAACTAAAACAGAAAATAGCCAAGGATAATATTGTCAACTTGTTAAGAACGGGTCAGGATACCGATCCGGTGAGCCGACACTAGGCTGGGGCCCGTTTATCCGCGCACCAACTCACTGAATGGAACCGTCGTCCCTATGCTACCACAAGTTAACGGCCTATCCGTACAACCCAAATTCTTCCGGGATCATCACTATTTTTGTTTGAAGGGGAACTCAAATCTCAGATTTGTTCGGGCCGCAAGGTCCTTGACATGTTCTAGTAGCGTAGGTATCATATACTACGATGCATGACATGGTGGGACCAACCATTGAAAGGTGGGACAGGAGACAGGACAAAGATGTCCGTTAGTAAAACCTGCACAGACCAGCATGGATTAATAACATCAGAAAGTAATAGAATCGTAACAGAATCGCACCACAATGGAAAGGAGATCTAGCCAAAATCCTGACATTGACCGCTGATGTGACATGTTCCATCCTATAGCGCCCTACCCTTCCTATAAGAACTCCCCCTTAGGCTAGTTCATTCAAAAGCACCAAGGTGGGTTTTAGAAGCTCAGGAGAGGAAAGAGAGGAGAATCTAGAGATTTTAGGATGGAAGGAGAGTCTTCCCGCGTTATGAAGAGGAGCAGGCCTAGCAGCGAGATCAGGCGACTCTCCGACCTCGAGGGTCATCTGAGTTTGACGATCATGTCGCATATGGTAAGCTGATTCTTTTCAGATTTCTCCACGTGAACCTTCTTCTTACTTCCTTCATTTCTTCTTCTTTCTTTTCTCTTCCAGCCATATCCACTCTTCCCAGGCCCGAGGAAGTTTTCCAAACTGCCATGGCTTTCAAAGCTAACTTCCAACATCTCCATCGGTATGAGGGCCATACTCTCGAAGTGGCATCTGCATGGGCTCCTTATTCACGCCAAACACTATGAGAAGATTCGTATGGACTGGGCGGCTATGGGCGCACTAGTGGAGATCTGGCATCCCCAGACCCACACTTTTATCTTCCCGACCTTCGAGGTGACCATCCTCCTCGAGGAGGTGGAACTTCTGCTCGGATTGAAGAAATTCAAGAGTGACGGGAAGGTGAAGGCTATGCGGATGCTGACACGGGGGACTTCCGAAAGCGTCCTTGGAAGCTTCATGCTGCCCGACGCAGCCCGAAAGGTTCGTACTCAAAAGGGAATTGATTTGCAAAAGCTCGCGGAATGGGTCATGGAGGCCTTGAGAGGGTTACCAGACGATGACTATTTGGAGGGAATCATGAAAGGGTTCACCATTTGTCTGGCGGGTGCTCTCTTGTTTCCTTATACCGACAACATGGTGGAGGAAGACCAACTGAGTGCTATCTGCGGGATCTGGCGTGGAAAGAGGGTGGGACCCGCTGTCCTTGCCTACCTATATAGTGGTCTTACTGCCTCGAGCATGGGTAAGCCTCCTTTTGGTTGCGCACTTGTCCTGAATTGCTGGCTGGATTTGCATTTCAAGTTTGATCACCATGAAGGAATGCCAACCGCTTCGAAGCTCTTCCAACAAAGCCCGCTTCATCACATAGCCGACGTGTTAGGCTTTGGTGGCACTGTAGCGAACCGTGTTCCGTGGCTGAAGAAACGTGAAGACTGGCGGTCTCACTTCCGCACCGTGACACAAGGCTTCTTCACTTGCGCACCGGCATGTTTGCTTTCGCTTGATCTCCTCATGAGGCCTTCTCCCGAAGTTGATCTTCAACTGATCGGCGCGACCGAGTTCGTCCTTTATAATGCGCATCGGTGTTGTCTCCAGATCGGCATCCCACCCCATTCGTTCCCACTACTGACTGGTATCGTCCCTTTGAAGAAGAGGGAGTTGGGCACTGAAGCGGATGTGAAGGAAGCGAAGGCCATTAAAGCTCCCTAGAAGACAAGTGTTGCGGGAAAGGCCTTAGCGCACGTGGTGGAAGAATACGAGCTGTGGAGGGCTTATGTAACCGAACTGGGGAAGTTAAGGCCTAAGGCGCCTAAACCCCTGATGTAGCTCATTCTACTTTTCTGATGGAATAAAATCTGGCATTTTGATGTTTTGGACCAGTTCCCTTTGTTATGATTTTTATTTTTCCGTTTTTCTATTTTTTGTGTTTTCTTTCTTTTTAAGTACCTATTTATTCACAATATGATCATATGTAAATATATATATTAAAAAAATATGTTTTAATGGGGGCGTCCAGGGGCCTGGACGCCTCCAATTTTATTTTTTTTATTTATTTTTTTTATTTTGGGGGCGTCCAGGCGCTTGGACGCCCCTATATTTTCCTTTTATTATTTTTTTTAATTTTGTTTGGGGGCGTCCAGGCACCTGGACGCCCCTAAATTTCTTGAATTTTTGAAAAAAAAAAAAGAAAAACATGGGGGCGTCCAGGCGCCTGGACGCCCCCAAAAAGGGGTTTTTCTTATATAAGGGGGGCCTCACCCCCCTTTCACTTCTACTGTTCATTCTGACGATTCGTTCACCCTAAACGACCCATTCCCAATTCCAATGGAGCAAGGAGGCCCGAGCCAGGGTGGAAAGAAGCGGAAACGACGGGCTCGTCGTCTGAGGAGGCTGAGAGATGACGCCGAGGAGGCTACCGTGGTGGAGGAGATTGCCATGGAGGAGGAGGCTCCTCCTTTGGCCGTGGAGGCTGCAGTAGATGCTGGCGACGCGGGAGAGGATGATCATGACCCGGTAAGCCCTTCGGAACTTCAATCTGTTGGTTTAATAGGCTGGATAGGCAGACGAGAGGCCGTGTGGTGAGGGCCGGTGAGTGAGGGAAGGAGGCGTCTAGGCCATATTTTCTTTTTTTCTTTTTTACTTATTTATTTACGTAAATAATAAAAATAGAATTAAAAATAAGGAGGCGTCCAGGGCTTGGGATGCCTCCATGATAATATATATATATATATATATATGTGTGTGTGTGTGTTATTTATTTTTGTTTTGGTTTTTGGGTTTTTCTAAAAATAAATAAAGAAAATGTAAAGGAGGCGTCCAAGGCGTTGGACGCCTCCAAAAAAACATAAATATTTTTTAAAAAATAAAAACAAAATAAAATAAATAAGTAGTATATACAGTATTATTGTTTATTATTATTCATGATGCTGATGTCTTCTTTGTTGGTTTTGTGGTGTGCAGGGCGTGATGAAGGGCCGGATCAGCTGGTCCCTAGTGGTGGCAGCATACCGTGGGCTGCTAGACTTTCAGAGGGCATGTGTGGACGCCATGGGCTTCGGAGCTTTCCTTAGGATCGAGCCCTTTCGGCTCGACCTTCCTCTTATCCAGGCATTGAGGGAGCGGTGGCACACACCGAGCCGGGCGTTTCTGATGCCCTGGGGGCACATGGTGCCGACGCTTGAAGACGTAGCTCGGATCACCGGGCTACGAGTTGACGGAGAGGCGGTCAGCGGGGTCACCTACCCCGACTACCGAGAGAGTGCCCTGGACCTGCTGTGGTTAGAGACGAGCGTGACTGATAGAGACATCAGGGTAGTCGGCCGAGTGGAGATCATGGAGGCGCTCGGATTCGTCGACCCGCGCCAGCGGGTTAGCGAGACTGGAGCAGAGTTTCTGGCATGACTGGAGGGAGATGCCCGTGCAGCTTTCACCCAGGACCTGAGCGAGCGGGAGCTGGTGGATCTAGACCTCCGGAGGTTTCTTTTCTTCTTCCTGGGCCGCCTTCTGCTGGGGACGAAGGGGGATGGCATCCACTGCCGCTTCCTCGGGATCCTGGCGGACCTTGATAGAGTGGGGCACTACGCGTGGGGGGCGGCTCTGCTTGCCCATTTGATTGCTGATCTCTCCCAGACTTCAGAGAGGGAGACGACAGTCAGTGGCTTCGCACCTTTTCTCCAGGTACATAATTTATTTATGCATTTTACCATAGTTAAATATGCAATCACTCGTGCTAATGATGTATGATGGATGCAGGTGTGGAGTTATTACTACTTCCCGGTGGGGAGGGCCAGGCAGGGGAACAGGAGAGCCGTTCCTCTAGCGCGACAGTGGAGGCCGGTCGTGGTAGCGGCACCACACAGCTACCAGCTGGCGTCACTTCGTCGGGAGCTGAGCGAGTATCCCGAGGCCATGGTATGATGCGTATGATTTTTTTTGTGTTTTTTATTCATGTGACTGAATGGTAACTATCATGATGTATGTATGGTGATGCAGGTGGTGTGGAGACCCTACCTGGGCATGGGCGACGCTGGCCAGCCTTGGGTTGTAGCGGGTCTTCCTCGTTTCAGGCGGGACGTATGGGTCCATTGCCTGAACGAGATCGAGCCGCTTCGGCTTAGGCTGGTTATGAGGACGTTGGGGCTAGCCCAGGAGTGGGTTGATGTAGATGAGCCGGCCCGCATCGGGTTGAAGACCAAGGGGAAGGCGAAGATTGTGGACTGGCGCACGCGCTTCCTAGCACAGTACCAGGACTGGCAGTAGGGCGGGGTCCTAGTGGTGTCCCATGTACAGGACAGTACTGATTACCTGAGACGATACCGGGCTACGTACGGGGACCGCCTCTTCCTTGGTGGTATGGCAGGGGTAAGTGAAATGAAAATGCTTCAGCCTTCTATATGTATATGCTTGTGGCACTAACTTATGTGTAATGCAGGATGCTCGTGACAACATGATTGCCGACCTACAGGCCCAGCTGGCAGACGCCAGGCGGCAGTTAGTGGCCATCCGACAGGAGTTGGAGATCCTGGTGAGTCTATGCAATGCATTTTTTGTGACCTGGATTTTTGATGCTTAGCCTTTGACCGACGTTTGCCCCGTGTTTCAGCGGGCCCACCTGGCAGCGACAATCGGGATGGCTGGTGGAGCGGGTTCCAGTTCGTGGGGCCCTCCTCCGAGGTTTCTGCCCTCCAGGAGCAGCTGGCGTATGCGGTGGCTCGGGCTGAAGAGGCCGAGCGTGACCGCGAGGCTCGAGTGAGTGTTTGCCTGACCTTGACACTCCTTCTGGCTGCTCTCCTTCTATCACTGTTCTCTTACGGTGCATGCGTGCTTTGACAGGTGGCCGAGATTCGGGAGGCCCTGGCCCGTGCTGTTCGTGCTGAGCAGGAGCGCGATGCCTGGGTGGCAGAGTGTGACGCTCGGATTGCGGAGCTAGAGGAGGAGTGGCGACGGTGAGGAGCTTCCTCGCGACGTAGTGGATCTGTCGATCGCCCTCGAGCTGTCGAGGACAGAGGCGATGAGGGAGAGAGAGGAGAGGGAGAGAGATAGGGAGACCATAGAGAAAGAGAGGGAGTACAGGATGGCAGAGCGACATCGAGATTGGGACGAGAGGAGAGCTCTGGTGGCCCTGGTGTCTGTAGACACGCCAAAATTGACGCTATGTTGATCAAATCTCATGTCACTATGTTGACGCCCCAAAGTGAACTTCAATATTTCTATAATATAAAGTTTTTCTATTTTTATGTGTTTTTGATTTATTCTTGTATTTTTTGTGATTCGCGACCGGAAGAGGGGCGTGTTTTTAATCGCGACCGTATCTAGGGCGTGTTCAAAAGAAAGGACGACCAAATGTCACGGCGTCAATTCCTGGTATTATCCGGTTTCAAAATAAATTCAAATTATCGATTAACGTCCTTCCTAAGGGCGTGTTTTCAAGTAACGCCTTCATCTCAGGTGTTTTCTCATAATTTTTAAATAAAGAAAGTTTTATTGCCAAATTTAATCCAAGAAGTGACGCCCTTGATCATGGTCGTGTTTTGAGTAACGTCTTGATGTAGGTCGTCAATTTGTGATTTGACGCCCTTCTGAAGGTCGTGTTTTATCTTTCGGTGTCCTGCTTAAACTCGTCTTTCCTGAGTAGTTCCTTGCCTCCAATGGTCTCCTTGCTCGAATTGGAGGTAGTGTCCTGCCTTCTTTCGATCATTGCCCGTTCTTATCCTTCCGAATCTGAGGTTATCTTGGATCTGGAACCCTATATAAGGATGTCTTGATCGACCTCGCGCGACGTTGGCAGGGTTACGTTGGCAGGGTTACGAGATTAGACGAGATCAGAGTTTACCGAGGTCGGAGGTTACTTGGTTTACAGAGGCTCTTCATCTTCTTCCTGTGCGATTTTTTTTAGTAGGGCTCTGCTTCCTCTTTTTCCTGTCAATAGCATCGACGTCGGTTCCCCTTTACTGTCGTCAGGGACAGCAGGGGTTTTTGTTTATTTTGTTTGTGTTGTTTTGTGTTCATCGATCATCATCACGTCCACTGTGTTCTTTTCCCTTTTTACGTTAGCTTCATCATATCTCCTCCTTCCCTATCTCTTTAGGGGTTTTAAAACAAAAGAAAGGTGCGCATGTTTTGTTCTTATTTCATCATCATATCATCTTTGGGATTGATACTATGTTCACTCGGCTGATCCACTTCTTTTGCTTGTTTGTTTTGTCTCTTTTGCAAGGTAATCAATAAAGGAAAACCCCCTTCATCGGCCGGCCGATTGAAGGAGGAGGAGGAATTCACAATCCAGCCCGCGTTTTCTTTTCCACCAGGTATTCGCGATCTTCTTTGTTTCTTCTTGAGGTAACCCCTCTGGCGATCACCCTCCTTAGTAGCACCACGTGCTTCTTTTCCTTATTATTATATCATCTCCCCTTATTTTTATTATGCTTTCTCATATTTAAATTCTTCTTCATGTGTGGATTTATCACGATCTACAAATTGGCGATCACGGTGGGACCTCCACTATTTTTCTTTTGATTACCATCTCCTTTTGGCACCCACGTGTGCCCTTTCCTATTGGCACCCACGTGTGCCCTTTCCCCTTCGGCACCCACGTGTGCCCTTTCCCCTCGGTACCCACGGTACCTCTCCTTTTGTGCCCCACGGGCACCCTCCACCGTGCACACTGCACACTCCCGGGATCAGCCAGTTTGTGATTGTTTGATATATTTCCTTAATTAACGCCTCAACCAGAGGTGCTTTTTCTCTTAACGCCTTCATCCAGGGCGTTTTCTTTCTGTGTCACGTCTTCTGGCAAGGCGTCTTTTATTATTCTACTGCTTTTATCACACTGCCTGTGAATTCACGCCCTGCCCCAGGGCGCCCTTTTACTGCATAGCGTCTCACATCCAGGCGCGGTTCCAGATTTGACGCCCTCTCACAGAGGCGTCCTTTTCGATCATAGCGCCTCACCTAGAGGTGTGTTTCATTTTCTCACTGCTGGCTCGTGGGCTTTCGCAGTGATTCACGACAGTGACTCTGTCGTCTCTTTGGTTGATAGCGACCTGCCCCAGGTCGTCTCTTTCCTGCGTTTTTACAGAAACCTGCTTCCTGTTGCTGTCTGTGATTGTTGGGTTGATTATTACATTGCTTGCCTATATTGCTGTGATCTGATCATATTATTTTGCATCTTGTGGCATTTGGTTGAGAGACCTCCTCTCTCTACACTAGGATTCCAAACACCTCTCTTGGAATCGGAACAACCCTCCATTGAGCACTCCGTCTCTTTGGACCGAAAATCCCTTTTCCAAGACCTCCGTAAGTCCCCGCACCCGTGGATTCCCTCACGGACGCCGGGCTGGTTGTACCCTTGAAGTACCCGGAGTATAGAGAACCTATCGTTGGTGAAGAGAGAGAAAGAATCTAGTTAACCCGGAGATCACACTTGGATAAACTAGGTTTCACTTTGCAAAAGAGGGAATTATTCTGCAATTTAATCCACTCTAATCTCAAGCGGAACACTAAAATCTTACGTTCATCTCAACTTGGTTGCATAAACTTGCTTGGGTTGATTTGGCTTGTTTGGATTGAGTGGGTTTTGTTTGATAGTTCCTTTATAAGGCCGTCTATCCTCTTAAACATGCAACTCCGTTCAGGTAAAATCATCAACATGGCAGGCTATGGATATTCTTATGATGATGAGGATGAGAATATTTTTGGTCAATATGAAACTCCCCTCCAAGATTCCATCTATCATGAGGGAAATTACCCTCCTCCTCAGTCTCATTATCCTCAAGTCCATGTGGTTGATACCACTCCTCAAGAGGTTGTGCCCTCTTCTCAGACTTTACCCTCCAACACTTCGGGGAACCCTTCCCCATCCTTCAATGTCACTGATTTAATTAATGCACTATCTCAGTTGGATGATTCCCAGCGGTAGGCAGTTCAGGCCGCTTTGAAAGGGAAGTCCGTTCCTTCTTCGTCCTCTAATCCCCCTCCGGCCGAGAGTGGACATCACCCCGTTAATGACCAAGCGGTCCTGCATAAACCTCCTTCCCGTCCACCAACGCCCGGTACGGCCATGCCGGCCCAACAGGCGAGCCACTCTGCGGTTAGGCCCCAATTTCCCCAACCTCCCCGAATTCTACGGACGCATATACCGCATTCTTTTATTCAAAATCCGGCCCCAGTCGAGTCCGACACTAATGTTCTACTGCTTCAGAAGTTGGCAAGCATGGAAGAGCAACTTAAGAAGGTCACTATGGCTAAAAATGCCTCGGAGATCTCGCTCCCTACATTGCCAGTCTTCCACTTACCACTATCTGAGATGCCGAACTTCCGGCGATATAATGGGACTGGTAACCCTTTTATCCATTTGAAGGATTTCATGTACGAGACCTCCTTTTGGCAAGACAACAAGGCCTCTTTGGCTTACTTATTCAGGAGATCTCTAGAGGGGCCAGCCCTTGAATGGTTCTATTCATTGGATCCTGCTGATGCCAGTGACTTTGACATCGTTCAGAGGAAGTTCTTGCAGAAGTACAGAGACCGGGTCGGACCCTCCCTCTCACTCACGGACCTGGTTGCGGAAAAAATGAAGCCCGAGGAAGACTTCATAATGTTTGCTGATAGATGGCGGTTGATGGCCGAGAAGTTGAAAGATACACTGTCGGAACAAGAACAAGTCAAGATGATAATTTCCAACGCAACTCCTCAGTTCCGGCATATCTTGGCCATGAATAGGTTAACCACCATGGAGGAGCTCTATGAAAGAGCTCGTTATATCCAGACACAGAAGAAGAATTCACCCATTATGGGCATGTTTGAGCCGAAGCCACGGCTATTCAAGAAAACCACAACTGTCAACAACAGCGGGCCCACGACTGAGGGCACTATCTCAAACGAGCAAGTTGGTGTAGTTGGCCACCCCCACAAAGCTAACCCACTTCTAACCTTCCTCCACCACAAAGCCCCCATTTCAACTCCACTCCACAACGCCAATTCGCACCCCAACATTCCTTTGCTTCACCGCCAAACCAAGCGCCCCGCGCTAACCCTCCAGCTCCGCAACAGTACCACCAGGTACCACCACCTACCAACTATGGCCAACAACAACGAAGACCACCACTTGGCCCCAAAAGGGACCACTACCCTCCACTGCTAGAAAGTCTCCCGGATATTTTCAATGCTTTAATGGCCGCCAATTTTCTCATGTTACCAAGGGAAAGAACAGCGTGGCCCGCTAATGTTGACACATCTCGTTACTGCGCTTTCCATCGTGCACCTGGTCATAACCTTGATCGTTGCTTCCACTTCAGAGATTACATTTATGACCTAAATGACCAGGGTGACATCAATTGGGATGAGATGAGACAATTCATCGCCACCATGAAAGAAAGAAGGTCTCCTCGGCAGCAATAGGCTCAGCAGCCACAGCAACCAGCTCCACAGCAGCAACAACAAGCTCCAGCGCCTCAGCACGATATGGGGATCGTCTACAATCCACTGCCGGAACACCCGCCAAACTAGCACGTAAACCCTGTCACGTCTCTCTATGAGGTGGACAGAGGGCAGGGATGGCATGAAGAAAATGCCTCTGTCGGGGCACTTCATCATAATCAAAATCAACCTCCGCGCCTCTTGCGCACCCCTTCTTCTTCTCCTACCCCTCAATTGGGCCGATCTCTTCTACGCCCCGTTAATCCACCTACCTCCGCCTATTCTCCGACCTTGCCGGTTCGCCCCCTTCTTACACGCTTACCACTTCCACAGCCTACGCCACAACAAAAACCATCCACCACCAACCCTCCGCCATTGCCATCTAGGCCACTCCTTATCCGCCCGTCGCCAACGCCCACGGCACACGCCACCACTACTCCTTCACCGGCAAGGATCCCCCCACCATCGGTTCCACCACCTTTTGTACCCAGAACTCTTCTCATTCCACTCCCCACCAATTCCCCCCGCATACGGGTATCCCTTTCTACTCCTACGCCTCCTACCGGGGCACCAACACCCCTTACGGGGATTCCCTCTACGAAACTTCCTCTCCGCCACTTCTTAACACCAACACACCTTCTTCTTCTTCTAATCCTCCTCCCACACTTGCCCCGACAGAGGCACGTCAAGGCGTGGTGCCGCTCCGCAGTGGACGGATGTTCCACCGTATTTTTCCACAGAAAGAGCTAGAGCCCGTGCAGGGGCCGCAAGAGCAAGAACAAGAACAAGAGTCAGTGCCAGGGACTCAATATGATTTGCTAAAACACTTGGACCGAACCCCAGCAAGGATTTCAATCCTGGAATTAATTAAAAGGTCCACCACTCATCAGCTAGATTTGAAAGAATATCTGCAAAAGGTGATGGTCAATGAGGACATTCCAGTTGAGCAGATAGTCACGGTTTTAACGCCCGCTAGCAGTCAGCCGACAATTACTTTCCATGAACATGAACTGGCGCCACTCCCAGCAAGAAAGTACGCTCTATGCATCACAGTTGACATTAATAAGGTGGCTGTTAAGCAATGTCTGGTGGACACTGGGGCATCCATCAATGTCTTGCCACCTAGCACCTTGAAGTTGCGTGGCATTCCGGAAAGCCAAATTCGGCCGTCTACTATCACAGTCACTGCATATGATAACACGAAGAAACCTCCTATAGGCATGATTACGTTAAAAGTAAGTTTGGGTCCTGCCGCCATCACAACAGATTTTCACATTCTGGATATGGATCCGACATTTAATGGCATTCTGGGACGCCCCTACATTCAGCAACTCGATGCGGTGCCCTCCAAAAATCACCAGTGCCTTAAATTCCCACACAAGGGCCGCATTATTAAAGTTACCAGTATGCCAATTCTGCCAGAGGAGGATATTCACGTGGCTTCATCAGTTCCATCCATGTGGCCGGCCAACAAGCCACTATTATCTATGCTGGATGTCCCTTGTCCACAACCAATGCCAGAAAAAGTCACAACAGTTGCTATGACACCCCTGCCTGCCAAGGGGAAGAAGAAGAAAAGCATGATGAACACCTCTGGCTGGAACATTTTGATGAAAATGGGGTATCAAAATGGCAAAGGTCTGGGTGCCAATTGTCAAGGCAGGATTAGGCCTGTTAAATCTCAGAAGCTGGTTACACGAGGTGGCCTAGGTTACGAAGGGCCAGGCAAAAACAAAGATGAACCATGGGCATTTATGACATCCACATTTAAAACAGATCACCAACCGCTCACTTGGACATTGAAGACACATTTTGTCACGGGTGGCTTTCAAAATAAGGAGCAAACTACCATAATTACTTCCATATTAGACTGTCAGGATGTTCATGCTAGACAGTTTGCTCGTCATATTGCACCCTTGGCCACATACAAAGCCTTGGAGTCCTTAAGGCCTGACAAGAGAAAGAAAATGGATGATCCAGAATGTGACTGGTACAGGTGGTTCGATATGCAGGATATTACTATTTCTTTGAGCCGCCTCTTCATGCCGACTGATCCGGAATGGCCGTCCCTTATTCATGAATTGATTGAGATGCCAGCTGCAATTACAGATAAGAGGCAGCTGCTGAGTGACTACACTGATACTGGAGAGCTAGATGTTTCGTTTGAAGAAGGATTCACTGTGGACAGGCTGTGGGCCGGCCTCTTTTCTCTCACTTCCATGCATCCATCTATGCTTGCTTCTCTATATTCTCATCGGTTTGGTCGCGTGCCAAGACCGCCTCCGATTATAATCAACTTGTCTCTAGATTCAATCCAAATTTCTCTCACAATTCCTTCTTCGCTCCTCGAGCGATTTTCTAAACTCTCCATCACGCCCCCGCGCGGGCCATCACTGATTCAATCTTTCCCTGATCTGGCAATTTCCACTCCTCCTGCTATCCTCCCTGCACATTGCTTTCTTCTAGAAACAGAAAATAAAAATGAAGAAAAAGACAAAAACGAAAAAAAAATGCCAAATTCCCAACTTTCCAAACCTCCATTTCTGTTGAGGAGACCTCCTATTTCTCTTCTGAGTGCGTCCTGACCCAGGGGCCGCTCCTTCAAGATTCATTGCTAAATCTTTTCTCCCCCTCTGATGAGGGGACTTCCTCTGTATTACCTCCTGTATCCACTTTTTCACCTCCTTCCCTTCCCTTTTCTGATCAAGCTAGTTGCTCCTCCTCATCTTCCACTAACGCTAAAATTCAAGGGGTAGATTCACATAAGAAGTCCAAGGGTAAGCAGATTCCCCATAGGTTTCTGTTGGAGTTAGCTATCAGATGCCAGGCTTGTTTAGCTCTTCCTAAATTTATAGAGAATCCAATCATCCTGCCAGATTCAGAATATGAGGATGCTGTTGTTTCTTATGAGGGTTTGGGTGTCTATGAAATTATGAACGACGAAGACCCTATTGAAGAGGGGGATGAAAGTTATGAAGAATATGAGGACGAGGCTGATGCTTTTGCTAGTGGCATTAGACGATTTGACGAACCATCAGCCTCTGTAGAAGAGCCTACCAAAGAAATTAATTTGGGTACCGAGGAAGACCCTAGGATTGTCCTCATAAGCAAGAATTTGTCGTCCTCCGAAGAGGAGGCGCTCATTTTGGTCCTGCAAGAATACAAGGACACGTTCGCATGGAGTTATGAAGATATGCCTGGTTTAGACCCTGCGCTCGTTGAACACCGCCTTACACTTAAGCCAGGATCCGTGCCGGTCAAGCAACGGTTGAGGTGTTTCCACCCTAATATGGCTTTAAAGATGAAAGAAGAAGTCGACAAGCTCCATAAGGCTAGATTTGTTAGAGTTGTCCTCTATCCCAATTGGGTGGCTAACATCGTCCCGGTTATGAAGAAAGATGAAAAAGTTCGGATTTGTATAGACTTCCGAGATCTCAACCGCGCGTGTCCTAAGGATGACTTCCCCCTCCCTCATATTGATGTTTTGATCGATAATACGGCAGGATTTGAGACTCTCTCGTTCATGGATGGCTTCTCAGGTTACAATCAAATTCGTCTGGCTGAAGAAGATCAAGAGAAGACATCATTCACTACACTATGGGGTACTTATTGTTATGTGGTCATGCCTTTTGGACTTAAGAATGCTGGAGCCACCTATCAGAGGGCTATGATGGCGATTTTTCATGACATGATTCATATTTATATTGAGGTGTATGTGGATGACCTGGTTGTGAAATCAAGGACAAGGATTGAGCATCCTGGGGTTCTAGCCAAGGTCTTGCAAAGATCGCGAGAGTATCAATTGAAGATGAACCCCAAGAAATGTGTATTTGGCGTTTCATCAAGGAAGTTGCTTGGTTTCATTATTAGCAAGAGGGGAATTGAAGTTGATCCCAACAAGGCAAGGGCCATTAGAGATATGCCTCCTCCCAAGAATTTGAAGGAAGTTCGAGGATTAATCGGGTGGTTGCAATTTATTCGCCGCTTCGTCTCCCAGCATTCACAAAGATGTAGGCCGTTTTACGAGCTTACTAAGCCGGGAGTCAAGTTTAATTGGGATGACAAGTGTCAGGCAGCCTTTGACGGATTGAAGGATTATTTGGCCAATCCTCCTATCCTGAGGCTGCCGATTCCAGGCAAACCACTTATTCTTTATGTCTCAGTACTGGATGACTCTGTAGGTGCTATCTTAGCTCAGGTAGATGAAGAAGGTAAGGAGAGGGCAGCATACTACTTGTCTAAACTTCTTAACCCCTGTGAGCAGAGGTATTCAGCCATGGAGAAGACTTGCGCCGCTTTGGTCTGGGTAGTTCAGAAGTTAAAGCACTATTTCCTAGCTCACGAGGTTCACCTCATTGCTCGCATGAATCTGATTAAATTCCTCCTTGAAAAATCTGTCCTCACTGATCGATTAGCACGCTGGCAAAGCTTCCTCTCTCAGTTTGATATCACTTACATTCAGCAGAAAGCTATCAAAGGTTACGCCATTGCCGAACATCTTGCTCACCACCCTCTACCTCGTTTTGATTCTGTCAATTCGGAGTTTCCAGATGAAGAACTAATGTCCATTAATCAACCTCGTGATCCTATGTGGACATTACATTTTGATGGAGCTTTAAATTCCCAGGGAAGAGGGATCGGCATGGTTCTTTTAACACCAGAAGGGGTCACCATCCCATTTGCTGCTCGGCTCACTTTTCCCACCACCAATAATATAGCTGAGTATGAAGCTCTTTTGGCCGGTCTTCAAACCGCCCATCGATATGGTGTCACCCATTTGAGGATTGTGGGTGATAGTCATCTCATTATGCGCCAGGTGTTGGTCAAGTGCCGCACTATCAATCCTAAGCTCAAACCCTACAAGGAACTTCCTTCAGCTTATGCCAAGCTCTTCACCAAATTGATTTTCGTCCATGTTCCTCGTAGCCAGAACATCCTAGCTGACGCTCTTGCTTCTTTGGCCTCTGCTTTAGTCTTCCCTCCTGAGCGTGATTTTCATGTTCCTCTAATTCATCAGCGTGACACGCCAGCTATTAAGGATCGTGCATTCCTCGATATTAGGGATAAGGTGCTTGAGAAGGACAAGCAGAAGGAATCTCTTAAATGCAAAGAGGTCATGCTTTTAGACTGGGAAGAAGAATTGGCTGACGAAGAGAAGCCTTGGTATTATGAGATTGCCAGATATTGCAATGATCAGTCCTATCCCGAGGAAGCCACTGCAGAAGAAACGAAAGCAATTAGAAGAGTGGCTCAGCGTTATGTTTTGGTTGGAGGTGTGCTCTATAGGAGAGGGCTCACCGGTGTTTTATTAAGATGCCTCGACGATGATGAATCATGGAAAGTTGTGGAAGAGGCGCATTCTGGAGTGTGTGGTAGTCATGTGAACAGCCAGATGTTAGCTAAGAAGATTCTTAGGCTAGGTTTCTATTGGCCAACTCTAGAAGAGGATTGTTCCATCTATGTTCGAAGGTGTGTTAAGTGCCAACTGCACGCCGACAAGATTCATTCTCCTGCTTCTTCACTCCATCCTACGTCCTCCCTATGGCCTTTCTCCATGTGGGCTTTTGATATCATTGGACCTCTTGGTGATTCGAATCTCCTGACCAAGCAAAAATCGTTCATCCTCACGGCAACGGAGTACTTCACCAAGTGGGCGGAAGCAGAAGCTTACGTGGAGATCAAAGCGTCAACCGTCTGCAAGTTTATAATGAAGAACATCATCGCGAGGTTCGGCATCCCGAGCACCATCATCACCGACAATGGACCTCAATTTATCTCTCAAGAAATCAAGGATCTCTGCAACAGGTATAACATTGCATTGCATCATTCTTCTCTCTATTATCCGCAGGGCAATGGCCAAGCAGAGGCAACTAACAAAACTTTGATAAAAATTGTCAAAAAGACGTGTGAGGCTAATAAATTTTTGGACTGGCCAGATAAGCTAGTTGAAGCTCTCTGGGCCTATCGAACTTCCATTCGAACCCCCACTGGGCAAACCCCTTTCGCCCTTACTTATGGAATGGAGGCGGTAGTCCCTTATGAGATTCTCATTCCCTCTCTACGAGTACAATTGGATAAGGAATTTTCTATTGATGAGCGTCGTGATTCACTCCTCGCCCAATTGGAACTCCTAGATGAGAAGTGTCTGGTCGCCGCTGAGCATGCGCGCGTTTATCAAAACAGGCTCTCGCATTTTTATCAAAAGAAGATAATTGAGAGAAAATTCAAAATCGGTGAGATGGTAATTAAGAGGATTTTCGTAAAGCCGGGTGGCCCCCGCTCAAAACTCCAACCCAATTGGGAAGGACCGTTTGTTATAAAAGACGTTTTTCCAGGCAATGCTTATAAATTGATTAACGCTGAAGGAGAAGAGTTAACTCACCCTTGGAATGGTTTGTATCTTAAGAAATACTACCATTGATTCAAAATCCAAACAAAATAAATGTTGTTTCAAAAATCCAAAAAAAAGTGGAATATTTCCAAAAAACCAAAAAATATAGAAATACCAAAAAGCAAATAAAAAATAGAAATTCTTCAAAATCAAAAGAGATCAAAATTGGTGCCATGGCACACGAAGGATCAAGGTCCGAAAAGTCAAAATTCAGAATTCATTCATCAGTCTTGCTAACTTAAAAGGGGGTTGACTCCCACACACATTACACGCTTTATTCTTGAACTCAAGCAGTGCAAAATCCGATGGAAAGTCAAAAACCTGACTAAAAGTGAAAGACAATACCCGTTCTTTTCTTCTTCGGCCCATAACGGAGGAAGGGAGGCCTCGGGGTAGACACGCCAAGCCTATCCGCCGCCCTAGTAGGTGGAAGTCAGGGCCCAAAAGGGAGCAAATGCCACGAAAGCCCAAGTACAATTAGGTTTATTTTCATCAATACAAATCAATTCCACAGTGAAAGTCAAATTGTGAAAAGAAAAGCATGTCAAGAGGGCAAAGTCCCCGCAAGGAAAATCTTGGGCGTATGCGTGCAATATAAAAGGGGTAAAAAGGTAACAAATTTCCCTACGTCAAAGACCGAATCCCAACAGGCATAGGGTAGGGGAGGTAACTTTACCTTGAGCATCTCAGAATCCCTTATGGGCTTCCCTTATATTTTCTTCCATCCTTTCTATGTGGCAAGTCACGAACTGGCAGGATGGTCAAGACCGACCAGGGAAATTACACTGTGCGAAATCTCGAATACAAGTCAACTATGATCACGTCAACCCCCTTTTAATTACTCAAGAAAGGTTAATGAATTTTAGATGGTGACCGTGTAGGACCCGTGGTCTTGATAGCCTTGTCAACCCTTTTTTGCAGAATAATTCAATTAACGCCTTTGGCCAAGGCACTTTTTATAGAATTAACGTCCTAGATTAGGTCGTCTCTTTCTGAATAACGTCTCTGAGCAGGTCGTTACTTTTTCAAAAATCAGATTTCACTTTCAAATTCACGCCGTCTTCTAGGGCGTCTTTATGAGAGCCACGGCCTACTCTAAGGCGAGTTTTTCAGAAAAAATAACAAAAATTATATATATATGATTGAAAAAGAAGAAAAAAATGCTTTTCTTCACGATGTATGCTTGCATTCTTTTGCATGGGCATCTTTTATTTATGGTTTGCATATGCATGTTTGCATGATGCATCTCCCCGCTATCAGTTATTTTATTTACCTTGTTTGATTAAAGGTGTGGCCCCTTGACCCGCTATTAAGGTCAGAAAGAAAAGGCACCCCTTGCTTATTGAGCAAGGGGCCAAGTCGAACAGATGAATTAACCTGTTTATTCAAGTATGAATTACAGTCGCAGAAACAGGGCAAAGCAAAGTAAAAACGAAGAACGTGGAAAGAGGAAGGTACACAAACATAAGGCCACAACCACGCAAAGTGCTCAGGTAACAAAAGATGTCAATCTCATATATATATATATACATCATGAATGTCTATCATGTACAAGTGTGAGGGTGGAGGAGTAGAAGTAAGTCTCTCAGCTCTCGCCTCCACCCTCCTCTCTCCTACTCTCAACCTCCTCCTCGCCGTCCCGAGCTGGCGCTGGTGGAGGAGGCATGGGCCCCCGTGAAGAAGCTGGAACCCGAACCTGACCCCCTGCCTCGCTCCTCTCTCGGAGGGAAGAGCCCGCCACAAAGGTGGAGCTGGTGAAGGAGTACCCCGCAGCCCGTGCTCACTCACGCCCTCGCTGGAGACGCTCCTCAGACACTCGTAGCCGCTCCTGAGAAAGGATCAGCTGGGTCCTCGAGTCTGCCAGCTCTCGCTCGCGTGCTGCTATCTGCTCCTGGTACCGGGCACGCTCCGCCTGGTACTCCTCACGCTCACGAGCACGCTCCTCGCGCTCCCGGGCACGCTCCCGTCTCTCCAGCTCAAGAGCCACCCGCAGCTCGGCCACGTCCTGAGGCAGCTCCTCTCGACGCCTCAGGGACCTCTCTAGCTCTGAGATCCGCTGATCGCGGATCGCCAACTCGGTACGTACCGCTTGAAGCTGAGTAGTCTGAAAACAGGTAAACAAATCATCAATTCCACAATTAAATGCAATGATTCAGTAATCTAGCAATACAAGCAATACATGATTGAACCACTCACCTGTGTGCTCGTCGCACGGAAGCCCTCATCAACGTAGGTAAGAGCGGCTCGAAGCTCCTCAGTCTGTAAAATGAATTTTCATCAGTGCATAATTATATAATCATATTTGAATGGATTTGTGTTTTGGAATTTGCCCGTGAAGCGAGATCGCGCTCTGCTGCCTCGACCCGTGCGATCGCTCCGGCTAGCTGATCTGCCAGTGCACTCACCTCTGCACTGGGTCCTCTCGAGCTGGAGGCCTCCCCTGGGTCTCTCCTCACTGCTCCCTGCTGGGCACGCTGCATTCATTAAGATCGTCAGTGGCTAATCATCAATAATTCAACAAAAATACATTTGCATATAGAAATAATTTAAACACTCACCAGGGTCTCTAGGTCGGCCCGTGTAGCGGCCAGCTGGTCCTCCAGGCTGTGTAGGTGGGCCTGGGCATCTATCGCCGCTATGTCCCGCGCATCCTGCATTCATTACATATTAGTCACATGATAGAAACATAAGCATTTGCATTTAATTTAGAAATAATTACATTCATACATACCCCTAAGACCCTCATCTGGGGTCGGCCGGCGAAAACCTCCCAGTAGCGCCGGAGGTACTCAGAGCTGTCTGTCGCGCGAGAGGTGACTCTAGTCCCGCCTCGCTGCCAGTCGGCGTACTGCTCCTCGAACCGCACCCTCCAGTCGGTCGCCTTCGTATGACCGCGTGTCTTCTTCCCGATGCCGCGTGGCTCGCCTACCTCTACCCACTCCTGGTGCAGGCCCAGGGTCCTCATCACCAACCTAAGCCGTAACGGCTCGATCTCGCTCAAGCAGTGAACCCAAAGCTCACGCTCAAAGCGAGGACGGCCCGCTACGACCCACGGCTGGCCCTCGTCCGTCATCCCCTCGTAGGGTCTCCATCGCACCTGCATTCATAAACATACATGTCATCATTTCATCATCATCATAACAAATACCAAATAAATGCAAAAGAAAAATGCATAACATTCATACATACCAGCGAGGGAGAGAAGTCGCGGAACTCTCTCCGTAGAACCCACAACTCGTAGCCGAGTGGGGCTCCGAAGACCACCGGTAGCCAGCGCCGCGCTAGAGGGAAAGCTCCCTCACCTCCAGGCCGTGGGTCGGTGCGCCCCATCGGCATGTATAGATGGCTCCAAACCTGTATCCATGCATCATATTAGCAAGGCATTCATACGCATTCACATTCAACATTCATACAAAAAAAAATTGCATACCTGAAGAAAAGGTGAGAAGCCACTGACGGTCGTCTCTCGTCCTGTCCCCGGGGACAGGTCGGCCATCATATGCGCCAGCAGTGCCGCTCCCCAGGCGTAGCTGCCAACTGCCTCCAGGTCCTCGAGAATGCCCAGGAATCGACAGTTGATGACGTCGCCCTTCGTCCCAAGCAATAGCCTCCCGAGCAGCAGCAGTAGAAACCTCCTCAAGTCCCGGTCTACTCTCTCTCTGTCGGCCGGATCCTGGCAGTAGACCGCCCTCGCTCCGTCTATCAACCTCTGAGAGAACTGCTCTAGGGTCTCCCCGGACCTATGCCTAGCATTCCTGGTGAGGACACGCGCCGCCTTTCTCGACGGAGCACGCGGAGCACGCCGGCATCTCTTTGGCTCCACGACTACGGCATGGTTTAGAGGACCTTCTTTTACATGATGGCCATACCAGGCCTTGGTTTAGTCCCTGCGTGGACATGTTCATTCTTTATTGTGGACCTTTGTAGGCCAATTGGGGCCAATTAGACCTTTATTGGGTGTGCTAGGCTCATTGGTTGGGCAATAGGACTAGTGGGCCACTTCTTGGTCCAACCTTTTGGCCCATTAGGGTTTTGGGCGCCCCTCTCATCTCCTCCAAGAGGAGGAGGTGGCAGCCGCCCCACTCCTACTTTCTAGGAGTGGAGTGTGCGGCCCTCTCCTAGATTTTAGGAAGAGGGATGCGCATCCCCCTTTCCCTTCCCCATCCGGCCACCCCATCCCTCCTTTGGCCGCCCCCCCTTCCCCAATTCCCTCCTAGAATCTAGGAGTGGTGCGCCTCCCCCCTTTTCCCCCCTAGCCAATGTGCGCACCCCCCTTTCCCCCATGCCACATTGCGCACCCCCCCCCTTTCCCTTGTGGCTAGGGTTTCAACCCTAGCCTTCCCCCTCCCCATATAAAAGATCTCTTGTATTTTCTTTAGAGAATGAATGAATAGATGAAATATTTTGATTGAGCAGCCATTGGCGCAGCCACCCCATGGAGAGGGCGACCCTCTCTTCCTCCTCTGCTCCTGCGACGGGAGCAACCCCGGGGTGCGACTCCCCATCCCCTCGGTGCGACGCCGAGGGCCCCTTTCTCCCCTATCCCTTCTCAAGTTCTAGTTCGGTGCGCCCAGATTTCTCCTCCAAGAGCAGCGACGACCACCCCCTGTTCGTGAGGATCTTGGGCGACCAGCCCATTTTTGTGTGGTTCTTCTACGAGTCGTCGACGCGTGCGAGGTGGTCTCGCCTCATTCAGAGATCGGCACCGCCCGTGGCATTTTTTCTCGTGAGCGCGCGCAGGACCCCCTCTCCCTGCGGGCCTGGTTCTGTTCGCCCCATTACAAAATTCCCACAGGACGGACGTCTGCGAGTTTGGGCGCGGGATCTTCACCGATCGTACCTCTCCCCGTCCTCTGTCCAACGCCGCCGACCTCGCATCGTTCCGACGTCCGAGCTGCTCGTGGCATCCGTTCCCGTGAAGTCACGCAGGTCTGCCCTGCCCAACCGGCGCCAGAGCCACCAGCGGATTTCAGAGCCTGCTGCTCTCAGCCACGATCAGATCTGATCGAGCCCTTTGGGCGGGACCTGCTGCTCTACGTCCCCGACGTCCTCCCACAAGCGGGGCCTCGTTCGCCTACCGGAGCAGTGAGTTACCATTTTCCCCGCTCGACAGCGCAGTTCGGGGTGCAGATTCCTTGTCCCCACTTGCAGGTGCGGCCACGGCTTCCACGGACAGAATCTGAGCACGCCTTTTGGCCGAGGCTTCCTCCTGCGACCTAACTACGCGCCCTCGCTGACGGCGCCCCAATCGGACTCCGGATCCATTCGTGGGAACGTTTACCACTGAGTCGCGCGTTGCTGCGATTCTGCCGATCGTCATCCGGACCCTCCTCGTGGCCAACCCTTCACCGAGTGCTGCCCGTCAACCCGTGTATCGGCCGCCCCAAATGGAATTGTTGTAGCCTGTTATCTCCCTGCGAGGAGTGGGCACCATTGCTGGCTTGTACCTATTCTTTCATTGTGTGTATCGGGGTTGTCGGTCTCGGCCGGGGTTCCTTCCCCACGCCTAGGCGTGGAGGTACGTGCGACGCTCCCCCCTTGGCATTTTGCTTTACTAGTATGTGATCTTATATGCCGCGTGAGAGCGTAGGGATCCTAGCTAGCATTCAACACCGCGAGATCGTGAGTGAGAGTATCCCATTCCGTGGCCCTAGTCGAGCACCGAGCTCGGACTAGACTCCTATAGTTGCGCGTCGGCTCCTTTGCCGCTTTGATCCACTCGCTTCCCTCATAGGGACGACCGTGGACTTGGGGTTCTTGTTGAGAGACGCCTCTCTTCGGAGGAATAGTACGGAGGTCGATCACTCGGCTTGCCTTGTCACGTGTGAGTGCTGGCCACACTTGGTCTTCATCATAGGTTTAGTCCATTTGTCAGTTCCGTCCCGCGTCAATTCCCTAAGCCCATCACTGTAGTCAGGTCAGTGCGGAAGATAGTCCTACACTCGCTAGGCGTCTCGTAGACCATCTCTAGCCCTAGCAACCTCTGGGCAAACTCAGTGTAGTCAGGGTAGGTGATCCCGCTCACAGTCTCACCGTCTACCCTCAACCCGGTGATCCTAGGCACATCCTCTAGGGTGGGAACCATATGCCCCCATGGCATCAGGAATGCCCGGCTAGTCCTGTCCCATCTCTCCCGTAGAACCTGGATAAGTGGTAGGTCGGGTCTGACTGACTCTATGCTGAGGAAGGCCCCAAACCCCATAGCATCTACCCTGGCTCTCTGGAACTCGGGGAGGCCGTAGTATGCTGCCCGGACCATAACCCAGGAGATCCGTGTCCTCATCAACCCCTGCACGCGTAAAGAAAGAAATTTTGGTTTAATTGTTCAATTAGTCTTGTTGAAATTCACTTAACTGCCTTGGTTTGAAATGTTGATGTTTAATTTAATTAACGACCATCCTCAGGTCGTGGTTTGTTGATTTAGCACCCCTAAGGAGGGCGTGGTTCTAAATGTGCTTTGAATTTGCGACCTATCTTAGGTCGCTGTTATCTAGGAAACGCCTCTGTGTTGGGCGTGGTTCTATGGTTAATATCTGAAATTCTTAAAAAATATTTCAAGTCATGCCCATTGGTGGGGCGTTTTCCAAAATGGGTCCGTTAATTTAATCAGGAATTAATGAATGGACGACTGCTGGTTTGGTCGTCTATTGTTGAATTAACGCCCTGGTGGGGGGGCGTTGTTTTCAAGTTTTTCAGAAAATGAAATAAAAATAATGGCATGTGAAACAAATTCATGCAAAAATATTTGAAATAATTAAAAGCATGGGAATTAACGGAAATTAACAAGCATGATATGAATTTTAATGGGCGACATGAGGCAGGGCGTGTTCTCATGGGGTTAATTATTTTCAGGGAAATAATTTAATTAACGCCCTTGGGTTGGGCGTTTCATTTCTAAAACGTGACGCCCCTGAGGGCGTCTTCTTTCTGGGTTGTAGGGTTTATACCCCGAGGGCTATGGAAATTACAGGAATAATAATAATAATAATAATAATAATAATAATAATAATAAAAATGGGAATTGGGTTTGGGGGCCTACCTTTTTGTGCTTTGGTCCTTGTGGCTGGGGCCGTGGCTGACGCGGTTGCCGGAGTTGGCCGGCACGGGGAGTGGCCGCCGCCGTAGGCGGTGGTTCTTCACCACCTCCTTCCTCTTCTTCCTCACCTTCTTCTCCCTCCTCTTCGTTTTCTCCATCTTCTCCATCTCCTTCTTCGTCTTCTTCGTGGGCCTCTTGGCCTCCTTCGGCCTCGTCGCCGACCGCCACGGCCTGTTCGTCGCCGGCCGCCACCGGTGGAGCCGCCGCGGGAGGGACTTCCTCGGCATGGGCGTCTTCGCCCAGGTCCACGACCTCTGGGGCAGTCACCCGCTGCCTCTTCAAGCCTCCTCCGGCCATGGCTAGGGCTAGGGATAGGGTGTGTAGAGGGGAGGAAGAGGTAGAGAGAGAGAATGAGAGAGATGGGGGAGGGAGTCTTTCGGTTAGGGCTTGCAGAGAGAAAGAGGGAAAGAGGACGAAGGAAGAAGAAGAAAGGAGGGAAAGTTAAGTCGAACGGTCAAAAAGAAATCACGACTTAAGGAAGGCCGCGTATTGTGGAATCAACCACGGACATCAAGGCATTTCTTAATAATTGACGACATTTCTTAAGGCGTTATTTTTATTTGCATGGGGAATGATAACCGTCGTCAGACGCATTTAATGGCAATTGATTGATTTGATGGGAATAATCATTGCTGTTTTTGATTAACGTCTACGATTGAGGCGTTATTTATATGAAACGTGGTTTTGCTGAAGGCGTTACTTTTGGAATTTCAACGAATATATTTTGGAATATGAATCGAATTAACGCCTTGTCCTAGGACGTTTTTCAGTTAACGCCCATTGGTGAAGGCGTCAGTTATGAGCGATCAATCATGGAAGACGACCTGTGCTGGGGCGTCGTTTATAGAATTAACGACATTGACTGAGGCGTTATTTGCAACAGAATCACAGAACGTTGGAAGAGTTATTCAGAAAACAGTAAGATGGCTCAATAAAGGAAATATCATTGATTTATATGAAGAAAAAGATTACAATGCTTTAATGAGCCACTTTGGGCCTCAATTTTCTCAGAGCTATTACATAAGATTTCCATTCATCTCTGTCTTCTTCCAAGCTTTCCACAGGATGATGAACCTTATTGATTTTCCACAGAGCATGAATGGTTGTGCATTCTTCTCCATCTTCATTGCTACCAAGGTCCCGTGTCTTGATTGGAGGAAGGTGAGATGGGTCCTCGAGTACTTGCCGTGGAAGCCCGAGTTGAGGAAAGCACCGATATGAATTGTACAAGATGAATTCTGAAGCGCCTATGAGACGAAGGTCCGTCCCGGGAGAAAATCTCGCACGGAGCTCTTGAGTCTTGAGTATTCCCGGGGCGCAAGTAAAGAGATTCTTTGGCATTTCTTTGAGGTGCTCTCTCCATTCCGCTCTCCTTAATTTGAGGAATCCGGTTTGTCACTCTATTGCTTATCCCAAGTGAACCGGTCATATAAGAGAGTGGGCTTTTTGAGAAGATTCTTGAGGATTGTTGGGCTTCGTCACATGGATCGAATTTGAAGTGGAGGTCTACCCAACTAGAGAATGCTAGCATGCATCCGTAGATGGGCCTTCCCATCGCCGCCGAGGTAAGCCCGCTATAGAGATAGGCTAGAATCGCCGGTCCCACTCCATCTCCTTCCCATAAGCTCACTATAGCGCTTAATTGGGCCTCTTCTAGAAAGTCTTCCGTGGATGGGAATAAGATTGCTCCTGCCAAGCACACCACGAAGGCCTTTGCTACCCGCTCTATCTCTTCATCTTCTTTGGCTTGATCTGCTCTCTTGTATACCCATGAGGCGAGCTTTAGAAGATTGATTCCTTTAGTCGCTTTGATTTGATTCACTAGGTTGGGGCTAGATATCAAGCTTGTTAATAGCTCATGAGAGGAGATTGGTTTTGGCATGATGGCCATTTTTTCCTCATCCCCTTGCTTTGTTCTCTTTAAACCCAAGATCATCCCTAGTTCTTCCAATAGGACGGTGGCTTCAAAGGTAGAGAAAAGAAGTGTATGGGTGGAAGGGTGCCATATTTCAACTAGAGCTCCTATGGCAGCCCAATCAAGGTGAACTTGATCATAATGTTTGGCATGGGTAACTAGACCCAGGAGGTGCCATCTTGTTAAGTACACTCTCATGTCTGAAGAAAATTTGGAGAGAAGGAGAGGCAGCCACTTGATCTTGGTGAACCTTCTGGCTCCTGGAATGTTTGGATAATCCTGTGGGAGACACAGAAAAGAAGGAAAGGAAAAAAATAGAGACAGACATGAGCATACAGAAGAAATATGAAGAAGAAGGAACAGAGAATCAATCCTTACCTGATTTAATGCAATGCGGTTGCTGATGTGCCCGTTAATCTCGGTTAGCCTGGGAGTGGAAGCTTTGGATCTCTTAATCGCCCTCTCCATCTTCGGTTTGCAGGAAGAAGCTCGGACGGTTGCGGTGCCTGCAGAAGAACAGATAGAAAGAACAAGCAGAAGAAACAGAGCTCGGAGGATTTGATTGATTTGAGGAAGTGCCTTCCCTTTATAGGAGTCCGGAGAGTCTTAAGGCTGTTCGGAGTTAGAAAGTTGATGGCTATTAGGACTGGGTTTAGCTTTCAAATCAGAAACGGAAGTTTGTGCTTAATTAACGCCTCCTGTTAGGACGTCAATTGTTGAATTGACGACCGGATTGAGGTCGTGTTTTGTGTAACGCCCTTGAATGCGTCGTTTTCTTCTTGAACCCTTGGTGCATTTCACGTCTTAGTGAAGGGCGTGTTTCTATTTTTGACGCCCTCATTATAAGGCGCCTTTCATGTTTTGACGCCGTTCAGTCCAGGCGTGAATTTGTGAATTTCCTTCCCTACATGCTCTGATGAACTTAAGTGCTATTATTTCGTTGGAATTTTATTTTATTAAGCACTTATGATCATGTTATGCTTTGAATTGAGGATTATTTATATTGAAATTTTGAGAGAACTAATGAACTCTTGAGTGCAGAAGATTGCAGGTTTCGAGATGTCCGGATTAATGTGGAGGTAACATCATGTTGTTCCTGTTGTGAGCATTATTACTATATGGTATTCTACGCTATTATAGTATGTCAAGGACCTTGTGGTTCTGATGAACCTGGAATTTGAGTTCCCCTTCACCAAAAACAGTGATAGTTCAAGGAGAGTCTTGATCACACGGATAGGCCGTTGAGTCGTTCAAGGTCTGGGACGATGGTTCCACTTTCTGAGTTGATGCACGGACAAACGGGCTTCGGCTTAGTGTCAGCTCAGAGATTTGGATTCTTGACCAAATCTAGATGGCTTAGCAATATTATCCTTGATTATTTTCTATCTTTTAGTTTGTTTTAGTTTTTCTTTTAGCCCAGCATGCATCATGTAGGACTTTGAGTTTCATGCTGAAAATCTTCATATTATGGCGGTAATGAAGCTCACTCGCTCTTGATTGAGTTGACATGAGATATTCCATTCCAAATTGAGTACTTTATTCTCTTTGAAGCCGCTCAGGCTGATTACTTGAAAATATCCCTTTGCTGGGTCTTCATCTCAATTCCCTTTATTTTTCTGCAAATCCACCTTGGTTGTAGCACGTCCACATTGGCTGGTAACCACTCTCCAATGGTGTCTCCTTATCGTGCCATGCACACATTTTACTTGTTTAGTTTAATCTCCTTTATCCAGCAAATCGATGCTTCCTTGGAATCACTCGAAGTTGTTTCACTCAGAATCTTGGAAAGATTTCTAATGCTTAGTGTCTGAGGCGTGTCACATCACACCTTGTCATCTACTTATCAGTTCATTCCACTTCATTTCGTTTGTTGCACTTTCACTCCATTTCATCTCACTCCCTTGCAAAGTAGACGCCAAGGCGGGGCAGCTGTAGACACGCCAAAATTGACGCTATGTTGATCAAATCTCATGTCACTATGTTGACGCCTCAAAGTGAACTTCAATATTTCTATAATATAAAGTTTTTCTATTTTTATGTATTTTTGATTTATTCTTACATTTTTTGTGATTCGCGACCGGAAGAGGGGCGTGTTTTTAATCGCGACCGTATCTAGGGCGTGTTCAAAAGAAAGGACGATCAAATGTCAGGGCGTCAATTCCTGGTATTATCCGGTTTCAAAATAAATTCAAATTATCGATTAACGTCCTTCCTAAGGGCGTGTTTTCATGTAACGCCTTCATCTCAGGCGTTTTCTCATAATTTTCAAATAAAGAAAGTTTTATTGCCAAATTTAATCCAAGAAGTGACGCCCTTGATCATGGTCGTGTTTTGAGTAACGTCTTGATGTAGGTCGTCAATTTGTGATTTGACGCCCTTCTGAAGGTCGTGTTTTATCTTTCGGTGTCCTGCTTAAACTCGTCATTCCTGAGTAGTTCCTTGCCTCCAATGGTCTCCTTGCTCGAATTGGAGGTAGAGTTCTGCCTTCTTTCGATCATTGCCCGTTCTTATCCTTCCGAATCTGAGGTTATCTTGGATCTGGAACCCTATATAAGGATGTCTTGATCGACCTCGCGCGAGGTTGGTAGGGTTACGTTGGCAGGGTTACGAGATTAGATGAGATCAGAGTTTACCGAGGTCGGAGGTTACTTGGTTTACAGAGGCTCTTCATCTTCTTCCTGTGCGATTTTTTTTAGAAGAGCTCTGCTTCCTCTTCTTCCTGTCAATAGCATCGACGTCGGTTCCCCTTTACTGTCGTCAGGGACAGCAGGGGTTTTTGTTTATTTTGTTTGTGTTGTTTTGTGTTCATCGATCATCATCACGTCCACTGTGTTCTTTTCCCTTTTTACGTTAGCTTCATCATATCTCCTCCTTCCCTATCTCTTTAGGGGTTTTAAAACAAAAGAAAGGTGCGCATGTTTTGTTCTTATTTCATCATCATATCATCTTTGGGATTGATACTACGTTCACTCGGCTGATCCACTTCTTTTGCTTGTTTGTTTTGTCTCTTTTGCAAGGTAATCAATAAAGGAAAACCCCCTTCATCGGCCGGCCGATTGAAGGAGGAGGAGGAATTCACAATCCAGCCCGCGTTTTCTTTTCCACCAGGTATTCTCGATCTTCTTTGTTTCTTCTTGAGGTAACCCCTCTGGCGATCACCCTCCTTAGTAGCACCACGTGCTTCTTTTCCTTATTATTATATCATCTCCCCTTATTTTTATTATGCTTTCTCATATTTAAGTTCTTCTTCATGTGTGGATTTATCATGATCTACAGTGTCGGAGCTCCGGCTGAGTCTTGGCACGGCGGAGGGGAGACTTCGGGAGAGTGAGGAGCGGTATCAGAGGGCGAAGGAGCGCGGGGCGCGACTTCGTCAGTCCGGTTCCATTTCTGTGGGCAGCTTTCTAGTTTCTTTGGCCGAGGAGCGTCGCCGCACCTTGGAGGCTGGCATGGTGCCACCTGGGGAGGCGAGCACAGCTTCTCAGGGTTCGCAGAGGCCCCCTAGGGATCCCCGTCAGAGGAGGGAGGAGAGAGATGACCAGGAGGGGGATGGCGAGAGTTAGAGAGTTGCTTGTACACTCCACCCTCCTTACTGCATGATGTACTTTCGGCTATTATATGAAATAAAAATGGCTTTCTTGTGTTGTGTGTACTTTTCTCTCTCCCACACTTTCTTCTTTGCACTGAGTTGTCCTTCGAGGCACGCTCCACGAGACCTTGCCCTGAACAGTGGGGAACTACACTTTGCACAGGGGGATTTTGTTTCCTTTCTCCCCTTTTTTTTGGGCGCATCCAAGCGCGAGGACGCGTCTTAATCCTCGAATTCAAATTTAAAGTGACGGGTGGCCTTTCTTCTCCCGTGCCTTACCCGCAAACGAGCCCGCCTTCCGTCGAAACTCACTCGCCCGTCTTTGTCTTCTTCCCCTCGATCGATGGAGTTCAGTGGTCTGGACCACGGCGAAGGTGGAGAGGGACGCGGGACCCCTCACCTGAGGAGGGACGCACCAGAGCACGGAACGGCGTCCATGGAGGAGGAAGGGCCGCTTCGGGCCCCCGAGGGACCCGAGGGGCCCGATGTCGCGGAGGGAGGTGAACACGTTTTGGTAGGTCCTCCGATCTCTTCCTCTTTTGATCCATTTTGAGTTTTGAAGCGAGCCGCGCGAGGGGGGAAAGGGTTCGGCGAGTGTTGCACTCAAATGATGGACGCGTCCTAGACAGGGGACGCGTTCTTTGTTATGATGCGAGGTCCTTCTTTCTTGGTGCAGGACATGGCGAGGACCCTGGGTCTGGCCGATGAGTGGGCGAGTGCAGACGAGCCGAGCCGCGTCAGGAAGGAGAGTCGCGGCAAGGCGAAGCTCGAGGATTGGCGCATACGTCTCCTTGGACAGCAATGGAGCGTATTGGTGCAGGACAGTGCCGACTTCCTACGATAGCAGAGAGAGAGTTATGCGGGGCTTCCCCAAGCCGGGGATACGCGCGACGTCAACGGCTCGCGTGCCCAATTAGTCGAGGTCAGGCGGCAGCTGGCCGCCACTCAACAGGAACTGTCGCTCTCGGTAAGCTAAGTGCTGCATTTTCTATTTTTAAGTGTGGAGCTTAGCTGACGGCTGTTGTTTGTTCGTTCCAGCGTGCCCAGCAGACAGCGATGGTGGGAGTGACTGGCGGCGCATCTTCCAGTTCCTCGGCCCCTTTTCTCGAGATTACCTCCCTTCGGGAGCAACTTGCTGGTGCGGTGGCTCGGGCAGCCCGGGCGGAAGAGGAGCGTGATGTCTGGGTGGCAACTGTAGCAGAGCTGCGACATCGCGGTGACGAGAGACCTTCTCCAGACATCTTGGAGTTAAGGGTTCTTCTGCAGATGATGAGGAGAGAGGCAGAGAGAGAGAAAATCTAGAGAAGGTCCGAGCGACATCGGGATCAGACCGAGAGGAGGGCCTTGGAGGCCCAAGTGAGGGAGCTCCAGCTGGGCCTTCAGGCCGTCGTGCAGAGGCTAGGAGGGATGGAGACGCGCTACGAGAGAGCGCGAGAGTTCGGGGAGCGACTGCGCCAGTCTGGTCGCTTTGCCGCTAGTGGCTTCTTTGCCACGCCAGGGGAGGAGCAGCGAGTCATTGTTGTGGAGCCTGCGCCACGAGGCGAGGCGGGTGCTACTGTACGGGGATCCAGGAGGCTTCTGAGGGACCCTCTCCTCAGGGGAGAGGAGAGGGACGCCTAGAGGGACGAGCATGAAGATAATGGCGAGAGTTGGCGAGCTAGTGGACCCGCCCCCTCTCTATGATTGTGATGTTTATGACAGCTTATGTAGAATTATGAATGGAGTGATTTGATTTTCTGCTTCTTGTTTGTTCTCTTGTGCGTTCCTTCTTTCCTACACTTCTTCTCCTTTGCACTGTTCCCATGTGATAGGTCTGCCGAGACTCCACCCCAAGCGGAGAATCGCGTCTTGTTGTGACCATTTTCCACGGGAATCTGCCGTCGAAGTCAATAATGACGGCCCTAGTCCCTTTTCCCGGATGTTGTGTAAAGTTTTGCGGACGTCCTCCAAAACATGATAGGGTATCCTTAGACAACATAGGGGGGCTAGTCGTCATATTCTTCGTCCAATCAATCACCCTGTGCGAGCGGTGAAGTGACACACGGGACCGCATGGCAGGTGCCTCATGGCGAGGGCTATCATTAACAGGTGATGGAGGTAATTTTGGCCTGCACTCCTTCCATTTCTATAATTTCGTGTCCCTTTTATCCTCCCAGGTATATCGAGAGCTAACTCGAGGAGCACAAGTTCTCACGGGAGAGGAGGAGTTCAAAATTCCGAGAGTTGGATGGAGGGCGAATCTTCCCACTCCTCGAAGAGAAGCAGGTCCAGTGGTAGTAGTTCCAGGAGGCTTTCGGACCTCGAAGAGCACTTTAGCAAAAGGGCCCAATCACAACTCGTAAGCCAAGTTTTCTTGCCCTTTTTTCCATTCTTTTTTCTTCCTTTCTTTCTGACCAAACCTCCTCTCCATTCCCTGCATGCGTAGAGTGTGATGAAATCACAGATCTCATGGGAGTTGGTAGTGGCAGCATACCGAGGTCTCCCAGATTTTCAGAAGGCCAGGCTAGACGTGATGGGTTTTGGCACCTTTCTTCGGATCGAGCCGATCCGGCTCGACCTGGTCCTGATCCAAGCCTTGTGTGAGAGATGTGATCCAGTGAGTCGGGCATTCCTGATGCCCTGGGGGCACATGGTGCCCAGCTTAGAGGATGTGATCCGGATCACAAGCCTGAAGGTGGAGGGCGAGGCAGTGACCGGGGTCACTTATGCGGATTACCGAGAAGGTGCCCAGAAGTTACTGGGTTTGGACCTAGATGGTCGGAAAAATAGGTCGGTAGCTAGGGCGTCCCTCATGGATGCATTAGGGCTCACCGACACTCGTCGGCGGGACGATGAATCCTCAGAAGAGTTTATGGAAAGGATGGAAATAGGATGCCGTGCCGTGTACTGCACAGATTTCGGCAACTAGGAAAGATGCAACATACATTTAAGGAGATTTCTCCTCTTCCTTTTGGGGAGATTGGTACTGAGCTCGAAAGGAGATGGTATCCAATGTCGCTTCCTGGAGCTGCTATCAGACCTTGAAAGAATAGGATACTACGCTTGGGGAGCTGCCATGCTGGCGCACTTGTTTGCAGGCCTGTTCCAAGAAGCGGATCGTGAGATGGCTGTGAGTGGTTTCACACCATTCATCCAGGTATTTTTGGTTTTGCTTGTTTTGTATATTTTTCTTATTTTTGCAAGGTACTGATGACCTGCGCCGAGCAGCTGTGGAGCTATTATTACCTCCCCATGGGGAGAGCTCGGCATTGGCGACCCGCGATGGTGCCGCTAGCCAGGCGGTGGGAACCCATCATGAGTGCGGCACCCCTAACCTACCAACTGATGGTGCTAAGGCGGGAGCTACAGGAGTTCCCTGCAGCGATGGTAAACTGGAGACTCTACTCAGACATGGTCGATGCCGACCAGCCGTGGGTTCTAACAAGTCGTGTCCGGTTTGGACGGGAACTGTGGATGCACTACCTGAATGAAATCGAGCCACTTCGGCTACGATTGGTTATGAGGACTTTGGGACTGGCTCAAGAATGGGTGGATTTGGCTGCGCCACCTCGTGTCGGGAGAAAGACGCGAGGACCGGCGACCTGCATTGACTGGCGCGTGCGGTTCCCTGAACAGTATGAAGACTGGCAACGGGGCGGCACGATTGTAGAATCGCAGGCACGGGATAGCGAGGATTACCTGCGCCTATACAAGATAAGGTACGCAGAGTGGTTCCAACCCCGGGGATTTGTGGAGGTAGGTTTCCCATTTCTCTTTTCTTCTTTCTCCCTTTTTTTAGTTTTCTGGTGGAAATGCTGACTCGTATGGCTGCAGGATATCCGTGATACGATGATAGCGACTTTACGAACTCGCTTGGCAGAGATGGAGCAACGGTTGGGCGATGCCCGCGGAGCTACGAGCGCCTTGGTAGGTGTACAGTGCGTTCCTAATTAAAACCACAGATTCCTGATGTTGGCTGCTAATTCACACGGTCGTAGCATGCCCAGATTGGCGCGGCTTCCCCAGCGATGGGAGTAGGTGGTGCCTCTTCCAGCTTGTGGATTCCCACCTCAGAACTTGATTTGCTTCATGAGCAACTTGCTCACGCCACGCAGCGTGCTGCGGAGGCAGAAGGGATGCTCTGTATACAGGTAAAAGTTTCAGTGTTGAGTTCTCTTTGTTTACGCCTTATCGCGTATCTGAGATGGTACACTCGGCAGGAAAAGGAGACGGAAGAAGCGCTTGCCCAAGCTGCGCAGAAGGAGGCTAGGATAGTAGAACTGGAGAGGGAACTGCGGCATCATCCTGATGACGACTCCTCTAGGGATGCCGTGGAACTGAGGATCACTCTCCAGTTGGAGAGGGAAGACCGCGAGAGAGAACGTGCAGAGAAAGAAAGAGACGCAGAGAGAGAAAGAGCCAACAGATTGACTGAAAGGGAGGAACGAAGCGCCATGGAGGCCCAACTATTCGAACTCCGAATCAGCCTTGGTCTTGCTAAACAGTGGCTGAGAGATGGTGAGGAGCGCTACCGAAGAGCACGAGAGCGTGGCTTTCGTGTTGGTAGCTTCTCTGCTGCTTCCGTGGATCAACGCCGGGATGTAGGAATAGGAAGGGGAGCACAGAGCGGTAGGAGTACCGCTTTTCGTAGTTGGGTAGCACCTTTGAGAGCGTTTTGCCCGGAGAGTAGTGGGACGAGTAATGCAGAGAGAGAGGGCGGAACTTGATGTAATTTTTTTGGTTTTTGGAATAAAATACAAGGTTCGGTTTGTTTGGTTTTCACCTTTGCTTCTGTTGCCTGAATCCCTGCACACATCACTGAAACAAACAAAATCAGAATTTCTGTTCTGACTTGGCCCATTGCTCAATAAGCAAATGGTCACTGTGACTGTCTTTGATAACTGGTCAAGGGGCCAAGCCTTTATTTAGTGAAGGCAAGGGAAAGATGCGGTGATGATAAATGCGATAGGCAAGCACACGAATGCAAGCAGTATTAAAAGTGAGATGCTGCACGCAAATGCAATCATGCAAAATTGATTTGTTTTCTTTTTTTATATTTAGCATTTTTTTGTTTTATCATAAAAAAGATTTTTTTTGTTTGCAAATAAGTACATTTTCTTTTTTCCATTTTTTGTTGTTTTTATCATTTCAATTTTTTTGTTGCTAACGCCTGGCAAGCACCCAAATGGCACCTAACCTGCGTGAGAACAGGGGTTTCTTACTAACCTCCCAGGTATCCTAAGTGCACATCTAGGTTGATTTGGGCCTCTAGACCCCTCGAATGATGATCCCGCCGGCTAAGACTTACCCTGATGACAATACCGTCATGCCATGCTTAGGCTCCCAGTCGCTTCCGACCACAGGGATTCACCCAAAAGATGTTTGAGGTAAATGATTTGCCCGACTCGGGTCTGTTTCCTCACAACTCTAGATGGTATATGATGGAACACCCTGGAACCCTAACGACCAACCGCGCGACGCTGACCCGGAATCAGACGCCGTCGCACCCATAGGTGACGCGCTTGCATTGGCCTAAGCCCGAGGTTAAACAAGAAGACATGAAGGTGGTAAACAGGGGTCTTGACCAGCCAGAAACACGGAGACTCCTTCGCAGCGATAGCTTTTGCTTTTCAAAGTAGGCAACCAAATGTGTATATTAAAATAAGGACGCAGACCCTGGGCAATTTTCACTTTTCAGAAACTCCATCGAACCTTCATCTTTAGAGGAAGAAGGAAGAGCGTGGGGGGATAAACCTCCTGAGAGGATCGGCAAAACCGTTAACCCGACGAGCGAATAAGGGCCCATTAACTCTTTCCTTTCGGACAACTTCGGACCAAATCTCGAGCATTTATGTTCCACGGCCCCTTTTGTGGATTCAGACTTTTGCTTTGAGGGGTTCTGTTTATCGCAACAGGCACGGTCACGACCAGACTTTTCTCTTGATTTTGACTTTGTATTTCTTTTTGTGAGGGAGATATAGTCGTTTGACGTTTGTGGGCTCCCTTTTCGTATGCCTGCGGGGACACTGCCCTCTTCTCGTGCTCTGATCGATGCTCGAGGAAATGGATCCTACTCTTGCCTTTGGGGTTTGAGTTTCGGTTTCTCATGCTCAGCGTTTTAAGGGCGCCGACTGTCTCATTTGGTCGAAGAGAAAAGAATAAAGATTACAGCTTCCGGAGATCTTCTCGGTGGGGCCCCACCGTAGGTGATGCTACCGACTTTTTTGAATAAAATACATAAGTGAGCACATGTTAGCTTCCTTCGAGCGAGCATAGGCCGACGTGGCCGGACAGGGATCTCCACGGTTCTGGCAAACCAAGACCCGGTGCCTACCAAGCCTTAATGGGCCCTATCCTAACATGAAGGTTAGATGACTTGACTACATGGTGACTACCAGGCATTGGCATTTTGAATTTTCCATATTTTTAGTGGTTTTCAATATTTCTTTATTTTTGATGTTTTTTATCTTTTCATCATTTTTTTTTGTTTTGTGCTAAGGGTAGTATTTCTTAAGATAAAGCCCATTCCAAGGGTGGGATAACTCGGTCCCTTCGGCGTTGACTAGCTTGTAGGCGTTGCCAGGGTACACGGCTTGAATTACAAATGGTCCTTCCCAATTGGGTTGGAGCTTAGAACGCGGCCCTCCAGTTTTGACAAAAATTCTTTTCACGACCATCTCACCGACTTTGAATTTTCTCTCAACGACTTTCTTTTGGTAAAAGCGAGCGAGTCTATTTTGATACACACGCGCGTGTTCGACAGCGGCCAGCCGCTTCTCATCCAAGAGTTCCAACTGGGCGAGGAGTAAATTACGACGATCGTCGAGGGAAAATTCCTCGTCCAATTGTACCCTGAGAGAAGGGATCAGAGTCTCGTACGGGACTACCGCTTCTATACCATAAGTAAGGGCAAACGGAGTCTGCCCGGTGGGGGTATGGATTGAAGTGCGATAGGCCCATAGGGCTTCGATAAGTTTTTCTGGCCAGTTTGAAAACTTACTAGACTCGCAGGTTTTTTTGATGATTTTGAGCAATGTTTTATTGGTGGCCTCCGCTTGGCCGTTACCTTGTGGGTAATAAGGCGATGAATGATGTAATGCAATTGTGTACGTTTTGCAGAGGTCCTGTAGGTCCTGAGAAATGAACTATGGCCCATTGTCGGTGACGATCGTGCTTGGGACGCCAAATCTGGCGAGGATGTTCTTCATGATGAACTTGCAGACTGTTGACGCCTTGATTTCCGCGTAAGCTTTAGCTTCGGCCCATTTGGTGAAGTATTTCGTCGCAGTAAGGATGAAAGATTTCTGCTTGGTGAGGGAATTGGGATCACCTAGGGGACCAATAATGTCGAATGCCCACATGGAGAAAGGCCACGGGGAGGATATTGGATGAAGTGAGGAAGATGGTGAATGGATTTTATCGGCGTGAAGTTGACACTTGACACACCTACGGACATAGACAGCACAATCTTCTTCCATAGTGGGCCAATAAAAGCCTTGGCGAATGATCTTCTTGGCGAGCATCTGACTATTCACGTGGCCACCGCACACACCGGAGTGCGTCTCCTCTACACATTTCCAAACCTCATCGTCACCAAGTCATCTTAACAGAATACCAGCAAGGCTCCTCCTATAGAGTAGACCTCCAACCAAAGTATATTTCTGAGCCACCCTTCTTATGACTTTCTTGTCCTCTGCGGTGGCCCCTTCAGGATAAGACTGATCTTGGCAGTATTTGACGATTTCATAGAACCATGGTTTCTCTTCATCAGCCAGTTCTTCTTCAACCTCTGCCAACATGATCTCCCTCTTCTCAAGGATATCTTCCTGCAGGATCTTCCTTGCTATCCTATCTTTGATGTTTACGTAGGAAGCATCATCGATTGCAGGGGCGTGAAGTTTGTAGATGGAAATGGACTCAAACCATCTTCCTAGAGGGAACCTTATGGATGATGCCAATGAGGCGAGGGCATCGGCGAGAATATTCTGATGACGAGGGACATGAACAAAGATCAGTTTGGCGAACAGTTTGGCAAAGGCAGCAGTGAGTTCTTGGTATGGCTTGAGTTTGGGATCGCGAGTGCGATATTTAGTGAGCACCTGGCGAAGGATGAGTTGACTATCACCTACGACTCGTAACTCCGTGATACAGAAAGAATGGGCGAGTTCTAGGCCAGCTAGAAGAGCTTCATATTCGGCTATATTGTTGGTAACTAGAAATTTGAGCTGGTATGCCAATGGGAATGTGAGGCCTTCAGGCGACAGGAGGGCGACGCCGATTCCTCTCCCTTGAGAATTCAGAGCTCCATCAAAATATAGCGTCCACATTGGCTCATCTGATTGGTTGAGGGACATTAGTTCCTCATCTGGAAACTCTGATTGGACGGGATCAAACTTGGGAAGAGGATGGTGAGCGAGATGCTCGGCTATGGTATAGCCTTTAATCGCCTTTTGCTGGATGTAGGTGATGTCGAACTGAGAGAGAAAACTTTGCCAGCGTGCTAGCCTATCCGTAAGGATGGCTTTCTCCAGAAGGAATTTGATAGGATTCATTCGAGCAATCAAGTGGACCTCATGAGCCAAGAAGTAGTGTTTCAATTTCTGCACTACCCAAACGAGGGCAGCACATGTTTTCTCCATGACGGTGTACTTCTGCTCACATGGATTGAGAAGTTTGGACAAGTAATAGGTTGCCCGTTCCTTGCCTTCTTCATCAGCTTGTGTGAGGACGGCTCCCACGGAGTCATCCAAGACTGAGACGTAAAGGATCAGAGGTTTTTCTGGTTTGGGTGGAATGAGAACGGGTGGACTAGCCAGATATTCCTTCAACCCTTCAAAAGCTTTCTGACATTTAGAATTCCAGTGGAATTCCACTCCTGGCTTGGTCAACTCGTAGAGAGGTCTACACCTTTGTGAACGTTGGGACACAAACCGACGAATAAACTGCAACCTCCCGATTAAACCTTGGACTTCCCTCAAATTCTTGGGAGGCGGCATATCTCTGATAGCCTTAGCTTTGTCGGGATCTATCTCGATCCCTCTTTTACTCACAATGAACCCCAGCAATTTACCCGATGACACACCAAACACACACTTTTTTGGGTTCATTTTTAATTGGAACTTCCTTGACCTCTGCAAGACCTTAGCCAAAACTTCTGGATGTTCCATCCTGGTCCTTGATTTTACCAATAAGTCATCCACATACACTTCCAGATATATGTGCATCATGTCATGAAATATGGCCATCATCGCTTTTTGGTAAGTAGCTCCAGCATTCTTTAATCCGAACGGCATGACCACGTAACAATATGTTCCCCAAAGGGTAGTGAATGACGTCTTTTCCTGATCCTCTTCTGCCAAACGAATTTGATTGTATCCTAAAAATCCATCCATGAATGAGAGGGTTCCGTAGCTTACCGTGTTATCAATCGACACATCAATGTGAGGTAAGGGAAAATCGTCTTTTGGACACGCGCGGTTAAGGTCCCGGAAGTCGATACAAATCCTAACTTTCCCATCTTTTTTCATGACCGGGACAATGTTCGCCACCCATTGAGGATAAAGAACGACTCTAATGAACCTGGCTTTGTGGAGCTTATCTACCTCTTCTTTCATTTTCAAAGCCATTTGAGGGTGGAAACGCATTAACCTTTGTTTTACCGAGACGGACCCTGGTTTTAGGGTTAAACGGTGATCGACCAAGGTTGAATCTAGACCCGGCATATCCTCGTAGCTCCATGCAAACGTGTCCTTATATTCCTTGAGAACCTTAATTAATGCCTTTTCTTCAGAGGGTGGTAGGTTGTCACTTATGAGGATGATCCTAGGGTCTTCCTCAGTTCCCAAGTTGACTTCTTTGGTGGATTCTTATACGGCGGTTGACGGCTCGTCGAATCTCCTCATTCCACTAGCATATGTGCCAACCGCATCCTCATATTCTTCACCCTCATCTTCAGTGGGGCATTCTTCATCCGTTATCTCGTAGGCTCCATACCCTTCATCAAAAGCACAGTCGCCCTCATATTCTATTTCCGGTAGCTGGATGGGATTTTCTAACAACTGGGGGATGGCGAGAAGGGCCTGACACCTGGCGGCTAAATCCAGAAGGAATCGACGAGGGATCTGCCTACCCTTGGATTTCTTCCTAGGTGCTACCCTTGGCCTATCATTCCTAGATTGATTGACAATATTTACAGAAGAAGAGGAAGACGAAGAGGATGGTGTAGAATGTACAGGAGAAGACCCCTCAGAGGAGGAGTAGAAAAGGTCGCTCATCGGACCTTGGACGGGTGGTCCGCAGGGCGGTACGCACCCGTGGGAGATGTAGGAGGTTTTCTCAACGAAGATGTGTTGTTGGGGAGTTTGAAAATTGACATTTTTTTTCGTTTTCATTTTTAATGATAAAGCAGTGAAAAGAGATTGGAGGAGAGAGAAAAGTGGTTATGGCTAGAGAATTGTGAGGCTCATAGAGCAGATCATGGTTGAAGACCTGGCGCGGGTTGAGAAGCCCGCGTAGGTATGTAAGCAGAGAAGGGGATCTGGGAAGATCATCAGACAATTGTCTGGCCCAGGAAGAAGATATCAACAAAGGCTGAGACGAGTGGATGGAGAAGATGGCGGCTAATGAGTCGTCGACGGTAATGTTGAGGACGGATGAAGATCCATCGATGACAGGGTCCTTCTGGCGAGGACGAGGATAGTTTGGAACCTTGGCAAGAGTGGTAATATTCTCTGGTATTCCGGAGATCAATGGCGGTCCTTCAAGCTGCGGAGATGAGAACATTCTTTCCAGTGCAACGGAAATGTCCCGTATGTCGAACCATTTGTTCCACTCGCATTCCGGATCTTTGATCTTACCTCTTTTGGTGATCCTCGGACATTTTTCAGCCAAATATACAGCATGTGATCTCCCATATGCTTCTCGTGGGTAATCTCCCATCTGAACAACGGGCCCTCTGTTGAAGTGGTTTGATAGAGTCCATGTGAGGGGCTTCCAATCCCCCTTGAACTGTCCTTTGAAGCCTAGGCCAAACCTGCGGTTCGGCCTAATTTCCTTTGGCGGTTTGAGCCTACCCTGTAACTGTGCGCCCAGACCTTTACCTTGTTGGTAGCCGATGTTCCTCATAATCTCCCACCCTTTGGAGTGAAAAGGGAGATATGATGTTGCGGTTGTCCTGACCGGCTCCTTTGGTGCTAGTGGAACGTGAGATGAATCACGTACGTCCAGTAATGACAATATGGGCCGATGAGACGGCCAAACAGAGGGCAGAGAGGTGTTGATAGCATCCACTGTGTGAAGGACAGGAGTGCTGACCACTTTAATAATCCTCTCATTGTAAGGAAACTTCAGGCACTGATGGTTGGTGGAAGGCACAACATCCATGGCTTCGATGTAGGGGCGACCCAGTATAGCCTTGAATGTGGGGTCCATGTCGAGGACATGGAATTCCGTGGGAATTGACATGGGGCCTAGTTCTGCCTTCAGAATAATCATCCCTTGCGACGGCCTTTTGCTATTATCATAAGCCGTGACCGTGATCGAGGAAGGTCTTATTTGTTCCTCGTTGACCCCACACTACTGAAGGGTGCTCATGGAGATCACATTTATGGACGCACCCGTGTCCACAAGACACAGGTTTATGGATACCCCATTAATTTTTATTGAAATGCACAATGCATATTTCCAATCTTCTTTGGGAGCGAGCTCGTAGTTGTGGAACATGATGGCCGGTTGTGTGTCTGTTGGGGTCAGGATGGTCGAAATCTTCTCCACGGGGAGGTCTTCATTAACCATGACTTTTTGAAGATATTCCATCAAGGCCGCCTGGTGGGATGTGGATCTTTGAAGTAGCTCCAGGATGGAGATCCGAGCTGGCGTCTTGTCCAAGTGTTTCAATAGATCATACTGTGTTCCAGGGATAGCTTTTTCTGGTTGTTCTCCATCATCCTTCTCTGGCTGAGATTGCTCAGGATTCTGACTGTTGTGGCGGAAAACCCTGTGGAAAATCCTTCCACTCCGGAGCACCATTGCCTGCGGCTTTAGTACCTCTGATGAGAGGGCGTAATGGTAGTGGAAATGGTGAAGGCGATACTGACACGGGTTGATGAGAGAGAGGTGCTACTCGGGCAAGGCAAGGGTGTTGCATGATGATAGGATTGGCGGTAGAAAGAATGGATGTACTTTCCTGGTGCCACACCTGCTCTCTCCTAACTTCCGGGAAGGAGGAGATGGGGTTAACCTGATGATTGGGCTGTTCGTGCTCCGGTAATGGATTCTGGATTATTCCCATGTTGGGCTATTGTTGTGGGGCCTGTTGAGGCTGCTGTTGTTGTTATGGCTGCTGCTGCTGTTGTAACTGCTGCTGTGGCCTATGAGGAGGTCTCCTAGCCATGAGAGCGGCGACATATCATCTCATTTCATCCCAATCTATTTGATTTTCATCATTCATATCATGGATGTAATCTTTGAAATGGAAGCAGTAATCTATTGTGTGTCCTAGCTGCCTGTGGTAGACGCAGTATTTGGAGGTATCAACATTCGGGGGCCACACGGGCCTTTCTCTGGGTAGGGTGAGTTGGTTTGATGCCATGAGGGCATTAAAAATGTCTGCTAAGGTTTCTGGCAATGGTGGATAGTAGGCTCTCTTGGGACCGACCGGCCTCCTTTGTTGCTGTTGGGGACCATAGTTCCCCGGGGGTGGAACTTGGTTGTACTGAAGCGGTGGTTGTTGTTGCTGAGGTTGTGGTTGTTGTTGCTGGGGTTGACGTAATGGAGGCATATTATCCTGGGGTGGATTATTTTGGGGTGGAGGACGAAGAGGGAAAGGACCCGGTTGGAGGGGAAGTCGGGGCATTTGTGGAGGCCTTGGGTTGACTGCATAGTTGGCATTGTTGACCGCACCCACTTGCTCATTTGTCACGACCCCTTCTGTGGCTCCGCCCGGGACACCAGCGCCTGTCTTTCTGACCACTTTGGGCTTTGGCGACTCAAACATGTTCATAATGGGGGAGTCTTTTAACTGGGTTTGGATGTACCGGGCCCTTTCATAGAGTTCCTCCATTGTAGTAAGTTTATTCATGGCCAGGACGTGTCTGAACTGTGGGGTTGCATTAGACACAATCATCTTCACTTGTTCGGGCTCGGAGAGGGTATCCCTTATTCTTTCTGCCAGAGACCTCCATCTATCAGCATAACGGACAAAATCCTCGTCGGGTTTCATCTTTTCGGCCACTAGGTCGGTAATGGAGAGTGAGAGACCGACCCTATCCCTATATTTCTGTAAGAAGCTTCTCTGGACTATTTCAAAATTCTCGGCCTCGCGGGGCTCCAAAGAATAGAACCACTCAAGTGCGGGACCATCCAATGATCTCCGAAAGAGGTATGCCAGGGACCTCTGATCGTTTTGCCAATAGGAGGACTCATACATAAAGTCCTTGAGGTGAATGAAGGGGTTGCCGGTACCATTGTATCTGCGGTATGTGGGCATTTCGGAGGGAGGAAGATGAATGACGGGAAGGATTGGCAAAGCAACCTCCGAGGTGGCTTTCACGTTCACCATTCTTCTCAGATTTTGAAACTGCTCGTCCATGCGATTGAACCTATTGAGGAGCGATTGGGCGAGCTCCTCTGGAGGTGAAGGTGGTACTTGCCACTGGGGGAGAAACTGTCTCCCGGAGACTTGAGGGGGGAACCCCGAATGAGAGGGAGCTGTCGGACCACCGACAGTTGGCCCTGGCTGAAGCGGTATGTGGGGAACAACGAGAGTTTGAGATTGTGACGGAAACTGGAATGAGGGTGGTTGTTGGCTCGCTTGTCCTTGAAGCGAGGGAGACTGGATGGCTTGCGCCAATGAAGGAGATGGAATGGCCTGCACGGACTCTTGGAGAGGTGCGATGGCCGGAGTTGATTCCTGGGGTGTGGGGGAAATAGATTTCCCCTTTAGAATGGCCTGGAAGGCCCGGAGCTGTTCAGAGGTAAGCTCCGTGTTGGCGAGGACGCCCAGTAAGGAAGAGATATCCTGTGGTGGGGATGTGTCCCCGGCAATAACCTGCACCTCATGCGAGGGCTCATGAGAGGGACCCGAGTCCATAGCATAGACTCGCGGGTTGGCTGAGAAACCACGACTAGGGTGGTTCTCCTCAAAAGACTCGTGAGCCATGCTCACAGTTTTCCCAGAACGCAAAAATATACACTAGCAAGCAGGTAGCAGAGATTATCAAACAAGTGGATGCCTTTACGCCTTTTTTTTATTTTGATTTTGATGATTTTTTTTGTGCTTTTAGCGAGATCCGAAGTTCACACAAAATAGGGACCCTAGTTTATTTTTGTTTCACCGCCGTGTCAGCTAGGGTCTCTCGTCTCACCACGAATGGAATGACTAACTCCGGGCAACTTCAATGGTACAACCAGCCCAGTGAACGAAGAGGAGATTCTTCGATGTCGGGGACTTACGGAGGTCCTAATGGAGGAGATTCTAGTCCGTTGAGAGGAATTCTCAAACGGAGAGTCCTTCCTTCACCGGGAAAGGGTGATCCTTAGAAAAAATGAAAAAGGATATAAAAGAGGGATGTATGTATGCAATGGAATGCTGACAGATATATATAGCAAGAAAACAACAGAAATAACAAACATATAATAAACACCCAACCAATCACAACTGACAGTGCTGCCGTGAGCACAACGGGGGCGCGCGAGGGTGCCAAGGTGGAGAGGCACGGACGGTGCCGAACTTGCAAGGGAAGCCAAAAGGAAGCAGTAGATGTCCCACCATGATCGCCAATCTGTGAGCGACGTCACGTGGTTCGGGGAGCGGAGAAGACGCGGAGCGCGCGGGCTCCTCTTTTGTTTGTAGTAACATAGAAATAAGAGAAGAGAGAAGGGGCTACCATGGGAGATTGCTACGGCGGGGCGAGCGGGACAAATGTAATATAGCAAGATATGGGGGTTAAACAGCCATAGCGGGAAGTGACTCGCCGCGACCTCGGGGGGACGGGAATGGTGCAGAAATTAAATAGCAAGAATTGAAACAGCCATTGGGGAAGTGACTCGCCGCGGCCTCGAGAACATGAATAGATAAGAATATAACATATAAGAACGAGAATTTAAACGGCCATTGGGGAAGTGACTCGCCGCGGCCTCGAGAATATGAATAGATAAGAACATAACAGAATATAAAGAGAATATAAAGAGCGGGAATTTAAACGGCCATTGGGGAAGTGACTCGCCGCGGCGTCGAGAATATGAATAGATAAGAATATAACAGAATATAAAGAGAATATAAGAGCGGGAATTTAAACGGCCATTGGGGAAGTGACTCGCCGCGGCCTCGAGAACATGAATAGATAAGAATATAACATATAAGAACGGGAATTTAAATGGCCATTGGGGAAGTGACTCGCCGCGGCCTCGAGAACATGAATAGATAAGAATATAACATATAAGAACGGGAATTTAAACGGCCATTGGGGAAGTGACTCGCCGTGGCCTCGAGAACATGAATAGATAAGAATATAACATATAAGAACGGGAATTTAAACGGCCATTGGGGAAGTGACTCGCCGCGGCCTCGAGAACAAGATGTGATCGCCAGGGGCCAAAAGACCCCAAAATAAAGAAAGTGATCGCGCCTACCTCAAGAGCGGGAGATGGCAGGTTGCTTCTTCCTCCCCCCTTCGGCCGGCCGACGGAGAGGGCTTTCCTTGGTTACCCTTGCAAAACAGTAGACAATAAATGAACGGAATTAGAAAATGGCAGTGTAGTAACAATTCCTTGCAATAAAAGTAATGAGATCGTGACCTGACGCACACCTGGTTGGTGTGGTTTTAAACCCCTCTCGGACTCGAGTAGGAGGAAAATGCGATGATGAATGCAAGAAGTATGCAAGAGACGGCGCCCTTATGTAGGGAGATAAAGGATGCAGTATGATGAATGTAAAGAACTATGGAGAAAAAGGGGAAGAAAAGGCTTATTGGAGGAGCCGAGGGTGAGATCCGGCGGAGCTCCGGCAGCGTAGGGACGACGTGGAAGCGCGGTGGATGAAGACGACCTTCCTCTCGCGAGCGTGGGCACCCGAGAAGCCGGCAGAACCTCCACCTATAAAAGACCCCACGGGTTAGAAATGACTCCGTAGCTTCTGGGCTCCGGCAGCCTATCGGATCTCTTCGAAGCTCCCCCAGAACTGAGGGGGTGGGCCTCTATTTATAGAGCTCCGGAGGGTGGAGGCGTCCAGGACCCTGGACACCTCCATCAGGGCTGAACAAATATTTTATTCTATTTTTATTTATTTTTTTGGAATATTTTTGTGGAGGCGTCCAGGGCCCAGGACGCCTCCAACAGGTCCACCGAACCCCACCGACGGCCGCACGCGGTTTGGCACAACGCGTGGTTTTATGAGCGGCGTCTCGTGATTTGGAAATGGGCGTGTCCAGACGTCTAGACGTCTCCATAATTTGGATTTTTTCACACACGACAAACCGTCGTTCGGTGGCCGGCGCCCGTGAGGGAGTTGATGGAGGCGTCCAGGGGCCTGGACGCCTCCAAGAAATTTTTTTATTATTATTTTTGTTTTATTTTTTTTAATGCCAACTGGCATTTTAATTTTTTATATTTGTTTTTATGGAGGTGTCCAGGGGCCTGGACGCCTCCATTAATATATTATTTTTTATTTAGTTTTGTTCTTTGAAAAATAAATTAAAAGAATGGGGGCGTCCAGGGGCCTGGACGCCCCCATAAAGACCCACCCGGGTCCTCAGTTCAGGCGTTGGCGGCCGCCCGGCAAACACCCTTCTTAGTTTCGGAACCTCTGATGCGTCTGACTGGTGTTGATGCCGTCCAAATGCCGTGACGAGACAATTCCGGATGCCGAAAAAGGTAGAAGAAGACCCAAGAAAAGGAAGCACTTAAGAGATTCGAAATGCGTAAGCCGTCGCGGGGCGTTGTATAGTAATATGAGACTTTCTCAGGAGACGTCAGGAATGGCGTGTCTACAGTGCGTGGACGGCTTAAGCTCCCAGCGTCGACCATGTTCCAGACTTGCCCAATGTGTTGACTTCAACGAGGAGGCAGTGGCTGAAATGCAAACGGTTGCTTAGTTGACGCTGCAGCCCAATGAGTTGACGCTGCAACGTATACACTTTACGTTCAACTGATGATGTGTAGACTTGAAGTTAGACAAACCAGCCAATCAGTGTTCTGATGGGTCGACGCATCAGCAAGAGTGGGTCGACCCACTGCTGTTCATACTAACTAAGCAGAGTGTAGCAATGAATGCTTTATGCATCAGTTAACATGACTGAACATCAAAAAATGTTAACTAAACTGAGCAGCAAGATGACTGAACATTTGATAGACTGAGTTATGAACAGAAAATAACTGAATAACATCATGATGACTCACACACCAGGATGACTCACAATGATTAACTCAATTCAAAAACCAATCATCAAAACCACCATTAAAACCATCATCAAAACCACAGGGGCACAACAGCTATCACCAGCCTAAGATGCTGCAGAAGCGACTCATTTGACTAAGCAAACTAACTAAAGCCTAATGCCACTCATTCACATCGAGGAACCAGCACTATAAGCACGTGCTGAAATAACAGAGTAATAGCAATGATAACATGTTCTTGCACAAAATAAAAGATACATTTGCCAATCCATGGCGTGGAAACCAGCATCCTGAAGCGATTTCGATCATCGAGCTTTGAGGAGCACGCGCTTTGTCTTTCTTGCTTGTCAAGATAAAGGATGAAAGGAGAGGAAAGGATTAGATTCCTCGACACAGAGGAGTGGCAGCCATCATACTGGACGAAGAAGGGATAAAAAGGAAGAGAGATGAGGGCTAGAACTCCCTCATTAAAGAACTGAGGCCCTGATGACAAGGAACCAAATACAGAATAACCGGGGATTTACTGAGATCAAGGCGCGCTAAAGCCTAAAAAACAACAAGAAAAAGGGTGAGAACCATGATAGGGTGAGGAGGAGTAAGAAGAAAGAGAAGAATAAGAATCATCCGACATGGTCGGAGAAGGAGAGTACCGATCACCCGCCAGAGGCGGGGAAGAAAAAGCATAAACACCCGACAAGGTCGGGGAAAGAGCGTGAGGAACACCCGATAGGGTCGGGGAAAGGGAACGAGAAGTAGACCCCGAAGATATCCAGGGAAGAGAATCAGAAGAAGTCCCGAGATCGGGAAGACGAGATGACATGGGCTGAAGCCTAGAATAATGAAAACGTGGAAGATCGGGCAGCTCCAAACTAGGAAAAGGGAAGCGGGGGTTCACGGACCCGGGAGGAGAGGAGAAGATGATCGAAGTAGGATTGGACGATGGAAGATACACCACCCAAGGGTGGGAGCTGAGCAATAGAAATGAGGAATGAAAGGAAGAGGAAGAGGAAGAAGTGGACCCCTGAGTGCGCACTACACGACCCTTAAACTTACATCGCCGCCTCTTCTTGGCAGAAACTATCTTGTAACGGACCCGCCTGGCATGGACTTGGACCTTCGGCCTTATTGTCTTGAAACATCTTTTCGTATAACGGGCCCACCTGGCAGACGACCTAGCCCGGTCATGAATATGCAGCCTTATCGGGGCGGCTGCCCCTAGACACTTGGTGCTAACCATAGGCAGCCATCCTTGAACAAGTAACTCTTTAGGATGAACATCAGAAAACCACGGAGTCTTGTCACTCGGCACTAGCAACATGAGATTCGGCATCTCCATTCGACAATTGGGCATGAAGCATAACTCCCTTACCATAAGAGCAGGACAAAACTAAGGGAGAGTAATGCGCGGCGTTGACGTGGCCGATTCACCAATACATCGAGTGAGATTGCATAATAAGTGCAGATTGTCCTTGGAAAGTGCAGAAGATACGGCCAATTGCCCCTTGAATAGGGAATCCATCAGGCTCTCGGCGGTCGTATGGGTTAGCACAATCTGAGTAAAGAACTCTTCTTGGCCAGTGAACTGAACAGCAATCGAGCGAGGAGAAATAACAACATCGATAGTGAATCCCCCGGCGAGCAATGAGATTGCCACCGGCCTCGCTCGAGAAGAAACTGGCACCAGTGCAAGGGATTTATTCTTAGCAACCGTCTTTGAAAGTGTAGGCTCATCATCCCGAAAATAGCCAGGGATCAGGACCTAGATTGGCATTTGGCGAATGAAATCTTAGACTTTGAAACGCACAATGGAAACCGGGCTCGGCCCATCATCTCCCTGGGGACTAGACCCTAGGGGCACCAGAGGTAGCGCACACCCGCTCCATGGGGTGGAAGTAGGTGAAGAAAGGGGTGGGGAAGACTTGGATGGCGTAGGTGAAGGCGCAGAGGGTGTAAGTGGGGGTAAAGGCAAAGGTGGAGGGATAGTGGCAATGATAGGCTCGGGTGGAGTTAAAGGAAAAGGTGGCGGCGTAGGAGGGGGTGAACGCGAAGGTAAAGGTGTAGGTGCAGGGGTAGCCTGCCCAGGCTCGGGCAATGATGGCGAAGGAGATGGCAAAGGCGATGGAGATAGCAGAGGTGATAGAACATGGATCGTTGGAAGAGGAGGCAGTTGATAGGTGAGCTAGGCCTAAATTCAGAGGGGGGAATGAATCCCTCTTATAAAATTTTCAATCAATTAAAAATTACTAATTACGCCCAGTTAAAACTTGTGGAAAGGCAAAGACGCGGAAGTAATATGGGCAAGTAATTAGCACGAACTGGATGCTCACTACGAAGGATGAGAAGATGACAGACAAATAAAATTTCAGAACTCTACAGAATAGACTGATAATAAGACCAGACTTCACCAAACTCACACATGACCTAAATCAAACGTGCGGTATGCAAATGGAACACTCGCTAGATTAGAAGAACAAATTAATTGGCCTAAACATACATCTAGCGAGAGCAGATGAGACAATCAAACCACAGTGCAGAAGGCAATTTTAAGGTGTTCAGTCTGTAACCCACAGACCTACGTCCACCCCACACTCCAACTAGAGTGTGGCTTCCGCTGATACACATCTAAACAGCTGGGCCTCACAGCTTGCCTACATCCGCTGACGAACAGCTTGAATAGTTGGGCATTACAGCTTCGCCAACTGCTGACTCACAAGAACAAATTACAGCTTAGCCGACCAGAGGATACCACACCTCTGCAACCGCTGGGGCTTACAGCTTAACCCGTCCAGATGAATCCTCCTCTGCCCGTTGAGCATCATAGCTTGCTCTGCTGACAAATAGCTTGAAAGAAAAGTAAAATAAAAACAGACGATAAGAAGCAACATCGACTGAAAGCTGTAAATAATGAAGTGCAGATGTGGCTCTCAAAGAGCTGACTGGCCTGGATTTGATCCACGGTCCAGTAGAGCAAATCTTCAGTGAACTTCTTCTTCTCTTCGATCACTCTCTCTCTTTCTCTTTTTCTTTCTTCTTCTTCTTCGATCTTTTCTTCTCTGCTACTCTCTCTCTCTCTTTTTCTCAGTTGAACTCTCTCTTCTTCTGCTCTCCGATAATTCTTCTTCATCTTGCCGGGAATAGACCTTCTTGACTTGCAGAAGGGTGGCTTATATACTTCCTCAGACTGAAGATCCGCGCTCATGCCCTAGGCGTGTGGAGATAACACTCCCGCCTGGAAGCTTCACGAGACTCTTTCTACTTGTCAGAATCTGGATGAATTAGGATCCACGTGGCAACATCTATGAATGAGGATCGTCATTAGATCACATGCCCTTCTTAAGGAACACGAGCTATTGACCTGTTGCATAAGTGACTTTCAGTTAAGTAGAAAAGATGCACAGACTTCATAGTGCGTATATGAATCTAAGCACAGACCATATAAGTCTATATGCACATATGCACAGACCATAATATAGCACCATGTATGGACCTGGGATGCATTAGGCTAAGCATGCATATACTTGAATTGAAACAAGTATAAACTTAGGCTAGCAGGGACAAACAGGCATCGGCTCTAGTATGCATGCAACGCAACTAGCATTGACCTTAATGCAGTCAAACACACGATAGCGCAAACATTGTATTTGATAAAAAGGAACCTACACCGAGAATGAATATCCAAATAGAGCAGTGCACTGACTTTGATGAATCATGCACGGACTTGATATGAGTGTAGAGCTAAGAGATGCATAGACTACGTGTGTGCATAAGCAATGAATGCACCGACTTGGTGTGTGCAAAGTGTAGACACTTCACGGACGTAAAATGCCAAAACTTATCTTGCACAGACTTTATGCAATCATGCACTGACATCATTTTGCATATGTAAGATGTGCACGAACTTTGGGTATGCACGGTACAAAAAGATGCACAGACATGCCACCGAAGAATGTACCGACTTTGTGTGCATGGTACAAAAGTTGCACCATCTTGATGTGGAATATATGCAAAGTATGCACAGACTTATATGCTCGCAACAACTAGAGTTGCATAGACCTGGTTAGTACATGGTAAACTTGCACCGACTATGAGATTGCATGAAATGCATTTTGCACCGAGTTCGATTTCACACAGGCCAAATGTGCACCGACTTTTCTCTATGCATGTGACAGAAAACATGCACCGACTTTGTTCATGGAAGAAAACATGCACCGAGTATGTATGCTCATGTAAAACCTGCACCGACTATGTATGTTCGCAGCGCAGCCAAAAACATGCACCGAGTATGGTTTGGCTTAAACAAAGTATGCACCGAGTGTGTATGCCTTAGACACAAACAAGACACTAAGTGAAATGCATACTAGCACCGACTTGACATGAGCGAAAGGAAGAACAGGCACCGACTTATGGCCACCATGAAACACAATTATGATATGCACAGGCCTAGACAATTAACCCTGCACTGACTTAAGCAATGCACTAACTCGGTCACGTGCAGCAACAAAGCTTGCATCAACTTTGTGTATGCATGCACGAGCTTAACGGCATGTGAGCAACCTTGCACGGACTTAGCTTTATTCAGGATGAAAGAATGCACCAAGAAGACATGAAGTTTAATAGTTCATTATGTTGCTATCATCAAACAATGTGGTGACTCATTATGTTGCGATCATCAAAACATCACACCATCATTAGTGCACAAGGGACACAATAGTCTCCCCCTTTTTGATGATGGCAACACAATGACAAAACGAGTCATAAAATGATGAGTCACACTGATACAATTCTCCCCCTTTGACATAATCAAAAAGGAGATGGTTTGCGAGAGAAAAGATAAGCAAAAAGAGCATGAATACATAGACTATTCTCCCCCATAAATTCAGCATACAGAGAATGAAGCAATGCCCATTGTAATGAAGTTCCCCCTTTTTACAAGAATACAATTCTCCCCCTATCAACATGCATGCAGAACTACTCTCCCATTAAAACATATAATAACCAGAGCTCCCCCTGAGAACATGAGGGAAAACAAAGATGCTCGCACAAGATGTATCTACAGGAATTAACTCTGGTTATGCAATGAATCAATCAGGAAACCACTACCACAAGAATTCTCAAGCAAGATTGGTTTTGGGACCTCACATTAGTATGGACAGAATAATGCAGGTGGAAGGCCCGCAGAACCAGAACCGGTTACATGAGTCATTCGTCAGGGTTACAAAAACAAGATGGAAGATTCCAACAGTGTGGAGAGTGAAACTGATGATGTAAATGAAGTAGATGTAGTCAAGGGCAGGGGTAAGTAACAACAAACAAGGCACAGGATCTCCAACAGGTGAGTAAGCATAATGATTAAGTTGTCAGAGGTGAACCTGATCAAAAGAAATTGTGAGACAGTTACCACAGTAATAAGTCCTCACAAGGAAAGACTATCCTATCATAGGGGGTTATGAATTAACCTACATGACCCAGCTAGTTTAAATCTTATGTATACCAAATTTGACAAGTAAACTCAATACTCATATCTGTATCTTTGTTATAATAAACCCGAACCAGCGAATCATGCCGAACACAAGATCAACCACCTTCCATCTTACTCAAATGAACTCAATGACCCCTTCGAGAGTTACATAGTATAGTATTGAAATTAAACACTCTTACAAGAGTGTGAGTTGACAGCTTTTGCAAGAAATTTTCTTTCAATTAGCAAAATATTCCCTGATCAATTTAAGTTGATCAACACCTTTTTACATGAGGCACAACACGTCTTAGGTGAAGTGACCCAGTTACTCAGTGTGATAACTGTCATTGTCTCTCAATTTTGAGAACAGAGTTAGCAATAGGAGTGTCTTTTTACATGAGGAGACACCTTGATCAGAGGCCGGACTCCCCAGTTACTTAACACTAACATGCCATTGCTCTGTCAGATTTTCAATACATTTTTACCAGATACAACTATGGAACTTCATGACATAGGTTTACTCTATTTCATTGATAGAGAGCCCAGTTTCTCAATTACCAAGTCATTGCTCTGAATACATTTTTTCCTTTTAGTCAACATTTTTCAAGTTAATGTTTAAAAACAATGCTATCTCTATGTATCTCTACCAAAGAAGCCTTGATGACAAATTTTCAGGTTTCAGATAAGTGAGTCTAGAGTTTTCATGACACATGTGGTTAAAATTTATTAAAACTTAACATTCAGATATTTTTAAATCATTCAAGAGCAAATCTGAGAATACATTAAACTTATATCAGTCTGAATCAATGGTCATTCTTAAACCTGTATGATAGGAATTTCTTTTACCTTTTCAGACTAATAACATAGTACACAACTTGAATTTCTTAGACCAGTTTAATCAAAGTAGCTGAACAACTTATCATCACTAGAGCAAAAATAGATCAGTCATACCAGCTAAAGAGAATGTGAGGGATGAGGGTAAGCTGGCAGTGCAACAAATAGCAAGAGAAGAGCATCAAAGTTGTGCTGGATTAAATTCAGTAGCTGAGTCTGGAATGCAGACAGATCATCTTGTCTAGATGAGAATAGCAGAAAATCCAGGTTATCCACTAGAGAGTAGTAGAGTAATTCAAATAACTAAACAGGAGGGATTCAAGAAGTGAGGAACAAATGAATCTGACAAATCTCCCCCTGTCTAGATGCAATGAAGCTAATCATGAGCATCAATAACATCAAACATAACAAGTCAAACTCCCCCTGACTAAGTGCATGATATACAGTGAAAGTATAGCACATGGTCTTAAAATTTATGTTTAAGAAAAATTCATGCAGTTCAATCGGACGGAAAGACTACCAAAAGCATCAGGTTCATTTCAAGTTTTCAGAGGATTTCAATTAATCATGAATCAAATCAACATGAAATTCAAACCTTTCAAACTCACAGTTTTAGATGATGGAATTTAAACAGAGTGTTCAGAGCTGACCTGAAGCGTAGGATCCTGGGGTTTTCATTTTGAGTGCCTTGGCTTATTAACCCCCCTTCATTCATTCCAAGGCACACCTGCACTAAAACAATCATTTCGATCCTGCAGGAACCCAAGCCACCTTGGGTCCTGTATTACCCCAAACAGGTGTTCTAAACAATCTTTTAGCAACATTATCATCAAAATCCATCAAATGACAATTAGTCATGGAATGTCCAATTCTACCACAATATCTGCATAAGACAGCAGATTTTCTGGTCCTATGATGCATATCAACAACAGCTTCAGTGATGGGAATCGACGCCGAGCATGTACTTTTTCTTTTGCATTTATGTCCTTTTAGTTTGTGTTTATATCCTTGGGAAAGTATGTACGCAAATGTAAGGCTTTATAAGCCAATGAGTCATTCCCATGGATTGTGTGGGTTTTTATACAATTATGCATTAGGTCCAGCTGGGGGGCCCTCAACCCTTTCCCATTGGTCCATGTCACCTTGTGGGGCTGGTCAACCTTCCTAGGTGGACATCTAGAAGGGTGGGCTGGTCATATGGACACATGGGGTTAAATGGGTCAAGATTCCATGGTTGGCCACCTACCCCATTCAACCTTCTACCCTTGGTCAAGGGGGCGCCCCTCTCCCCTTATTAGTTTATTATTTTTTGTGTGTTGATGGCATGCAATCCAGACCATCCATCTCACATCCCTAGATCTAAGGGTGGAGGTTGGATTTGGTTGGAAGCATATAAAATCATGTATTTTCATGTGAAAATTAGTGAAAAATCAGAAATTTTGTTGAATGCCAAGAAGGCTCTTGCGCCCCAGCCCTCTCCCCCTGGTTTCCTCTCCTAAAACCTACAGTTCTAGAGTGTATCAATTTTCTATCTCCCCCTCTCAACCTCTGATCTTCATCTGTGCCGCCGCCGCCGTCGTTCGTGCCGCCTTCGAGCCGCCGCGGAGCCGTCTTCAAGTTTCTGTCCTGCTGGACAAAGGTGTAGTTCGTGAATTCTTTCTGCCAGACACGAGCTCAGATGGATTTTAATTTTTGAGGGTGTGTTCTTGACTTGAATCCCCACCTCCACCTAAATTTTCACGTCCAAACTCCTTCATTTAGTAATTTTCCATTTTCGTTCATTTTGCATTCCCAGATCTGTTTTGTCTCTGTCTACAGTGACAACAGCTCTGAGTTTCTCATCTCCGACCACCTTTTTGAATTTTCAAAACCCTCCCAATTTTACTGGGAGTTCTGTCCATCATCCCCTACATCCACCATTTTTCCTGATTTTTGATCTGCCTTCTATCTATTTTTCAAAATTAGTGTTCTATCTCTGCTACAGTGCCTTTATTCAGATTCCAGATCCGACCCACTGTTAGTGAAAATATCCTATCAATTCGCAGCCACATCCAAACTTGTCCAAACCTATTTTTCCATCTTCCTAGCTCAATTTCCTACACCTTTTATGAAGACCTCAAGAGCTGAATCGGACATCTACCCTGCGGTCAATGACAGTTCTCAGAGGATAGCCCTGCAGATCTGAGAGTTAAGCCACTATACAACAGCAACCTTAAAAATTCGCCAATTGGAAGTTCAGGCTTTTTTATTTTTATGTAATCACATAGCGTTGAAGCCCTTCGAAGCAGCTTTCCAACGGCGCCAGTTTCGTTGCATTCCGACGTCGGGGCTGATCGCAGCGTCCGTTCTCGCCGGAGCGCGCGTCGGAAAACAGAATCGGCAGATCCGTGGCCGGCCATTCCGACCGGTGCCGAACGGAGCCGCCTGGCCTCCGGCCGGCGAACCAGCGTGCCGCCAGCCCAGAGAACACTTCCACAAGTGTCCCCACCACAGTGGTGACATCGGGTCATGCACGGTCCCTCCGGACAGCACGTGGGCCCCACCGTCACGTGTTCGGGTGCTGCCGAATCAACGCGAGAAGTCGCCCGTCAACCCGAATTCGGTCCTCCCGGACCCCATTGTATAGCCCTTTACCTGCGTGGAGTGGGCAGTGACTTGTATTGCCGTAATATTGTGTAGTATTGTTCCGGGAGTACGAGTTTCGGCCGGGACCGTCTTCCCCACGCCGAGCGCGTGGAGGTATCGTATTCGCTCCTTGCTTGGCATTTCGCTTATTTTCATATATGCTTTATATGCCGCTGCTAGAGAGCATGTTTTAGGACCTATCTTGCTATATATTTTCATATCACCGCTGCTGCGAGAGAGAACGTGACCGTCCCGTGACCCGATCCGGGCACACGAGAGAGCCGACCACCCTAGCTCACTGCCGGTTTCTCAATCGTGCACGTCCGACGCTTCCCTCGTTAAGGGACAATCGCGAGCTTGTCGTGTCCGTGGTCTCGTCCCGCATCAATTTGGTATCAGAGCGTGGTTGAGTCTAGGGTGTCAAAAAAAAGTGTTATTTACGTCTAGTCATTAGTCATTGTCTAAGTCGTGTTTAGGGTCATCATTGTTATAAAACAAAAAAGTGTCTTTTGGGTCGCATTTGCATACCATTAGTCGGTATATAAAAAGGTGTTGTCTGAACGTTAGGCTACGCCTATCGGGAAGGCCGCACACTTGCGCGAGTGATCTTTGGATCGATTACCTCCGCCCCGTACCGAGTCTTGGTGTCTTGTCCTTAGTATGCATGCGTCCCAACCTTTGCATTAGTCAGTCTAGTGTCTTGTCTCCATGTGTATGCATGTCCATGTCCGCTATCCATGGCCGTTTCCCAAGGCCATGCGTCCAAGTGGTCATCTCTGGTGGCCCAAGCCAAGGCCTTCCTAGCCCGACCCTATATCGTTTCTAACGCCACTCTACCTAATGGGTCCACAACGGAACTCCATTTCACCGATAGGGAGTCGGATAATTGGGTTGCTTTTGATATCGTGGAGTCTCTCTCCAAGACAGGCGAGATTGTCCGTGATGGTGATTTTGCTTGTGTTGAGTTCTATAGGAAGGTCGGCTCCGTTCTTTACACCGATGGTGCATGGTGCAGTATCGGCACACTTGCTGGTCCATGCATTATTTTAGGGCAAACGTGGTTAGGAGAAAGAAAGGCTAATCTTTACTGGGGCAAAAGGACTTGCACCTTATACCCACCTTACCTACCTGGCAAGATCATCCTTAAGGATAGGGCTCAATCGAGCACCCTCGTCTTTCCCGCCACCCAACCCCGGTGGCCCACTCCACCTTCGGATTCATGCTTGCCACCTCTCCTGGAGCCCACCCCTCTAGCCACCCATCATGGGAGCCACCCTCCCTTCGAGGAGCCACATTTATAGGATGTCCATCCCGAGCCACCCGTGTTTCTTACGGGTACGCTATACATAGCCGAGCCACTTCTTAGTTGGCTCAAGGATGGCTTGGTCCCACGTCCTTACCCTTCTATGGACCCCACCTTACCTATAGTGCCCTTCAACTCCTTCCACACTACCTTTCGGTCTAGTCATCATATTGATACATTGGATGACCTTATTATGGGATTAGACACGCAATGGAAGTTGACGCACCTACTGGCCCGAGGCTTTGACCAACCCGCTAGTCTTAGCTTCACCCATCCGGCCTTCGGGTCCATTACCTCCAAGTGCACCATGGGGTGTATCACCACGGAGATTCTTCTATTCCTCCCGATGCCGGCCGAGTCCGACTTCATTCCCTTTTGCCCAAGGGAGGAATCCTATTTTCTACACATGTCCGTCGTCCCACCGATCATAATGTATGATGGTGACTATGAATTCCAATCTTGGGACCATGTCATGTTGGAACCCATATCACGGGGTCATACCTTCTTCGACCCTTTTTCTAGTGAACCTCCCGAGCTACCATCTTCACTCCACTTCCTCCGCGGAGTTCACTATCATGCCTTTTCCACTCGGGCCAAACAACCTCCACATAGCCATAGGTCCGAACCATCATTCGGGGGTGAGGAAGACTTTGGTTTCCCCGATCCCTCTAAACCACCCGCACCTCCCGGACTTCCCGCATCCAAGCCCAATGTCCATGATTGGTGCATCGTAGTATGTCTAGGAGTTCCCCATGACGTCAACCTCCGGTTACGTCAAATGCATGCATGGCACACATTCGGGTGTCCTGGTCCGCCGTCACCCATGTACGAGTCGGACTAACATTAGGTGTGTCTAGGGTCATAGATGAGTCAGTGTGTTTTCCTTGTGTGGTTTGTTTATGTGGTGTGTTTTGAGTCGATTGTTTGTGTGGTTTGCATACGTGTGTTAGTGCTTGGTGAGTCTGCATGTGTCTTGTGCAAGCTCGTTGTCGTTCTCTTATGAGTAAGAAGCGATTGGACTCACTCGATGAGTATGGGATCGGTTCTATATCTACACCCGGATCTAGTCACCTACAGGGACTCAGCGGTGATTCCTAGTGAGTCTTTGAGCCGCCACTTCCCCTTTGAGAGTGCCCCCACCCGGAGTGTCCACCTCTAGCCCATAGCAGCTTGTGCATATCGAGTATATATGGAATGAGCAGGTGACGGTCACTTGGAGTGGAGCATACCCGCGCTACTTGGCACGGTGATGGATCCGCCGGAGTACTCGAGCATCCTTACCCCTACTCGACGGGGTCGAGTTCCTCCCACCCGGGGAGAGTTGATGGGAATCGACGCCGAGCATGTACTTTTTCTTTTACATTTATGTCGTTTTAGTTTTTGTTTATATCCTTGGGAAAGTATGTACGCAAATGTAATGCTTTATAAGCCAATGAGTCATTCCCATGGATTGTGTAAGTTTTTATACAATTATGCAGTAGGTCCAGCTGGGGGGCCCTCAGCCCTTTCCCATTGGTCCATGTCACCTTGTGGGGCTGGTCAACCTTCCTAGGTGGACATCTAGAAGGGTGGGCTGGTCATATGGACACATGGGGTTAAATGGGTCAAGATTTCATGGTTGGCCACCTACCCCATTCAACCTTCTACCCTTGGTCAAGGGGGCGCCCCTCTCCCCTTATTAGTTTATTATTTTTTGTGTGTTGATGGCATGCAATCCAGACCATCCATCTCACATCCCTAGATCTAAGGGTGGAGGTTGGATTTGGTTGGAAGCATATAAAATCGTGTATTTTCATGTGAAAATTAGTGAAAAATCAGAAATTTTGTTGAATGCCAAGAAGGCTCTTGCGCCCCAGCCCTCTCCCCCTGGTTTCCTCTCCTAAAACCTACAGTTCTAGAGTGTATCAATTTTCTATCTCCCCCTCTCAACCTCTGATCTTCATCTGTGCCGCCGCCGCCGTCGTTCGTGCCGCCTTCGAGCCGCCGCGGAGCCGTCTTCAAGTTTCTGTCCTGCTGGACAAAGGTGTAGTTCGTGAATTCTTTCTGCCAGACACGAGCTCAGATGGATTTTAATTTTTGAGGGTGTGTTCTTGACTTGAATCCCCACCTCCACCTAAATTTTCACGTCCAAACTCCTTCATTTAGTAATTTTCCATTTTCATTCATTTTGCATTCCCAGATCTATTTTGTCTCTGTCTACAGTGACAACAGCTCTGAGTTTCTCATCTCCGACCACCTTTTTGAATTTGCAAAACCCTCCCAATTTTACTGGGAGTTCTGTCCATCATCCCCTACATCCACCATTTTTCCTGATTTTTGATCTACCCTCTATCCATTTTTCAAAATTCGTGTTCTATCTCTGCTACAGTGCCTTTAGTCAGATTCCAGATCCGACCCACTGTTAGTGAAAAAATCCTATCAATTCGTAGCCACATCCAAACTTTTCCAAACTAGTTTTTCCGTCTTCCTAACTCAATTTCCTACACCTTTGATGAAGACCTCAAGAGCTGAATCGGACATCTACCCTACGGTCAATGACAGTTCTCAGAGGACAGCCCTACAGATCTGAGAGTTAAGCCACTGTACAACAGCAACCTTAAAAATTCGCCAATTGGAAGTTCAAGCTTTGTTATTTTTCTGTAATCATAGAGAGTTGAAGCCCTTCGAAGCAGCTTTCCAACGGCGCCCGTTTCGTCGCATTCCGACGTCGGGGCTGATCGCAGCGTCCGTTCGCGCCGGAGAGCACGCCGGAAAACAGAACCGACAGATCCGTGGCCGGTCATTCTGACCGGTGCCGAACGGAGCCGCCTAGCCTCCGGCCGGCGAACCAGCGTGCCGCCAGGCCAGGGAACACTTCCACAAGTGTCTCCACCACAGTGGTGACACCGGGTCCCGCACGGTCCCTCCGGAAAGCACGTAGGCCCCACCGTCATGTGTTCGAGTGCTGCTGAATCAACGCGAGAAGCCGCCCGTCAACCCGAATTCGGTCCTCCCGGACTCCATTGTGTAGCCCTTTACCTCCCTGCGTGGAGTGGGCAGCGACTTGTATTGCTGTAATATTGTGTAGTATTGTTCCGGGAGTACGAGTTTCGACCGGGACCGTCTTCCCCACGCCGAGCGCGTGGAGGTATCGCATTCGCTCCTTGCTTGGCATTTCGCTTATTTTCATATATGCTTTATATGCCGCTGCTAGAGAGCATGTTTTAGGACCTAGCTTGCTATATATTTTCATATCACCGCTGCTGCGAGAGAGAACGTGACCGTCCCGTGACCCGATCCGGGCACACGAGAGAGCCAACCACCCTAGCTCACTGCCGGTTTTTCAACCGTGCACGTCCGACGCTTCCCTCGTTAAGGGACAATCGCGAGCTTGTCGTGTCCGTGGTCTCGTCCCGCATCATTGAGACCTATGAATGTGAGCATGGAGTTTCCTACTATTCACATGGACATTCTATTTCTTATTGTCTGACAACCAACATTCCGCAGACTTGTGACCTGACTTGCCACAGTTAAAACATGAAAAATTCACAGGTCTTTTGGCAGAGAATTTAAAAAAATTGTCATTAACATGGCCTCTTTGGGCATGCCAACAGTCCTTGACTATATGGCCATACTTCCCACACTCGAAGCACCTTAGGTGCTTGCGTCTTAAGTCATTGTTTCCCCATGAAGACCCAAACCCGCACTCAACAGCTTTATGACCACGTTTGTTACAGTTATAACAGATGATGTGTTGGTTTGAAGCAAACTTGTTTCTTTTGGGGTCATGATGATGATTTGTAAAAGATTTATCATGCATCATATCATCATTTCTCATTACACTGCAGTCATCCATATAATGACCGTGTCTACCACAGTAATGACATGACACCTGTGATTTCCTGGCGGCATGGCTACTAACAGACTGACTAGATGCATGCGAATGAGTAAATGAGGCATGAGCAGTGTGCATTGACCCATCAAATTCAACAGAGCTAGTAGATTTTAGGGCATGAACAAGAACAATCTTTACCTCCTTCGTTTGACCCTTCTTCTTCAATTTCTGATTATTCTTAACAATTTTTGTTTGTTTTTCATTTTTCTGGACCTTGAACTGAAATACAGATGATGAAGGTGATTTCTGCTTTTTATTTTATTTTGGGGATTGATTTGTGGTACCGGCTACATAAGAGTTTTGCATGAAAGTGGTGTATAGCTGGTTTCTAATAGTTTACTTAACATCATAACTTCAATTTATCCCCTTTCTTGAGTTATCATCCTCACCTTTCATGACAGCTTTCAATTTTCTTTTATTTTTAGCAGACTCGGATGCTGAGTTTTCCAGATCATGAATTTTATTTTCCAAAGAAGTAATGTGAAGTTCATAACTGGCTATCTCCTGTTCACTGCAATTAACGCATTCGCTTAGAACTTTGTTTGCAATTTTATACTTCTCAATTTCTTTTTCCAGATTGCTCAAAATTTTTGATTCTTCATCACAGATAATTTTTCCTTTTTCTACGGTGAGAAGTTTTTCGAACATATCAGTGTTTAACCATTTTAATTTTTCAATTTCAGCTTTCAGTTCAATATTTTCTTTGGTCAGCTTCTTAATTTCTTCACCACTGGATACAGACTCTAGTCTTTCAATTAATTCTTCTTCTCTTTCCTCCACTTTAATTTTCTCAGCAAGCAGATTTCTGTGATCCTCTTTAGATGAAGCAATCAGTTTATTCAGCCATTCATTCTGACCATAAAGATCTTCATTGCATTCTTTTAGCAGAGAACAAGTACTGCAAGCAGATTTTTCAATTGAGATATGTGAATTTTCCTTGTTAAAATCTTTTATTCTATCAGGAAGATTTTTATTGTTCTCATGTAATTCACTGTTCTCAACTCTCAATTTTTTCATTTCGGAATTAATCTTTTCCAACTCTTCCAGTTTCATCAGATATTCATCATTTTTTATCTTCAGCTGGTTTTCCAATTTTGAAACGTCATTAGCAAATTTTTGATTTTCATTTTTCAATAGACATATTTGTTTCATGTTGGAGTGAACTTCAGACAGACAAGCATCATATGATTGATTTATTTTTAAGCAATTTTCACATGATAAACTAAAATCATTTTTATCAATTTTCTTTTTCATCTTCTTATGTTGTTTTCTTAAATGGTCATGAGACTCAAGCAACTCATGATATGCAGCAATCCAATCATCCAGGGTATAGTTCTCGAATATATTTACCTGATTATCATCATGTTCTTCATCTTGATTGTTGCTATGTTCACTTCCTTGAGCCATCATGCATCAGTTATCATTTTTGCAGCTGCCATCCTTCAGTTTGTTCAACATTTCTCTGGCAGACCTGCAAGATGAGACACATGAGATTAGTGCTCTGTCAATTGACGCTTTTATCAAGTTCAATGCTCTGGAATTGATGGAGTTTTTCAATTTATCCTTCTCGGTCCATTTGGATTTATCTCTTGAAAATTTGTGTGGACCGTGAGTCATTATCTTCCAAAGATCAGGATCGGTTGTCCTTACATACCGATGCAACTTTTCCAGCCACATATCATAATCATCACCCTTGAAGATCGATGGATAAGCCATCGAGAAATGACTTGATCAATTGAAGGAGATGAGAAATGCATCGGAATCAACAGAGGTACAGCAAGACACCAACTCAGTGAGACTGAAGCACCGAAAATAACAAAACCAGACCCACTCTGAAATGCACCACGGAAGTAGCATGATCCTCTGTAGATCGTTGGATCTGAATGCATAGAGACCCGCTTTGATACCAATTGATAGGTGAGCTAGGCCCGGATTCATAGGGGGGGAATGAATCCCTCTTATAAAATTTTCAATCAATTAAAAATTACTAATTACGCCCAGTTAAAACTTGTGGAAAGGCAAAGACGCGGAAGCAATATGGGCAAGTAATTAGCACGAACTGGATGCTCACTACGAAGGATGAGAAGATGACAGACAAACAAAATTTTAGAACTCTACAGAATAGACTGATAATAAGACCAGACTTCACCAAACTCACACCAGACCTAAATCAAACGTGCGGTATGCAAATGGAACACTCGCTATATTGGAAGAACAAATTAATCGGCCTAAACATACATCTAGCGAGAGCAGATGAGACAATCAAATCACAGTGCACAAGGCAATTTTAAGGTGTTCAATCTGTAACCCGTAAACCTACGTCCACCCCACACTCCAACTAGAGTGTGGCTTCCGCTGATACACATCTTGACGGCTGGGCCTCGCAGCTTGCCTACATCCGCTGACAAACAGCTTGAATAGCTGGGCATTACAGCTTCGCCAACTGCTGACTCACAGCTTGACCCGCTGGGCGTTACAGCTTAGCCAACCAGAGGATACAACACCTCTGCAACCGCTGTGGCTTATAGCTTAACCCGTCCAGAGGAATCCTCCTCTGCCCATTGAGCATCACAGCTTGCTCTGCTGACAAATAGCTTGAAAGAAAAGTAAAATGAAAACAGACGATAAGAAGCAACAGCGGCTGAAAGCTGTAAACAATGAAGTGCAGATGTGGCTGTCAAAAAGCTGACTAGCCTTGATTTGATCCATGGTCCAGTAGAGCAAATCTTCTGTGAACTTCTTCTTCTCTTTGATCTCTCTCTCTCTCTCTTTTTCTTTCTTCTTCTTCTTCGATCTTTTCTTCTCTGCTACTCTCTCTCTCTCTTTTTCTTAGTTGAACTCTCTCTTCTTCTGCTCTCCGATAATTCTTCTTCATCTTGCCGGGAATAGACCTTCTTGACTTGCAGAAGGGTGGCTTATATACTTCCTCAGACTGAAGATCCGTGCTCATGCCCTAGGCGTGTGGAGATAGCACTCCCGCCTGGAAGCTTCAGGAGACTCTTTCCACTTGTCAGAATCTGGATGAATTAGGATCCAGGTGGCAACATCTATGAATGAGGATCGTCATTGGATCACGTGCCCTTCTTAAGGAACACGAGCTATTGACCTGTTGCATAAGTGACTTTCAGTTAAGTAGAAAAGATGCACATACTTCATAGTGCGTATATGAATCTAAGCACATACCATAAAATTCTATATGCACATATGCACAGACCATAATATAGCACCATGTATGGACCTGGGATGCATTAGGCTAAGCATGCATATACTTGAACAGAAACAAGTATAAACTTAGGCTAGCAGGGACAAATAGGCATCGACTCTTGTATGCATGCAACCCAACTAGCATTGACCTTAATGCAGTCAAACACACGATAGCACAGACATTGTATTTGATAAGCAGGAACCTACACCGAGAATGAATGTCCAAACAGAGTAGTGCACTGACTTTGATGAATCATGCACGGACTTGATATGAGTGTAGAGCTAAGAGATGCACAGACTACGTGTGTGCATAAGCAATGAATGCACCGACTTGGTGTGTGCAAAGTGCAGACACTTCACGGACGTAAAATGCCAAAACCTATCTTGCACATACTTTATGCAATCATGCACTGACATCATTTTGCATATGTAAGATGTGCACGAACTTTGGGTATGCACGATATAAAAAGACGCACAAACATGCCACCGAAGAATGTACAGACTTTGTGTGCATGGTACAAAAGTTGCACCATCTTGATGGAGAATATATGCAAAGTATGCACAGACTTATATGCTCGCAACAACTAGAGTTGCACAGGCCTGGTTAGTACATGGTAAACTTGCACCGACTATGAAATTGCATGAAAAGCAATTTGCACCGAGTTCGATTTCACACAGGCCAAATGTGCACCAACTTTTCTCTATGCATGTGACAGAAAACATGCACCGATATTGTTCATGCAAGAAAACATGCACCGAGTATGTATGCTCATGTAAAACCTGCATCGACTATGTATGTTCGCAGCGCAGCCAAAAACATGCACCGAGTATGGTTTGGCTTAAACAAAGTATGCACCGAGTGTGTATGCCTTAGACACAAACAAGACACTAAGTGAAATGCAGACTAGCACCGACTTGACATGAGCGAAAGGAAGAACATGCACCGACTTATGGCCACCATGAAACACAATTATGATATGCATAGGCCCAGACAATTAACCCTGCACTGACTTAAGCAATGCACTGACTCAGTCGCGTGCAGCAACAAAGCTTGCATCGACTTTGTGTATGCATGCACGAGCTTAACGACATGTGAGCAACCTTGCACAGACTTAGCTTTGTTTATGATGAAAGAATGCACCAAGAAGACATGCAGTTTAATAGTTCGTTATGTTGCTATCATCAAAACAATGTGGTGACTCATTATGTTGCTATCATCAAAACATCACACCATCATTAGTGCACAAGGGACACAACAGCAGTAAGGGTGGGGGTGGCGGTAGGGATAGTGGGAATGGTGATGCGGGCAATGAAGGAAATGGAGGTGAAGATGGTGAAAGTGGTGGTGAGGCGGAAGAATTGGAGGGCCATGACGCCCACCTTCAACGTATCGACACGACGTGGCTAGCGGCGTCGGGAGTAGAAGCGGTGGTGGAAATGGAGAAAGAAGAAGTGGGAGCACTAGCCTGAGCAGAGGCTTGGGTTGGTGGAGGTTGTGGAGGTTGAGTAGGAGATGGTGAAGGTGAGGGGGTAGGTGGAGATGAAGAGGGTGATGAGGTAGGCAACGAGGTGGACAAAAGTATAGGAGAGGGAACAGGTGATGGAGTAGGTGACGGAGCGGGTGCAATGCCAGATAAAGAATCACAGGGGTGCCCCTGGTCTTATAGCGGAGACGGCTGCCTGGGCGGCGAATGCTGCTGTTGCTGCTGCTGCTTATTGCGGAGATGTAAAATAGTTTCATGCATGGCGGCCTAATCGATCATCTTCTTGCCTTCTAACTCATAAACTAGCTCCTAAAACTCAGGGCAATCCTCAACCAAATGCCCCTGCTGGTGGTGAAATTCGTAAAATTGGAGCAAATCTCCGACCGCGGGTTGGCAAGGTATGACCAGAGGGAGTTGCAATGCGTGAGTAGCCATCAAAGCCCTAAAAATGTCTGTAAAAGACTCCGACAATGACGGAGAAGGAGCCCGCTTCGGGCAAGGTGGATGCCGAGAGGTATAAGAATGTAATGGAGATGGGAGTGGAGAAGGAAGCGGGGGTTGCATAGGCAATGGCGCATGGCTAAGGGAGGGATTAGATAATGGCGCATACAGAGTGGGATGAGGAGGTATGTAGTGGACGACATCCACCTGCTCGTGATGTGATGTTTCCTTGACCGGAGGTGGAGACGCATGCAGATATGAAACAGCGGAGGGCTAACTGTGGATGGCGGTAGGTTGACTCATGGAGGGTTGATACGTGGAGGTATATGGGTATGTGGGAGTGGAAGGCCGACTCATGGAAGGACATGTGGTGGAGGGCTGACTGATGGGAGATGATGGATAGGAGGCGTATGTGGGCGTAGAAGGTGGAGCGGACTCGGGGTCAAGGAAACCTAAAAGTTGTTGGCGGATGAAGCGGGCTCGGCTATAAAGCTGTTTCCATAAGGTGATATCGTTCAAGGCTAAGATAAAGCGGTACTCGGGTGTTGCATTAGAAATGATCATTTTGATTTGCTCTCCCCCCAGAATATGCCCCGGGACTTGAGCGGCCAAGCGACGCCAGCAGTCGACGAAGGTAGAGAATCCTCATCGGGCTTCATCTTCTCATGGGCCAGATAAACCAAGGAATATTTGGGCCCAACCTGGTCCTGATATTGCTGAAGAAATTTCTCTTGAACGGCTTGAAAATTCACCACTTGATCTTGCGACAATGCAAAGAACCAATCCCGAGCCGGGCCTTTTAGAGACAGACCAAATAGATTTGCCATCAAATGTTGGTCATGTCAGAATTGGGCCGACTCATAAAGAAACTCCTTCAAGTGCACGTAGGGGTCACCGGCTCCACCATAGAGGCGATATGCGGGAATTTGTGAATGCGGTGGAAGATGAAGACCTTGGAAGGCAAACGGGACACTCAAAGAAGATTTGGGATCAATTTGACGTTGAAGTTCATCAAGCTGGCGTTGGGTTTGAGTAATCATCTCCTCGATGGGGAAGATCGGGAATGATACAAGCCAGCATGAGCAAGAGATTGTGAATTTGGACCAGAATTATGGTATTGGGCCGGATAAGGGGATCCGGACTGAAAAGAATGAAAGCCCATTCTGGGAATGGTAGGATATATGGGCCTAGAAGGATCATGAATGTGGGAATAAGGACTGATTGGGCCAGCAGCAACATGGGACCCATTAAGAGAATAAGAGGGCCCGTTAAAGGAAGGGGGCCCACTAAGAGTAGAAGAGGGAGGCCCGTTATGAGAATAAGGCCCATTAAGATGACTAGCAATAAATTTTTGGGCCTGAGCTGGGACCGTTTGGCAAGCAAGAGATGATAGGTGGGCCATGAGATTTGCTTGCGGGTCGGAAGGGCCACGAGAAGATGGGCCCGCGTGGGAAGAGGAATCCACGCGGGAATAGGAAGATGGGGAAGACGAAGGGTAATATATAGAAGAAAAATGGCACTCCATGAGGGCTAATGGAGACTTTATATAGGGAAATACAATGAGGGTAGTAAGGGCTCAAAGATCAAGGAGGGGACCGACTCAATAATGCAAAGGAAAAAAAAGAAAAGAAACCTAGGACAATGAGACTAGACAAATAGACACACAGAATGGACCAGCCTAAATGGGCCTAACAACAAAACCTATATGGATGATGTGGGATGCAACACAAAACAACAAAAGTGGGCTTAGACAAGCCCAAACAACACAAACAATACGAAGGATCTCACCCAAGTCAAACAAGTTAATATGATGGGAAGTATTTTATTGTCAAAATTTTGGGTGGGCCTTTTAATGATTTGAATCGAGATTAATTCCCTCAAGATAGGTATCCTATTGGGAATAAGGTCCAAACTTTGGGTTGACTAAGGTTAACTCCTTTACAACATATGCAAATGCAAGCCTAAGGGGTGGAAAGTTACAACCGGCCCGGCATCCGTGTGGGAATCCACGGCTCGCGGGGACTTGCGGAGGTCTCGGATAAGTTCACCTAGTCGAGCCCAAGGAATATGGGAGCGAGAGGATCACTTACCGAGGGGAATGCAACTACAATATGTAAATATGCATGATCCTATGTGCACCGAAGTGCATGCAATTTCTAACCTAAGTCTAACAAATCAAAGCAATGATAAAACTATGCAAACATCACAAAAATGTATGAAAAATGCAAAACTATATGAATAAATATAATGCAAGGCCAGAAATAGGGACAACTAGGCACTAAAAGATAGGAGAAACCATAAAAGAATAACGTACCTTTGTGTTTGCCCTTGAACCTGTATGGATATTTTATGCACAAAATGTTAAAATGATGATAATATTTAACTAGGCAAATGTGACCTAAATGATGAAAATAAACTATGGATGGAAAGATAATACAAAGGTCTACACAATTGGCCCAAGAACAGGGCAATCCGACCTCGGGAGGCCAATTAAATCGTCCAAGAAAGATGACCCCGTGAACCTGTGCGCAGACCGCATGCAAACTAAATGCAAAAAATGTAAAAATGGAGACACTTTTTAAATATGCAAATGACGTCCAAATGATGCAAACTTTATATGTATGGAAAGACAATACAAAGGAAAATGCAACGCAATAAAAATCAGGCCAATCCGACGTCAGGAGATAAAGTTATGGCCGAATGAATAAGGCCCCTGTGAATAGAAATCCTGCCCGGCCAGAACCAAGAAAAGGTCACCTAGATGACCGTTTTTAGCATGTAGGCGGTCTACTGGATGACCGCCTAGGTCCTGGGTGGTCAGGGGAGGACCGTTTACAACACTAGAGGGTTGGGGTGGTCCTGGAAAGGCCGTTTAAAGGGCTAGGCGGCCCTACGATAGACCATGTATCCCTAACAGACCCGGGAACAGATAGAACGATGGAAAATGTAGAAAAGACTACCCAAACATGCATGAACACCCACCCAACATGCAAGACACTAAAAATACAACGTGATGGACACTAGGTGTCCCACCGTGATCGCCAAAAAATAGTAGGATGTAAATGTGATCTACCCCGCCCCGAACTAAACAATATAAGCATGCATATAAACATGAATTTGCATGAAACGAAAAGGGGCGATGAAGAATAGAGAACTAATCGTGATCGCCATCGAGGACGTACAACACCAAAAAGATGAAGGATTAAGATGGCGCCATGTACCTTGGAAAATATGGAGGAAGACGCAGCCTAACGGGAAGCTGCTATAACGTGTGATCGCGCTTGAGAAGGGACGTGAGAACCGATGTGGGTGACACCTCCTCACCTCCTAGCCGGCTAGAAAGCAAGGGCCTCACGTTCTATCAGCAATCTTCTGTAAAACAAAGCCACAAACATAAGAGAAAACCCATTAAAAACATTAGTGTAGCATATGCCCCGAAAAGATAAAATAGGGTAAAAGAAAGGGGGAGAACACACCGGGGGAGGGTTTTTAACCCCTATAAACGGGTGTAAAAGAAAGGTGGGAGTGTTGTGCATGCATAGGATTTGACATCACGAAATTTGATGGAGATAATAAAGAGAAAAGTGTTGTGCAAAATAGAGAAAAATTCAAAAATGTGTAGAAACAGTGCTATTTGTGATGATTTTGAAAAAGTGGGAGATGAGAACTAAGGATAGGAGTGATGAAAATGAGCCCAAAGAGATGAAAATCAAAGTTAATACTTCCCTCTTCGAAGTGGAGTTGAAGGTATGAGTCGACGATCCGGCATGACTTCGCCCCAAGTCGAAGAAAAGCACCCAGTCGCGCAGGTGAATTAGGCAGGTTTATATAGAGAAATGCTGGAATCTAGAACTTTCTGCTGCGATTTCAGAGCATAGAGTCAAACAAATCTTGAGATCTATGGATCAATCTCGAGATAATAGATAGGATAAGAGCTAGGAACAAACGAGACTCTTTTTGGTGGAAGGACCTAGAAGATAGAGTCCTTGGAAGGTGGCCCCGGAGCCCATTCTGGAAGAGTTTGTGTTGCACGAAATGCGTAAATCCAGATATTACGGCCAAGGTTCCTGGAGATTCGGTCCATGAAAAATTGTGCTATATTTACCAAATTCAAGATAATACAAAGAGAAAGACACAGACACAAATAGGGCTCAATTTCGTGGAGTATTCTAGAAGATAGAGCCCTAACAAGGAGGCCATGTTGCACAAAAATCGGCCTTAGAGTCCAGTGGCGAAGAAGATAGAGTTCAGGATCTTGTGGACTCTCTGTCATAGAGATGGTCTATCGAGCGGCCGTTTTTGGTAAGAAACGGTCATAACTGCACCGCCTTTATCATGAAGAACAGTGTCGTTGGCGAGCACGGTAGTTTGGTCCAAAACAGGCTAAAAACGGTCTAGCAGTAGACCATTTATTAAATGGGGCGGTCTAACTGTAGACCATCTTATGAAAAGGGTCCTCTGGGTGACCACTTACTGGTTAAAAATGGTCCTCTGGGTGACATTCTTCTGAAAACGGTCCTCTGGGTGACCACTTACTGTTAAAAACGGTCCTCTGGGTGACCTTCTTCTGAAAACGGTCCTCTGGGTGACCACTTATTGGGTAAAGGCAGCATAGTGTGAAAATCAGAGAATATCTTGAAAACGGTGCAAATCTAGTGAAAGGCGTAGAAGAAGAACTTGTAGGAAATTGAAAAATGAACAACTTTCATGAAGAGAGTAAGATGAAAAGATGATCAGGCGAGAGAGAAAATGGGGAGAGAACAGAGAAAAATGCTGGGACATGAAAACGGTGGAGAACTGGCTGATGGTGTAGAAGAAGAAAATGTAGGGCTTTAAAGATGAAACTACTTTGGTGAAGGACACTTAATGAATACAGGAATGGAAGGTGATGAAAAAAGACCATTTTTCAAGACTGTGTAGCGAAAGGGGCCGAATGCTTGAGGGAAGTCGACCTAAATGGGCCGTAAGTCGACTTGGACGGTCGGAAGTGGATAAGATAAGCTCCAAGACTCTAAGAAATCATGATCTCCATGGCTCAAAGAGAATGGAATAATGAAATGGGCTCGAAATCTATCCAAGGAAGGTTCCAAAATAATGGATAATTCGAGACATCAAAAATGATGAATAAGAGAAATAACGTAACTTGCGGGCTAAAAACGGGTGTCAACAGCCCCCTCACCCGGATGGCCTACCGAAGGAGCGTCTTGCTTAATAGAAGCCTGCTTAGCCAGCTCTGTAGTAAGGATCACGGGTGAATGAACTTCAGGAGTATGCTGACTTTATGGAATTATCTCCTGCTCAGCAGAAGTGCCCTCGGTTGGGTCAACAACAGGAGAAGGCGATCTGATCTCGGTTGAAGCTAAAATGAGGAGCACTCATGTAAGCCCAAGGCATGATAAATTATGGGATCCCCTGAGGATAGACTACAAATTACCTTCTATCTCATGGTTAGGCGTGGTAGAAGGCAGATTTTCATTGAGGGGAGCTATGGGCACCTCGTCTCCTCTTTCTTCAGCTCCCATAGGGGTGGCAGCCTCTTGTGCAACCATTGCAACTGAAGTTGCAGCAACTGTAAAATAAGAATTAGCCTATGCGACCAAAGTAGAGGAGGGGTGTAGAATGAAAGATATACCCTAGGTTGCACGCGCCGGTGCATGGGAAGCCTCAAACTCTTCAAACGAAAGCACGACTGGAGGAACAACTGTCGGTTCCAGGTCTATGGTCTTCTTACGGCGGGCCCGCTTCGCTCGAGTGACCGCCTCCCTTACTTGAGACCTCGTTTGCTTGCGCGAGTCACCAGGAGGCAAAGGTGTCGTGGTCGGAGCCACCTCCGAGGCTTCAAAATATGTTGGCTTCTGAGCCTTTATAATCAGCTCCCTAAAGTGCTTGGTCTCCTATAAAGTGAGCCGAACTACACATACACAAGGGTGAAGAAGTGTAATATCCCGATTTATTAACAAATAAAAATTTCTAGAAAATTTATAAGAAATTAATTAGAAAATCCTTAATAAATAGATAAGTTAAATTTCGACTATTTCGTAAAAATCTGGGAAATTTAGAATCTTGTAGAGGATAAAATGTTTAATAATAGTGTCTTCTGTGACTGACCCAAATAAAATCCATAGTTAGGCCAAATTAACTGATTAAGGCCCAAATCCACACTTAATCTAATTGGACCTTAAAACGTGAAATTTGAGCCCAATACCTGATCATTTAGGCTGAGACCGGATCCAAATGGAAGGCTAGGATGAGAGGATCATTTCCCCTCTTAGTTCTCCCCGAAACCCTAACCCTAGAAAGTGAATTTTGGATGAGAAGGCGGCAATAAACCCTATCCGTGCGGTTCGCGCACGTCCAACTTGATTGGACTCACCACTAGAAAAAGCGGGAATACCGACGGATATTTCAGACGGATATTTTCCGTCTTAAAATCCGTCTGTATTTGTGACGGATTAGATTCCGTCACAAATTCCATCTCTATTAAGGACATACTATACTCTCTCTAAAGATCCGTTTATAATTATAGACGGAATATTTTTCGTCTTTATATACGTCGCAAATTTGGGACGGATATTCAGACGGAAATATTCCGTCTGAAATTTCAGACGGAAATATTCTGTCTGAAATTTCAGACGGAAATAAGTTCCGTCCATATTTCCGTCGCAAAATTCCCCCTTTCCCGCCACCGTCGACCCCTCCCTCCCACCCCTTCCACCCGGCCCCATTTCCACCCCCCCACTCTCCCTCTCACTCTCTCCTTCTCCTCTGCCCTCTGCTTGCGGTCGTCGCCGCCGGAGCCGCCGTCCTCGCCATCACCGGAGGCCCCACCATCCTCGCCGTCGCCGCCATTCGCCAACCTCCCTCCCTCTCACAGTCATGGTCACCGTCGCCGCCATCATCCTCTTCTCACGGTCGCCGTCGCCGCCAGCCTCCTCCCATCATCGCCGTCGTCGTCGCCAGTAAGTGGTCTCCCGATCCTGTTCCCCTCCCTCACTTAATCCCTCTCCCTCTCCCGATCCTGTTCCCCCTCACTCAATCCCTCTCCATCTCCCCTGTCCGGCTCCCTCACTCCCTCTCCCCTCTCCCGCTCCCTCACTCCCTCTGGCCGCCCTCCCCCACCCCCTCCACCGCCCTCTCTTCCCCTGTTCGTGGCCCCCCTCCCCCTCGCACACACACACACACACGCACACACAGACACAAACACACGCACACATCTCAGCTGTAACAGAATAACTGTAGATGAAGGGTGACTGTTATAAGCCGTTAGCTAATGTCTGTAACAGGGTTGTTATATTAGTGGCAATTTTGTGTTTCTTTTAGTAATTTTGATAGCAAGAAATATATGGGATGAGGTGGCACAATATCCACCTGTAATATGTAAACAGAAATTGGCTACGAGTCTTATAAAAGGAGATGGTCTGATCAGAAGAAGGATCATGACCTTTATACCAACCTGTTATGCTTTAGTGTTGTGCTTTAGTTGTTCCCTTTCTGTTCAGAAGTGTGCGTTGAGTTCTTGCAGCGAATTCTATTCTTCCGATACCTTCACTCTGGAGCCAGTGCCTGAAGATTGGAACCGGGAGGAACTGGAAGCTCTTCCTCTCATCTCTGTGAACCACAGTGCCAAATTGGTGTCTGAGCCACCTTCAGGTAGCTCCAATTCTTCTAATATGGCTTCTAGTTCGAATGATGCTGTTCTTTCGCTCCTTCAAGATCTGCAATCCAAGATCAGTCTTATACATGATGAATTGGGTTCTATGAATCAAAGAGTAAATAATCTTGAGACTAGAACACCTGATTCTTTGGGATCGAAAGATATCACTCATGATGTAACTAGCTCTTTTCGGCCGAAATATAATGAGTTTCCTAAATTTGATGGCCGGTCAGATCCTTGTGAATGGAAGTTCAAAGCAGAGAGATATTTCTTATATAATCAAGTTCCGGATTATCATAAAGTTTCTTTTGGATCATTTTATCTTGAAGGGGAAGCACTACAATGGTTCTGGCATTTCACTCATACTAAGGATATAGTTTCTTGGTCTGATTTCTTAAAAGGGTTAGATTCAAGGTTTGGGACTGTTTCTATGGTTGATTACCATGGACAATTGAGTAAACTCAAACAATTTGGTTCTGTTTCTGAGTATCAGCACCAGTTTGAGTTATTAAGTAACAAGGTTCAAGGTGTTTCAGAGGACCATTTATTGGGTATTTTCCTAAGTGGGTTAAAAGAAGAATTATCTTGTGAGGTTAGATCTTTCCTTCCTCAATCTCTGTCACAAGCCATGCAGCTAGCTCGGATTCAGGAACAAAAGTTTATGTCTAGACGCCGCACTGCTCCTCATTTCAGTTTCACTAATTCTCAACCTTCAACACAGTCCCAACAACCACAACCTCTCAAGCCCACCATCCCACCTGTGCACAGGTTAACAACTCAACAGTTACAAGATAGAAGGGCTAAAGGCCTTTGCTATAATTGTGATGAGAAATATGTACCTGGCCACAAATGCCAAACTCAGAAACTATTCTTATTGCAGTTGATTCCAGAGGACAATGAATATGAACAGTCAGATATGGCTGAACCTGTTGAGACCTTGGAAATGCACAAGGAGTTGGAACCATCACTGTCTTCTCATACAGTCTCTCAAATGCACTCCCCAGGGACACTCAGATTGCAGGGATTTATTGGTAGTTTTTCTGTTATAGTGTTAATTGATAATGGTAGCACTCATAACTTCTTGGACCCTAGAGTAGTATAGAAATTGTGATTATGCATTAAAAATGTTTCATCCCATTCAGTAAAGATTGCTGCTGGTTTACAGATTGCTTCCCAGGGGTATTGTCAGGGAGTCACCCTCAAACTACCAGGAATATCCTTTACTCTAGATTTCTTGGTCCTTCCTTTGGGAACAATTGATGTGGTATTGGGCAATACCTGGCTGCAGCTTTTAGGAGACATAACTTTGAATATCTCACAAATGGTCATGAAATTCTCTGTCAAAGGACAGGAATTTATTCTAAAAGGCTTGCCCCCACCATCACTTGATGTAGTATCTGCCAAACAGTTTTGCTCTGACCTACCTAAAGCAAGGGCATTATATTCCCTGCACTTATATTCCATTGATGCCTCTACATCTTCCACTGCATCTCCCCTCATTACACAAAACTATCCTGCTGATTTAGCTGCTATCCTACATAAGTATGAGGCAGTTTTCTATGAACCCCAATCATTGCCTCCTAGTAGACTGCATGACCATCGGATACCCTTGATAGATGAGTCGAAAGGAATTGCATTGCCTTCTTATAGGCATTCCCCACTTCAAAAAGATATTATTGAGAAAGAGATAGAAGCTCTTCTTTCAAAAACCCATGTCAGATCCAGCAATAGTCCTTTCTCAGCTCCGGTTCTATTGGTTTAGAAAAGAGATGGAAGTTGGAGGATGTGTATTGACTACAGAACCTTAAATCAGAATACAATCAAAGATAAGTTTCCCATTCCTTTGGTGGATGACTTGCTGGATGAATTGTATGGAGCAAAATTTTTTACAAAGTTGGATTTGAGATCTGGATATCACCAAATCCGTATGCACCCTGCAGACATTTCAAAAACTGCTTTCAAAACTCATGAGGGGCACTATGAGTTTCCAGTGATGCCTTTTGGGCTTTCTAATGCTCCTTCCACATTTCAAAACCTGATGAATGATATTTTTAGAAAATATTTGAGGAAATTTGTTTTGGTGTTCTTTGATGACATTTTAATATATAGCTCTTCTTGGGAGCTACATTTAGCTTTGTAAATACCCAAAAAATTCGTTTTGTGATTTAAAACTTTATGGATTTTAATTGCATGTAAATATATTTTTAAATCTGATTTTAATAGAAATTTGATGTTAATTTGACTCAAAAATGTAGATTGTTTAGCTTCGATGTTCTTCACTTGAAAAATTTTATAATTTGGGTGTTATTTAATTTGATATGTGCATAATGATAATTGCGTTGTTATTTAATTTTATGTTATATAAATGCATGGGGTATTCCCAGTGAGCTGAGGTGCGTGGGTGCGACCTAACATTACACGCACCTCAAGAGAGCACTTTAAAACCGTGTCAATGTGCCTTCCCGTTCAAGACTTTGGGATTGATGTGTATGTTCTCATTTGTTTATGAGAATGTATATATCTACCTCAAAATCTTGAATTGTCCCGTTTGGACAGTCTATGAATGTTTGATCGCACTTAGGCAGTCATTTACTATATGTGTTTGTATGGTTTGTTGAGAATTTCGGTTGCGTCTCCTCAATCTTCTCTGATATACCATTATTGATTTTGAGTGTTTTCTTAACCACTTACTTGTAAGTGTTTAAGAAAATTGTAAAATCAATAAATATTTTTGGTATATCGGAGAAGTGTGGGGAGATGATGCCGAAATTTTCAGCAAATCGTGCAACACATATAGTAAGTGATTGTGCGATCAAACCTTCATGGATGGGTTAAAAAGTGATAATCTAATTAATATTCCTCTTCTAATTGCAAATGGTCTATGATGAACGATGTGAGGAAGGGGTCGGGTGTAATATCATGAGTAATGATTTGAAAGTTAGGATGTGTATTGTCATTTATTGGGTGCAGGCAAAATGTCGACAGATCATTCATGGATGTATCGTAGAATAGTTGACCGGGTGATGTCAGATGACTTTAAGCATGGGGTTGAGAGTTTCATTAAATTTGCATCGGGGAATCCAAATGCAGCAATAGATCGCGACGGTCACATTCGATGCCCTTGTTCAAGTTGTAGAAACTTGAGGTGGTGTTCAACATGGGATGTGCAACATCATTTGTACACGAAAGGGTTCGTGGATGGTTATACGAATTGGACGTGTCATGGTGAGCAATTCTTGAGGTATGATCTCGACAATATTGCAGGCACAAGTGGGTACGTGGATATGGTTGTAGATGCTGCTGGTCCTAGTTTTAATGTTCATGAGGAAGCGCCGAATAAGACAGCCGGAAGATTTTATGAACTACTTAGGGATGCTGATGAGCCGCTGTGGGATGGTTGTGAAAAGCACACTCGATTGTCTGCAGTGTCGCAGTTGTTGAACTTGAAATCTGAATTTCACATCAGTGAGACTTGTTTTGACCGTCTCCTCCTCTTGATCAAGAGTATGTTTCCTCGAGACGAGAAGTTGCCAGAAACTTTTTACCGTGCAAAAAAGATGGTCAATGACTTAGGACTTAGATATGTGAAAATAGATGCATGTCCGAATCATTGTATGTTATATTACAAAGACGTTGCAGATAAGATATCATGTTCCATTTGTGACCATGACATATTTAAACCTAAGGGGGGTCAATTCAAAGGCAAAAGATGTACCTTACAAGGCGTTACGATACTTCCCTCTTGTGCCTAGGCTACAGCGGCTGTATATGTCCTCAAAGACAGCTCGACATATGACATGGCACACCGAAAGAGTACGTCGTGCCGATGATATAATCAGTCATCCTGCCGATGGTGAAGCTTGGACTCACTTTAGTCGTACTCATCTTGCCTTTTCAAGGGAGTCACGTAATGTTCGATTGGGTTTATGCACAGATGGTTTTAATCCATTCGATGGTTCTGTGGCATCTTATTCTTGTTGGCCAGTGTTCATGACACCGTACAACCTTCCGCCGCACATGTGCATGAAGCGAGAAAATCTATTTTTGTCCTTAGTAATTCCTGGTCCAAAAAGTCCCAAAAAAAATTTGGACATATATCTCAGGCCGTTGATTGATGAGCTCAAATTGTTATGGACTGATGGAGTTTTTACTTATGATGCATATAGGAAGCACAATTTTATTATGAAGGCTGCACTGATCTGGACAATAAGAGACTTTCCTGCATATGGAATGCTATCTGGTTGGAGCACACATGGGAGGTTAGCATGTCCTTACTGTATGGAAGATACCAAATCATTTGTATTGAAACATGGTGAGAAAGCATGCTGGTTTGATTGCCATCGGCGGTTGCTACCAAGTGACCATCCTTTTCGAAGGTAAAAAGACTCGTTTAAAAAAAAAACTGTTGAAACGGATGAAGCTGACTTGCAACGGGTGTCGGGTCTACATATGGCGTCACGGGTGCACAATTTACCAGATGTAGTACAATTGTCTGATAGCACACGATAACTCCCTAGTTTTGGAAAGGATCACAACTGGAACAAGAAAAGTATTTTTTGGGAATTGCCTTATTGGTCAACTCTTCTTGTACGACACAATCTGGATGTCATGCATACCGAGAAGAATTTTCTTGATAATGTGTTCAATACGATCATAGATGTTAAAGGGAAAACAAAGGACAACGCCAAAGCACGTATGGATTTAAAGATGCTTTGTAAACGTCCAGAACTGGAACTACAGAACGTAAATGACAAAACTGTGCAGCCTAAAGCAACTTACGTGCTTCATGATACACAGATCAAGGAAGTGTGCCAGTAGTTGAAACAGTTGAGATTCCCATATGGATATGTATCCAACATAGCCCGTTGTGTGACTGTTAATGAGGGAAAAATATATGGTATGAAAAGTCACGACTGTCATGTGTTCATGGAGAGGATACTGCCCATTGCATTTCGTGATTTGTTGCAAAAGTAGATATGGGGAGCACTAGCTGAGATGAGTCAATTTTTCAAGATTTTATGTGCATCAGAACTCAGACTTCGGGATGTACAAACTATCGAAGAAAAAGTTATCACAATCGTTTGCAAGCTAGAGAAGATATTTCCTCCGACATTCTTTGATTCGATGGAGCACCTGGTCGTTCATTTGCCATATGAGGCTATCGTCGGAGGGCCAGTACAATTTCGATGGATGTATCCATTTGAGAGGTATGTGACAATTTCTGTTAACTTACAAGTCATCCTTGGCAGGTACATATCGTTGCCATCTGACTTGTTGTTGTAGGTGCAAGCATGAATTAAAATGAAAGTTCGTAACAAGGCACAGGTGGAGGGTTCGATTGCTGAGGCATACATTCTTGAAGAAATTTTAATTCTGTTCTATGTACTTTGAGCCAGAGATTCAAACTCGTCGTACTCGACCTCCATGTAATGATGATGGGGGAGTGGATGAATCGTCTGATCGGCTCTCCATATTTAAACATCCTGGACGTGCGTTCGGACGTTGCTTGACTCGCACGCTCGAAGATAGAGAGTTGCACGCCGCTGAGATATATATTCTTCTAAATTGTCTCGAGATTGAACCTTATGTTGAGTAAGTTCTTAACTCACATTTCCAGCAAGTCCATAAGCTGTTCATCCTTCTTCTGAAGTTCATTTAAAGTAGTAGTGCATTTATATTGCAGGCAATTTGATTCAGAATTAGCTGAAAATGCTCAAATATCCAGGACGTGGAGATTGAAAAAGAACGCGAGAAGTTTTTTGCCAAATGGCTGAGAAATCGAGTTAGTGTCATCGTTGAATATATATGTTTGTATTTACGTATGTTGAGGTAATTGTTATTATTTTAACTACTCTAATTTGAATATAGGTTGAACAAGGTCTCATTACTGATCAAAGAGTACAACAGATAAGTTATGGCCCCTGAAACTAGACACGTGCCTATCCAGGATATATTGTGAATGGATACAAATTTCATACAATGGATTATGGGCGAAATAAGTCTACGATGAACAGTGGCGTATCTGTGAAGGGAAGTATATACAATGAAGTGGAATTGGACTACTATGGTATTCTTGAAGAAGTCTTAGAACTTCAGTATTTGGGACAAGACAATCATGTATACATATTTAAGTGACAATGGTTTGATCCTAGTTCTGTTCAACATGACACAAATTATGGGATTGTCGATGTCAAGCATAGGTCTAAACTTAAGAACTATGAACCATTCATTTTAGCCGCACAAGCCTAGCAAGTGTACTATTCAAGCTATCCATCATCCAAGAATAGAGATTGGTGGGCAGTTTGCAGGGTTAATTCAAAACTCTTTCCCACTTATGAGTTAACTATGAGTGGAGATGTCTCAGAGGTTGCTAGTGCTGAATATTATCAATCAGACGAAGTTAGCGTTGTCGGTTCCTCTAGGTTTAATCTGGATGAATTTGATGAGCCACTGTCATTACGTACGCGAGATGAAGTGGAAGAAGTCGATCCGATGGAGCTAAATGTTGATGTTAGAGGGGAGGAAGAATCAGATGAAGATGAAGAGTTTGAATCTGATGAGGCTACTATGGATGACGAAGATGATGATGAGTTAGATATATCATCAACATGAGGGAGGCACGTTTTCATAATTTAGTGAGATATCCTTACCTTTTTGCATATTTTGTAATAACGGAGATTTTAGTCTATTGCAATTAAGGATTAATTAATATGTATTAATTATTTTGTTAGTAATAAAGAAATGGTTCGAGGAGGTCGTACTGGGAGTGGGAGGAGACAGGGCAGTGACAAGGGCTCTACTCCCTCCTGTTTGGCGTCTTCTTCGGGCACATGTATATCTATTAAAAAATTTAGCTATATAAATGTTTACATCATTTACTAGCCTAAAATAATTTTTTTTAGGTTCAAGTGTCGGCTCGTTGCCTGTTGTGCAGACGCCATCCCCACCACCTTCCGCTGCAGGTATGTAAATTTAATTTAAATTCTCCAATATTTGTTTTACTTATGAAAATTAAATCTTGCAGGTGCCAGTGGCCTCCCACCTATTGTGCAGATGTCACCCCGACCACCTCCCGCTGTAGGTATGTATATTTTAATTATAAGTTCGCAATATTTGTATCACTCCACCTGAAAATTAATTCTTGCAAGTCTCAGTGGCCTCCCACCTGTTGTGCAGACGCCACCCCCACCACTGTTGTGCCCCTGTGGTTTTGATGATAGTTTTGATGATTGGTTTTTGATGTGAGTTAATCACTGTGAGTCATCTTGCTGTGTGAGTCATCATGCTGTTATTCAGTTGTTTTCTGTTCATAATGCAGTTTTTTCAAATGTTCAATCAAGCATTGCATATTCTGATGTTCAGTCTGATTATCAAAGCACTGTATTGCTGTTCAGTTAGTTTAACAGATTTAAAGCATTGCATGTTTTATGTTAGTCATTTTACCTGCTGCATAAAGCATGTTCAGTTATGCTGTCTGTTTGTGTAAGTCTACACATCCTATTTGGTCGCTCTCCAAGTCTATTCACTGCCAGCACACACGTACAAACTATCTTCATGTGAAGTCTTCACATCGACTGTTCATGCAAAGTCTAGACATTCGATCAAGTTTGTACACTGGTCTTGGGATATGGATTCATAAAGTACATACACTCTTCGGTTGACTCCAACTGAAGTATGTACATCGGCATGCATTGCATCAAGTGTATACATTGGGTCATGCATTCACTGTAGAGTCTGCACATTGCTGGGTCTTATTCAATGTCTTCATGCATTCATCAAGTCTATACGCTGGAAGAGAAAGTCTATACAGCGTCAACTCATTGGGCTGTAGCGTCAACTCAGCAAGTATGCACATCGCCTCATTTCTTCAAAGTCTATACGCTGGATCGTCTTTCTTAGCGTCTTCATATTCGAAGTCCATACATTGGTCTTCACCTAAAGTCTGTACATCACTGTAGCTGCATCGTATCTCAAGCATTCAAAGCCCATGCATTGAAGTCGAAGTATGTACAGCCGGTCCGTCTTGTTCAGCGTCTTAGTGCATTCAAAGTCTGTACATTGCCTTCAAGGCACCAAGTCTATACACTCTCCTGTTCACATCTCTGTGAAGTCTATACATTGCTGATCGAACATAAGTCCATACATTGTGTGTTTGTGTATCAAAGTCTATACATTGGTTAGGCTTGTTCATGCAACGTTCATCCAAGTCTGTACATCACCTTCAGACCTTCAAGTCTATACACTCCATGCTCATTCAAGTCTATACATCAACAGTGTAACTTCAAAGTATGTACAGCGTCTGCATTGTCTCGCTCACACTTGCCAAAGTCTGAACATCCACAGTGTCTTTCATCGTCTCACTTTGCGTCTCAGTTTGCAAAGTCTATACATTCGCTGTAGAGATCACTGTCAAGTCTATTCATTGGTCCGTCTCTTATAGCGTCTCATCTGGTCAAAGTCAACACATCACATGAAGGCTTCTGCATCAAGTCTATACATCGACTGTCTTGCTTTAGCTTAAGTCTGTACAGAGTCAGCGTCTCGTTGACCGTCTCTTGCTGTGTCTTACGAAGCATTTCATTTAGCAAGTATGTACAGCGTCCGTCTCAGCCAGCGTCTCATGCTGCGTCTTAAGGCTTCAAGTCTATACATTGGACCGTGGTTCGCCAAGTCTATACATTGCTTGGCCATTCGACAAGTCTGTACATTGGCTTCAATTCCTCAAGTCTATACATTGGGTTCGGCTCTGCAAGTCTGTACACTGGTCGAGCATTCAAGTCTGAAAATTCACAAAGTCCATACATCGACACTGTAGCTTGCATAGCTCAAGTCTGCACATTGGGCTTTCACCTGAAGTCTATACATTGGTCTCCACTTGAAGTCTATACATTGGCTAAGGGTCTTCAAGTTCATACAGAGTCGTCTGATGCATATTGATTGAAGTCTGTACAGCATACCTTGTTGTTCACAGCCTTCAAAGTCACATTGTATTGCGTCAACGCAGTGCATTGGCATGTAGTGAAGCGTCAACACATTGCATTGTGCATGCCCTGGAAAAGTCTATACATCGCTTGCATCGTTAAGTCTACACATTGACGCTTGTATTATGAAGTCTACACATTGGGGCAAAGTGTATACATTGCTGTTTGTCTTGTAAAGTCCATACAGTAATGTCTGTTCGTTGGCTTTAAACTGAAGTCTATACAATGTGTTGTATTCTTCAGAGACTGTACAGGGTTTGGACTTAACTGATAAATTTGTTCTTTATCTTAACAGAGAATCTTTATGAAGCCTAATGAAGGCACGTGATCCAAGGAAGGACGAGGTGCCCAGATGAAGACACGAGTATTGACAGCCTGCTGGATGCTGCCACGTGGTCCGAATTCTTAGGGAGGGAAATGTGGAAACCTCACGCGCCCTGGCTGCTGCTGATGCTGCTATATATACGAGCCTTCTTCCACAGATGAAGCAGAGATCAAAGTTGAGAGAGTAGAAGCTGTGAAGAAAAAGTAGAGTGCAGAGAGGTCTTCGATCCAGTGAAGAAAAGAAAGAAAAGAAGAGAGCAGAGAAGAGAGTGAGAGTGAGAGCAGAAGAAGGAAAACAGAGACATAGTGCTCGTGAGAAGTGAGAAGAAGAGAGAAGAACTGAAGTAGAGAGCAGAAGAAGAAGAAATAGAAGGAGAGTGAGCCGAAGAGAATAGAGGAGCAGAGATCGAGAGAGTAAAAGAGCAGAAGAAGAAAAAGAGCTGCAGAGAAGAAGGAGAGAACAGCGTGAGAGAAAAGGAGAGCAGAGGAGAAAGAAAGAGAGATAGAGAAAGAGAGAGCTCGTGAAGAAGAGCAGAGAGAAGCTTCGTTATCTTCACTGGACTTTGGATCAAATCCAATCCAGTTGCTCCTGCGAGAGCTACAGTTTATATTTCATTTTCCAGCTTTTTGGTTGCTGAAGTTATTTTCATTTTGTGTTTCTTATTTTTCTTTTGTTTTTATGATTACTTGTGTTCTTCCGATCCTCTGGACTGAGATCGGGTTCCTCCGTGGATTCAGGAGAAGGGAGACTTGTCTCCGGTTCTGGGCTTGTGGCTTGCAAGTCCAGGGGTCCCTCCGGTTGGAGGAAGAGAGGTCTGTGACCTCTGGTTGCTGGTGACTAGGAGTCACTAGCGGGTTCCCTCCTGGTCTGGAGAAAGGGAGACTTCGGTCTCTGGTTTCCAAGTGGCTAGGAGTCACTTGGGGTGTCCCTCCGGTTGGGAGGAAGAGGGGAGGCTGTTCCCCTGGTCAAGCTGTGTGGCAGCACCTTGTTTGCAGACTGAGTCTGCTTGGTTCTAGCGTTTGCTAGTGAAGCCTCACTCCGGTTGGGAGTGAGGGGTGGATGTAGGTCTGGAGGACCGAACCACCTAAAAATCTATTGAGCAGTGGTTTGCTTTGTGTGTTTTCTTCCGCTAGATGCTTGGATAGGCGCGCTCCATGTGCTTGCTCATAAGTTTAATTGAATTAGTTTTATTCTGTGATTGCGTCTAGCATCTGAGTTTTATTTGGGCATTATTCGTAGAAGGATACATTCACCCCCCTCTGTATCCGGGCCTAGCACCCTAACAATTGGTATCAGAGCGGTGTCTGCTTAGAAGGTCCAGCGACCTGCAGATCTGATCCTGCTGTCTTCGGTGCTAATTTATTTTTAGTGCATCAATATTCCTGTTGCATTGAATTTTCTTGTTATTTGTTCTCATGGCCCATCCACCAATTTTCAGTGGTACGCATTTTAATGTATGGTTTGCTGGTCTGAAGAATTATGCTAATTCTGTTAATCCAGACCTGTGGAGAGTAATTTCACATGGTCCTCATGAACTACCAAAGAAAAAGTCCAAATGGACTGACAGTCACAAATCTATGCATGAAGAGAACCAGATAGCTATAAACCTAATAAAGGTAGCTACTGATAGAGCCCTTCATTCATGTTTCCTTGATTGCAGTTCTGCTAAAGACATTCTGGATATATTGAAGCGAACTCAGATAAGAAATGAGGTCAGCTACATGATGGCCGACAGAAATAATCAAGGCAGCAGTCAAGATGAAGATGATGATGAGGTAAATTCCTTTGAAAACTATACTTTAGATGATTGGGAAAATGCATATTCTGAGCTACTTGAATCTCATGAACTGTTAAGAAAACAGTATAAAAAATTGAAGAAGGGTACTGGGTCAGTTAGTTCAAGTTCTCCATGTAGAAATTGTGTTGAATTGAAAAATGCTCATGATGCCTGTATGTCTGATTTTCAAATGTTGAAGAAACAAATCTCATTATTGAAAACTGAGAATCAAGATCATATAAATGTGATATCTGAACTCAAAGGAAAATTCAAGTCAGATAATGATAATCAGACTCTTGTTAACTATCATGACCAGTATAAAAAATTGCTGAAAAACTTTGAAAGTGTGAACTCAGATTTAAACAAGCTAAAATCTGAAAATGATTCTCTGAGAAAATCTGTTAATGAAAATGATGAAAAATTTGAGAAACTTGAGCAGGAGAAGAACTTGTTTGCTGAAAAATTCAATACCATAAAATCTGTAAATATAGAATTACAGAAAGATCTGGAGAAACAGCAAAAAGAATTAAAGGAATTTGAGGCTGAAAGAAAACTTGGAGTTAACTCAGATGATCAGACTATAATAAATGAATTGGTTCAGAATGACAAACTTAAGGAAGAAAATGAGAAATTAAAAATGCTGAACTCCACTATGTCTGAGAGACTTCTAGCTTTAGAAAGAGGTAAAAGTGTTTACGTTGAAGATTCTGATAAACTGAGCAATCTGGAACAGGAAGTTGAAAAATACAAAATTGCTAACAATGTGTTAACTGAATGTGTGAATTGCAGTGAGCAAGAGATTGCCAGTTACGAGTTGCATATTTCCTCTTTAGAAAATGAAATTCAAGACTTAAAAAACTCTTTGTCTAAATTTGTTAGTGGGCAAGATAATCTGAACAAATTGCTGGGAACAAAAGTCAATGTCAAAAAGGGAGGGTTGGGCTACAACAATGTCAATAAAAAGGCTTTTCAGAACAAGCTAATGACATCATTTGTAAATGCTTCAAATGTAGCCACAACATCAAAAGATAAACAGTCCACTGATCAGAAAAAGCTGGGAACAAAGATTAATTTTAAGAAAGAAGGACTGGGTTACAGTCCAGTCATGAGGAAGGTTGATGGAGTCAACCTGAAAATTATTTTTGTTAAATCTTCTGAACAGGATGAGCCTTCTACTTCATCTCCAACTCAGCACAAGGCTAAGAAAATAGGAAAACATGATAAAAATCAGAAAAGGACTGTAAATCAAGAAATAAATAAAAAGGGGTCATCACTGCATGTTAATTATAGTCCTCACACACATTCACATGCATCCAAAAAGAAAATGATCTGTCATTACTGTCATAAATTTGGACATCTGATGCATGAGCGTAAGTTGATAGAGAAGGATGATAAGAATGCTAGGAGATCTCATGATAAAAATCCTTCACCTCAGAAAAGGAGTGTCACATGTTCTAATTGTGGCAAATTAGGACACTCAATTGCTCATTGCTGGTTTGCTAGTGGTAAGAAAACCTTTTATTCATATCATGCTAAATTCCCTGCAAACCAACATGTCTTTAGTAAAAATAAATCTGCTTCAATGAACCAACACATCATCTGTTTTAACTACAACATGATTGGTCACAAGACCTCTTAATGCTGGTCAGGCTCTTTTAAAAGAAATTCTATTTCATGCTTTGAATGTGGAAAGAGTGGCCACAGGGCCATTGAATGCTGGCATGTTCAGGGTAGAAATGAGAATTTTAAACATGCTAAAATCCCTGCAAATAGACATGTTTTTCATAAGAATTTTATGAGAATGAATTCTTCTCATTGTTTTAACTGTGGGAAGCCAGGCCATAGAGCTGCTGAATGTTGGCTGGCCGGTTTTAGTAAACAGAATTTTAATTCTGTCAACAACAAAAAGTTTCATGCATATGCACATAGATTTCATGCTAACAAGAATGTGCATAGATCAAATCTGAAACCTGATGCATCTTACTATCATTATAGTAAACAGAACTCTCTCTGCCAATAAACTTCATGACAACAGTAATGTGCATAAGAAGAATTTGAAATCTGCTAATTCATGCCATTATTGTGGACAAATTGGTCATTCAATGAATAATTGCTACTTGATGAAATCTGATGACCAAGCAGCTAGAAAATTGTTTAGAAAACCTGCTACGAATGTCATTGTCAATTCAGGACCCAAGACCTCTTGGGTACCTGTTTGTACAAAATAACTTTGCCTTGCAGGTGTGCCTTGGAATGGAATAAAAAGGGGTATTAATCCAAGGCACTCAAGAATAAAACCCCCTTCTGAACTTTTTAGGTAAATTCTCTGCATTTCCTATTTTTGAAACTCATTGCATATGTGGTTTGATGTGTTCTTGCATATCTGTCATCTTTTGAACACTATGAGCATTCGTGTCTCTTAATGCTCATATGAATTGGCTGTTTAGATATTGAAATGAGAATAAACTTACAATTTCTGAAAATCTGAACTGCATATGTATGTTGTTTGAAATCTGACTATTGCATTATGAAAGATCTGATAAGCTGAAATTTGATCCATGCATGCTGCCCATGTTGAATTATCATGATTGACCTCAATGGTATATCAAATGGTAAGCTACCAAAAGGCAGGGAAATCTGTCTGGAGGTTCTTGCTATGTGAGAGGTGGTCTTTTAGACCAAGTACTCCGCCTAGTACCATGGGTCACTTTGCTGGATAGGACAGTCTGAATGTGCACAAGTCACAATATCATTTGGAATCATATGTTCAGTTTTCAGTGCAAACATTACATGTTTTCAGGGGGAGTAAATGGCATATCTTTGCATAGCATTCAATGTTGAGTCTTTGCATGTCCTTGCATACATATAGTGCATTGCATTTCCTTATATTGAAAATGCCAAAAAGAGAGTTTGAATGCATATTGTGAGGGGGAGTCAATGCATTGCATATAGGTTGTCAAATGCATACATTTGTCAGAATTTATTGCATATCCTTTCTTATTGATTTTGTTGACAAACCTTGATCATATTCTAAAAACTTTGAGCTTCACAATCTCTCTTAACAATTGGTATTTCTCCTATCAATTGGTATCATTTGGGTTCAAAATTCTATCAGTCTCTCATGAAGATTTCAATGGGCTATCTTGATCATAAATCTGAAAACTCTTGAACTAGAAATCTTCTATTATATGTTTTTATGAATGTCTGACTCATGTGGTTTAAGTTTAATGTATTCATGGAGTTTGACTTTAAAATCTCTTAAAAATATCTGAAGCATGTTTTAATAAACCTTAACCATCTATTTTATGCTGTATCTTGTAAAATCTTCTGAAATCTACATTATTAAATTCATGACTTTAAATGGTTAAGTACATGAAATTATTATTGACTTGAAGCAAATGAAATTGTCTGAAATGTCTAAAGGGTAAATAGTTGTCAGAGCAATGACTTTGGTCACTGAGAAATCATGTCCAAAGGATTGTGTCATGAGGTGCCTAGTTAACTCTGCAAAATAAAAATTGATTGTTAAATCAGGCAGAGCAATGGCATGCACACTGAGAAATACAACTCACTCATCCAGAAATGATTTGGAATGTGTCATGATGTGTAAATGCTACCTCTGTTCATATAAAGCATGACTGTTAGTCACACTAAGTGCTTAGGGATATTGGCCTCTAATCAAGGTATATCCTCTAGTTACAAGGTGTGCACTGAACTAGAGTGCTCGTAAAATTTGTAGCATGGAAAATTGTTGAACAAATTGAAATATCTGAATATTGATGCTAAAATCAAATTGCTACAACCCTAGATAAAATCTCATATGACTTCATAATTGCTTAATCTCAATACTAGTGCATGTAATTCTGAAAGAAGTCAATAAATTTGATTGTGTAAGACAAAGGGAGGATAATCAAGATAAATATGAGGGCTTGGTTCATTTTTATTAAAACATGATTTTAGATATCAATACAGAATTTTATTGATAAACTCTGCATACATCATGTTTAAACCATGCTGTTCAATAAAGCTCATTCATAAGCCCTTATAATGGAAGACTTTGAAAACTTATGTTTTGGATTTATGAGATTGATATCTCTTTGAAAATCTGGCTGAATTTCTTGTGTTAGGAGCATCCTTGAAAAATCTGTTAATTGAAACTCTTCTGCTCATGTCCTTGGTTCCTTGACCTGAACTTCTCCTTGTTTGCCCCTGTGGTCTCCTTCTCATCTATCTCATAAGATTCCACTTATTGAGAGGGAGCTTCCATGTCATATGCATCATGCTGCATAGAAACTCTTAAAGGGGAAGATCTTGCATTCTGGTATCGGCATCTGCATTCACCCCTTCCCATGGTTCATCCTGACTATACCAAAGGGGGAGATTGTTTGCCAAAGGGGGAGAATTATGTTCTTGCAAGGGGGAGAAATTGACTGCATTTTTATACATGCTTTAATTTCTCAAACTTTTTTCTTTTTGATGAAGTCAAAGGGGGAGAATAATTTGAGTCATCAGAATGCCTCACATCATCAGAATGACTCAATGTGTTGAAAGTGTTGCCATCATCAAAAAGGGGGAGATTGTTGTGCCCCTGTGATTTTGATGATTGATTTTTGATGTGAGTTAATCACTGTGAGTCATCTTATTGTGTGAGTCATCATGCTGTTATTCAGTTGTTTTCTGTTCATAATGCAATATTTTTCAAATGTTCAGTCAAGCATTGCATATTCTGATGTTCAGTCTGATTATCAAAGCATTGTATTGATGTTCAGTTAGTTTAACAGATTTAAAGCATTGCATGTTTTATGTTAGTCATTTTATCTGCTGCATAAAGCATGTTCAGTTATGCTGTCTGTTTATGCAAGTCTACACATCCTATTTGGTCGCTCTCCAAGTCTATTCACTGCCAGCACACACGTACAAACTATCTTCATGTGAAGTCTTCACATCGACTGTTCATGCAAAGTCTAGACATTCGATCAAGTTTGTACACTGGTCTTGGGATATGGATTCATAAAGTACATACACTCTTCGGTTGACTTGAACTGAAGTATGTACATCGGCATGCATTGCATCAAGTGTATACATTGGGTCATGCATTCACTGTAAAGTCTACACATTGCTGGGTCTTATTCAATGTCTTCATCCATTCATCAAGTCTATACGCTGGAAGACAAAGTCTATACATCGTCAACTCATTGGGCTGTAGCGTCAACTCAGCAAGTATGAACATCGCCTCATTTCTTCAAAGTCTATACGCTGGATCGTCTTTCTTAGCGTCTTCATATTCGAAGTCCATACATTGGTCTTCACCTAAAGTCTGTACATCACTGTAGCTGCATCGTCTCATGCAGCGTCTCATTCAAGTCTGTACAGCCGTTTGCATTTCATGAAGTCTGTACACTGCATCGTCTCTCAAGCATTCAAAGCCCATGCATTGAAGTCGAGTCTGTACAGTCGGTCCGTCTTGTTCAGCGTCTTAGTGCATTCAAAGTCTGTACATTGCCTTCAAGGCACCAAGTCTATACACTCTCATGTTCACATCTCTGTGAAGTCTATACATTGCAGATCGAACATAAGTCCATACATTGTGTGTTTGTGTATCAAAGTCTATACATTGGTTAGGCTTGTTCATGCAATGTTCATCCAAGTCTGTACATCACCTTCAAACCTTCAAGTCTATACACTCCATGCTCATTCAAGTCTATACATCAACACTGTAACTTCAATGTATGTACAGCGTCTGCATTGTCTCGCTCACACTTGCCAAAGTCTGAACATCCACAGTGTCTTTCATTGTCTCACTTTGCGTCTCAGTTTGCAAAGTCTATACATTCGCTGCAGAGATCACTGTCAAGTCTATTCATTGGTTCGTCTCTTGCAGCGTCTCATCTGGTCAAAGTCAACACATCACTTGAAGGTTTCTGCATCAAGTCTATACATCGACTGTCTTGCTTTAGTTTAAGTCTGTACAGAGTCAGCGTCTCGTTGACCGTCTCTTGCTGTGTCTTACGAAGCATTTCATTTAGCAAGTATGTACAACGTCCGTCTCAGCCAGCGTCTCATGCTGCGTCTTAAGGCTTCAAGTCTATACATTGGACCGTGGTTCGCCAAGTCTATACATTGCTGAGCCATTCGACAAGTCTGTACATTGGCTTCAATTCCTCAAGTCTATACATTGGGTTCGACTCTGCAAGTCTGTACACTGGTCGAGCATTCAAGTCTGAACATTCACAAAGTCCATACATCGACACTGTAGCTTGCATAGCTCAAGTCTGCACATTGGGCTTTCACGTGAAGTCTATACATTGGTCTCCACTTGAAGTCTATACATTGGCTAAGGGTCTTCAAGTCCATACAGAGTCATCTGATGCATATTGATTGAAGTCTGTACAGCATACCTTGTTGTTCACAGCCTTCAAAGTCACATTGTATTGCGTCAACGCAGTGCATTGGCATGTAGTGAAGCGTCAACGCATTGCATTGTGCATGCCCTGGCAAAGTCTATACATCGCTTGCATCGTTAAGTCTACACATTGACGCTTGTATTATGAAGTCTACACATTGGGGCAAAGTGTATACATTGCTGTTTGTCTTGTAAAGTCCATACAGTAATGTCTGTTCGTTGGCTTTAAACTGAAGTCTATACAATGTGTTGTATTCTTCAGAGACTGTACAGGGTTTGGACTTAACTGATAAATTTGTTCTTTGTCTTAACAGGGAATCTTCGTGAAACCTAATGAAGGCACGTGATCCAAGGAAGGACGAGGTGCCCAGATGAAGACACGAGTACTGACAGCCTGCTGGATGCTATCACGTGGTCCGAATTCTTAGGACGGGAAATGTGGAAACCTCACGCGCCCTGGCTGCTGCTGATGCTACTATATATACGAGCCTTCTTCCACATATGAAGCAGAGATCGAAGTTGAGAGAGTAGAAGCTGTGAAGAAAAAGTAGAGTGCAAAGAGGTCTTCGATCCAGTGAAGAAAAGAAAGAAAAGAAGAGAGCAGAGAAGAGAGTGAGAGTGAGAGCAGAAGAAGGAAAAGAGAGAGATAGTGCTCGTGAGAAGTGAGAAGAAGAGAGAAGAACTGAAGTAGAGAGCAGAAGAAGAAGAAATAGAAGGAGAGTGAGCCGAAGAGAATAGAGGAGCAGAGATCGAGAGAGTAAAAGAGCAGAAGAAGAAAAAGAGCTGCAGAGAAGAAAGAGAGAACAGCGTGAGAGAAAAGGAAAGCAGAGGAGAAAGAAAGAGAGATAGAGAAAGAGAGAGCTCGTGAAGAAGAGCAGAGAGAAGCTTCGTTATCTTCACTGGACTTCGGATCAAATCCAATCCTGTTGCTCCTGCGAGAGCTGCAGTTTATATTTCATTTTCCAGCTTTCTGGTTGCTGGAGTTATTTTCATTTTGTGTTTCTTATTTTTCTTTTGTTTTTCTAATTACCTGTGTTCTTCCGATCCTCTGGACTAAGATCGGGCTCCTCCGTGGATTCAGGAGAAGGGAGACTTGTCTCCGGTTCTGGGCTTGTGGCTTGCAAGTCCAGGGGTCCCTCCGGTTGGAGGAAGAGAGGTCTGCGACCTCTGGTTGCTGGTGACTGGGAGTCACTAGCGGGTTCCCTCCTGGTCTGGAGGAAGAGAGACTTCGGTCTCTGGTTTCCAAGTGGCTGGGAGTCACTTGGGGTGTCCCTCCGGTTGGGAGGAAGAGGGGAGGCTGTTCCCCTGGTCAAGCTGTGTGGCAGCACCTTGTTTGCAGACTGAGTCTGCTTGGTTCTAGCGTTTGCTAGTGAAGCCTCACTCTGGTTGGGAGTGAGGGGTGGATGTAGGTCTAGAGGACCGAACCACCTAAAAATCTATTGAGCAGTGGTTTGCTTTGTGTGTTTGCTTCCGCTAGATACTTGGATAGGCGCGCTCCATGTGCTTGCTCATAAGTTTAATTGAATTAGTTTTATTCTGTGATTGCGTCTAGCATCTGAGTTTTATTTGGGCATTATTCGTAGAAGGATACATTCACCCCCCTCTGTATCCGGGCCTAGCACCCTAACAACCACCTCCCGCTGCAGGTATGTATATTTTAATTTAAGTTCCCAATATTTGTTTTACTTATGAAAATTAATTCTTGTAGGTGCCAGTGGCCTCCCACCTATTGTGCAGATGTCACCCCGACCACCTCCCACTGCAGGTATGTATATTTTAAATATAAGTTCGTAATATTTGTATCACTACACCTGAAAATTAATTCTTGCAGGTCTCAGTGGCCTCCCACCTATTGTGCAGACGCCACCCCCACCACCTCCCGCTGCAGGTATGTATATTTTAATTTAAAGTTCCCAATATTTGTTTTACTTATGAAAATTAATTCTTGCAGGTCTCAGTGGCCTCCCACCTGTTGTGCAGACCCCACCTCCACCACCTCCCGCTGCATGTATGTATATTTTAATTTAAAGTTCCCAATATTTGTTTTACTTATGAAAATTAATTCTTGCAGGTCTTAGTGGCCTCCCACCTGTTGTGTAGACGCCACCCCCACCACCTCCCGCTGCAGGTATGTATATTTTAATTTAAAGTTCCTAATATTTGTTTTACTTATGAAAATTAATTCTTGCAGGTCTTAGTGGCCCACCTGTTGTGCACTTATGAAAATTAATTATGTTATTTCAAAGATCTGTAATACACTTAGTTTTACTTGTAAAGATCTATTCTTACAGATCCCAGTGCCCTCCCACCACCTCCCACTTGTACAGGGCACACCCCCACCAGTCAGCCACTTGACGATGCCGGCAGTCGTCACGAGGGAGGCACGGCCCATGATAGACGTCGCCCGTGTTGGATCTCCAGGTAAATCTACAAGGTTATATTACATTAATTAGCCTTCAACTGTCTAATATGAATATTTTGACATTTGCAATTGCAGTAAGAAATTTCCTCACAATGTTGTCCATCATTCCACCGAACTCATGTTGGCACATGTGCCCGGGGCATCATCCACTTTCAGAGAATTTCCGATGGCCATCCGCGATTCATTGTACAACATGTTCTTAGTAAGTAATTACGTCATTTAATTCAAGTATTTCCCAAACTCAATTTACAACAGTATACTAAGTGTGAAAAGTACTTGATTTACAGCGCTCTTTTCAATTCACGTGTGGACATGACGCGGCGAGATGTCGTCGTGCCTGGGAGTCTACTATGCAGTCAAGTTACAAGAGGAAAATACATGAGGCCCGAGCACACGCTAAAAAGTTGAGTGGGGAGAGTGAAGACCGACAATTGTGGAAGGCGCACCGCCCTCTATGGATGAGGTAAGAGGATTGGGAGATATCTTGTGACCATTTTGCCGACCCCAAGTGGATAGAAAAGTCTGAAAAAGCCAAAGCAAACAGGGCGTCAATACCAGGTTCAAATTTACACACGAGTGGGTCCATCTCTTATGCGGCTCATAAATAAAAATTAGTAAGTAATATAACAATTTATCTTCTTACGATTTATCCCATTATTTGACTTTTTTTACTATGAATTGTATAACAGGCTGTGGAGTTTAATCGACCTCCGTCGTTCCTCGAGGTGTCTGACAGAACACACAAAAAGAAGGGGACTAATCAATTTGTGAGTGAGACAGCTAAGTCAGCAGCGGTAAGTTTATCTACATATGTAACTTGTACCGTTCATTTAAATCGGCATGTAATTCATATGAAATTGACTAGTTATTTTATTCAATTTTTAGGAAACATATAGCAAAGCAGTGACAGAGAAGTACAAGGAGGGAGACACGCACCAGCCAGAGTTCGATCCGGTGGAGTGGGTGGTAGCAGCTGGCGTACCGAAGAAAGGCCGACTATATGGTCTTGGGGAGAGCCTAGACGCTAGCGCGGTGATATCATCATGTGCGAGTTCTAGCTCTGCCCAAACCAGTAGCAGTGCCTTCACTATACCTTTCGTTCCCCCCAGCGCTTCTGCCAGCGGCATGATGGACATGGTCCGATCGCAGATTTCTGATTTGCAGCGGCAGTAGTAGCAGTTCCAACAGGAGATCTCTAGCCAGCAGGCAATCATTTTACAGGCAATCAGTGGCCTCCTCTCCCAGGGGGGTCTTGTCCCTTAGTGATCCACCACCACCACAGCACAGGCCGCATAGGTGAGTGTTTACTATGTTTTTATTTTGATGGAATTACTCAATTATGTTCATTTGAAAATTTTAAACTCCCTAGTTTTCAAAACTCACTTAGTTTAGAAGAATTAAGAAAATCTGGGGTTCGGGGGTCGAATGGCCGTGCCGATCATTCCAACATGACCTGGGAGATGAAAGTGACTTGTTAGAACAGACGGGATCTAAATCGGATGCCCGGTTTGAGGTCGGTGCTCAAAGTTCATTTTCAAAGTACACTTAGTTTAAATGAACTGCCAGGTCAGGTCCGGGGGTCTAAAACCTGAAATACCAGTCAGATGGCCATGCTGATCATTCCAACATGACTTGAGCGATGAAAGTGACTTGTCAGAACTGACGGAATCCAGATCGGATGCCCGGTTTGAGCTCGGCGCTCAAAGTTCATTTTCAAAGTACACTTAGTTTAAATGAACTGCCAGGTCGGGTCCGGGGGTCTAAAACCTGAAATACTGGTCGGATGGCCCTGCCAATCATTCCAACATGACTTGGGAGATGAAAGTGACTTGTCAGAACTGACAGAATCTAGATCGGATGCCCGGTTTGAGCTCGGCACTCAAAGTTCATTTTCAAAGTACACTTAGTTTAAATGAACTGCCAGGTCGGGTCCGGGAGTCTAAAACCTAAAATACCGGTCGGATGGCTGTGCTGATTGTTCCAACATGACCTGGGAGATGAAAGTGACTTGTCAGAACTAACGGAATCCAGATCGGATGCCCGGTTTGAGCTCGGCGTTCAAAGTTCATTTTCAAAGTACACTTAGTTTAAATGAACTGCCAAGTCAGGTCCGGGGGTCTAAAACTAGAAATATAGGTCGGATGGCCATGCCGATCATTCCAACATGACCTGCGAGATGAAAGTGACTTGTCAGAACTGACGGAATCCAGATCGGATGCCCGGTTTGAGCTCGGCGCTCAAAGTTCATTTTCAAAGTACACTTAGTTTAAATGAACTGCCAGGTCGGGTCCAGGGGTCTAAAACATGAAATGCCGATCGGATGGCCGTGCCGATCATTCCAACACGACCTGGGAGATGAAAGTGACTTGTCAGAACTGACGGAATCCAGATAGGATGCTCGGTTTGAGCTCGGCGCTCAAAGTTCATTTTCAAAGTACACTTACTTTAAATGAACTGCCAGGTCGGGTCCGGGGGTCTAAAACCTGAAATACCAGTCGGATGGCCGTGCCGATCATTTCAACATGACCTGGGAGATGAAAGTGACTTGTCAGAACTGACGGAATCCAGATCGGATGCCCGGTTTGAGCTCGGCGCTCAAAGTTCATTTTCAAAGTACACTTAGTTTAAATGAACTGACAGGTCGGGTCTGGGGGTCTAAAACCTAAAATACCGGTCGGATGGCTATGCCGATCATTCCAACATGACCTGGGAGATGAAAATGACTTTTTAGAACTGACGGAATCCAGATCGGATGCCCGGTTTGAGCTCGGCGCTCAAAAGTTCATTTTCAAAGTACACTTAGTTTAAATGAACTGCCAGGTCGGGTCCGGGGGTCTAAAACTTGAAATACCGGTCGAATGGCCATGCCGATCATTCCAACATGACCTGGGAGATGAAAGTGACTTGTCAAAATTGACGAAATCCAGATCGGATGCCCGATTTGAACTCGGCGCTCAAAGTTCATTTTCAAAGTACACCTAGCTTAAATCAACTGCCAGGTCGGGTCCGGGGGTCTAAAACCTAAAATACCAGTCGGATGGCCATGCCAATCATTCAAAAATGACTTGGGAGATGAAAGTGACTTTTTAGAACTGACGGAATCCAGATCGGATGCCCGGTTTGAGCTCGGCGCTCAAAAGTTCATTTTTTAAGTACACTTAGTTTAAATGAACTGCCAGGTCGGGTCCGAGGGTGTAAAACCTGAAATATCAGTCAGATGTCCATGCCAATTATTCCAACATGACTTGGGAGATAAAAATGACTTGTCAGAACTGACGGAATCCAGATCGGATGCCCGGTTTGAGCTCGGCGCTCAAAAGTTCATTTTTAAAGTACACTTAGTTCAAATGAACTGCCAGGTCGGGTCCGGGGGTCTAAAACCTGAAATACCGGTCAGATGGCCATGTCGATCATTCCAACATGACCTAGGAGAAAAAAGTGACTTGTCAGAACTGACGGAATCCAGATCGGATGCCCGGTTTGAGCTCGGCGCTCAAAGTTCATTTTCAAAGTACACTTTGTTTAAATGAACTGCCAGGTCGGGTCCGGGGCTCTAAAACCTGAAATACCAGTCGGATGGCCATGCCGATTGTTCCAACATGACCTGGGAGATGAAAGTGACTTGTCAGAACTGACGGAATCCAGATCGGATGCCCGGTTTGAGCTCGGCGCTCAAAAGTTCATTTTTTTAAGTACACTTAGTTTAAATGAACTGCCAGGTCGGGTCCGGGGGTCTAAAACCTGAAATACCAGTCGGATGGTCTTGCCAATCATTCCAACATGACCTGGGAGATGAAGGTGACTTGTCAGAACAGACGGAATCCAATCGGATGCCCGGTTTGAGCTCGGTGCTCAAAAGTTCATTTTTTAAGTACACTTAGTTTAAATGAACTGCCAGGTCGGGTCCGGGGGTCTAAAACCTGAAATACCGATCGGATGGCTATGCTGATCATTCCAACACGACCTGGGAGATGAAAGTGACTTGTCAGAACTGACGGGATCCAAATCGGATGCCCGGTTTGAGCTCGGCGCTCAAAGTTCATTTTTTAAGTACACTTAGTTTAAATGAACTGTCAGGTCGGGTCCGGGGGTCTAAAACTTGAAATACTAGTCAGATGGCCATGCCGATTATTCCAACATGACCTAGGAGATGAAAGTGACTTGTCAGAACTGACGGAATCCAGATCGGATGCCCGGTTTGAGCTCGGCGCTCAAAGTTCATTTTCAAAGTACACTTAGTTTAAATGAACTGCCAGGTCGGGTCCGGGGGTCTAAAACCTGAAATACCGGTCGGATGGCTGTGCCGATCATTCCAACACGACCTGGGGGATTAATGTGACTTGTCAGAACTGACGGAATCCAGATCGGATGCCCGGTTTGAGCTCGGCGCTCAAAGTTCAGTTTCAAAGTACACTTGGTTTAAATGAACTGCCAGGTCGGGTCCGGGGGTCTAAAACCTGAAATATCAGTCGGATGGCCATGTCGATTGTTCCAACATGACCTAGGAGATGAAAGTGACTTGTCAGAACAGACGGAATCCAGATCGGATGCCCGGTTTGAGCTCGGCGCTCAAAAGTTCATTTTTTAAGTACACTTAGTTGAAATGAACTGCCAGGTCGGGTCCGGGGGTCTAAAACCTGAACTACCGATCGGATGGCTGTGTCGATCATTCCAACATGACCTGAGAGATAAAAGTGACTTGTCAGAATTGACGGGATCCGAATCGGATGCCCGGTTTGAGCTCGGCGCTCAAAGTTCATTTTCAAAGTACACTTAGTTAAAATGAACTGACAGGTCAGGTCTGGGGGTCTAAAACCTGAAATACTGGTCGGATGGCCATGCCGATCATTCCAACATGACCTGGGAGATGAAAATGACTTGTCAGAACTGACAGAATCTAGATCGGATGCTCGGTTTGAGCTCGGCGCTCAAAAGTTCATTTTTTAAGTACACTTAGTTTAAATGAACTGCCAGGTCGGGTCCGATGGTCTAAAACCTAAAATACCAGTCGGATGGCCATGTCGATCACTCCAACATGACTGGGAGATGAAAGTGACTTATCAGAACTGACGGAATCCAGATCGGATGCCCAGTTTGAGCTCGGCGCTCAAAGTTCATTTTTAAAGTACACTTAGTTTAAATGAACTGCCAGGTCGGGTCCAGGGGTCTAAAACCTAAAATACCGGTCGGATGGCCATGTCGATCATTCCAACACGACCTGGGAGATGAAAGTGACTTGTCAGAACTGACGGAATCTAAATCGGATGTCCGGTTTGAGCTCAGCGCTCAAAAGTGCATTCTCCAAATGTAATTAATTTAAATACTGTTTCAAGCTAGTAGTTGATCTATAAAATCTGCAGTTATCAGTTTGATGTCTGATTTCAATTTATGCTAATTTCTTCGCACTAATTTTTTTATCTATGAATGAATGTTATTATTATTTTTAATGTAGGGGGATCCTTCTGCGGGTGGCGACAGAGGAGATAAGCAGGGCAGGGAGGATATGGATGATGTACCGGATAGTTCTTGATGTTTGATGATATTCAGACGGATCAGCAGGGTTTATGTGTTTTTGTTTTGTGGTATTTGTTGTGTCCCTGTGATTTTTATGATAGCAAACACTATAAGTCATCATCTGTTTGACTCTGCATATAAATCTATTTTTGTTGCATATGTATGTTTCATTGAACATCTTATCTGGATGCATAACCAACGAACAGGCTGAGGCTGTGTGGTGTGTGCATTGGTGCATTTCATAATTGTTGATGCATTTCATAATTGCATTTTATCTGGATTGCTTGATGTTAGTCTGTACAATGGGTGATGCTGCTGTATCCTTTCAGCATAGTCTGGACAGAAGTGGGTCGACCCCCTTTCTAGATGGGTCGACCCCCCCAGATTCGCATGTCTGTACATTGCATCTGTCTGTGCTGCACTCATAAGTCCATACATTGTTTGTGCAATGTTTGTTTTGCTAAGTCCATACATTTAGCAAGTTTATACATTGCATGCACAAGATCAAAGTCTATACATTCATAGTGTCTGCATGTCTAAGGCAATGTCTATACAGTGGGCAGTCTTTCTGGGCATCTCATGCTGTGTCTTAACACAATCAGCAAGTCTGTACATTCGAGCGTCTCACGTTGCATCTCACTTCATAGCAAGTTTGTACAGCCTTCAGTTGCATAACTCAAGTCTGTACATTCGTCTGGATGCATAATGAGAAGTCTATACATTGGTTGTCTCTCTAAGTCTGTACATGGGCTTGGCATCTGCTTTAAAGTCTATACATTGCATTGTGTGTTTGTGCATCAAAGTCTATACATTGGTTAAGCTTGTTCATGCATCGTTCACTCAAGTCTGGACATCCGACTATTTCAGACAAAGTCTGTAGATCGGACTATTTCAGGTGAAGTCTATACATTGGGACCTTTACCTACGTTGCATTCATAAGTCTATACATCACAAAGTCTGCACATCGCTGTGTTCAAGCTTTTCAAGTCTATACTTTGGTTGGTGGCAAGTTTGTACACTGGTCGAGCATTCAAGTCTGAACATTTGCAAAGTCTATACATCGGCCCTGTAGCTTGTCTAGCCAAAGTCTATACATCGGCACTATAGCTTGCCTAGCTCAAGTCTGTACATTGGGCTTTCACGTGAAGTCTATACATTGGTCTTCACTTGAAGTCTATACATTGGTCTTCACTTGAAGTCTATACATTGGCTTTCAAACTTTCCAAGTTTGTACAGCCCAAGTCTGTACATCCACCGTCTCATGCAATGTCTCATCCAAGTCTATACATTGGCAGCGTGTCTGTGCTTCAAGCATTCCAAAGTCTATACATCGCTTGTGTCGTTAAGTTCATACATTGCATATGTTCATCAAAGTCTATACATTGCATTGTCTTCACTCTAAGTCTGTACATTCTGGTTGCTTCAACATAAGTCTGTACATTCTGGTTGCTTCAACATAAGTCTGTACATTCTGGTTGCTTCATAGCAAGTCTGAACATCTCGTTTGCATTGTCTAGTCTATACACTGTCTAGCACATGCATTTTGTCAAGTCTGTACAGCCTTTGCGTCTCAGAAAGTCTATACACTGCATGCTCACACAACCAAGTCTATACATTCTGCTGCTGTTCAGCAAGTCTATACGCTCGTTGTCACCCAGCAAGTCTATACACTCGTTGTCACCCTTCAAGTCTATACACTCGCTTTTAAGTCTTCAAGTCTATACACTCGTTGTCACCCCTCAAGTCTATACACTCGTTGGCTAGCTCTTCAAGTCTAAACATTCAAGATGCATTGATCAAGTCTACACATTAGCATTGTAGCATGTAGAGCACTAAGTCTATACATTGCCTTTGGGGCACAAAGTCTATACACTGCTTGCATTAGTTCATGTCTATACATCGCCATCTCATTCATGGATAAACACTTAGGCAAAGTCTATACACTCATGGCTAGCTGTCCAAGTCCACACACTGCATTGCTAAGTATATACATTGCTGCTTAATTGAACTATGTACAGCCTGTGCTGTTTCTGCTGATCGACTGAACTCTTCTATAAACCTGTAGAGTCTGGGCACGTGATACGAGGTTGGCATCTGGCACGTGATCCGAGATGCTGAGAAGCCGCCACGTGGACTGAAACATTTGGGCGGGAATCGTGGAGAGCACACGCCGTTCTAATCTACTACTGCTATATATATATATATGTCTTCTTCCTCAGAAGTAGGCTGATCGAGTGGAGAGAGTGATCGAAGGAGAAGCAGCCAGAGCTAAGAGAAGAAGAGCAGAAGAGAAAGAAGAGAAAGAGAAAGCTAGAGAGCTCGAGCAGAGAAAGAGGAGAGACAGTGAGATAGAGAGGTTGTGAAGAAGAAGAGAGCTTCATTGTTCACTGGACCTTGGATCAGATCCAACCTAGTTTGTCTTTGTGCTGTTCATTTCTCCAGCTTTATGTCACTGTGATTTTTATCTTTTATTGTTTTTATTTTACCTTGTTCTTCCGATTGCCCTGTTGGGGATCGGGTTCCTCCTGTGGTTTAAGGAGAAGGGAGATTTGTTTCTCCAGTTTGCTGGTGACTTTGGGTCATCAGTGGTTCCCTCCTTGGTGGAGGAAGAGAGGTCCGAGACCTCTGGTTTGCAGGTGACTTAGTGTCACTTGCGCTTCCCTCTGGGCTTCAGAGGAAGGGAGACTTGGGTCTCCAGCTGCAGGTAGTAGTTGCTACTTGTAGGTCCCCTCCTGGTCTGGAGGAAGAGAGACTTGCGTCTATGGTTTGCTAGTGACTGGTGTCACTAGTGGTTCCCTCCGGTTGGGAGGAAGAGGGGAGGTTGTTCCCCTGGTCAAGCTGTGTGGCAGCATCTGTTGCAGACTGAGTCTGCTTGTCTAGCGTTGCTAGTGGAAGCCTCACTTCAGTTTGGAGTGAGGGGTGGACATAGGTCTGTGGACCGAACAACCTAAAAATCGTGGTGTCCCTTGTGGTTTGATTTTCTTATATGTTCATTTAATTGCTGCGTATTAGATGTTTGCATAGGATCGAGTGAGGGCTAATTCTATTGAGTTGTCTTGCCGAGATGATCCTAAGTATTCTCAGAATATAGCTGCAACTATTTTAATTCCGCATAACTGAGCTTTAAGTTTTTAATTAGGCTATATTTTTAAAGGGGAGATTCATTCACCCCCCTCTGAATCTATCGCACCTGACTCAACAAATTGGTATCAGAGCCGGTTCTCTGACTGTTCAGATCCAACGATCTGTAGAGGATCCTGTTGTCTTTGGTGCATTTCTAAATTTACTCTCTGCTGCATTAATCTGCTTGCCGATTTAATCAATGGGTTCTCCATCGGTTTTCAATGGCTCTAATTTTAACTCATGGGTTAGTAGTCTACATAACTATGTGAATTTGATGGATCCGGATCTGTGAAAGTTAATCTCACATGGTCCTCACTGACTGCCAAAGAAAGAGTCCAAATGGACTAACAGTCATAGATCAAGAAATGGAGAGAATCAGAAAGTTTTGAAATTAATGAAAGAAGCTACTGACAAGGCTCTACATTCTTATTTTTATGACTGCAGGTCCGCTAAGGACATTCTAGACAAGCTGAAGCTAGCTCAGAGGAGAAATGAGGACAGCTGCCTAATGGCTGATAAGAGCAACCATGGCAGTGATCAAGATGAATCCGAAGATGCTGAAGAGGTAACCAATCCTTTCTCTAGTTACACTTTAGATGACTGGGAGGATGCCTATGCTAATCTGTTAGAATCCTATGAAAGACTAAAGAAGAAGAATAAAAAACTGATAAAGAAGCTAAAGAAACATGAGGATGCTAAATCTCGAGGTGAAAACCCTGAAATTCTGAAAATTGAAAATGACATATTTAGAAGACAGTTAACAGATTTTGATTCTATTAGTTCAGATTTAGATCATTTGAAATATGAAAAACAAACTCTTATGAAACAAATTGATTCACACAAAAAGGAGAATCAAGAGCTTGTTTACGAAATTGCTGAGCTAAAGGAGAGGCATAGTTTAATTGATGATGATCAGGCTCATAACAATGATGTTGTTCAAAATGAAGAACTGGTGAGAAACTTAGAGCTTGTCAACTCTGAATTGGAAAACATGAAGTCTGAAAATGTAATACTCACAAATCAGCTCAAGGAATTTGAACACAAATAAATAAATCTTGAAAAAGAAAATAGATTGATTTCTGAAAAATTAGAGGCTGATAGAGTAACAAATTCAGAGATTCAGAAAAATCTTGACAAACTTCAATCTGAAAAACAACAAGAAAAGTTTTATGAATGTCAGTTTTCTTCAGATGAATGGGTGCTTGATGATGAACTCCTAGAACAGAACAGTAAACTGAAAGAGGAAATTAATAAGCTGAATCACCTAAACTCAGCAATGTCTAAGAGGCTAATCACTTTAGAAAAAGGAAAGAGTGTAAGTCTGGTGAGCTCTAGTGAGTTGCTGAATGTAGAACATGAAATTACAAATCTGAAAAACATCAACCTAATGTTGAGTGGGAATGTCACTTGCTGTGGACAAAAGATAGCTAAATATGAGTTAACAATCACATCCCTTCAACAAGAAGTTGATGATCTTTATAAGTCCCTATCTGAAGCTGACAATGAAATAAAATTAAAACAGGAAGTTGAAAAACTCAAAAGTCTGAATGATACCTTGCATCAACAAGTCATTTCCTGTGAAATAGATCTGTCCAAATATGAAGCTAATATTTGTGGCTTAAATTCTGAAATTCAAGATTTGAAAAACTCCTTGTCCAAATTTGTCAAAGGAAAGGACAATCTGAATAAGCTTCTTGGAAATAATGTTAGCTCTCAGAGAGAGGGACTGGGTTACAGTCCGACAAACAAAAGGAGTAATGGGAATAAAACGTCTACTATTTTTGTCAAAGCTTCTAATCAGAACACAACCTCTGCTCCTTTTGTTTTCCAATTCACTGCACAAAAGACCAATGTCAGTCCCAAAACTGTAAAACAAACTCAAGAATTGAAAAAGAATGAAAATCTACAGAAGAAGGACAAAGACACTCCTGTTGGTATAAAGAGGGTTGATGGAAACAAATATAAAACTATTTTTGTTAAATGTTCTAACAAGAAAAACCTTCTACCTCATCTCCACCTCAGAACAAGGCTAAGAAAATAGAAAAACAGAACAAAAATCAGAAAAAGACTGAAAAATAGAAAATAAACAAAAAGGATTCATCAGTGCTTGTTGATCACAGTCCTCACACACACTCACATGCATCTAGGAAGAAGATGATCTGTCACTACTGTCATAAATTTGGACATCTGATGCATGAGTGTAAATTGATGGAGAAGGATGATATGAATGCTAGGAAATTTTATGATAAAAATCCTTCATCTCATAAAAAGAAAATTGAATGTTTTCACTGTGGCAAATTAGGACACACAATTACACAATGCTGGTTTGCAAGTGGTAAGAAAACATCTCATCCATATCATGCTAAATTCCCTGCAAGCCAACATGGTTTTAATAAGAACAAATTTGCTTCAATGAACTAGCACATCACTTATTTTAACTGCAACAAGACTGGTCACAAGGCAACTGAATGCTGGTCAGGTTTTCATAGAAGAAATTCTTTTGCTTGCTCTCACTGTGGGAAAAATGGCCATACAGTCAAGGACTGTTGGTATGTTCAGAAGAAGTTTGTTAACCCCCATGTAGTCAAATTCCCTGCAAAACCATTTGCAAGACTTTCATGCTATAACTGTGGGAAGCAAGGCCATAAATCTGCTAAATGTTGGCTGGTTAGGAATAAGAATCAAACTGTTCATGCATATAACAGAAAATCTTATGATCATGTTTATAAACCTCATGCTGCTGTTACTATGCATCATAAGAACCAGAAACCAGTCACTTCATGTAGATATTGTGGAAAGTTTGGTCACTCTATGGACAATTGCTATCTGATGGATCATGATGACCATATTGCTATGAATTTGCTTAGAACACTTGTCAGGGTTAACGCAGGACCCAAAGCTGCTTGGGTCCCTGCAGGATCAAGATGATCAAATACTTTGCAGGTGTGCCTTGGACTGAGGAATAAAGAGGGGTAAATTAAACCAAGGCACCCAAGTTAATAAAGCCCCTTTCAGGTAAATTCTCTGCACTTCTTGTTCTTAGAATAACTGAATAGCATGTTAAATCCGTCTTTGCATATTCATCCATCATCTGCATTGTCAGATTCAAATTTTCTGAACTCTCCTCATACATGATTTGCTTTTTAATGATAGACTGGATTTGCATATGCACCCATTGAAAAATATTGAAAAATATTGTATTAGGACTGTTGGTATTGCATTATCATGCATAACCACCATGGTATATCAAATGGTAAGCTACTAAAAGGCAGATGAATTCTGTCTGGAGGTTCGTACTATGTGTGAGATGATCTTTTAGACCGAGCTCTCCGCCTAGTACCATGGGTCATATCCCTTTATAGGGCAGTCTGAATGAGCATAATTTTTAAAATCATGTTTCAGTGCTTCAATTGCATATCATGCACACTGTAAGGGGGAGTTTGACTGATGCTTGCATAATCATGATAATCTCATTTGCTGAATACATACATGTAGTTAGTTGCATTGCATTTCCTTACATTAAAAAAAATCTAAAAAGAATTGACTCATTGCATCTAGACAGGGGGAGCTTTCCTGTTCAATCTCTTCATCTCTTGAACTCTCACTGTCTAGCAATCTGATCCATTCTTGGCAAATGTGTGGTTCACTTGAATTCCCTGTTGTCTACACTTATGTAGTTGTTCTGTCTGAACTCCAGACTCAGCTATTGATTTCAAAATTGCACTGTTCTAATGATTCACTCCTTGTCTCATCATGATTGCTCTCTGCTAATTTCTCAAAAAAAATTCCTTGTTGACTCCACTGATTTCCTGCAATGTCATTGATTCATCTGAATGAGGAAAGATTTCAGTCAGTGCACCCTAGACATAAATCAGACATATTTTGAAAAGAAGAAACTTCTATTATACTGGCTTAAGAATGTTTTGATAAATCAAATTGATTTAAGTCTAATGTATTTCCTAAGTCTAGATTTAGAATTCTTGAAAATATCTGAATCATCATGCTTAATAAATCTTAACCAATTGTCTCATGAACTTCATGCAAAACCTTCTGAAAACTGAAAATTTAAAAGACATGGCTATCCTTGGTTAAGATACATGTAGAAGGTATTGTTCTTAAACATTTCAGTGTACTGAGCATTGTTTGAAAAAATCTAAAAACACTTAATAATTTAAAGCAAGGGCAATGACTTTGGTCACTAAGAAACTGGGTTCTCTATCAAAGAAATGGAGTAAGCCCAAGTCATGAAGTGCCATAGTTACCTCTCCTTTCAAAAATATTTGAAAATCTGGCAGAGCAATGGCATGGGTGTGTTGAGTAACTGGGGATTCTGGCCTCTGATCAAGGTGTCTCCTCATGTAAAAAGACACTCCAAATTACTAACTTTGTTCTCTTTGAGAGGCAATATGGTTGTCACACTGGGTCTATCACGCCCCGAGCGCGGAAGATACCCGGAGATGCGCGACGTGTCTATATCAATCATGTCAATCAGAGTGGTCGTGTATTCGACACGAAGACAGAGATGCGCAAAATAGCAAGATAACCCAATCCTTTATTTCATAATGGATAGACTATTACAAATCCAATACTCTGTTTAACAAAAAGGAAAAGAATACATATTTGACTCAAGAAACTATAGAAAAGACTAGACGACACTTGTAGAAGCTCTATCACTTTCACTCTTGATCATTCCCATCCGATTGACTTCCATCGTCGTCGAACTTACCTGAAAAGTACAAAGGGACAAACGAAATGAGCGAACGCTCAGTAGGAAATTATATCTCAAGTACTAGCGAGGGGTTTAAGTAATTACATTTTTATGAATGCAATAAAGCTATGCATGCTCGCATAACACGACAGGATAGATAGAATGTAGTATCAAGGAAATAAGATGAACTTATCATGAACTTTCAACAAGATAACAAGTTTATTCGAGATATTCAAGCAAGTACATTTAACAAATCATGTCAAGAACTTTGGCTATCATGTATCAAGCAAGCAAGTAAATTACCCTTTTTCGGGCCACGCATTTCATTTCATGTCAAGTACGAGTCAAGTACAAGATGTGTGTGGAATGTCCAATCAAGCAAGTCAAGTACTCGGTATAATGCCAGATACCTTATCATTTTAACTCCCATGGGCACAAGTACTTTCGGGTGCTCCTCCCAGGACCAGATCGGGCCCTATATGCGCAGGCATTTATCATGTGTTTTGACATCCACTCTTGTTTATATAGCCAATATAGAATTTCAATAATCAAGCTTGTAGATACGTATGACAACATTGATAGAATAGAGTCCAAAAATATGACAAAGGCCGTAGAATGGCGATAATAACGGTATAATCACGAGTTCGATAAAACTAGGTAGAATATGGTTCCCTTAACTTAGGTACCATGATAAATCGATATGGACATTCTTTATATAGAATTGAGGTCCACATGAACATAAGATCAAGCAAGATACCCTCATTCTTATCATAGAATTGGGGTTTACAAGAACGACATGATATGGCATGATATCATCATCCCATTAAGAATTTCTTATGATATACTCTTTGTATAATCATAAGGGCCGGTATACCATGTTTCTTTAGATTGACATGGCAAGGATCGTGTAATGGGTTTTTAGGGTACAACCAGCTCAGTCGGCCTTGAGGGAATCCAAGGCTACGAGGAGTCTTACGGAGGTCTCTATGACTAACTCGCTAGTCCAAAGGAACGGAATGTCCAATGGAGAGCTTGTATGTCAATGAGAGTTGAGTGTGATCGATAAATCAACGTAAAAAGTGGGACTATACTCACGGAATGGAGAATAGTGCCGATATATATATATATATATATATGTATAATATGAAACCATCGGTAATAGAATCAAGACGAAATCAGGTTACAGTAAAATAACGACTTGAGTAAAGTCGTGTATTGAATAATTAACGCCTAACATGAGGGCGTTTACATATATTGCCAATTTGCAGAATTTTCATTATTTCATTAATTTATCAAAAACACGCCTTGCCTGGGGGCGTTTATTCAAAGTTGAGATCAAAAACGCGCCCGTGGAAGGGGCGTTACTTTCTAATTCCATTTTACAGAATATGTAAATTTCAGGATTTTAACAGATACACGCCCTAGGAAGGGGCGTTACTTTTCAGATTCACGCCTTGTTCTGGGGCGTTAAAATATGGAAAACGACTTTGTCCAAGTCGTGAATTTCAAGAATTTTATAATATTATAGGAAATAAAATTTCAAGGAACATGAGACATGTCGTTGCAGTATAACAGGAATTCACAGGTAGGAGTATGCAAGATATTAGAATCTATATTTCATAATTTATTGAATTTTAAACAGGATCAATTATCAATTTTCAGGTGAATCTTATGAAATTAACGCCTGCGTACATGGCGTCAAATATTAAATTGACGACCACTGCATGGTCGTGTATTTTAAATTAGCACCCTGATCAAGGGCGTTTCTTTCAAAATATTGCAGAGAACGTAATAAAAACCTTATAAACAGTATGCATGCCATGCTTATGTATAGATATCTTGCATTAATTCTTATTTGGGCTACAATAACTTGAGAAAATCCTACCTTAATTGATATCTGGAGATGGAACACGTGAATGACTTGATAAGAACACACTGAAGCTTCTAATAGCAGCCGTATGCAGATCGGACAGGAAGAAGAAAAAAATTCAGTTGATGAAGATGGCGACGATGATCTTCAATCAACCTGTAGGGGAAGAAAGGAGGGAGTATGAAGATATAACCGAAGTTTAGGAAAACGGTTTGAAGAACATTACCTTGTTCTTCGGCAGTGGCTGTGGAGCCTCCTACAAAGAAAAGACAATGAAGAATTATTAGTTCTTCATGCAGTCGAAACAGAGGGCAAAAGAAAATAAGAAGAACATACGTTCTTCACTTACCTTGCAGCAGCAGAACGATCAAATAGGTTTAGGGTTTGGTCGATCAAGACTATTTATAGGATTTTGGAGTTCTAACAAAAGTAGTGTTTGATTGGAAGTAATATTTCCAAGATTGAGTTATTACCACATTCGAACTCTTCCTCATAGTTATCACTTACCCTGGATAAGTTCTGGGTTCGAACGGTTCCGAATGGAATTAACGACTTTGGTCAGGGCGTGTATTCTTTAATTAACGCCTTGCATAAGGGCGTTTCTTAAAAAGCGCCTTGAAAAAGGGCGTTTCATGTTTTAAAACACGCCCAAGATAGGGGCGTTTCTTTTACTTACCCATTTGGTCGCGTGAGAACTGACGACCGTAGGTGTGGGCGTCCTTTCTTTATTCACGCCATGGATAGAGGCGTTTCTTTATAAATTAACGCCTTAATAAGAGGCGTTATTTTTAATTTGTTTTATTTCGTCCAATTAACCCTATTCCTTTTATATATATTACTTCTGTAATATATATGTTTTAATTCATTTCAATTATTCATTTATTAGGGTTGCTACACCCTCCCCCACTTAAAACGAATTTGGTCCCCAAATTCAATATATATATAATTATACACGTGGAGAGTGTAGGACATATACCTCTTAGAATAACTCGGGAAATCGTTTCTTCATAGATTCCTCGGTCTCCCATGTCGCTTCGTGTTCAGGATTCTTATTCCATTGCACCTTAAGCATGGGAATAACCTTATTCCTTAGAGCTCGTATTTCTCGATCTAATATCTTTAAAGGCCTCTGTTCATATGTGAGATCTTTCTGGATCACCAGATCTCCATGCTCAATAATATGTGACGGATCGTGCACATACTTCTTCAACATAGATATGTGAAATACATTGTGTACCTCGGACAACTGAGGAGGCAACGCGATGCGATAAGCAACCTCGCCAACTCTTTCGAGTACCTGAAATGGTCCGATGAATCTTGGCGTAAGCTTGCCCTTAACACCAAATCTTCGTATGCCACGTCCAGGCGATATCTTGAGAAATACATGATCTCCGATTTGGAATTCAAGATCTCTCCTTCTTGTATCAGCATAAGCTTTTTGTCTCGTCTGAGCATCTTGCAATCTTTCTCTGATTACTTGTATCTTCTCAGTTGTATCCCTTACCATGTCTGGACCTAACAGTTATTTTTCTCCAACTTCGTTCCAGCATATGGGAGATCGGCAACTTCTTCCGTATAAGGCTTCGAAAGGTGCCATTTGGATACTAGCTTGGTAGCTATTATTATATGCAAATTCAACTAAAGGTAAGTGGTCATGCCAGCTTCCTCCAAAGTCAATAATGCATGCTCTCAGCATATCTTCAACAACTTGATTAGTTCGCTCGGTCTGACCATCCGTTTGTGGGTGAAAAGCAGTACTAAAGTTGAGCCTTGTTCCCAACGAATGTTGTAATCCCTTCCAAAAATGAGAAGTAAAACGGGGATCTCTGTCAGACACGATTGAGACAGGAATTCCATGTATCCTGACTATTTCCTTGATGTACAGTGCAGCTAGCACATCAATTGACCATCGGCTCTTTATTGGCAAGAAATGTGCCGATTTAGTTAATCGGTCAATGATAACCCAGATTCCATCATGTCCTCCTTTAGATTTAGACAAACCCATGATGAAGTCCATACCAATATCCTCCCATTTCCACTTAGGAATATCTAGAGGATGTAGTTTTCCCGCAGGCTTTTGGTGTTCCGCCTTGACCTGTTGGCATGTGAGACAGCGTGATACATAGTCCGCTATTTCTCTTTTCATATTGGGCCACCAAAAGTTCCTCTTTACATCTTGGTACATTTTAGTTGATCCAGGATGAATAGTGTATCTTGATCTGTGAGCTTCATCTAAGATCTTCTTCTTTAATTCCGGACAATCGGGTATACAAGTTCTATCTTTGAACGATAATCTTCCATCAGAAGTTAGTTGAAAATCAGATTGTCCTTCTAATCTGCCTTTGATTTCTACTAATATAGGATCATCATCCTGAAGTGTTTGTATCTCAGATAACAAATCTAACTGTATGCTTACATGAGATAGTGTGACAAATTTGGATTCCGTGTCCAAGCTTATATTGAGCTCGGAGAATTGTTCAAGTAACCTCCATTCTTGCATCATACAATTTGCTATCATTGTTCTCGGCTTTCGACTAAGGGCGTCAGCAACATAATTACCCTTTCCGGGATGGTATTGTTTATTGAAGTCGAAGTCCTTGAGATATTCTAGCCAGCGTCTTTGTCTCATGTTTAGCTCCTTTTGTGAAAATAGATATTTGAGACTTTTGTGATCGGAGTATACAGTAAACTGTACTCCATATAAGTAGTGTCTCCATATCTTTAGGGCAAATACTACCGCGGCCAGTTCTAAGTCATGGACGGGGTAATTCTCCTCATGCTTCTTCAGTTGACGTGAAGAGTATGCTATGACCTTTCCTTGTTGCATTAGGACACATCCAAGGCCAATGCCAGAAGCATCAGTGTAGACCTCGAATTTCTCTCCTTCTGTTGGTAGAGCTAACACTGGAGCTGTAGTGAGATGATCTTTGAGAGTTTGGAAACTTCTTTCACATTCCTCACTCCATTCATATCGGATCTCCTTACGAGTTAACCTTGTAAGTGGCACGGCGATTGTTGAGAAGTCTTTGATGAATCGCCTGTAATAGCCTGCAAGGCCTAAGAAACTTCTGATCTCGCTAGCATTGGTTGGTCTTTCCCATTTCCTAACTGCTTCAACCTTTGACGGATCTACAGATAATCCATCCTTGTATATCACATGTCCGAGAAAAGCCACTTCTTCAAGCCAGAATTCGCATTTGCTGAGCTTAGCATATAATTGATTTGTCCTCAAGATTTGTAATGAAATCCTCAAATGCTCTTCATGTTCTTCCTTAGTCTTGGAATATATCAATATATCATCAATGAAAACCACCACAAATTGATCTAGATAAGGCCTGAATATGCTATTCATCAACTGCATAAAGGCAGCAGGGGCATTTGTTAGTCCAAAAGGCATAACAACAAATTCATAGTGGCCATACCTGCTTCTGAACGCAGTTTTATGAATATCTTCGTCTTTAATCCTCAATTGATGATAACCAGACCTGAGATCAATCTTGGAGAAATGTTTGGATCCAGAAATCTGATCAAATAATTCATCGATTCTCGGCAGTGGATACTTGTTCTTGATAGTAAGATGATTCAACTGTCAATAGTCGATACACAATCTCATGGATCCATCCTTCTTCCTTACAAATAGGACTGGGGCTCCCCACGGGGAAGTACTTGGTCTAATGAACCCTTTTTGAATCAATTCCATCAATTGCTTCTTCAATTCTTTTAGTTCTGCAGGGGACATTCTATAGGGTGCCTTTGAAACAGGACCAGCACCAGGGGCTAAGTCGATGGTAAAGGCCACATCTCTTTGCGGGGGTAATCCCGGCAATTCTTCCAGAAATACGTCTGGAAATTCTCGCACTACCTGAATGTCCTCTATCTTGGTTTCTTTAGCTTCTTTAATAGTGACAAAAGCAAGGAAGGATACACATCCTTTCTTGACGAGCTTGCTTGCTCGAAGAGCCGAAATAAGAGGGGATTTGCTTCGACTCTTAGGACTAGTATAAGTCAGTTCCGAAAATTCCATGAAAACAATCTTGCTATCACGGCAATCAATCGTTGCCTGGTATTTGGATAACCAATCTGCTCCTAGTATAACATCATACTCTTTTAGATCTAAGCAGATAAGATCAATAGGAAAATTCTTTCCTCGAACCAATACCTCACAGTTTTGGTAATGATGTGTGATATCCGTCTCGTTTCCGAGAGGAGTAGACAATATTAACTTCATCCATTCTGGTTCTAGAGGTAATGGGTCAGCAAACTTCTTGGAAATAATGGAATGCGATGCACCCGTATCAAATAAGACATGTGCATATTTGGAACAAATTTTTAATGTACCTTCCACCAATCCGCCTTCTTCTTCTGGTTCGGTCTCTTGGATTGCATGAAGACGCGCGTTCCTTGTCACTGGGCGTTTACCCTCACCGTCTTGGTCATTCATTAATGGACAATCGGGAATCCGATGTTCACGACTCCCACAACGGAGACATGCTCCTAATTTCCTCCAGCATTCTTCTGTTTTGTGACCAGCCTTGTCACAATGCTTGCATACTACGTTTGAAGGTGTAGTGGTGATAGAGAAAGGCTTGGATTTCTTGAACTTCTGATCTTGAGAGGAAGAACCTCCATTATTGGGCCTCTTCTTAAAGTTGGGTTTAAAAGAACCCGAACTTGTGACTTGCTCCTTTTTGTCTTTCCCACGGATCCTATCAGATAGTTCCGTGGCATCTTCAAGCAACTGAGCTCGGCGCACTATTTCAGTATAAACTTGAATATCCATAGGCGCCAGTTGAGTAATGTAGTGGGGCCTAAGCCCATTAAGAAATCTACGGGCCTTCATCTTTTCCGTGCTAATTAAATGCTTAGCATATCTAGACAGTCTAGAAAACTGTGCTTCATAATCAGCCACCGATAAAGATCTTTGCTTTAATACGGCAAATTCGGCGGCCTTCTTTTCCTGGACCCTATCAGAGAAATATTTGGCGTTGAAATATTCAACGAATTCACCCCATGTAACTTGAGTTGGGTCAATAGTAGCTTCAATCGACTCCCACCAGCATCTAGCATCCTTTTCTAACTGGAAAGTAGCTAATAAGACTTTGTCCTGATCCGTGCATTGCATAACACGGAATATACGTTCAATCTCCCGAACCCAATGCTCGGCATCGTCTGGATCGGTCGATCCCATGAACTTCGGGGGATTCATATTCTTGAATGCTTGGTGTAAGCTTCCAGCTCGTGGAGCACCACCTTGTGCTACCTGTTGTAGCACTTGGGTCATCCCTTGAAGGGTACGCTGCATGTTGCGCCATTGAGCACGTTCGGCAGCCATTATCCTACAATTACAATAGCTATGTTAGTATTATATCACTATGATCTTATAAAGGACTCATTGATCATTTAACCCATGGTTCTACCCACTCTCACTTGGTTAAAGGTTTTGAAACCTATCCTTGGACTTGGGTTTCCTAGGAATTGAATACCTTAGGCTCTGATACCACAAAGACTGTCACGCCCCGAGCGCGGAAGATACCCGGAGATGCGCGACGTGTCTATATCAATCATGTCAATCAGAGTGGTCGTGTATTCGACACGAAGACAGAGATGCGCAAAATAGCAAGATAACCCAATCCTTTATTTCATAATGGATAGACTATTACAAATCCAATACTCTGTTTAACAAAAAGGAAAAGAATACATATTTGACTCAAGAAACTATAGAAAAGACTAGACGACACTTGTAGAAGCTCTATCACTTTCACTCTTGATCATTCCCATCCGATTGACTTCCATCGTCGTCGGACTTACCTGAAAAGTACAAAGGGACAAACGAAATGAGCGAACGCTCAGTAGGAAATTATATCTCAAGTACTAGCGAGGGGTTTAAGTAATTACATTTTTATGAATGCAATAAAGCTATGCATGCTCGCATAACACGACAGGATAGATAGAATGTAGTATCAAGGAAATAAGATGAACTTATCATGAACTTTCAACAAGATAATAAGTTTATTCGAGATATTCAAGCAAGTACATTTAACAAATCATGTCAAGAACTTTGGCTATCATGTATCAAGCAAGCAAGTAAATTACCCTTTTTCGGGCCACACATTTCATTTCATGTCAAGTACGAGTCAAGTACAAGATGTGTGTGGAATGTCCAATCAAGCAAGTCAAGTACTCGGTATAATGCCAGATACCTTATCATTTTAACTCCCATGGGCACAAGTACTTTCGGGTGCTCCTCCCAGGACCAGATCGGGCCCTATATGCGCAGGCATTTATCATGTGTTTTGACATCCACTCTTGTTTATATAGCCAATATAGAATTTCAATAATCAAGCTTGTAGATACGTATGACAACATTGATAGAATAGAGTCCAAAAATATGACAAAGGCCGTAGAATGGCGATAATAACGGTATAATCACGAGTTCGATAAAACTAGGTAGAATATGGTTCCCTTAACTTAGGTACCATGATAAATCGATATGGACATTCTTTATATAGAATTGAGGTCCACATGAACATAAGATCAAGCAAGATACCCTCATTCTTATCATAGAATTGGGGTTTACAAGAACGACATGATATGGCATGATATCATCATCCCATTAAGAATTTCTTATGATATACTCTTTGTATAATCATAAGGGCCGGTATACCATGTTTCTTTAGATTGACATGGCAAGGATCGTGTAATGGGTTTTTAGGGTACAACCAGCTCAGTCGGCCTTGAGGGAATCCAAGGCTACGAGGAGTCTTACGGAGGTCTCTATGACTAACTCGCTAGTCCAAAGGAACGGAATGTCCAATGGAGAGCTTGTATGTCAATGAGAGTTGAGTGTGATCGATAAATCAACGTAAAAAGTGGGACTATACTCACGGAATGGAGAATAGTGCCGATATATATATATATATATATATATATATATATATATATATGTATAATATGAAACCATCGGTAATAGAATCAAGACGAAATCAGGTTACAGTAAAATAACGACTTGAGTAAAGTCGTGTATTGAATAATTAACGCCTAACATGAGGGCGTTTACATATATTGCCAATTTGCAGAATTTTCATTATTTCATTAATTTATCAAAAACACGCCTTGCCTGGGGGCGTTTATTCAAAGTTGAGATCAAAAACGCGCCCGTGGAAGGGGCGTTACTTTCTAATTCCATTTTACAGAATATGTAAATTTCAGGATTTTAACAGATACACGCCCTAGGAAGGGGCGTTACTTTTCAGATTCACGCCTTGTTCTGGGGCGTTAAAATATGGAAAACGACTTTGTCCAAGTCGTGAATTTCAAGAATTTTATAATATTACAGGAAATAAAATTTCAAGGAACATGAGACATGTCGTTGCAGTATAACAGGAATTCACAGGTAGGAGTATGCAAGATATTAGAATCTATATTTCATAATTTATTGAATTTTAAACAGGATCAATTATCAATTTTTAGGTGAATCTTATGAAATTAACGCCTGCGTACATGGCGTCAAATATTAAATTGACGACCACTGCATGGTCGTGTATTTTAAATTAGCGCCCTGATCAAGGGCGTTTCTTTCAAAATATTGCAGAGAACGTAATAAAAACCTTATAAACAGTATGCATGCCATGCTTATGTATAGATATCTTGCATTAATTCTTATTTGGGCTACAATAACTTGAGAAAATCCTACCTTAATTGATATCTGGAGATGGAACACGTGAATGACTTGATAAGAACACACTGAAGCTTCTAATAGCAGCCGTATGCAGATCGGACAGGAAGAAGAAAAAAATTCAGTTGATGAAGATGGCGACGATGATCTTCAATCAACCTGTAGGGGAAGAAAGGAGGGAGTATGAAGATATAACCGAAGTTTAGGAAAACGGTTTGAAGAACATTACCTTGTTCTTCGGCAGTGGCTGTGGAGCCTCCTACAAAGAAAAGACAATGAAGAATTATCAGTTCTTCATGCAGTCGAAACAGAGGGCAAAAGAAAATAAGAAGAACATACGTTCTTCACTTACCTTGCAGCAGCAGAACGATCAAATAGGTTTAGGGTTTGGTCGATCAAGACTATTTATAGGATTTTGGAGTTCTAACAAAAGTAGTGTTTGATTGGAAGTAATATTTCCAAGATTGAGTTATTACCACATTCGAACTCTTCCTCATAGTTATCACTTACCCTGGATAAGTTCTGGGTTCGAACGGTTCCGAATGGAATTAACGACTTTGGTCAGGGCGTGTATTCTTTAATTAACGCCTTGCATAAGGGCGTTTCTTAAAAAGCGCTTTGAAAAAGGGTGTTTCGTGTTTTAAAACACGCCCAAGATAGGGGCGTTTCTTTTACTTACCCATTTGGTCGCGTGAGAACTGACGACCGTAGGTGTGGGCGTCCTTTCTTTATTCACGCCATGGATAGAGGCGTTTCTTTATAAATTAACGCCTTAATAAGAGGCGTTATTTTTAATTTGTTTTATTTCGTCCAATTAACCCTATTCCTTTTATATATATTACTTCTGTAATATATATGTTTTAATTCATTTCAATTATTCATTTATTAGGGTTGCTACAGGGTCACTTCACCTGAGAAGTGTTGTGCCTCACGTAAAAAGGTGTTGACTGAACCAAACTTGCTCGGGAAAAATGAGTGCTGATCAATAGAAAATTCTGAAAATCAAAAGACATGTTCAAACACAATTATTTCTGTTTAATCTCAATATTATCTTGTGTATCTTCCATAGGAGTCATTGAATTTAAATGAGTAAGATGGAAGGAGATTAAACATGAATATCAGATGAGTTGTTGGTTCATTTCTATGAAAAGGTGTTTCAGATATGAGTATTGAATTTTCTTGATAAACCTTGAATACATCTCTCTTAAATCATGATGGTAAGTTTAAACTCATTCATAATCTATTATAATTGAAGAATCTGAAATTCGTTTACAAAGATTTGTGAATTTGGTGTGCTAATGAAAATCTTGCTTCCTCATTTTTTCACTGTGATTACAGACTGTGGTAACTCTTGTATACCCATGTGCTTTGCTGATATATGCTCATCACTTCTTTCACTCCATCTAATCAGGGGGAGCTTCCATGTCATGCTGAGTGTTTTTCATAAAGGGGGAGATCTAGTCAGCATTTTTGAGTGTCCCTGTGCTTTTGTTGATATTCTCCCTTCATCTCAATTGGTTTCAACCTTCAAAACATTTCTGATCATTATTCTATTCAGGGGGAGCTAATTGTCATTAAAGGGGGAGCTTTTAATTCACTCATCTTATGCAGTCTTATTCTTCCCTCTTCAATTAATGTCTTTTTGCTGAAGTCAAAGGGGGAGAAATATTTGATCAAGTCATACTGACTCATAGTGTTACCATCATCAAAAAGGGGGAGATTGTTGTGTCCCTGCGATTTTTATGATAGCAAACACTATAAGTCATCATCTATTTGAGTCTGCATATAAATCTATTTTTGTTGCATATGTATGTTTCATTGAACATCTTATCTGGATGCATAACCAACGAACAGGCTGAGGCTATGTGGTGTGTGCATTGGTGCATTTCATAATTGTTGATGCATTTCATAATTGCATTTTATCTGGATTGCTTGATGTTAGTCTGTACAATGGGTGATGCTGCTATATCCTTTCAGCATAGTCTGGACAGAAGTGGGTTGACCCCCTTTCCAGATGGGTCGACCCCCCCAGATTCGCATGTCTGTACATTGCATCTGTCTGTGCTGCACTCATAAGTCCATACATTGTTTGTGCAACGTTTGTTCTGCTAAGTCCATACATTTAGCAAGTTTATACATTGCATGCACAAGATCAAAGTCTATACATTCACAGTGTCTGCATGTCTAAGGCAATGTCTATATAGTGGGCAGTCTTTCTGAGCGTCTCATGCTGTGTCTTAACACAATCAGCAAGTCTGTACATTCGAGCGTCTCATGTTGCATCTCACTTCATAGCAAGTCTGTACAGCCTTCAGTTGCATAACTCAAGTCTGTACATTCGTCTGGATGCATAATGAGAAGTCTATACATTGGTTGTCTCTTCAAGTCTGTACATGGGCTTGGCATCTACTTTAAAGTCTATACATTGCATTGTGTGTTTGTGCATCAAAGTCTATACATTGGTTAGGTTTGTTCATGCATCGTTCACTCAAGTCTGTACATCCGACTATTTCAGACAAAGTCTGTAGATCGGACTATTTCAGGTGAAGTCTATACATTGGGACCTTTACCTACGTTGCATTCATAAGTCTATACATCACAAAGTCTGCACATCGCTGTGTTCAAGCTTTTCAAGTCTATACTTTGGTCGGTGGCAAGTCTGTACACTGGTCGAGCATTCAAGTCTGAACATTTGCAAAGTCTATACATCGGCACTGTAGCTTGTCTAGCCAAAGTATATACACCGGCACTGTAGCTTGCCTAGCTCAAGTCTGTACATTGGGCTTTCACGTGAAGTCTATACATTGATCTTCACTTGAAGTCTATACATTGGTCTTCACTTGAAGTCTATACATTGGCTTTCAAACTTTCCAAGACTGTACAGCCCAAGTCTGTACATCCACCGTCTCATGCAATGTCTCATCCAAGTCTATACATTGGCAGCGTGTCTGTGCTTCAAACATTCCAAAGTCTATACATCGCTTGCGTCGTTAAGTTCATACATTGCATATGTTCATCAAAGTCTATACATTGCATTGTCTTCACTCTAAGTTTGTACATTCTGGTTGCTTCAACATAAGTCTGTACATTGTGGTTGCTTCATAGCAAGTCTGAACATCTCTTTTGCATTGTCTAGTCTATACACTGTCTAGCACATGCATTTCGTCAAGTCTGTACAGCCTTTGCATCTCACAAAGTCTATACACTGCATGCTCACACAACCAAGTCTATACATTCTGCTGCTGTTCAGCAAGTCTATACGCTCGTTGTCACCCAGCAAGTCTATACACTCGTTGTCACCCTTCAAGTCTATACACTCGCTTTTAAGTCTTCAAGTCTATACACTCGTTGTCACCCCTCAAGTCTATACACTCGTTGGCTAGCTCTTCAAGTCTAAACATTCAAGATGCATTCATCAAGTCTACACATTAGCACTATAGCATGTAGAGCACTAAGTCTATACATTGCCTTTGGGGCACAAAGTCTATACACTGCTTGCATTAGTTCATGTCTATACATCGCCATCTCATTCATGGATAAACACTTAGGCAAAGTCTATACACTCGTGGCTAGCTGTCCAAGTCCACACACTGCATTGCTAAGTATATACATTGCTGCTTAATTGAACTATGTACAGCCTATGCTGTTTCTGCTGATCGACTGAACTCTTCATTAAACCTGTAGAGTCTGGGCACGTGATACGAAGTTGGCATCTGGCACGTGATCCGAGATGCTAAGAAGCCGCCACGTGGACTGAAACATTTGGGTGGGAATCGTGGAGAGCACACGCCACCCTAATCTGCTGATGCTATATATATATATATGTCTTCTTCCTCAGAAGTAGGCTGATCGAGTGGAGAGAGTGATCGAAGGAGAAGCAGCCAGAGCTAAGAGAAGAAGAGCAGAAGAGAAAGAAGAGAAAGAGAAAGCTAGAGAGCTCGAGCAGAGAAAGAGGAGAGACAGTGAGATAGAGAGGTTGTGAAGAAGAAGAGAGCTTCATTGTTCACTGGACCTTGGATCAGATCCAACCCAGTTTGTCTTTGTGCTTTTCATTTCTCCAGCTTTATGTCGCTGTGATTTTTATCTTTTATTGTTTTTAGTTTACCTTGTTCTTCCGATTGCCCTGTTGGGGATCGGGTTCCTCCTGTGATTTCAGGAGAAGGGAGATTTGTTTCTCCGGTTTGCTGGTGACTTTGGGTCATCAGTGGTTCCCTCCTTGGTGGAGGAAGAGAGGTCCGAGACCTCTGGTTTGCAGGTGACTTAGTGTCACTTGCGCTTCCCTCTGGGCTTCAGAGGAAGGGAGACTTGGGTCTCTAGCTGCAGGTAGTAGTTGCTACTTGTAGGTCCCCTCCTGGTCTGGAGGAAGAGAGACTTGCGTCTCTGGTTTGCTAGTGACTGGTGTCACTAGTGGTTCCTTCCGGTTGGGAGGAAGAGGGGAGGTTGTTCCCCTGGTCAAGCTGTGTGGTAGCATCTGTTGCAGACTGAGTCTGCTTGTCTAGCGTTGCTAGTGGAAGCCTCACTTCGGTTTGGAGTGAGGGGTGGACGTAGGTCTGTGGACCGAACCACCTAAAAATCCTGGTGTCCCTTGTGGTTTGATTTTCTTATATGTTCATTTAATTGCTGCATATTAGATGTTTGCATAGGATCGAGTGAGGGCTAATTCTATTGAGTTGTCTTGCCGAGATGATCCTAAGTATTCTCAGAATATAGCTGCAACTATTTTAATTCCGCATAACTGAGCTTTAAGTTTTTAATTAGGCTATATTTTTAAAGGGGAGATTCATTCACCCCCTTCTGAATCTATCGCACCTGACTCAACATTATTTATTTGATCAGCATGGTGTTGAGTTTTTTTTTTCGGTGGTGTTTATTTGATCAGCATGGTGTTGAGTTTTTTTTTTCGGTGGTGTTTATTTGATCAGCATGGTGTTGGTGTTGAGTTTTTTTTTCGGTGGTGTTTATTTGATCAGCAGGTTCCCAATATTTTTTTCAGCAGGATATTTCTTGATGTTTATTTGTGATCCAACATGTTTTTTTAGAATAATTTATGATTTTTTAAAAAATAATTTTTTACATTTCAGACGGATTTTCAGACGGTATTTGAGACGAAGATTATCCGTCTGAAGTTTCAGACGAACGGTTGACTTAACCATCGTATAATCAATCTGAAATTCAGACGAAATTTGAGACGAAATTTATCCGTATGTAATTATCCTTCTGAATTTCAGACGGATTTCTCACCAATTTTCGGAAGGCTTGAGACCGTTTTAAATTCAGACGGAATAATGGACAGACGGTATTTCAGACGGAAAATATCTCGTATTATTTTCAGACGGAATTTGTGACTGAATTTAATCTGTCTGAAATTTTATTTTCAGACGAAACTTTAGACGGAATATAAAACTGTCACAAATTTGTGACTAAGAATATCAGACGGTCTATTTCCGTCTGAATTCCGTCGGAAATCCGTCACAAACGTGTTTTGTGACGGATTTTCAGACGGATCTGAGATGGATACCGGCCGTCTGAAATCCCACCTTTTCTGGTAGTGACTCTATCTCCTCGAATAGAAGACTCTAGACCTTGTGTGAACTATAGAAATGACCCTCAGGAACCCTATTTTCGTTTGGGTGCTGTGGCGGCCGACGAGGATCGTGGGCGAGGGCGGATTCCGGCGATCATCGGCGGGGTGTTCTTAGCGTGTCATCGTCCCTTCTTCTTCCTTCTCCCTCCGTTTAAGGTAGGTTATAGCAAGCCAAACCTTAAGTATTATATATGGTTAGAACCAGCGTCGAGTGCCCTATCTATTGAATGGAAAAGCCCTAAAAGTTACTTAGTATCATGCGAGAATTTTAGGGTTTAGTAGAAACATGTCATATCTAGGGTTATACTTGTTTCATCTCATTTAAGTAGGGATTTCAGGCACTAAAGATTAAATCGAGCATGCTATATTGTAAAACTTTTCGTGCTCTTTCTTTTGAATCCAAAAGCCCCAATTAGTATGCTCTGTGCTATGCGTATTTAGCAGTTCATTGAAACCCTAGCCAACTCGCTGGAGGCGGGCAGGGCGAAAGGGGGCTTGATTGTTTTTTGACTTGCGCGGCCTCACGATAGACCGCCCAACGTGGTTAGGCGGCACATTACAGACCGTTTATGTGTTGTGATTCGTGTTATGTTTCTGGGAAGCGCGGCATGACCTAGACCGCCCTTCTGTCAGGTGGCCAGTTATTGACCGTTCGTCTCTTCCAGCGGCTCATTACAGACCGCTCATCTCCAGAAGGCCTTCTGACCTGAGGGGGATAAACGGCCTGTCGTGCGACCACCGAGGATGATGAAAGGTCCCTACTGGACCGTCCATCTTTGCAGAATTGATTAAGTTATCTTTTTCGCATGATTTATGATAGTAGGTTAATGGTTAAATGTAAGTTAGCAACATGTATAAAAACTCTGGAAAATTATGACATTAAATGAATATAAATCTTGCTGATTTATTCATCTTGACCTTGGATCATCTTCTTCAATGTTAATATTAATCATGATTCATTATTAAATTGAAATTTTATTAGGGTTGTATCACAGTCGTTCTACTCCGATAGGATTGACTGACCGTCTCACTAGTTTCCGATGATTTATTAGCCCTATTTCCTTGTAATGTTTGGGACTCTCCGCCGGATATTCCTTTCGTCGAACTAGGACCTTCATTACGGGACCTCCATTAGCCCCCGCGAGCCTGGGATTCCCACTAGGACGCTGGGCATGTTGTACCATCAAGACCTGAACCTGTGTACGTGATCGAATCGATTAAACTATCGTATTGTAAGTCATGGCTCGACTTGGACCCCCTGAGAATTACGCGGCCCGAAAGGGACCGTTCATCTTATTGGGCGGCCGATAATGAACCGTGCAACCCTGGCCAAGTGCCACTACATTGGTCATTTAACTTTGATCTATCTTTGACCAAATTATGTTTGGATCGACCCAATAAGCCCTAGGTTGACCAGTGGAGAGTGGGCTGGACCCTGGTTCAGTTCTGCCCCACTTATGGGAGCCCGGAGCCCGTTTGGGTAGACTTTTAGTTGATTAAGTTGAACGGACCTATTGGAACCGCCCATGTTATAGCGCGGATCTTATTGGACCGTCTGTCTGTTGGACGGCCCTGTAAGGACCGTTTATCTTCTTCTTGGGCTTCCAGTTCTACTAGTCTTGAGTGGCCCATTTTCAACCGTCCAATTCCTCGAGCGGCCCTACATGGACCGTGTATCCTTGACTTCGGTGTGGCTAGTCCTAAGCCCATCTCTATCCTGAACGGTCCACTCTAGACCGTGCATTGCTTGAGCGGCCCTGTTCTGATCGCTTATCATCCAGAAGTGATTTCCGTAATTTTTCGTGTTGAATCCAAGGACCTGATTGGTTCTTGATAACTTGAACCTTCCAGACATGATGTCTACTTCAACTTACCCTTTAAACTTTGGTAAGTTCCGTATCTTGAAGTATTGGCCATCTAAATTGATTAATGTCTAGACATAACTTGGGATCTTGGATCCAACAAATCAATGCCAACGCATCATAAGGGCCCGGTCTGGTCCTGGGTGTTAGGGTGCAAGCCCGGATACAGAGGGGGGGTGAATGTATCCTTCTAGGATTAATGCCCAAATAAAAACTCAAGTGCTGGACGCAATCTCAGAATAAAAACAAATTCAATTAAACCAATGAGCAAACACATGAGACGCGCCTATTCAAGCATCTAGCGGAAGCACACTCACAATGCAAACCACTGCTCAAGAGATTTTTAGGTGGTTCAGTCCTCCAGACCTACATCCACCCCACACTCAAACCAAGTGTGGCTTCACTAACGGCTGGGCAACACAGCTTGCCAACAGAAGCTGATACATAGCTTACCCAGGGGAACAAACTCCCCTCTTCGTCCTACCTGGAGGGAACCTCTAGCAACCCACGGTCACTAGAAACCAGAGACTCGCGTCTCTCTTCCTCTATACCAAGAGGGAACCCCACTGGTAGCAGCCCCACTACCAGTGAACCAGCCAGTAGCACTCTGCTACCAGCAACCCACCAGAGGCCGAGCCTCTCTTCCTCCAGACCAGGAGGGACCCCTGGACTTGCAACCCACAAGCCCAGAACTGGAGATCAAATCTCCCTTCCTCCAAACCGGAGGGAACACACAAGTGACTTCCAGCCACTTGCAGACTAGAGGTCGAAGACCTCTCTTCCTCCAGACCAGGAGGGACCCGACCTCAGTCCAAAGGAACGGAAGCACAGAGCTAACCAAATGAAAAAGGAAGAATAAGAAAAGAAAATACACAGCGATCAGAAAGCTGTAAGGAAAGATAACACAGATGTGGCTCACAAGGAGTTGACTGGCCTGGATTTGATCCACGGTCTAGTAGACAGATCTTCAGGTAAGCTTCTCTTCCTCTACTCTTCTCTCTCACTTTCTTTTTCTCTTAACCCTCACGAGCTCTCTAACTTTCTCACTTTTTCTTCTCCTCTTCTTCTGCTCTTTTTACTCTCTCGATCTCTGCTCCTCTATTCTTTCTGGCTCATCTGCTTGCTCTCTGCTTCATCAGCCTTTCTTCCATTTATATCAGCAGCCAGCAGGATGATAGGGTACAAAGTGCGTGTGCCTCCCACGCTTGATCCAGAACCTTCCTGCCACGTGCCCTTTTCGTATTTGTTCCTCTAGTATTGGATCACGTGTAGCCCAGTTATTGGGGAATATTCTTCCTCGGACTTGCTGAGTTGACGCTGCAGCCCAATGAGTTAACGCTGCAACGTATACACTTTGCGTTCAACTGAAGGTGTATATACTTGAAGTTTCAAGGCCACAATGTATAGACTTCAAAAGAAGCAGTCCGATGTACAGACTTCAAATGTGAAGACATTGTGACTGTAAATGCAGTGATCAGACTTCATTGTATAGACTTGGAGAACTTGAAACAATATGCATACTTGGGACGCCTGAAGACCAATGTATAACATGACTGAACATAATCAATTATGCAATGCCATATTAGAACTAATGAAGAACAGCATTATGATCAGAAAGTAGCGATTTGACTCACACAAGATGACTCACAGTGAATAGCTCACTACAAAGGCCAAACATCAAAACCACCATTAAAACCATCATCAAAACCACAGGGGCACAACACTGGGAGGAGCGCCCGAAAAGTACTTGTGTTCCGGGGAGTTTAAATGACATGGTGAGGCATTGCACCGAGTGCATGACTAGCGTGATGTCTATGACAATAATCTCTTACTTGAATTTCTCTTGACTTGGTTAAATCTTGCTTGTTGGCCAAATTCCCGGTTATATCATGTTCTTGCCTTCCTTTCATTATTTTGTTGCATAGTTATTTCCTTTTGTTCTTTATTTATGCGCTCAAACATGCAATTTAATTGGTTAATTACTTAAACGTGCCTGTTATTACCTATTGAGCGTTCACTCACCTAGTTTTTCCCCCTTTTCAGGTAGCTCAGGTGAGGACTCGCAATCCGATGGGAACGGGCAAGAGTGACGACCGTGGAGTGAACCTGAAAGAAGCCCGTGAAACTAGTTCTAGTCATGGAGTTTATTTGTATTTAAGAGTATTTTGGAAGGGGTGTAATTTGAAGTTAGCCAATGTAATAGTGCTTAGTGGATGTTGTCAAGATTATGTTAAGTGAGATCATTGTAGTTGGAACATGGTTTGGTTATGTGCTATTTAATGAATGGAGCAGTTTCTATTTATGGTGATGTGCGATCTTTTAGCTTTAACATATCATGTCTAGAAATCAACATATTATTATTATTATTACTTGTTTCTACTGCCAGTCCTGATATTCCACGTCGGGACGTGACAATTAGGTGGTATCAGATCCTAGGTTTCTAATATTCCTAGGTTATTTAAGTTCTAAGATTCTAAGTGTTTGTCGTAGAACCTATACCCTTGTTATGAGTCAAAGGACCAAACCTAGTGAGAATTTGGGTAGAGACTTCGGTCGAGTTAATAATGAACTCTAAACTCTTTCTCCTAAATGAACTTAAGATAAATTATTTTCGTGCTGGACGTTCCGATGGCAGCTGAGTGTGCGCAATGGCGAGACATGCAGCGGACGGTCCAAGGACTTACGCGGGCTTTACAACAAGTGGCCCAAGGTGGAGTGACGAATCATGGTGCTGGTGATCTACACAGGAGTTTTCGTGGGATGAATCCCCCACGTTTTGGAGGTTCAACTGATCCCGATGAAGCCGAACACTGGCTTAAGGAGATGGAGAGAATTTTTGAGGTTATGCAATGCAACGACCAGGAGCGTGTGCTTTTAACAACCTTCCAGTTGGAATGGGATGCTAGGACTTGGTGGGAGTCAGTAAAGGCAACCCTCGGTGACAGACAAATTTCGTGGAAGGAATTTGAAGAATTCTTCAATAGCAAGTACTTTTCCGACATAATCCAAGAGAAGAAAGCCGCTGAGTTTGCTACTTTGAAGCAGCGGAGTTTATCTGTGGCGGAATATGAAGCTCAATTTTCTAGACTCTCTCGTTATGCTACTCATTTGATTTCCACAGAGAAGATGAAGGCGAAACATTTTGTAAATGGGCTGAAGTTGCATTATATTAACCAGTTGGCACCGATGGAGATTCAGACCTATGCAGAGATGGTAAGAAAAGCCCAAGTTTTAGAAGATACCTTGGAAATGACGGAGAAAATCCGTGGGAAGAATGTTAAAAATGAGCAACCTACTGGTTCCGGGAGTGCTAAACCCGGGAATAGCAAGAAGAGGCCCAATGGCGGGTCTAGTTCATGGAAGGGGAAAATGCCAAAGAATGAAGACAAGAAGCCTGGCCCTATTGTCCCATTTAAGGGCGTATGCAAGTATTGTGACCGCCCCGGTCATAAGATGGAAGAGTGTTGGCGCAAGTTGGGTGCCTGTTTGCGTTGCGGGAGTAGGGATCACCGCATTCCAGAGTGTCCTCTCTTATCCGAGCAAGCTACCCCGACGAAACCTCAAGGCAGCAAGAAACAGCAGGGCAAGCTCCAGGCCCTACAAGAGGAGGATGCAGGCACCACCGAGGAGGGTGGACTTGTGGAAGGTACTCTCATTGTTCATAGAAAGCCAGCTTTTATTCTTTTCGATACCGGTGCTACTCATTCATTTGTTTCTCGGAGTTTTGCTAAGACGATAGCTGTGAAGCCAGTTTTAATGAATTCCCCCTTAGAGATATCAACTCCTATTGGCTCTAGATCAGCGATTAAGTATTTTTATCCTTCTAGCAAAATTATGGTTAATGAATAGAATTTGCCGGTTGATTTAGTATGCATGGATATGAAAGATTATGATGTAATTCTAGGAGCGGATTGGTTGGCTAAGCATGAGGCCAATGTTCATTGTAGTTCCAGTTCTGTATCTTTTTCGAGACACCCGGGACTTTCTTTTATAGGGATTAGGCACCATAGATCTGTGCCACTTATCTCGACCATCCGAGTCGATAAGTTGATGAGGAGAGGATGTCAGGCATTTTTAGCCTTTGTTTATGTGACCCCTGAGAAGAAGATTGAGATTAAGAACATTCATGTTGTCCGAGATTTTCTGGATGTTTTTCCTAAGGAATTGCCAGGTCTTCCACCAGAGAGAGAAGTTGTGTTTTCTATTGATTTAATTCCTGGCGCGACCCCTGTTTCTAAGGCTCCTTATCGTATGTCTCCTGCGGAGCTGAGAGAATTAAAGCAGCAGTTAATGGAATTACTTAAGAAGGGGTTTATTCGTCCAAGTACATCCCCGTGGGGGGCTCCAGTGTTATTTGTAAGGAAGAAGGATGGCTCGATGAGGTTGGGTATTGATTATTGGCAACTGAACCAGTTGACTATAAAAAATAAATATCCATTGCCGAGGATTGATGAGTTATTTGATCAGATAGAAGGAGCTCAGTATTTCTCTAAGATTGATCTTCGATCAGGCTATCATCAGTTGCGGATTAGGGAGGAGGATATTTATAAGATAGCTTTTCGTAGCAGGTATGGGCACTTTGAATTTATTGTAATGCCTTTTGGACTAACGAATGCACCTGCAACTTTCATGTAGTTGATGAATGATGTATTCCGGCCCTATCTGGATCAATGGGTCGTAGTGTTTATTGATGACATTCTGATTTATTCCAAGAGTGAGGAAGAACATGTTGAACATTTGAGGATGGCGTTACAATTGAGAGACTATCAGTTATACGCCAAGTTTAGCAAGTGTGAATTTTGGCTACAAGAGGTCTCCTTTATAGGGCATATCATTACGAAAGAAGGTATTTCTGTTGATCCGTCGAAGGTAGAGGCAATTAAAGATTGGGACAGGCCTACTAGTGTAACAGAAGTTAGAAACGTCCTAGGCTTGGCAGGATATTATCGGAGGTTTATTAAAGATTTCTCCAAGATTGCGGTACCCTTAACAAGATTTACCCGCAAGGAGAATAAGTTTGATTGGACGGAAGATTGTGAGAAAAGCTTCCAGACTTTGAAGGAATGTTTAACTACTGCCCCTGTTTTAGCTTTACCATCTGGAGAAGGAGGCTTCGTGGTGTACACCGATGCTTCGGGAATTGGTTTAGGTTGTGTGCTGATGCGGCACGGGAAAGTGATAGCATATTCTTCTAGGCAGTTGTGAAAACATGAGGAGAATTATCCTGTCCATGATTTGGAGCTAGCAATAGTAGTTTTTGCCTTGAAGATATGGAGGCATTACTTATATGGAGAGACATTCACAGTATTTACAGATCACAAGAGTTTAAAGTATTTATTTTCTCAGAAAGAGCTCAATATGAGGCAGAGAAGATGGTTGGAGTATCTAAAGGATTTCGAGTTCTCCATAGAATATCATCCCGGGAAGGGTAATGTGGTGGCGGATGCCCTAGGCCGCAAGCCAATGGCTAAATTGTCAAGTCTCATGATGCAATAATGGAAGCTGTTGGAGCAATTAGCTGGGTTGGATATTAATGTTGACAAGGATCGAGTCATGATTGCTCAGATTCAGCTTAAACCAGAATTATTGGTAGAAATCAAGTCCTTGCAAGACAATGACCCAGAGTTGGTAGAAATCAAGGAGAGCTTGAGTAGCAGACCGGAATTCATGATAGCTAATGATGGCAGACTGTTATTTCAGGGAAGGACTTGTGTACCTGATGTGGCCGAAGCTAAGAACAAGATCCTCGAGGAAGCTCATAGATCCCAACATACCATTCATTCTGGAGGTACGAAGATGTTTTAGGATTTGAAGAGATCTTTCTGGTGGTCAAATATGAAAAAGGAAATTGCAGAATTTGTGAATAGATGCTTGGTGTGTCAGCAAGTTAAGGCTGAGCATTTCAGACCTGCAAGGAAGTTGAAACCACTGGACATACCTCAATGGAAGTGGGAGAGTATTGGCATGGATTTCATTATGGGTCTACCTAGGACTCGTAGCGGATTTGATGCAATTTGGGTTATCATTGACAGATTGACAAAGTCCGCTCATTTCTTATCCATTAAATCTAAGTGGACTGTTGATGTTCTAGTAGCTTTATATATGAAGGAAGTGGTGTGACTCCATGGTATTCCGGTCAGTATTGTGTCTGATAGAGACCCCAGATTCACTTCACATTTTTGGAAAGGATTGCAAAAATCTTTGGGAACCCGTCTGAACTTTAGTACTACTTTTCATCCACAAACAGACGGACAGACGGAAAGAACCAACCAGATAGTGGAAGATATGTTGAGAACCTGCATGATTGATTTCGGAGGCAGTTGGAGTGATCACTTGGCCTTGATTGAATTTGCTTATAACAATAGTTATCAGTCCAGCATTCAGATGGCTCCGTTTGAAGCTCTGTATGGAAGAAGCTGTCGGTCTCCATTATGTTGGAACGAGGTTGGTGAGAAGCAATGGCTGGGGCCAGATCTTATTTCTGAATCATCAAAGAATATTCACATTATTAGAGACCGATTGCAAGTAGCACAATCAAGATAGAAGAGTTATGCAGACCACAGAAGTAGGGACTTGGAATTTCAAGCTGGTGAACATGTGTTTTTGAAAGTTTCTCCTACAAGAGGAATCCGAAGATTTGGCATTCAAGGCAAGCTAAGTCCCAGATATGTCGGTCCATTTGAGATTTTGGAAAGAGTGGGGGAGGTTGCATACCGTTTGGCGCTACCACCTCAGCTATCCGGAGCACACAATGTCTTCCATGTGTCAATGTTGAGAAAGTATGTGTATGACGCCACTCATGTCATTCAGCATGCGGATCTTGAGTTAAAGGAAGATCTGACTTATGAAGAGAGACCTGTTAAGATTCTGGATCGTAAGCAGCAGTAACTCAGAAACATATCCATACCTATGGTGAAAGTGCAATGGAGTCGGCGTGGAACCGAAGAAGCTACTTGGGAGTCAGAAGATACCATGCGAAAATAGTATCCTGACTTATTCTAGGTGAGTTGTTCCACTCCCCATCGTGTTAAAGTGTAGTGAATTTGGAGGACCAAATTCTTTGAAGTGGGGGAGGGTGTAATATCCCGATTTATTAACAAATAAAAATTTCTAGAAAATTTATAAGAAATTAATTAGAAAATCCTTAATAAATAGAATAAGTTAAATTTTGACTATTTCGTAAAAATCTAGAAATTTTAGAATCTTGTAGACGATAAAATTTTTAATAATAGTGTCTTCTGTGACTGACCCAAATAAAATCCGTAATTAGGCCAAATTAACTGATTAAGGCCCAAATCCACACTTAATCTAATTAGACCTTAAACGTAAAATTTGAGCCCAATACCTGATCATTTAGGCTGAGACTGGATCCAAATGGAAGGTTAGGATGAGAGGATCGTTTCTCCTCTTAGTTCTCCCCGAAACCCTAACCCAAGAAAGCGAATTTTGGATGAGAAGGCGGCGGCTAACCCTATCCGCGTGGTTCGTGCACGTCCAACTTGATTGGACTCTATCTCCTCGAATAAAAGACTCTAGACCTTGTGTGACCTATAAAAATGACCCTCAGGAACCCCATTTTCATTTGGGTGCTGTGGCGGCCGACGAGGATCGTGGGCGAGGGCGGATTCCGGCGATCACCGGCGGGGTGTTCTTAGCGTGTCGTCGTCCCTTCTTCTTCCTTCTCCCTCCGTTTAAGGTAGGTTATAGCAAGCCAAACCTTAAGTATTATATATGGTTAGAACCATCATTGAGTGCCCTTTCTATTGAATGCAAAAGCCCTAAAAGTTGCTTAGTATCATGCGAGAATTTTAGGGTTTAGTAGAAACATGTCATATCTAGGGTTATACTTGTTTCATCTCGTTTAAGTAGGGATTTCAGGCACTAAAGATTAAATCGAGCATGCTATATTGTAAAATTTTTCGTGCTCTTTCTTTTGAATCCAAAAGCCCCAATTATTATGCTATGTGCTATGCATATTTAGCAGTTCATTGAAACCCTATCCAACTCGCCGGAGGCGGGCAGGGCGAAAGGGGGCTTGATTATTTTTTGACTTGTGCGGCCTCACGATAGACCGCCTAACGTGGTTAGGCGGCACATTACGGACCGTTTATGTGTTATGATTCGTGTTATGTTTTTGGGAAGCGCAGCATGACCTAGATCGCTCTTCTGTCAGGTGACCAGTTATTGACCGTTCGTCTCTTCCAGCGGCTCATTACAGACCGCTCATCTCCAGAAGGCCTTCTGACCTGAGGGGGATAAACGGCATGTCGTGCGACCGTCGAGGAGAATGAAAGGTCCCTATTGGACAGTCCATCTTTACAGAATTGATTCAGTTATCTTTTTCGCATGATTTATGATAGTAGGTTAATGGTTAAATGTAAGTTAGCAACATGTATAAAAACTATGGAAAATTATAACATTAAATGATTATAAATCTTGCTGATTTATTCATCTTGACCTTGGATCATCTTCTTCAATGTTAATATTAATCATGATTCATTATTAGATTGAAATTTTATTAGGGTTGTATGACAGTCGTTCTACTCCGGTAGGATTGACTGACCGTCTCACTGGTTTTCGATGATTTATTAGCCCTATTTCCTTGTAATGTTTGGGACTCTCCGCCAGATATTCCTTCCGTCGGACTAGGACCTTCATTACGGGACCTCCGTAAGCCCCCGCGAGCCTGGGATTCCACTAGGACGCCGGGCAGGTTGTACCATCAAGACCTGAACCTGTGTACGTGATCGAATCGATTGAACTATCATATTGTAAGTCACGGCTCGACTTGGACCCCCTGAGAATTGCCCGGCTCGAAAGGGACCGTTCATCTTATTGGGCAGCCCATAATAAACCGTGCAACCCTGGCCAAGTGCCACTACATTGGTCGTTTAACTTTGATCTATCTTCCACCAAATTATGTTTGGATCGACCCAATAAGCCCTAGGTTGACCGGTGGAGAGTGGGCTGGACCCTGGTTCAGTTCTGCCCCACTTATGGCAGCCCGGAGCCCGTTTGGGTAGACTTCTAGTTGATTAAGTTGAACGGACCTATTGGAACCGCCCATGTTATAGCGCGGATCTTATTGGACCGTCTGTCTGTTGGACGGCCCAGTAAGGACCGTTTATCTTCTTCTTGGGCTTCCAGTTCTACTAGTCTTGAGTGGCCCATTTTCAACTGTCCAATTCCTCGAGCGGCCCTACATGGACCGTGTATCCTTGACTTCGGTGTGGCTAGTGCTAAGCCCATCTCTGTCCTGAACGGTCCACTCTAGACCGTGCATTGCTTGAGCGGCCCTGTTCTGACCGCTTATCATCCAGAAGTGATTTCCGTGATTTTTCGTGTTGAATCCAAGGACCTGATTGGTTCTTGATATCTTGAACCTTCCAGACATGATGTCTACTTCAACTTACCCTTTAAACTTTGGTAAGTTCTGTATCTTGAAGTATTGGCCATCTAACTTGATTAATGTCTAGACATAACTTGGGATCTTGGATCCAACAAATCAATGCCAACGCATCGTAAGGGCCCGGTGTGGTCCTGGGAGGAGCGCCCGAAAAGTACTTGTGTCCCGGGGAGTTTGAATGACATGGTGAGGCATTGCACCGAGTGCATGACTAGCGTGATGTCTATGACAATAGTCTCTTACTTGAATTTCTCTTGACTTGGTTAAATCTTGCGTGTTGGCCAAATTCCCAGTTATATCATGTTCTTTCCTTCCTTTCATTATTTTGTTACATAGTTATTTCCTTTCGTTCTTTATTTACGCGCTCAAACATGTAATTTAATTGGTTAATTACTTAAACTTGCCTGTTATTACCTACTGAGCATTCGCTCACCTGGTTTTCCCCCCTTTTCAAGTAGCTCAGGTGAGGACTCACAATCCGATGGGAACAGGCAAGAGTGACGACCATGGAGTGAACCTGATAGAAGCCTGTGAAACTAGTTCTAGTCGTGGAGTTTATTTGTATTTAAGAGTATTTTGGAAGGGGTGTAATTTGAAGTTAGCCAATGTAATAGTGTTAAGTGGATGTTGTCAAGATTATGTTAAGTGAGATCATTGTAGTTGGAACATGGTCTGGTTATGTGCTATTTAATGAATGGAGCAGTTTCTATTTATGGTGATGTGCGATCTTTTAGCTTTAACATATCATGTCTAGAAATCAACATATTATTATTATTACTTGTTTCTACTGCCAGTCCCGATATTCCGCGTCGGGGTGTGACAAGAAGAATGACATACATTACAGCAAAAGAAGAAGCAAGCTAAGAGCTGAAGTCAAAGAATGAAAAATACCTGTCGGTCCCATGTACAGAGGGGAGAGCGGCTAGTAAAACAGCGAAGGCTCTTTGTTCCTTGAAGCAGCCTCGTGAATCAGCCATCAAATGTCTCCTATCACCTCGCACTGTTCGGCCAGCGACGCCAAGTCTGAATGGCCACGAGAGGATAAATGATAATACAAGCCAAGGTGGTCCAGCCCCCATACGTTAGCATATTTAAAAGAAAGGAGAAGAGGTTGGCCCAAAAGTGCTTCACGAGGGCCACCTACTGAAAGCCCGTGAGAGCGCAACAATTCAAATAGCTTAGGGGTATCGCTATAAAGTGTCGGCCGTCGGTCTTCTCTTCTAGTGAAGGTCCTGTAAGGATATAGCGGGTCGCTCTCAGGCCACCAGGAAGCTGTAGAGGGAAGAGGCTCCTCCACTGGCAGGGGGATCTGCTGAAGAACTAATCGTTCACCGCTCACACGGCATAAGTCCTGAAGCGTCTTCAAGAAGCCATCTTTGCTGATCTCCGGCAGTTTCAACTTGATCTTCGGTGAGCGCTAGTTGGCAGTCTTACGTGCCTCCAGATAAGCCGCCAATGCAGCATTCGTCTGGAATTTCAACTTCTTCAGATAAGCCGGGTCAGCATCTAGAGCCAGCACTGGCTGAGAGTCCAAGAACTGGCATTCAGCAACGGCCCAGCATTCTCTTCTCGAGTTCCTATAAAAGTCTATGCGCACATTCCACCATTTGATATATTCTGAAGTCACACAGAGAAAGAATGCATGGGTTGGAACTCTGAATGAAATTGCCTCTCGGTGATGAAAATAGTCCCACCATATATGAGCCTCATCGTTCGATACCTGGCCAGCACGGGCCCTATTCGGCAGCACAAACTGTGTGGAGGAAGCAGGGATGTGTTGATCATAACCAAAATTCAGACTGAATCGAAATGCGTAGTAAGGCTCCACCCATAAAATGCCGCTCTTGCAGAAAACCAGGATGCTCGGCATTATTGACAGCACCTAGTCGATTAGCTCCGACTCTAGAATTGGTTTTGTACACCTGGCACCAGAAATGGGGTGAACATACTCTTCTGTTTCATGAAGGTGGCACTCCCGCATCTTGTTCACTAATGGACTTGAGTGGGCAGCCAAGCTCCAAAAATGCAAAACTCTGGGCGCGTCCATCAGAACTTTAGTCAGTTTTCCCCGGATGGCAAAAAGCTAGTCCGCTGTCTGGGTCGGCTCAACACTGGCAAATTCTATCATCCTGGGAACTAGCTGTGCCGACTAGAGTGACCGAGGAGTAGCTTTCGGGAATAAGGTACAAACCCAGGCATTGAAAAAATGCAACGGACCAACCGTCCACAGGTTCCTCGGAAGACGCGAGAGGTGCAGGTCTCCCAGCATTTTATATATTAAGCAAAAGTCAATTGGGCACAATGAAAGCTTGATGCCCCATGCCATCAGGCAGGCATGATAAATGGCCTCAACCCTGATCACACTCTCATCGCCCTGCGGGAGAGCGAAGGAGCAAATCCAATAAGTCAAGTAGGTAGCACAATGAGTGACTGTGTCAATACGGGAAGGGTTTGGCCCTCCTTATTGTCCTTCCTTTAATGTGGATGGGAAAGTGGCTTGTCGCCGAACCCTCTTCTTCTGCTGAACAGGAGCCGGCACTATCGAGGGGAAGTCTTTGTATTTCTACTCCCCTCTAAAGAATACTGGAGCCAGGTCCCCATCCTCACGCACCTTTTTTCACTAGGCTTGCGTGCTTCTCGGGTATCGTACGAGGAGCGGCAGAGAGTACGATATGCTTTCATCAGATAGCGATAGGCGAAACCAGTCAAGTATCTCTCTTCGCCATCTGTTAGATCCTTCAGCCAGTCCGGCCAACAGACTTCCTCATACTGCTCACCGTCAATCGAGAGGCTGCTTAACTGAGAGAGACTCCAATGGACTAGTGACGTCTCTCCTTCTGAGGTATAGAAGGTGTTGTATTTAGGACAAAACACCTCAATCATACCGCAGCATAAACCCTTGGAGATAGGGTAGCGATACCTCGATGCATATTCAATGTGGTATATGCCTGCCTTGATCAAAATAGGAGCATAGTGCTGCAGAACATAATCAGTGAACTCCACTGCTCCGGCCCGGAAGGCATGAGTGTCAGTAGCCTTCAAGTCAGTAAACCAGCCTATAGAAATCTGGTGCTTGAAGCGTACGGCTAAGCAATCCAGCAAAAAGGGCTCCTCTCTGTATCCCCATTTCGGCGGGGCTAAGAATAAACTAAAAGATGCCTTCTCTCGGTCAACACGGCCTGTCGTTTCATTCCATTTGGCTGGGACGAATTCAGGGGCCTTGGTTAGTAGCCCATCCTGTGGAGTCAGCTCCTAGAGTCGAAGCACGACATTCCACTTCCTGGGCTCACCAAGCAAATATATGGGTATTCCCCACACAACAAAGTATGTTAGACTATCCCACTCGGAAAGTAACGCCTGCTCAGCCTTCCGAATGAGAAACAAGTCCCACTTTCCCTGAAAATTGAATCGCTTCAGGAAGGGCATCAGATGCTTGTCTTTGGGATGATCCACTCTATAGCCGTCACGACGGTCATACTTGAAGGAGTCGCTCCCGATGATTAACAAACGGCCAGTGTCTACCGTGTCGGTGTCTGAATCAGAAGACTCCGCAACTATGTCCAGCTTATCATGGCCCCTGTCCAAAGAATTAACGTCCCCCCAAGTCACCACAGTGCGGGAAGAGGAAGGAAAATCAGATGCCATAGTATCTGCATCAAAAGAAACACAAGAGAAAATAAATGAGGTCAGAAAAGAGTTGTTGGAAATAAATTTCTAACAAAATTTTGGTAGAGTCTCCCCAGCCCGGGAGCTTGCCAGAAGAAAGCGGGAACACATCCATTAAGGGACGGTCCCTAAAACAAGCCGTGGGTGTCACACCGGGGCCGAACAGGACACCCAGGGGTGTAGCTCTGAGGACCAGCCTACTAGGAGCCTCCTGGGGCCTGGAAACAAGGGGTTGGGACCCCTGAATCATTTGGAATAGATCTCCCCCTCACCAGCTCTCACCACCGCTGCCACCGTCGCGAAGCTCATGGAGGAGGGCAGTCGCTGCCGTGGGCAGAGGAGAAGAGGGGAGAGGAAGTTAGGGTTACGAATGGAGAAGAATGAGAAGTAAAGAGAAAAAATAGGGTTTATAAAGGGTTTTACACCCTCTAAACTGGCACGGGGGTGGGGCGCGCCATTTTAGCACCCTCCCGCGCCGGTCTATCTGAAAGGCGCGCCAGATTAACCCAGTTAAGTGACCACGCCGGATTAACCCAGTTAAGGGGCCGCGCCAGAATAACAAACTTAAGGGGGAGCGCCATTTTAAGACAGTTGTCATGGCCGCGCCATTTTAAGGCCTTTATAAAGCTATGTCATTTGAATGGAACCTCGACTGCATCAAATTAATGGCTTATGCTGACCAAGTGAGAAGTATACTCAATTAAAGTACATATGTTGGTCCTGCGTCGCTCATTCCTCGCTTGCGACACCCGCGGCTGGGGGGCATTTGTTGACACCCAAAATATGATCAATGGCAATCATGCCCGAACGACAGAAACAATGCGGCCCGCCGAAGCGCAAAAGTCGAAGGAAATCAATGCCCAAGGGTCCTTTAGGACTGCTGAAGTCTCAGGTCATCTGACGAGAGCGTTAGGGACTCCACCTCAGGACGGTCGGAAGAAATCTACAACAAACCGGTAGTGCCGTGCAGCCTGCCCAACGAACCTGTACCGACTCGGTCGTGCCGAGCAAACCCCATCCGTCGATCGGTCAGGGCAAGAATGTACCTGGTGGTCCGCCACCTAACAAGAAACCCTCCTGAGGTGAAAAAATGTCCCTGACTCCTCAGAAGAAGGTGTGGAAGGCCATATCAGCGGAAGACCCAAGTAACCCGACGCGGGTACGTCTTCTTATCAGATAGGTCTATTAGTGACTAAATAGCTACCCAGCCAAGGCGAAAGCACGCCGGGTGGTGATCCACTCCCTGGGAATGTTACAAGTACAAGTGAAGTCGGCCCGGTAGCATAGATCACAATGCCGAAGGCCTTATCAGTGGGAAACCCGAGTGGCCGAAACTAAAGGCACGGTGGACGCTGGTATTGGCCATTCAGTGGCCTGAAGGCTTTCCCGATGCTTCTCATGGCATTTCCACAGGTCCACAATGAGATGAAAGAGCAAGCTAACCCCTAGGGCCGGTCTGAGACTCGCAGGCCAAGCCCGGCTCGAACAAACGTGACAAGGGATTAACTCGGCGCGCCCCTAAACAGGCGTGCTCCCCAAACCGGAGCGCTCCCCTAAACCGGCGCCCTTCACGCTCAACGCGCAAAAGTTAATACAATTAACCGACGCCCCCACCCCCCACGCTGGGTGAGGCCACGCCGGTTGAAGGCTATAAAAGCTGAGCTTTCGAACGAAAAGAAAAAACGGAGCGAGAGGGAAGAATAGAAAGAGAAGCAGAAAGAAATCAGAGAGTAGAGTCTTGGGGAGAAAGAAAGGGTGAGAGAGTTTTTCTTGAGCCGCCGTCCGCCGTTCTGCGACAGAGGAGAGAGGTCCAGTGCGAGGAAGGAGAACCCCCATTCCGATACCCTATTTTCGCTGTGAAGAACAGAGGTTGGGCATCAGGCGTTTCTTCTAATCATCTCCTCCCCCTTTCTTCCCATATCTCTATGGTGTTTTGTATGCAAGCGGGCGATGATATGAGCCCGCAGTCCCATTCCATTTCTTTCTTTGTTTAGCCCTTGCTCCCTGTTCCTTTTCACTTTCTGATGCGAAAATGTAATGGAATGGCTCCGTGCGATGACGCCAGGCCGAATGTAATGTTTAGTTTATATCCTAAGCTACGTCTGAGTCCCTCTCCCTCTCTGATTGTATTCTACCTTCATCTCGCCTGTGTTGTTGCCTGTTTTCATCTATCGACGCCGAATACGCCCTGGGCTAACCAAGGGCCACATCAATATCACCCCCTCCCCGGGGCTCTATTAGTGTATTGGTAACATCGAATATACTGTGTCTTTACCGTGGGTTTCACCGCCGGAAATATATGCGTATGTACACCTCCATTTATCCTTGAGATTGGCTCCCCACTATCTCTCTGTTCATAGTTATGAACCGGAGAAAATAGCTACAACCTGGGCGCAGGGTCTTCTGGCATGATTAATCTCCCATATACCACGTGCCAATTGCTCGAGCATTTGCTTCTTACAATCTCTGTGGTTCATCGGCTCACGGCTAACTTCTAGATGCTAACCAATTAATCCCCTCCCGTGCCTAACCCATCGTCAATGGTTAAGTGGATGGACAACGTATCACCGCAACCTCTTTATCCTGAGAAGGGTGGGGGAAGGTCTGCTTAATGTGGCCTACTCTCCATCCCTGTTATATGGGTAAGATTTGAATTCTAATGCGAATATCGTGTCTTCTCTTGACGGTAATAATTCACTAACCGGGGAGGGGAAACATCCCCATCAAACACTCACGCTATCTTTCTCTGAATCACCCCAAGGCTATAGGAACCCATCCTCTTGTGGCATGGAGCTCTACGAGCCATCGAAGGTGAATAGAAGTGGGTCGTCTGACCCTACATTAAATCCACATTCCTCTGAGGAATGATGGTGGCCGTGGGTAAGTAACCTCTTGTAGGCTAGTCCTCGGGGTCTCCTCCCATTCTGGCTGTCCCATTGAATAAATCTTTGGCCCATGGAATATTGGTGCCCCTCATAGGCTAGCCCTCGGGGTTTCCATCCATCTCGATCCGCCAGTCGCCGTCTTGGTCTCCCGACTTTAAGGAGCTTACCCCAATTTTTGTGGGAATGCCTCCACTTTCCCCCCGTAACCCTCTGGATATGGGGAGGTGCTGTCAAATTTTTGCCTGAACACTTAGGCTGAACTCTGATGGAACCTAAGTTCTAAGAACTGTGAACCTACTTCGAACCAAAAATGGACTGTGCTTGAGTAGGAACCTCACACAAATCTTGATCCATCATGTTTACAGGGCAATTGGAACCTAAATTCACTCAGTAATTGACCCTAATTAACATCAAAAATGAACCAAGTCATAAAAATGCAATTCAAAATAGCTTGAAACTCAAAATTCTACCCTAATCTGGCGCGCGCCAATCCGGCGCCCACCCCCTCCGCGTCGGATTAACCCCATACTCAAAAGCCATTAAAACTCCAATTGTCCTCACCCGACGTGGCCTGATTTGGCGCGCCCGTCACCATCCGCGCCGTTCAAGCCCCTTCTTGGGACTGCGCCGTTTTAACCCCTTTTCCTATGCTACCCCACGCCATTTCAACCCCTATTCCAACGTTTCATCGTGCCGGATTAGATGCCCACTCTCCCCTTTGTGTCATTTTAAATCCCCACTTATATCTTTGCCAACCCATTCTACCTCCATCTCCCCATCATACTTAACTCATTGGTGCTCCATAATCAACCAATAAGAATCTCGGTTAGCTTACATTCGTTAACTGCTTTGGAGCTACTTTTACCATGCATTTATACATGTGCATATGCATGCCTGCTGCATATTTGTCACCATCTTAAACCTCGGTATATCAAATGGTGATTTGGTAAAGGTCAGACCAGGTTTGACTGAAAGCTCTCACTATCCGTGATGGTGGTCTTTGGACCTATGTTCTCCGCCACATACCATGGGTTCTGGATAGTGAATGAGTTTGAACTATACATTTGAACTTATATTCGGTTTTCGCATTGCAAATTGTCATTCTTGTTGATCTACCTATGCTAGTATATTTACATAGCCCCGGGGGTCCATTATCTTGGCAATTAATCAAGGGTTTTCCTCCTTTTCAGGGGATGTAATTAACGCCATAGCGTTTATGCACTACAAGAAAAGGTGGTGTTTGCGATGGCCTCATTCCGTCGCAAATCCATCTGAAATTTCATCGTAAAATCCTTTTCAGACGGATTTGGGATGGCATATAGCCGTCATATATTCCAAGTTACAAATTTCAAACAGATAAAATTCTGTCCAAAATTCTGTCTAAAATTTCAGACAGAAACCCTTCCATCTGAAATTCCGTCGCAAATAGTCCGTCTGAAATACCGTTCCAAAATCCATCTGAAATTTCAGACAGAAATATTCTGTCCTTAGATCCGTCGCAGAATTTTGATCTCGAATTTCAGAAGGACATAGTGCGTCACTTTTTCCGTTGCAAACTTCAGATGGATCCGTCATAAAATCCGTCTGAAACTTTTTTTAAATTTTATATAAAAACATGAGTTTCAGACGGACTGAGGCTCGTCCCTATTTCTGTCGCTAACTACAGATGGATCCGTCTCAAAATCCGTCCGAAATATTTTTATTATTGTTATTTTTAAATTATAATTTTTTTAAAAAAACCTATTTAATTTAAAATACATCAAACATCACAATCAAATCAACGTACATAAAATAAAACACATAAAAAACTCAACAAATATCCTCCAGATCGTCTATATCCTCATCCTCCCCGCCCTACTCATCTCCTCTGTCGTCGCTCGCAGAATGATCCTCCTATATTAAAAAAACAATAACATTCATTCATAGATAAAAAAAATTAGTGCGAAGATAAATTAAATATTTTATTAGATTGCATAAATTCAAATTAAACATAATATCAAATTGATAACTACATAGATTATAGACCCCAACCAACCGAGCTCTCATCAGTATTTTAAATTAATTACATTTAGAGAATGTAATTCTTGTTGGGACGCTAAAGGCGATCTAGAGGGGGGTGAATAGATCAGTCACCCGTTAAAAACTACTGCAGCAGATTCAAATGCGGAATGAAAACTACTGTTGAACAGATAGAGGGCACAAAGCAAAGACCAACCAGAACAGCTGAAGAACTTAAACAAACATCTACTGCGCAGAGTACTAGAATAAAGAGGCGATGCAAACCACAAAGCAATCATACAGTAGATAGAGGTTTTTAGGTGGTTCGGTCCTCCAGACCTACATCCACCCCACACACAACTCGAGTGTAGATTACTGCTGACTCATAGCTTGAACCGCTGGGCCTCATAGCTTGCCTACAATCGCTGGGGCCTACAGCTTAACCCGTCCAGAGGAATCCTCCTCTGCCCGCTGAGCAACACAGCTTGCTGTCTAGTGGAGTCCACCACTGCAACCGCTGACACACAGCCTGATGAAAAGATTCAAAAAACAAAAACAAAAGCAAACGAAAGATAAAAAGAATCCCTACAGGGAATGTAGCTCAAACAAGTGAGCAAAACTCAGATCTGGTTTTGAACCAAAGATCTGAGGAACATCTCTCTAAACTCTTCACTCTCTCAACTCTCTTTCTTTTCTCTCTTTCTTTTCTCTTCTGCTGGATCGAAAGGGCTCTCTGCTCTTCTGCTTTTCTTTCAAGTCTTCTGTATTCGATCAGTCTTCTTCTGTGGAAGAAGGCTTCCTTTTATAAGCAATTCCAGCAGGAGCAGCACTGGGCGCGTGTCTTCCACAGTTCCTGCCCAGATGTTTTGGCCACGTGTCATCTTCCTGTCAGCCCTTCCAACCTCGGATCATGTGCCCTTCATTAAGCTCTGCACGAACAGAACCTGTCAGACAGAGAGAATTATCAGTTTGAGTAAGCAAAGTGTGTACATCAAGAATGAATGCACAATGGCTGTATGGACTTTGCGTTCTGAACAATGTACATACTTGCCACCTGAAGTGTGTACAGACTTCATAGCACATGCTGCAGTATGCATATGGTGAAGTGTGTACATTGACGATGTATAGACTTGACCAAGTATGCATGAAGAACATAGGCTGTACAGACTTCAGATATGCAAGACTATGGCTTGTACAGGCTTTGTGAATGCAAAGCTTAAAGCATGTTCAGACTTCACTTATGCAAGCGAAACAGTGCATGGCTGTACAGACTTTGTGTAATGTGCATGAAGTAATGTATAGACTTATATCGAAGGAGTGCACAAATGCAGATAGCAAGGTATAGACTTTACATCTATCAAAGTATGCACAACAACAATGGATGCTCAGGCATGCAGACGAATGTGTAGACTCTGCGTGCAATGTAAAATAATGTGCAGACTTTGAACGTAGGTAGAGCAATGTGCAGACTTTATCAGTCATCAAAACACACAAGTGCTCAAGAGTGTATAGACGTGATCAGTCATCAGAAACACAAGTGCTCAAGAGTGTATAGACTTGATCAGTCATCAGAAACACAAGTGCTCAAGAGTGTATAGACTTGCTATGGCAACAAAGCAACCATGACAGTGTACAGACTTTAAATGTGTGCAAGCAGAACGATGTACAGACTTCATGAATGTGCAGACTTGTCAGCGAGATGCACAATGTATAGACTTGATGCAATCCATGAGCAAGAAGATGATGTACAGACTTTGGGTGAGACACTGAGTGAGACGGATGGATGTACAGACTTGGGTTGTACAGACTTCAACTCAAATATGCATAGAGACAGAAATGTATAGACTTTGATTGAGACGATGCATGAGACGATGCGATGTACAGACTTGGAGTTCGTGCATGCTACAGTGCTAATGTATGAGCTTTGACGATGTAGTATGCACAGTATAGACTTTAAATGAGACTGTACATACTTTATATGAGACGCTAGATGCTGTACAGACTTGGAGACAATGATGCATGCACAAGACAACAATGTATAGACTTACAGTTATGCAGCCAGACAAATGAATGCACAAACAATGTATAGACTTGCTCATGGACAGTGCACAGTGAATGTTTAGACTTGAGTAAGGAATGTGCAGACTTTGCTCAGTTCAGCTGGTGGATGTACAGACTTGAGATGAAATGCATTGGCTGTACAGACTTAGCCACTAACTGAGCTATCGGATGTATAGACTTTGCTAATTGATGCATGAACGGACGGGGATGTATAGACTTAGTCTATGCAGCGATGCAGCAATGTAATGTATAGACTATATGGCGTGCAGACACTGTATATGCATGAGCAACGTATGAACTTGCTAGCCAGACACTACAAAGACTCTGTACAGACTTTATAGCGTGCAGACATGCTATATAAATGTATAGACTGTGTGGACTTGATAGCATGCGTGAAATACCCTGTACAGACTTAAGCAATGTACTGACTCTGAACGCATGCAATGCAGCAGGGCAATGTATACTAGGCACAATCACTGTGTTGCTATCATCAAAACAAAATATCATATGCTTGTGCCTAAGGGGCACAACATTCTCAACCTTTTTGATGATGGCAACAAAGTGACTGTGAGTCACCAACCAAATTTTCTCCCCCTTTGACATGATCAAAAAGAAAGAAAAACATGAGTGCAACATGCAGAATACATTGCAGATTTCCCTTAGAACAGCTCAAACTCCCCCTGAATGAATAACTCCCCCTGAAATTATTTCTCCCCCTTTGAGAAGGAATATGGAAGGATGAAACAGATAATCAAAAGGTAGAGAAGGTAGGAGGGTCAACAGACAATAGCTGATTCATTGGTTCAGAAAGTGAGCATGATTATAGACAACTGTTAAAGCATAAGAATCAGTAATTTACGGTCTTGAAAGAATTCAGGTTTAACAGTGATAAAGATAGAGTAAAGCAGCTGACCACTGAAAAAGAGTTATAGACTCCATTTATAGCAATGAATCTAGGGCACATGGCTTTAATAGACAAGTCAGAAACAATACCCTTTGTGATTAAACATAGAAGTTTAAGAAGGCAACTTGAATATGTATTGAGAAAAATAATTTTCACTCAATGACTTTTGATTTCAAAGGGTTACAACAGTTTGTTTTTCACTTTTTAATTTTTCAGAAACCGAGCTAAGTGAATAGACCAGTGGCATTTATGCTGTTGACATTAGGTGTACACCTTGATCAGAGGTAGGTACCCCCAGTTACTAGGCATAAACTACTAGATCTATTTCAGATCAAGACCTACAAGGAACAATTTTCGCCTTTGACATTAAGGGCACACCTTGATGAGAGGCCAGTACCCCCAGTTACTTGGTGAAGACTCCCCCTATAGATTTGACCCTATGAACAGAGATAGTCTGAAGCACTTCATGACTTATGAATTCTCTTGCTTCTTTGGAGGAGATCACAGTTTCTCAGTGCAATTTAGCCATTGCTCTGTCACTGTGTTCAGCTCTTTACATTGATGATCTTATTTACTGCTGCCCTTATTTCTTTTAGAGTGATTGTTTAAAAAACAGTACACACTCTATTTACCTTTTCTAGACATATCCAGTTTAACACATTCAGGCATTAAAAAAAGACTTTTTTCTATTCTAACCATGAGACAAAGATTAAGAGCTATAAAAGTTTTCTTTTAACTCAAGTTCTGAAGTGCAGACACTTAACTCTTCAATTTATAAAGGTTAAACATTTAGTTCCTCTCAATTTGCAAGTGTGATTCTTATAAATGAACAATTGCAATGACCACAGCTCAATGCACTAAACCAGAAGTAATACTATTGTTCAGTGAAGGTTAGGGAAATGATGGCAATTATTAAAAAGTGATAGCAATAGGCATGAAAGTCCAAGAGCATCTGATGTCAAAGATTATGAATGGGGTGAGTGGGAACAATGAGGAGTGAAAAAGATTCAACATACTGAACAACTCTCAGCTCCCCCTGACACCATGATGTAATCATATGCTATGCAATGAGTCATTGCTTCTTCTTTTTTTTTTTAAATTTTCAAACTCAATGATATGCAGTGCACTGCTCTATATGAAGATTGGATCCTATATACCATAGTGGTCATGCAAAGAAATGCAGTGCAAAGCAGTCCTATATGCATTAAAATAACTTCCTTGATGCAAATGATATATGCAGACATTAGACACATGCATCAACTATATGCATTAAATGAACCATTCAAACTCAGTGCAATAGATGGCAGAAGAAGAGCATCAAATTTATGCAGAATTAAATTCAGTAGCTGAGTCTGGAATGCAGACTGATCAGCTAGACAAGAAGAGAACATCAGAAATTAAACAACCAAATCAACATGACTTTCTCAATTCTGAAGGTAAATCACTTACCTGTTTTACTTGACTGATTTATTTTTACCCTTGGTGTTGCATCAGATTGTTGACAAGGCCTCCAATTTCTTTCATCTTTTAGAATTTTTTGGCCCTGCCTCTTGTCATATGCCTGGAGTAGCTATTCATGTTTCATCATTTTGTTCCCGGCCACCAGGCATACCTGCAACCACACTTAGGGAGCAAATTTTGGAACCCAAGATAGTTTGGGCCCCAACACAGAAACAGACATCTGAGAGTGAAAACATGACAAAAACTGTTTAGGGATCCACATTTGTGTGAAAGTGGATGGTTTCATAGATTCTACAGCTTGAGAGTTCCTTTTGTTATTTTTCTTTTTCTCAGCACCTACAGGTTTAGCTTTCCTTTTCTGGTGCTGTGATGGTTTTTGTGTGGTCCTGGCATTCATTTTATTAGAAACATTGTTGTTTTTCTGCCAGTGCCTTGGCCAATGAATGTATTGGAAGTTGTGGCCAAAATTGGTCCTAGGCTGACCATAGAACGCCTGGTGACTAGGACTCCATGTCCTAAAGTGACTATCCCATCTCCTAGCTGGCTGAGATCTATAGGGCTGTGTGGGGAAATTCTGATACCTAGACCTCATGTATACAGGGTTCCACCCAAACCTATTAAGTAGTTGTGAGTGATTGTGATGATAGACTTGGGCTCGAGGGAAATAGGGATGTGCAAACTGGTTCCTAGCTACACTTGGTCTCCCTGCCACCTTTGACCCTCTAGGTTTCTGCACTGACTTATATTGGGTCTTTTTCTGAGCAGTTGATGGTGGTGGAGACTTAGCAGCCTTGGACTGGGGTTTTGATGTGCTAGCTGGCTGACCCCTAGCCTTGGACTTACCCTTGGGAGAAGAGCATGCAGCTCTAGGCTCTAAAACTTTCTGCTTTCCCTTGTCCTTAGCACTGGACACTTTTGATTTTACATTATTGAAAGTAGATTTTTCATTGACCATTTTTATGAGTGGTCCTTTATTCTTTTTTTCCACGAATGAAATGGTTTTCAGTTCAAAACTCTTTTTAGCTGAGGGATTAAAATCGAGACCCTCCTTTCTGAAGTTGACTTTTGACCCTAGCAAGGCATTCAGATTTTCTGTTCCTTGGGTCATGCTTTCAATGATTTTCTTTTTGTCCGAATTTTCATTTTCCAAAGTTTCAATAGTTTTCTTCAATTCAACATTCACTGACAAGATAGTTTCATATTTTTCAGTTGAAATCTTTATTTCTTTTTCAAATTTCTGAATTAACAATTTCAACTCATCAATGACATTTTTCAACAACTCATTTTCTTTCCTACAATCAATCAAAACATGCTTTAATTCATCAAACTCAGAACATGCACTTTTCAATTTGTCATTCTCTGATTGTAAACATGCAACTTTATCAGAAAGTGTTTTATCATTAACTAGAGAATTCATTTTCTTCTTCAAGAGTCTGTTTTCCTTCTTAATATCATTCACTTTATCTAACAGTTCTCCATAAGCATCTTCCCAATCAGAAATAGTATAATGTTCGAAAGGGGATGATACCTAATCAGACTCTTCTTCTTCTTCTCTATTCCTGGCCATCAAGCAGATGTCCTTTTCTTGTTTCTCACTATCTGAGGAAGTGCTCCGCGTGCCTTCTTTTTCATCACTCCATGTACTGACCATGGCCTTTCCCTTTGGCGCTTTCTTCCATGGTCTTCCTTTGATTTTCTGTAACTCTGGACAATCAGCCTTCATATGGCCACTCTTCCTGCAATAATAACAAGTATTATCATCAGATTTTTCAGCAGTGTTAAATTTATACCTGTTTTGCTTCCTTCTGTGGTGTTTTCTATAGACATTTTTCCCTTCTGTTCTAAGAAATCTTCTGAACTCTCTTGTAATTATAGCTAGTTCATCCTTTTCAAACTCCGATCCAGATAGGCTACGATCACTGGATGATCCATTGCATCTGGACTATTTTGAACAGCTATGCTTGGCCTTCAGAGCAATAGGCTTCTTGTATTCGAGCTCTTCAGCTTGTAGAAGATTCATCTCGTACGCCATCAAAGAGCCTATCAACTCATTAGGTTTCATCTTTTGTAGATCTTTTGACTCCTCAACCACAGTTGCTTTGGTATGCCATATAGGAGTCAACGATCGAAGGATCTTCCTCACAATTTCATGATCAATATAACTTTTTCCCAGATTTCTTAGACCATTTGTTATGATGGTCAGACGAGCATACATTTCGGTCACTGTCTCACCGGGCTTCATCCGAAATGCTTCATACTTTGACACTAGCATATTTGCCCTCGTCTCTCTCACTTGAGATGTTCCCTCATAAATGACTTCAAGAGTATCCCACATCTCCTTCGTCGTCTTGCAGGATGACACTCTATCAAATTCAGTGGGATGGAGTGCACACTGAATGGCGTTGATGGCACTCCAATTCAGAGTAGATTTCCTGATTTCTTCTCTAGTCCACAATTCCTCGTTCTCATGTTGCTCATAAGGACTTTTGCTCACAATTTTCCAGACCTCGTAATCTTTAGCTCTAAGGAAGACCTGCATCCGGTTCTTCCAATATGGGTAGTTGGATCCGTCGAAGAATGGTGGCTTCATAGTGGACTGTCCCTCTGCTGTTAACCCTCAAGCATCCATGGCCGTTCCTCTTTAGGATGTTAGTCATGCACAAAGAGTTAGGCTCTGATACCAATTGTTGGGACGCTAAAGGTGATCTAGAGGGGGGTGAATAGATCAGTCACCCGTTAAAAACTACTGCAGTAGATTCAAATGCGGAATGAAAACTTATGCTGAACAGATAGAGGGCACAAAGCAAAGACCAACCAGAACTGCTAAAGAACTTAAACAAACATCTACGGCGCAGAGTACTAGAATAAAGAGGCGATGCAAACCACAAAGCAATCACACAGTAGACAGAAGTTTTTAGGTGGTTCGGTCCTCCAGACCTACATCCACCCCACACTCAACCCGAGTGTGGATTACTGCTGACTCACAGCTTGAACTGCTGGGCCTCACAGCTTGCCTACAACCGCTGGGGACTACAGCTTAACCCATCCAGTGGAATCCTCCTCTGCCCGCTGAGCAACACAGCTTGCTGTCCAGTGGAGTCCACCACTTCAACCGCTGACACACAACTTGATGAAAAGATTCGAAAATAAAAAAAAAAGCAAACGAAAGATAAAAAGAATCTCTACAGGGAATGTAGCTTAAACAAGTGAGCAAAACTCAGATCTGGTTTTGAACCAAAGATCTGAGGAACATCTCTCTAAACTCTTCACTCTCTCAACTCTCTTTCTTTTCTCTCTTTCTTTTCTCTTCTGCTGGATCGAAAGGGCTCTCTGCTCTTCTGCTTTTCTTTCAAGTCTTCTGTATTCGATCAGTCTTCTTCTGTGGAAGAAGGCTTCCTTTTATAAGCAATTCCAGCAGGAGCAGCACTGGGCGCGTGTCTTCCACAGTTCCCACCCAGATGTTTTGGCCACGTGTCATCTTCCTGTCAGCCCTTCCAGCCTCGGATCACGTGCCCTTCATTAAGCTCTGCACGAACAGAACCTGTCAGATAGAGAGAATTATCAGTTTGAGTAAGCAAAGTGTGTACATCAAGAATGAATGCACAATGGCTGTATGGACTTTGCGTTCTGAACAATGTACATACTTGCCACCTGAAATGTGTACAGACTTCATAGCACATGCTGCAGTATGCATATGGTGAAGTATGTACATTGACGATGTACAGACTTGACCAAGTATGCATGAAGAACATAGGCTGTACAGACTTCAGATATGCAAGACTATGGCTTGTACAGACTTTGTGAATGCAAAGCTTAAAGCATGTACAGACTTCACTTATGCAAGCGAAACAGTGCATGGCTGTACAGACTTTGTGTAATGTGCATGAAGCAATGTATAGACTTATATCGAAGGAGTGCACAAATGCAGATAGCAAGGTATAGACTTTACATCTATCAAAGTATGCACAACAACAATGGATGCTCAGGCATGCAAACGAATGTGTAGACTCTGCGTGCAATGTAAAACAATGTGCAGACTTTGAACGTAGGTAGAGACAGCAATGTGCAGACTTTATCAGTCATCAAAACACACAAGTGCTCAAGAGTGTATAGACGTGATCAGTCATCAGAAACACAAGTGCTCAAGAGTGTATAGACTTGATCAGTCATCAGAAACACAAGTGCTCAAGAGTGTATAGACTTGCTATGGCAACAAAGCAACCATGACAGTGTACAGACTTTAAATGTGTGCAAGCATAACGATGTACAGACTTCATGAATGTGCAGACTTGTCAGCGAGATACACAATGTATAGACTTGATGCAATCCATGAGCAAGAAGACGATGTACAGACTTTGAGTGAGACGCTGAGTGAGACGGATGGATGTACAGACTTGGGTTGTACAGACTTCAACTCAAATATGCATAGAGACAGAAATGTATAGACTTTGATTGAGACGATGCATGAGACGATGTGATGTACAGACTTGGAGTTCGTGCATGCTACAGTGCTAATGTATGAGCTTTGACGATGTAGTATGCACATTATAGACTTTAAATGAGACTGTACAGACTTTATATGAGACGCTAGACGCTGTACAGACTTGGAGACAATGATGCATGCACAAGATAAAGATGTATAGACTTACAGTTATGCAGCCAGACAAATGAATGCACAAACAATGTATAGACTTGCTCATGGACAGTGTACAGTGAATGTTTAGACTTGAGTAAGGAATGTGCAGACTTTGCTCAGTTCAGCTGGTGGATGTACAGACTTGAGATGAAATGCATTGGCTGTATAGACTTAGCCACTAACTGAGCTATCGGATGTATAGACTTTGCTAATTGATGCATGAACCGATGGGGATGTATAGACTTAGTCTATGCAGCGATGCAGCAATGCAATGTATAGACTATATGGCGTGCAGACACTGTATATGCATGAGCAACGTATGAACTTGCTAGCCAGACACAATAAAGACTCTGTACAGACTTTATAGCGTGCAGACATGCTATATGAATGTATAGACTATGTGGACTTGATAGCATGCATGAAATACCCTGTACAGACTTAAGCAATGTACTGACTCTGAACGCATGCAATGCAGCAGGGCAATGTATACTAGGCACAATCACTATGTTGCTATCATCAAAACAAAATATCATATGCTTGTGCCTAAGGGGCACAACAATTCTGAGCGCCGAGCTCAAACCGGGTATCCGAATTGAAATCCGTCATGTTCTCACAAGTCACTTTCATCTCCCAGGTCGTGTTGGAATGATCGGCACGCCGATCAGACCGGTATTTCAGATTTTAAACACCCGAATTTGACTTCTTTAATTTTAAACTAAGTGCATTTACAAAATGCACTTTTGAGCGCCGGGCCCAAACCGAGTATTCGATTTGTATTCCGCTAATTCTCACAAGTCACTTTCATCTCTCAAGTCTTGTTGGAACGATCGGCACACCGATCAGACCGGTATTTCAGATTTTAGACCCCCCAACCCCTAGTTATCTGTCTTTTAAATTAATTACATTTAGAGAATGGACTTTTAAGCGCTGGGCCCAAACCGGGTATCCGAATTGAAATCCGTCAGTTCTCACAAGTCACTTTCATCTCCCAGGTCGTGTTGGAATGATCGACACGCCGATCAGACTGGTATTTCAGATTTTAGACCCCCGGACTCGACTTCTTTAATTTTAAACTAAGTGCATTTACAAAATGCACTTTCCCAAACCGAGTATCCGATTTGGATTCCGCCAATTCTCACAAGTCACTTTCATCTCCCAAGTCATGTTGGAACGATCGGCACACCGATCATACTGGTATTTCAGATTTTAGACCCCCCAACCCCTAGTTATCTATCTTTTAAATTAATTACATTTAGAGAATGTAATTCTGAGCGCCGAGCCCAAACCGGGTATCCGAATTGAAATCCGCCAATTCTCACAAGTCACTTTCATCTATCAGGTCGTGTTGGAACGATCAGCAATGCCGATCATATCGATATTTTAGATTTTAGACCCCCGGACCCGACTTCTTTAATTTTAAATGAAGTGCATTTACAAAATGCACTTTTCAGCACCGGACCCAAACCGAGTATCCGATTTGGATTCCGCCAATTCTCACAAGTCACTTTCATCTCCCGGGTCGTGTTGGAATAAGCCGCATGCCGATTAGACCGATATTTCAAGTTTTAGACCCCCCCCAACCCCTAGTTATCTGTCTTTTAAATTAATTAGATTTAGAGAATGCAATTCTGAGCGCCGAGCCCAAATCGGGTATCCGAATTGAAATCCGTCAGTTCTCACAAGTCACTTTCATCTCCCAGGTCGTGTTGGAACGATCAGCACGCCGATCAGACCAGTATTTCTGATTTTAGTCCCCGAACCCCGAATTTTCTGAATTCCTCTAAACTAAGTTAGTTTTCAAAACACACTCAGTTTTGAATTGAGTTATTTTAGCGTCGGGCTCAAACTGGATATCTGATTTAGAATTCGTCAGCTCTCACAACTCACGTCTATCTCCCAGGTCGTGTTGGAATGATTGGCACGTCGATAAGGCTAGTATTTTATATTTTGGAGCCCCGAACCCCTAATTTTACGAATTCTTCTAAACTAAGTTAGTTTTGAAAACACACTTAGTTTTTGAATTAATTATTTATATAATTGAGTAATTCTGCCAAATTAAAAATATAATAAACACTCACCTGAAGGGCCTGTGCCATGGTGGTGGATCCAGGAGGGAGAATTCTCGCCTGAAAGAGGAGGCCAGTGATTGCCTGCAACATGGTTGCCTGTTGGCTAAACTTCTCCTCTCAGATCTGCCGCTGCATCTGCCGCTGCAAATCAGAGATCTCCGATCGGACGATGTCTCTGACGTCACTGGCAGAAGTACTGGGGCTAGGTGGAGGTATACTGAAGGCACTGTTACTGGTTTGGGCAGAGCTTGAACTCGCACACGATTATATCACCGCGCTAGCGTCCAGGCTCTCCCCAAAACCATATAGCCGGCCTTTCTTCGGTACGCCAGCTACTGCCACCCATTCCGCCCGATCCAACTCCGGCTGCTGCGCGTCTCCCTCCCCGTACTTCTCTGTCACAACTCTACTATATGTTTTCTACAAATTGAATAAAATAACTAGTCAATTTCATATGAATCAATCCGATTTAAATTAATGGTATAAGTTGCATGTGTAGATAAACTTACCGCTACTGAGTGAGCTCTCTCACTTACAAATTGATCTGTCCCCTTCTTTTTGTGTGTTCTGTCGAACATCTCAAGGAACGACGGAGCTCGATTATGCTCCACAACATGTTATACAATTGATAGTAAAAAAACGTCATATATATTAATAAAATGTAAGAAGATAAATTAAAACATTACTTACCAATTTTTGTTTATGAGCCGCGAAAGAGATCGGACCCACCCATATGCAAATTTACGCCCGGTTGTGACGCCCTATTTGCTTTGGCTTTTCGGGACTTTTCTATCCACTCGGGCTCTGCAAATTTGTCACATGCTATGTCCCAATCCTCCTTCCTCATCCATAGAGGGCGGTGCTCCTTCCACAGCTGTCGGTCTTCACTCCCACTAGCCTTTTTTTAGCCATTATATGAGCTGCATGTACTTTCTTTTAATAATTTTTCTGTACAAGAGACTTCCAGGCAGAACGACAGCGCGCTGCGTCATGTCAACTCGTGAATCGATAAGTCCACTGTAAATAAAATAAGTTTCACAGTTAGTATACTGTTGTGAATTGAGTTTGAAAAATACTTAAATTAAATGACGTATTTAGTTACTAAGAACATGTCAAACAATGAATTACGGACGCCTATCGAAAATTCTTTGAAAGATAATACTGGGACGGGCACATGTGCCATTACTAGATCCATAGAATGACGGACAACATCAGAAGGTTCAAATTTAGAACTACAATTGCAAATGTCAAAATATTCACATTAGACAGTTGAATGCTAAATAATGAATGTAATAACCTTATAAATTTATCCGGAGATCCAGCACGGGCGACGTCCATCATGGGCCGTGCCTCTCTCATGACGATTGCTGGCATCGTTAAGTGGCTGAGTGGTGGGGGTGTGCCCTGTAAGAATTAATTTTCATAAGTAAAATGAATATTTTACTGAAAATTAAAATATACATACCTGCAGCGGGAGGTGGTGGGGGTGTGATGCGCTCGGCACCCGTCCACGCTTGACCCTGCGTGAAGGCTGCTGCCATCGGTCGATCGCGTTCTGTGGCCGACTTGCCTCGACGACGTGAAGTGTTGCCATCGCCTGCCTTGGTTGACTTGTAGACGCCTGCACCTTATCCTCTCCTGTCTGAACCACCGAAACCAGACACCTTCGCCAGCTCGCGTTCGCCCGCCATAGCCGCTTTGACCAACGCGGCTTGGCCGTCGCGAATCTTGCTTGAAGTGGAGCCCTGGCCACCACCACGTGGGTTGACCACGTTACCTACCCATCACTGCTCCTTGGTCACCTTCCTTGGCCGATGAAGCCCAAGGCCTGTGTTGGTTGCCCCACGTGGAAGCCTCTTGCATGCGTGAAGACCAGTCTTGGAGTTGCCACGTTCGATAGCTGAAGTTTCACGTGAAGCCTGACACCCCCCCTCCCTCCTCCTGCGCAGGTGGCAGGAGGGCACGGCTTCGAGCCGCTTTCCCCTCCCCCAAAATATATATATATATATAAGATATATATATAGATATATATATATTATATATATACATAGATATATTATATATATATAATATGTATATATATACATATATATGTATATATATAGTGAAAGCCATTTGTTTATCTTTTATTCTTTTTTCTTTTATATTTTTTTAAATTTTATTTTAAACAAGCCCATGGGCCTGTGGATGTGTAAATGGGCTTTGGCCCATTTGTCTTATTATTATTATTTTTTCTTTTCATTCTTCTTGTTGTCTTTTTTTTTCTCTATACCTGTAAAATAGAATCAAAATTTAATTAAATCAGGCAACTGAACATTTTGATCTGAAATTGAGATTAAGTGTGATAAATGCATAGTGATGCATATTAAAGCTCATAAAAGTGTGTTATAACATTAATTATCATGTAAAATTACACACTTATCACACCCCCCAACTTACTCATTGTTAGTCCCTTAGCAATGTAAATAATTAAAAATTAAGGACCAACAAGAGTTTGCAAAGTTCATACCTTCATATCCAACTTTTCTTTCACAAAATCAACTAAAGATTAAGAATATGGAAGTATTAATGCACACTAGCCCTAGATTTAGAAATTTAGCTACATGATCAAGAATTCAACTTAAAGTTCAATAGCACTTGTGCATGTGTAATACTAAATTCATAACGTAGACAATTGCGTCCCCATTTGCTATTCTAAGCAAGTGCCTTTCAACCCTACACCTCTTAATCAGAGCATTAAGCATATTAGCTTTTTGTCTGCCTTATTGCTTCGTCTCTTTGGGATCTTTTTATTTCTACACACATGATGCTGCACTACCCTTCACTGTTTAACACGAATCTCGAAACATGCCCAGTTTCGCAGATCAAGGTTCTCTTTTCCTTTTGACGCGAACGTCAACACGTCTTAGGTGAAGTAGGCCCGGTTTCTCAGATTCGGAGCATTTTTCATGGTGTTTTCTTTTCTCAATTTTTTTCAATTGTGCTTTTGCACTAATTTTTTTTCAATTGTGCTATGGCACTAATTTTGATAGATAACTTGACAGAAAGCTTATAAAAGATCTCTTCTTCAAGAAGTGCTGAATATCAGGCAACATACCAAAAATAGTAGAAGGCTTGTCCCACTTGTTTCATTAGCGTGTAAAGTGATTTTTTTTCATTTTTCTAAAGTGCACATGAACTTTAAAGAGATTCTTAGATCAATTTTTCATGGCGAGATAAATTTTCCATCATCCTTATCCAGTCATTTCTATTCCAGAATTACTTTCAATGGAAGCATGAATCATGAAACTCAAAATAGATTTTCTTTGTGAAAAATATTTTTCTATTTTAATTTTTTTTTGTGAAAAATGAGGTTGTGTATGAATGCAACATGATTTTCATCCCCCCAACTTAAATGACATTGTCCTCAATGGCATGAACAATATGAAATAATAGAATAATGTAGACATAAAATTCGTGAAGGAACGGGACAACTAGACAGAAGTGAACGTCGATGGGCATCAATGCTCTTCAATAACATGCGATACTGGGCTTTGAAAATCTGGGCATAAGTGCAAGCAATCCGCTCTCTCCCCCCAACTTATCCTTTATTCAAACCTATAATTAAAAATAAAATCACAAAAAAAACTTGGGTTGCCTCCCAAGAAGTCATTTATTAGCACACGAAAATCACGAAAACTTTGGGTTGCCTCCCAAGAAGCACTAAGTTTAACGTCTTCAGCCAGACGTAATGTTGCTCACTAACCAACGGGTGACATTCAGAATGAGCCACCATGTGATATTGTCCTCCTTTAAATTCCAACACTCATACCATTGGAAGACAAGAGTAAGCATATACGGACTGGGGCTAGAAATAGGTAAGACTCGCACATTATCGATTTTAATTTTAACCATGTGTGTAAGCCAATTGTCATCTTTGGGGATCAAGAAATGATCAATGGCCAATAATCTGTCAAGATCGGGGTTGAACCCTTGCGCAATATCAATCCATTGGTTTCCTTCACCTGTATCGTCCCTCCTGACTAACCCTTTAGTGACTACTTCCTCCACTCAAACTTGGTCAGAAACTGGTGGCGTATGAATACGATTGTCATTATTAGCCACATTCCTCTCAGTAATAGCCTCATGAAACTTATGTTCCTGATGGGGAGTCAAATTAAAGGTGAATGTGGTTAGCATATCCCCCTCAGGTCCTAGAATGTCATATTGAAGAGGCTGTACTGTCAAAGGAATTTTATTGGAAGGCAGTACGAGCCCAGAATCTAACTCATCCAATGTGGGATAGAGCCCAAGGGTCAGATCAAATATGAAATTCCCTAATAAAACCCATTCATCACACTCAGCACTCAACTGAGGATTATCAACCAAATTTTCCAATAATGGGAGGGGTAGATGAAATGTAAATCTTTCCAACAAGGCCCTATCATCATGTTCTTCCAAGGGAGGAGGATATTTAGAATTTGTTTCCACTGAATCAACATGATTATTAATCACAAAGCAATCCTCCTCGGCATGTATATCCTCGATTGAGTTGTTTGGGCCACCAATCTTCACAGTGATATTCTCAATCTCAAAACATTCATAGAATGGGGTGATGATATCAATGTGATCATTTTTATCCTTCAATTCACCTTCTAATTCCTTCCCTTTCTGCATTATGGTATTACTGGTGCACTCCCCCTCACTCCCAATAGTGACATCTGGAGCCAAAATGGTCGGTAGAAGATCATCATCATCATTTACGTATTGAGGGGGTCGATGTAATATTGAAGGAGGGTCAATGTAATGAGACAGAGAGTACATTATTTCAGGTTGAGAGTAGTGGCCTAGTGAATCACCAAAAATAGTGATATTGCTCTCGAAGTGAGGGTGAGATGAGTTGGGATGAAGTTGATTGCACATGGGCTGCTCGTGAGTTTCTTGGGGTGAAGGTGTAGACAAAGGGGCTTGAATTTGTTTGTCTGTCTAAGGCAAATTTAGGTGAGTACTCCAGCCAAGATTAGAATCTTCTGAAAAGGTATCATACTTGGGCTGAGAGAACCCTAAGGCATTTTGGACTTGAGCTTGGATGACCAGTGGGAGTTGGGCTGTAGTAGGACACTGACTCACATGGTGAGTGAGACTGGCACAAAACTCGCAGGTTTCTGTGAAAGTTGGGATTGAAGTTTCAGCCTGTTTGAAAGGTCCTACAGATTGTGTATGAGATGAGATGGAGGTATTATTCATAGAATTTTCACTCAAAATTTCAAACAGATCATAAGCCTCATCTTCATCCTTGTTCATGAATGCCCCTCCGCAGCATGTGTCCACCATTTGTCTATCAAACTCAGATAACCCCTCATAAAATGTAAACATAATTTGCCATTTGGATAACCTATGATGTGGACATTGACGTAACAAATCTTTCTGCCTTTCTCAAGATTCAAAAATTTGCTCGCCTGAAAATTGAGTAAACCCTATAATCATCCTTCTCATAATGTTGGTTCAGACTATGGGGTAAAATTATTTTAGAAATTCTAACTACATATCCTCCCAAGTTCTAACAATTTTCTCAAAACTTCTTAACAAACATTTTGTTTTATCCTTCAATGAGAATGGAAATATGATCAACTTAAGGGCATCATCACTAAAATTTCGAATTTTGACTAGCGGGCAAATTTCTTGAAAATCATCTAGATGCTCATAAGGATTTTCATTGGGTTTCCCATAAAAAGATGGGAGCATCTGGATGATACCGGGGCTAATCTCATAATGATCCACCAGAATGTCAGGTAGTTCAATACAAGTTGAGGGTTTATAAGTAGAAGGAATAAAGTGTTCCTTCATGGGCTTGGGTTTTCCTCTAAGATAGATGACCATTAAAAATAAGTTGGAATCCAGAAAGATTCTTTTTAATTTTTTTAATTTTTTTCTTTTTTTAATTTTATTTTACCTTTATTCATCTCCCCCTTTTTATTCTTTTTGCTATATTTTTTTTATTTTTTATTTATTTTTATGCAGACACAAACATGTTGTCACACAAATTACCTAATGACCTAGATGTGACTTAGACCTACAAATGAGGTTTCCCAAAATGACTAAAGTGTAACTTAAGTTCACTCTCAGTATTTCCACCGGCCAGATAAGGAGTGGGGTAGTGGGAGGCTCCCCCTACTTTCGTAGGGACCTAATTAGTAAACCATTAGCCCGCTTAAGGTGTTTGTCGTCCTACCGTCTTGCCTTAGGCACCGGTTTTCACAAGAGGGTAAACTCAAATCGTACTAAAATCACAGTGTGATCCTAGGGCTAATGTCTACTGAGTTTTATTTAAGGCTTAGGGCATGCAAAGATGCAAGGAAAAATGTGGTTTGTGGGCTAAGGAAGGGTGATGAAATCCCCACCTTATGTTATTTAGGGGTATTGCCCTTAGAGTGTTTTGAAATGAAATGCACACCATAATTTCAAACAATGGGTTCTTATGTAATATGCATGCTGAAATAGGATAAGTAGAACGTACCTTGTCCCTTGCAATCTCCAAAATGTAATGTCAAAAATTAAACAATAAGAAAAAAAAATCATATGCTAAATGATGCATGACCTAGAACATGGATGGTGTGATTTCTACTCTTGAATGAAATTTTTTATTTTTGGTGCAGGTTGATTTTCTTTTTTTAGGTAATGAAATTATCTAGTCAGCATAATTTTTTTAATTTTTTTTCTAAATATAAAAGCTAACAAAATACAGAAAGTAAATTAAATCACAAGAGGGAAGATTGCGATACTTACTTGGATCACGATCCCTCGTCCATTATTTTTTATTTTTTGATATTTGTTGATTTTTTTTCAATTTTTTCATTTCTTAAGGAGATGTAAAAAAGGAGACATGCTTCATTTTTTTCTTTTTTCACATTATCTAAATGCAACAATGCATGAAAAAGATGCAACCAGTCATGATATCATGATGAAAAAGAAACAAAATTTTATTTTCTATTTTCTGATTTTTTTTTCAGAGATTATTTTTTTAATTTTTTAATTGATGCAAATAAATGGAGAATCAACTAAAGTACATGAACAATATGCATTTATTTTGAAAACATGATAGCATGAGACCAAAATATTTTTGTGATTTTCTGTTTTCTATTTTTTTCAGAGAATTTTTTTCAGAGATTATATATATTTTTAAAATTTTTAATAAGAGATGAATGCAAGAAACTATAAACAATAAAATAACAAAGACATGCAAATTTATTACAAAATAAAACCTAAAATGATGTTTTTATGTGTTCTGATTTTTTTGATTTTTAGAGATTTTTCAGGAAGTTTTTAGATTTTTTTATAGATTTTTCAGAAATTAGAAAAACAGAACATGTTCTTACGTTTAAGTCCTTTAGTGACGCTTGGCTGCTACAGTTCCAAGCTTTCAGCGACACTTCATTTTTTGAGAATTTCAGGTCCGATTTTTCTCTTTCTTTAAATTTTTAATTTTTTTTCTTTTTCCTGCAAAATAAAAATAAAAAAATTAATATACAAATATATACATCAAACACAAGAATATCCAACTATAAAAAATTATTTTTCTTCCCCGGCAATGGCGCCAAAAATTGATGCGCTCGGCACCCGTCCACACTTGACCCTCCATGAAGGCTGCTACCTTCAGCCGCTCGCGTTCTGTGGCCAACTTGCCTCTGCCGTGTGAAGTGTTGCCTTCGCCTGCCTTGGTTGACTTGCAGATGTCCGTGCCTTGTCCTCTCCTGTCTGAACCACCGAAGTCGGACGCCTTCGCCAGCTCGTGTTCGCCCGCCATAGCCACTTTGAACAACGCGGCTTGGCCGTCGTGAATCCTGCATGAAGTGGAGCCCTAGCCACCACCACGTGGGTTGACCACGTTGCTTGCCCATCACCGCGCCCTGGTCACCTTCCTTGGCCGACGAAGCCCAAGGCCTGTGTTGGTTGCTCCACGTGGAAGCCTCTTGCATGCGTGAAGACCAGTCTTGGATCTGCCACGTTCGCCAGCTGAAGCTTCACATGAAGCATGCATGAATGTTGCATGCATTATATGTATTATATACATACACATATATATATATATATGATATATATATATATATCATATATATATACATAGATACATTATATATATAATATGTATATATAGTGAAAGTCATTTATTTCTCTTTTATTATTTTTTCATTATATATATTTTTTAAAATTTTATTTTAAACAAGCCCATGGGCCTGTGGATGTGTGAATGGGCTTTTGCCCATTTGTCTTCTTCTTATTTTTTTTCTTTTCATTCTTCTTATTGTCTTTTTTTTCTCTGTACATGTAAAATAGAATCAAAATTTAATTAAATCAGGCAATTGAACATTTTGATATGAAATTGAGATTAAGTGTGATAAATGCATAGTGATGCATATTAAAGCTCATAAAAGCGTGCTATAACATTAATTATCTTGTAAAATTACACACTTATCATGGTGGCGTCTGTACAAGTGGTAGGAGGGCACTGGGACTTGTAAGAATTAATTTTCATAAGTAAAATGAATATTTTGCTAAAAATTAAAATATACATAATTGGGAAAGCATTGGGACCTGTAAGAATTAATTTTCATAAGTAAAATGAATATTTTGCTGAAAATTAAAATATACATACCTGCAGTGGGAGGTGGTAGGGGTGGCATCTGTATAAGTGGTGGGAGGGCACTGGGACCTGTAAGAATTAATTTTCATAAGTAAAATGGATATTTTACTGAAAATTAAAATATACATAATTGGGAAAGCACTGGGACTTGTAAGAATTAATTTTCATAAGTAAAATGAATATTTTGCTAAAATTTAGAATATACATACCTGCATTGGGAGGTGATGGGGGTGGCGTCTGTACAAGTGGTGGGAGGGCACTGAAACCTGTAAGAATTAATTTTCATAAGTAAAATGGATATTTTACTGAAAATTAAAATATACATATTTGGGAAAGCACTAGGACCTGTAAGAATTGATTTTCATAAGTAAAACAAATATTTTACTAAAAATTAAAATATACATACCTACAGCGGGAGGTGGTGGGGGTGGCATCTGTACAAGTGGGGGGAGGGCACTGAGACCTATAAGAATTAATTTTCATAAGTAAAATAAATATTTTACTGAAAATTAAAATATACATAATTGGGAAAGCACTGGGACCTGTAAGAATTAATTTTCATAAGTAAAATGAATATTTTGCTGAAAATTAAAATATACATACCTGCAGCGGGAGGTGGTGGGGGTGCTGTCTGTATAAGTGGTCGTGAGCCGACACTTGGACCTATACAAAAATTCTTTTAAGCTAGTACATAATTAAAATATTTATATAGCTAACTATTTTAATTGATATACTTGTGCCTGAAGAACACGCCAAAGAGGAGGGAGTAGAGCCCCTGTCACTGCCCTGTCTCCTCCCACTCCCTGTACGACCTCCTCAGACTATTTCTTTATTACTAACAAAATAATTAATACATATTAATCCATAATTATATAAGGCTAGACAAATGTTATTAAAATTATGCAAAAAAGTAAGAATATCTTACTAAATTATAAAAACGTGCCTCCCTCATGCTGATGATCTATCTAACTCATCATCAACTTCGTCATCCATAGTAGCCTCATCAGATTCGAACTCTTCCTCTTCATCCGATTCCTCCTCCCCTCTAACATCAACATTTAGCTCTGTCGGATCGACTTCTTCCACTTCCTCTCCCTTACATAATGACAGTGGCTCATTAGATTCATTCAGATTAATATGCGTGAAACCGACAACTCCAACTTCGTCTGATTGAAAATATTCAGCACTGACAACCTCTGAGATATTTTCACTCATATTTAACTCATAAGTGGGAAAGAGTTTTGCGTTAACCCTGCAAACTGCCCACCAATCTTTATTCTTGGATGATGGATAGCTTGAATAATATACTTGCTGGGCTTGTGCGACTAAAATGAATGGTTCATCGGTATTAAGTTTAGACCTATGTTTGACATCGACAATCCCATAAGTTGTGTCATGTCGAACAGAATTAGGATCAAACCAATGACACTTAAATAGGTATACATGATTATCTCATCCTAAATACTGAAGTTCTAAGACTTCCTGAAGAATATCATAGTAGTCCAATTCCACTTCATTGTATACACTTCCTTTAATAGATACGCCGCTATTCTTCGTAGACTTACTTCGTCCATAATCCCTCGTATGAAATCGGTATCTATTCACAATATATCCTTGATAGGCACGTGCAACTTTCGAGGGGCCATAACTTATCTCTTGTACTCTTTGATAAGTAATGAGACCTTATTCAACCTATATGTAAATTAGAGTAGTTAAAATAATAACAATTACCTCAACATAAGTAAATACAAACATATATATTGAACGATCGACACTAAATCAATATCTCAGCCATTTGGCAAAAAACTTCTCGCGTTCTTTTTCAATCTCCACGTCCTAGATATTTGAACATTTTTGTGCTAATTCTGAATCAAATTATTTTCAATATTAACACACTACTACTTTAAATGAACTGCAAAAGAAGGATGAACAACTTATAGACTTGCTGGAAATGTGAGTTAAGAACTTACTCAACTTAAGGTTCAATCTCGATACAATTCAAAAGAATATATATCTCAGCGGCGTACAACTCTCTATCTTCGAGCGTGAGCGTCGAGCAACCGAAGTTCTCAACAAACCATACAAACACATATACTAAATGACTGCCTAAGTGCAATCAAACATTCACAGACTATCCAAACGGGACAATTCAAGACTTTGAGGTAGATATATACATTCTCTTAAAAAATTGAGAACATACACATCAATCCCAAAGTCTTGAATGGGAAGGTTCATTGACACAGGTTTAACACGCTCTCCTGAGGTGCGTGTAATGTTAGGTCGCACCCACGCACCTCAGCTCACAGGGAATGTGTAGCGACCCGGATTCCGGATACTCGGCATACCCGGTAGGACTACCAGATACGCGTGATACCGCATGGAACCCGCGAGGCCTCCCAAGAGCGGGAAAGCTCCGAAGGGAAAAAGGCACGTGTAGAGTACATTGAAGCCACAGAGATAGTGCAGTAAGCAATTAAATTTCATTAGATAGGTTTACTAAAGTAGCAGAAATAAAATTACTTTTTAATTAATAGTTTAAATAACAATTATAACCCAGAGTCAGTCCAAAGCTAAAGACAACAAGTCTAGCACAGTACAGTCGACAGAAAGAAAGATGTACCAAAAGGTCGGGAGAAGCCCGACGCAGGTACCAGCTGGCAGCAACGGCACGCAACGAGCATGCACACTCCAGGAACCACGCGGAAGCAGAAGGAGAAACCCACCTGAAAAGCAGGGGTGAGTCTCTAACCAGAAACTCAGTAGGGGTCACGCGGATCCCCACTGGAAAACGCACAGTGTAACGGAAGCAACTATAAAATAGCAAGTGCAGCAAAGCAGGAAAAGCTACACTACAAAGCTGTAAATAGAACAGGGATAGCAGGAGTAGGGAGCAGGCTAAGAGCAAGGGGAGCTCAACCAAAAGAAAGAGCGAGGCCGCAAAACCCGGAACACGGCCACCGAGGAGAACTCGGCACTCTAAGCTACTCCAAAAGGCAACATACGGTCAACCATAAACTCACACAGTAGGGTACTCCAGTCCGTCGACCAACACCAAAGAAGAGGGCAAAAACCAACAACGCAGACAAAAAGGTCTAGAGAAGACCTAGACACACGACAACCAAACACAAGCAAAAACGTCATGCACACAGCCCCACGCACGACCAGAACGTCGCGCACGCAACAGGGCATTGACTTCGAGTACAGCCACGAGAGGGCCACTCGCAAAGGTCACAATGCACGAGAAACGCCGAGAGTCACGTGTCACGTGACGGAAGCACCTCCTCACAGAAACAGCCAGCTGCGTCACTGACGTCTTACGCTGCGCCACAAGTACCTACCTACACACGCCCAAAACGGCGGAGGCCAAGGTACTCAAAACCAAGTCCAAGGAACAACCGCTCCGAGTCCAAGGAGAGGCAGCACCAACAGATGCTGAACCAGAAACAGAACAACAAAAAGACAAGTAACTAGTCAGGGTCACGTCTGTCGACGTAAGTCCTCAGTCCCTGACAATGTGTGCACACACTGGCTCTAGCCTAAGCCAGGTCCTCTAGCTAGTTTTCTCCCTCGGCAGGACGCTATCGTTGGCTGGGAGCCCACGGAACTAGCTTACAAACCGTGTACGGGAACCCTCCGCTATCCACAAGCGGGCCGGCACTCAAGAGACCGAAGGGTAACAACAACGGAGGCTCACGAGGCACAAGACTCGAAAACACGAGTGCTAAAGTACAGACAGTCCACGGAAGCCCTGTCACACGTACTATGAAGCACCACTGACAGTACAACCACTGCCAACAGACTCAGGACCAGGCAACTAGGCCTACAACGTAACGATCCCTGAGTCAGACAACTCAAAGGCAAGATCGTCACAGACAGCGGAACAAGCCGCCAATCGGTCTAATCCTAAGCCACAAGAAACGACGCTCCGCAGAAAACAACACACGGAGACCTGAGGGAACACCGACGACCCTCAAACACGCCTGGACACGCAACCCAAATGATACCTCGAGACATCCAGAACTGGTGTCTCGGACTGGACAGAACCGCCAAGACACGCACACACTAGGTCACACGTCAACCACTGGGTCAGACCGGGTTGACCAGAACCTAACAACAATGCTCGAAAAGTAGGAAAGAGAATCCTACCTCAAACAAGAAGACTCCTGGCCACTTTACAACGTAGTCTTAGCCCTCATAGGATGTCAGAAGACCTCCACGGGACAGCAGGCAGACCACAAGGCCAAGCCAAGACAAGCAGAAACCTAAACAACAGAAAACGGAGCACAAGGGATGTAACGCGCCACCCCTAGACCGCTACAAGAATATGACGGTCTAGACCTGGGCCGTTACACTCCAAGCGACGGTCGGGGGAGCAGCCATCACACACACCGCCCTAACCAACTCTAAAACATAGAAAACAGCATGTAACGGCCAGCACGGGGCGCGTTACACACACCTGACGCGCTAGACCAGGGGCGTCAGGGCCAACAACCCTCAAACACAAAACACACGAAGCATGTAACACGCTAGACGAGGCACGTTACAACGAACTAACGTATGGGAGCAAGCGCGTTATAGCCACCTGACGCACAAGACCAGGCGCGTCAGGGCCAACACACCCACAACCAAAGCTAGCTGAGAGGCATGTAACGGCCAGCACAGGGCACGTTACAAACGCCTGACGCACAGGGGCCCCACCGTTATATCCAACGGCGCAGCAACCCAACTCAGCCAACACAACATGTAACGGCCTGGGGCAGGCGCGTTATAAACACCTAACGCACGGGGGAACCACCGCCAGAGGCACCGCCTCAAATGGTCAACGTCGGTCAAACGGAATGTAACGGCCTGAACAGGGCACGTTACATCCATCTAACGCGTTGGGTCAAGCGCGTTAGAGGAACCGACTTAACCCAAGCAATAAACGACAAAAGAGATATAATGCGCTTCACGGGACGCGTCAGAGAAATGTGACGCGCCAGCCCTGGGCCGTCACACTCTCAAAACCCCGAAGAACTCAAATCAACCCAGACAATGTAACGGTCAGTCATGGGGCCGTCAGAGCAAATGACGGTCCCTGGAACGACCGCCACATCAGCTACGGCGGGAAAATAGAGGAATGGCCAAATCGGCACGTTCCACGCCCCATTCACGCCGAAGCGCAGGGGAAACAAACCCAATCGACGAAAAACAACATAAGAAGGCTAAAAAGCCCACATGCAACCACAAAAACACAAGATCCGGGCGATTCCAACGAATCAACCTTAAATGGGTCAACGAGGTTCCCGGGCTCCTACCGGCCTCGAATGACCACCGATCAACACAAAACAAGCATGGATGGGATCCTAACATCCCAATGGTCAGTTCAACACTAACCGAGCTACAAATGGTTACCATTTTCCGGCGAACCCTAAAAACTCCGAAAATCACGGTTTAGACTAAACAAGCCCAAACTCGGCCGTTTCCTTGCCAAACGACGTGCAATGGCAGGGAAAACGGAGAGGAAGAAGTGAGGAACCGTCACCCTACCTCCACCGAAGAAACCGTGCCCCAAAGGGACTAAACCGCGCCGAAAACTACGCCGCGAACCAAACCGTCGGCTTTGAATCCACCGTTCGGGATCGCGCCAAATCCATCTCGATCCTCGCACTATCGCGCACCCCAGCAGCATCTCGTCGTCACCAGCACGCCCCTGCACCCCTCCATCTACAGCCAGAGGCGAGAAGGCGGGAGAACGAGAGAGAACGGGAGAGAGAGAGGTGAACGTGCGAATGAGAAGGAGGAGAGAGGAAAAGGAAAGAAAAAGAAAAGAAATTAGGAAATTTTCCTAATTTTCAAAAATTCCGAAAATGCGCCGAAAATGCACAAATTCAGAAAAATACGTAAAAATAGTCAAAATGACCGGCTCGAAGAGTACATCATCGCTGTAGCATTCATGAGTTCAAGAACTAACAAACAAACTCACCGTAGGGTTCCGTAACTAGTACGAGAGAAAAACCCACACGGCTCGTAAAGCTCAACTCGGAAGCCACCAAAGCGAACCAAAACTCACCGAAACCAATCCAAAAGATCCAATGAAGATCCAGCAAGACCTACCAAGGATCCAGGGTATTACATCCTCCCCTCCTTTAAGAAATTTCGCCCTCGAAATTAAGGATCAACAAAGGAGAAGCAGGGAAGAACAACCCAACAACATAACCTCAAAAACAACACAAATTTCGAGAAACACAGCTCAGAGGAACACCGTCAGACCACCATTACAGGTACACACTCAGCTTCCAAGACACAAGTCCGCAGCACGAGCATGGCACCAAAGTGAGCACATCTGACACCTCCGAAGCAAGGTAACGTCGTTTACGCCTCACAGAACAGGAGACACGACCGTCACAACAACCGATAACCAACACCGAAAAACACGACGACAGCACGGCAAGCGGTAGCTTACACAAGGAGACACAGTCCTCATAGCTGACGGCTCGACCACATCATCGACTCTAGTGCCAAAGGCAACAGGGAACACCTGGCACACAGGACGCCAACGACAACAGCACTGGACCACAAACACAATCAAGTCAGTCCTCATTCAGATATCACGTCTGATCGAGTCGCAAGCTAACTCCAGGGAAGAAGAGTACAGCAAAGCTACTGACAAGATCACGATCCAAAACAGAAAAACAAAATCATAGAGAAACAACGTGAAAACAACAACAATAGCAACACTAGCAGAATTCTGGTTCCGTTCCAAACACAGAACCAAGGAACACATCTGCAAGCAGGGTCACATCAAGGCACAGGAACAGCTGAGCTCACGACCACAAGAGACGGGTCACGCATCAAACTGCCCACGAAGAAAAAGACCCACAACAACGAGAAAGAATCTCGGGGAACACAACTCGAGGACTACCAACACGCCTCGAGAGCACAACACCCAAGAACAGAAATGCAGAGCAAAGGGTACTCAATCAGCTGGAATGCCGACAAATTCCCCAATACTCGTAAAAATGCCGATGCCAACACCAAACAAACACCAACCACAGCACGGCAACAGACAAAGTCAAGGCACAGGAAGCCAAGATGAAGTCACATCGAGAAAGAACAAACCTCTCGACCAGTGGGTAGCCAACCCACACAATTCCGCTGCACTCTCAACAACGTGCACAGGCAACAGAACAACCTCGATAGTCGCACCTCGGCACACACCAGGCGTCATCGCAATCAATAAAGATCACAATTAACACGCCATGAGCACCGATCCCGCGAACAACCGATCACAAGGAGCCTAAGCGCAATAGGAGAAGAGCACCAGCTTCAGCATAAAGCACAAGGAAAGCATCAATCTCAGCTTACCTTCACGTCCTCAAAATGATAAATGAGCCTTCACGATACATCAGCCACTGAACATGGCACGACAACTACGGTACGCGACAGCTCTTAACACCATCATGGAGTCCAAAGCCAAGTAACCGTAAAGCAGAGAGCAGATCAGGCTCAAAACAAAGCTGTCCACACTTAAGCAGACACAGGACAAAGGCATCACCAAGACAGTAATTCCAAGGCAAACCTCGAAAAGATTCCACGAGAAGGGACAAGAAGCAATTAGATCAACCACAAAAGCTCACCAGGAAGGGAAAATCCTAGCTCGCCTGAGCAGCTTCTCAAACATGGAATCTAATCGAGCACTTCAACAGAAGCGAGACACATCAGGAGCTGAACAGACTCAAGCTGGGATGACCAAGACAACGTAAGAACGTCTACGGTCATCAAACCAAGGCTGAAGGTCAACAGCAACCTGAACAACACACGGAAAAATCTCGAACAACGTACCGTAGATTCAAGCCTTCCGACAAACACTGCCAAGTACAACATGATCGAGACAAACGCAACGACGAGAAAGAAACACCTCGTCACATTCTGACGAGAGCAGGACCATCTTGTATAGTGCCAGAACAGCACGCACAAGACAACACACAGAAAATAATGCGACAAAGAATCGCAAATCGAAGCCAGCCGAAGACTGTACTGGACCTTCACGACTCTGGAAACTGTATATCTCATATTCCCATGTACTTCACACGACAATGCTCTGATAGCTCAGAAAAGAACTCCGAACATCTCAGAACACTGCTCTGATACCATTCTGTAGCGACCCGGATTCCGGATACCCGGCATACCCGGTAGGACTACCGGATACGCGTGATACCGCATGGAACCCGCGAGGCCTCCCAAGAGCGGGAAAGCTCCGAAGGGAAAAAGGCACGTGTAGAGTATATTGAAGCCACAGAGATAGTACAGTAAGCAATTAAATTCCATTAGATAGGTTTGCTAAAGTAGCAGAAATAAAATTACTTTTTAATTAATAGTTTAAATAACAATTATAACCCAGAGTCAGTCCAAAGTTAAAGACAACAAGTCTAGCACAGTACAGTCGACAGAAAGAAAGACGTACCAAAAGGTCGGGAGAAGCCCGACGGAGGTACCAGCTGGCAGCAACGGCACGCAATGAGCACGCACACTCTAGGAACCACGCGGAAGCAGAAGGCGAAACCCACCTGAAAAGCAGGGGTGAGTCTCTAACCAGAAACTCAGTAGGGGTCACACGGATCCCCACTGGAAAACGCACAGTGCAACGGAAGCAACTGTAAAACAGCAAGTGCAACAAAGCAGGAAAAGCTACACTACAAAGCTGTAAATAGAACAGGGACAGCAGGAGTAGGGAGCAGGCTAAGGGCAAGGGAGCTCAACCAAAAGAAAGAGCGAGGCCGTAAAACCCGGAACACGGCCACCGAGGAGAACTCGGCACTCTAAGCTACTGCAAAAGGCAACAAACGGTCAACCCTAAACTCACATTGTAGGGTACTCCAGTCCGTCGACCAACACCAAAGAAGAGGGCAAAAACCAACAACGCAGACAAAAAGGTCTAGAGAAGACCTAGACACACGACAACCAAACACGAGCAAAAACATCGTGCACACAGCCCCACGCACGACCAGAACGTCGCGCACGCAACAGGGCACTGACCTCGAGTACAGCCACGAGTGGGCCACTCGCAAAGGTCACAATGCGCGAGAAACGCCGAGAGTCACGTGTCACGTGTCACGTGACGGAAGCACCTCCTCACAGAAATAGCCAGCTGCGTCACTGACGTCTTACGCTGCGCCACAAGTACCTACCTACACACGCCCATAATGGCAGAGGCCAAGGTACTCAAAACCAAGTCCAAGGAACAACTCTCTGAGTCCAAGGAGAGGCAGCACCAACAGATGCTGAACCAGAAATAGAACAACAAAAAGACAAGTAACTAGTCAGGGTCACGTCCGTCGACGTAAGTCCTCAGTCCCTGACAATGTGTGCACACACTGGCTCTAGCCTAAGCCAGGTCCTCTAGCTAGTTTTCTCCCTCGGCAGGACGCTATCGTTGGCTGGGAGCCCACGGAACTAGCTTATAAACCGTGTACGGGAACCCTCCGCTATCCACAAGCGGGCCGACACTCAAGAGACCGAAGGGTAACAACAACGGAGGCTCACGAGGCACAAGACTCGAAAACACGAGTGCTAAAGTACAGACAGTCCACGGAAGCCCTGTCACACGTACTATGAAGCACCACTGACAGTACAACCACTGCCAACAGACTCAGGACCAGGCAACTAGGCCTACAACGTAACGATCCCTGAGTTAGACAACTCAAAGGCAAGATCGTCACAGACAGCGGAACAAGCCGCCAATCGGTCTAATCCTAAGCCACAAGAAACGACGCTCCGCAGAAAACAACACACGGAGACCTGAGGGAACACCGAAGACCTTCAGACACGCCTGGACAGGCAACCCAAGATAAATGATACCTCGAGGCATCCAGAATTGGTGTCTCGGACTAGACAGAACCGCCAAGACACGCACACACTAGGTCACACGTCAACCACTGGGTCAGACCGGGTTGACCAGAACCTAACAACAATGCTCGAAAAGTAGGAAAGAGAATCCTACCTCAAACAAGAAGACTCCTGGCCACTTTACAACGTAGTCTTAGCCCTCATAGGATGTCAGAAGACCTCCACGGGACAGCGAGCAGACCACAAGGCCAAGCCAAGACAAGCAGAAACCTAAACAACAGAAAACGGAGCACAAGGGATGTAACGCGCCACCCCTAGACCGCTATAAGAATATGACGGTCTAGACCTGGGCCGTTACACTCCAAGCGACGGTCGGGGGAGCAGCCATCACACACACCGCCCTAACCAACTCTAAAACATAGAAAACAGCATGTAACGGCCAGCACGGGGCGCGTTACACACACCTGACGCGCTAGACCAGGGGCGTCAGGGCCAACAACCCTCAAACATAAAACACACGAAGCATGTAACACGCTAGACGAGGCACGTTACAACGAACTAACGTATGGGAGCAAGCGCATTATAGCCACCTGACGCACAAGACCAGGCGCGTCAGGGCCAACACACCCACAACCAAAGCTAGCTGAGAGGCATGTAACGGCCAGCACAGGGCACGTTACAAACGCCTGACGCACAGGGGCCCCACCGTTATATCCAACGGCGCAGCAACCCAACTCAGCCAACACAACATGTAACGGCCTGGGGCAGGCGCGTTATAAACACCTAACGCACGGGGGAACCACCGCCAGAGGCACCGCCTCAAATGGTCAACGTCGGTCAAACGGAATGTAACGGCCTGAACAGGGCACGTTACATCCATCTAACGCGTTGGGTCAAGCGCGTTAGAGGAACCGACTTAACCCAAGCAATAAACGACAAAAGAGATATAATGCGCTTCACGGGACGCGTCAGAGAAATGTGACGCGCCAGCCCTGGGCCGTCACACTCTCAAAACCCCGAAGAACTCAAATCAACCCAGACAATGTAACGGTCAGTCATGGGGCCGTCAGAGCAAATGACGGTCCCTGGAACGACCGCCACATCAGCTACGGCGGGAAAATAGAGGAATGGCCAAATCGGCACGTTCCACGCCCCATTCACGCCGAAGCGCAGGGGAAACAAACCCAATCGACGAAAAACAACATAAGAAGGCTAAAAAGCCCACATGCAACCACAAAAACACAAGATCCGGGCGATTCCAACGAATCAACCTTAAATGGGTCAACGAGGTTCCCGGGCTCCTACCGGCCTCGAATGACCACCGATCAACACAAAACAAGCATGGATGGGATCCTAACGTCCCAATGGTCAGTTCAACACTAACCGAGCTACAAATGGTTACCGTTTTCCGGCGAACCCTAAAAACTCCGAAAATCACGGTTTAGACTAAACAAGCCCAAACTCGGCCGTTTCCTTGCCAAACGACGTGCAATGGCAGGGAAAACGGAGAGGAAGAAGTGAGGAACCGTCACCCTACCTCCACCGAAGAAACCGTGCCCCAAAGGGACTAAACCGCGCCGAAAACTGCGCCGCGAAACAAATCGTCAGCTTTGAATCCACCGTTCGGGATCGCGCCAAATCCATCTCGATCCTCGCACTATCGCGCACCTCAGCAGCATCTCGTCGTCACCAGCACGCCCCTGCACCCCTCCGTCTGCAGCCAGAGGCGAGAAGGCGGGAGAACGAGAGAGAACGGGAGAGAGAGAGGTGAACGTGCGAATGAGAAGGAGGAGAGAGGAAAAGGAAAGAAAAAGAAAAGAAATTAGAAAATTTTCCTAATTTTCAAAAATTCCGAAAATGCGCCGAAAATGCACAAATTCAGAAAAATACGCAAAAATAGTCAAAATGACCGGCTCGAAGAGTACATCGTCGCTGTAGCATTCATGAGTTCAAGAACTAACAAACAAACTCACCGTAGGGTTCCGTAACTAGTACGAGAGAAAAACCCACGCGGCTCGTAAAGCTCAACTCGGAAGCCACCAAAGCGAACCAAAACTCATCGAAACCAATCCAAAAGATCCAATGAAGATCCAGCAAGACCTACCAAGGATCCAGGGTATTACATCCTCCCCTCCTTTAAGAAATTTCACCCTCGAAATTAAGGACCAACAAAGGAGAAGCAGGGAAGAACAACCCAACAACATAACCTCAAAAACAACACAAATCTCGAGAAACACAGCTCAGAGGAACACCGTCAGACCACCATTACAGGTACACACTCAGCTTCCAAGACACAAGTCCGCAGCACGAGCATGGCACCAAAGTGAGCACATCTGACACCTCCGAAGCAAGGCAACGTCATTTACGCCTCACAGAACAGGAGACACGACTGTCACAACAACCGATAACCAACACCGAAAAACATGACGACAGCATGGCAAGCGGTAGCTTACACAAGGAGACACAGTCCTCATAGCTGACGGCTCGACCACATCATCGGCTCAAGTGCCAAAGGTAACAGGGAACACCTGGCACACAGGACGCCAACGACAACAACACTGGACCACAAACACAATCAAGTCAGTCCTCATTCAGATATCACGTCTGATCGAGTCGCAAGCTAACTCCAGGGAAGAAGAGTACAGCAAAGCTACTGACAAGATCACGGTCCAAAACAGAAACACAAAATCATAGAGAAACAACGCCAAAAAGACAACAATAGCAACACTAGCAGAATTCCGGTTCCGTTCCAAACACAGAACCAAGGAACACATCTGCAAGCAGGGTGACATCAAGGCACAGGAACAGCTGAGCTCACGACCACAAGAGACGGGTCACGCATCAAACTGCCCACCAAGAAAAAGACCCACAACAACGAGAAAGAATCTCGGGGAACGCAACTCGAGGACTACCAACACGCCTCGAGAGCACAACACCCAAGAACAGAAATGCAGAGCAAAGGGTACTCAATCAGCAGGAATGCCGACAAATTCCCCAATACTCGTAAAAATGCCGATGCCAACACCAAACAAACACCAACCACAGCACGGCAACGGACAAAGTCAAGGCACAGGAAGCCAAGACGAAGTCACATCAAGAAAGAACAAACCTCTCAACCAGTGGGTAGCCAACCCACACAATTCCGCTGCGCTCTCAACAACGTGCACAGGCAACAGAACAACCTCGGTAGTCGCACCTCGGCACACACCAGGCGTCATCGCAATCAACAAAGATCACAATTAACACGCCACGAGCACCGATCTCGCGAGCAACCGATCACAAGGAGCCTAAGCGCAATAGGAGAAGAGCACCAGCTTCAGCATAAAGCACAAGGAAAGCATCAATCTCAGCTTACCTTCACGTCCTCAAAACGATAAATGAGCCTTCACGATACATCAGCCACTGAACACGGCACGACAACTACGGTACGCGACAGCTCTTAACACCATCATGGAGTCCAAAGCCAAGTAACCGTAAAGCAGAGAGCAGATCAGGCTCAAAACAAAGCTGTCCACACTTAAGCAGACACAGGACAAAGGCATCATCAAGACAGCAATTCCAAGGCAAACCTCGAAAAGATTCCACGAGAAGGGACAAGAAGCAATTAGATCAACCACAAAAGCTCACCAGGAAGGGAAAATCCTAGCTCGCCTGAGCAGCTTCTCAAACACGGAATCTAATCGAGCACTTCAACAGAAGCGAGACACATCAGGAGCTGAACAGACTCAAGCTGGGATGACCAAGACAACGTAAGAACGTCTACGGTCATCAAACCAAGGCTGAAGGTCAACAGCAACCTGAACAACACACGAAAAAATCTCGAACAACGTACCGCAGATTCAAGCCTTCCGGCGAACACTGCCAAGTACAACATGATCGAGACAAACGCAACAACGAGAAAGAAACACCTCGTCACATCCTGACGAGAGCAGGACCATCTCGTACAGTGCCAGAACAGCACGCACAAGACAACACACAGAAAACAATGCGACAAAGATTCGCAAACCGAAGCCAGCCGAAGACTGTACTGGACCTTCACGACTCTGGAAACTGTATATCTCATATTCCCATGTACTTCACACGACAATGCTCTGATAGCTCAGAAAAGAACTCCGAACATCTCAGAACACTGCTCTGATACCATTCTGTAGCGACCCGGATTCCGGATACCCGGCATACCCGGTAGGACTACCGGATACGCGTGATACCGCATGGAACCCGCGAGGCCTCCCAAGAGCGGGAAAGCTCCGAAGGGAAAAAGGCACGTGTAGAGTACATTGAAGCCACAGAGATAGTACAGTAAGCAATTAAATTCCATTAGATAGGTTTGCTAAAGTAGCAGAAATAAAATTACTTTTTAATTAATAGTTTAAATAACAATTATAACCCAGAGTCAGTCCAAAGTTAAAGACAACAAGTCTAGCACAGTACAGTCGACAGAAAGAAAGACGTACCAAAAGGTCAGGAGAAGCCCGATGCAGGTACCAGCTGGCAGCAACGGCACGCAACGAGCACGCACACTCTAGGAACCACGCGGAAGCAGAAGGCGAAACCCACCCATAAAGCAGGGGTGAGTCTCTAACAAGAAACTCAGTAGGGGTCACGCGGATCCCCCCTAGAAAACGCACAGTGCAACGGAAGCAACTATAAAACAGCAAGTGCAGCAAAGCAGAAAAAGCTACACTACAAAGCTGTAAATAGAACAGGGACAGCAGGAGTAGGGAGCAGGCTAAGAGCAAGGGGAGCTTAACTAAAAGAAAGAGCGAGCCCGCAAAACCCGGAACACGGCCACCGAGGAGAACTCGGCACTCTAAGCTACTCCAAAAGGCAACAGACGGTCAACCCTAAACTCACATAGTAGGGTACTCCAGTCCGTCGACCAACACCAAAGAAGAGGGCAAAAACCAACAACGCAGACAAAAAGGTCTAGAGAAGACCTAGACACACGACAACCAAACACGAGCAAAAACGTCGTGCACACAGCCCCACACATGACCAGAACGTCGCGCACGCAACAGGGCACTGACCTCGAGTACAGCCACGAGAGGGCCACTCGCAAAGGTCATAATGCGCAAGAAACGCCGAGAGTCACGTGTCACGTGACGGAAGCACCTCCTCACAGAAACAGCCAGCTGCGTCACTGACATCTTACGCTGCGCCACAAGTACCTACCTACACACACCCAAAACGGCAGAGGCCAAGGTACTCAAAACCAAGTCCAAGGAACAACCGCTCTGAGTCCAAGGAGAGGCAGCACCAACAGATGCTGAACCAGAAATAGAACAACAACAAGACAAGTAACTAGTCAGGGTCACGTCCATCGACGTAAGTCCTCAGTCCCTGACAATGTGTGCACACACTGGCTCTAGCCTAAGCCAGGTCCTCTAGCTAGTTTTCTCCCTCGGCAGGACGCTATCGTTGGCTGGGAGCCGACGGAACTAGCTTACAAACTGTGTATGGGAACCCTCCGCTATCCGCAAGCGGGTCGGCACTCAAGAGACCGAAGGGTAACAACAACGGAGGCTCATGAGGCACAAGACTCAAAAACACGAGTGCTAAAGTACAGATAGTCCACGGAAGCCCTGTCACACGTACTACGAAGCACCACTGGCAGTACAACCACTGCCAACAAACTCAGGACCAGGCAACTAGGCCAACAATGCAACGATCCCTGAGTTAGACAACTCAAAGCCAAGATCGTCACAGACAGCAGAACAAGCCGCCAATCGGTCTAATCCTAAGCCACAAGAAACGACGCTCCGCAGAAAACAACACAAGGAGACCTGAGGGAACACCGAAGACCCTCAAACACGCCTAGACACCCAACCCAAGGTAAATGATACCTCGAGGCATCCAGAACCAGTGTCTCGGACTGGACAGAACCGCCAAGACACGCACACACTAGGTCACACGTCAACCACTGGCTCAGACCGAGTTGACCAAAACCTAACAACAATGCTCGAAAAGTAGGAAATAGAATCCTACCTCAAGCAAGAAGACTCTTGGCCACCTTACAACGTAGTCTTAGCCCTCATAGGATGTCAGAAGACCTCCACGGGACAGCGGGAAGACCACAAGGCCAAGCTAAGACAAGCAGAAACCGAAACAACGAAAACGGAGCACAAGGGATGTAACGCGCCACCCCTAGACTGCTACAGGAATATGACGGTCTAGACCTGGGCCGTTACACTCCAAGCGACGGTCGGGGGAGCAGCCGTCACACACACCGCCCTAACCAACTCTAAAACATAGAAAACAGCATGTAACGGCCAGCACGGGGCGCGTTACACACACCTGACGCCCCAGACCAGGGGCGTCAGGGCCAACAACCCTCAAACACAAAACACACGAAGCATGTAACGCGCTAGACGAGGCACGTTACAATGAACTAACGCATTGGAGCGAGCGCGTTATAGCCACCTGACGCACAAGACCAGGCGCGTCAAGGCCAACACACCCACAACCAAAGCTAGCTGAGAGGCATGTAACGGCCAGCACAGGGCGCGTTACAAACGCCTGACGCACAGGGGCCCCACCCTTATATCCAACGGCGCAGCAACCCAACTCAGCCAACACAGCATGTAACGGCCTGGGGCAGGCGCGTTACAAACATCTAACGCACGAGGGAACCACCGCCAGAGGCACCGCCTCAAATGGTCAACGTCGGTCAAATGGAATGTAACAGCCTGAACAGGGCACGTTACATCCATCTAACGCGCTGGGTCAAGCGCGTTAGAGGAACCGACTTAACCCAAGCAATAAACGACAAAAGAGATATAATGTGCTTCACGGGACGCGTCAGAGAAATGTGACGCGCCAGCCCTGGGCTGTCACACTCTCAAAACCCCGAAGAACTCAAATCAACCCAGACAATGTAACGGTCAGTCGTGGGGCTGTCAGAGCAAATGACGGTCCCTGGAACTACCGCCACATCAGCTACGGCGGGAAAACAGAGGAATGGCCGAATCGGCCCGTTCCATGCCCCATTCACGCCGAAGCGCACGGGAAACAAACCCAATCGACGAAAAACAACATAAGAAGGCTAAAAAGCCCACATGCAACCATAAAAACACAAGATCCGGGCGATTCCAACGAATCAACGCTAAATGGGTCAACGAGGTTCTCGGGCTCCTACCGGCCTCGAATGACCACCGATCAACACAAAACAAGCATGGATGGGATCCTAACATCCCAACGGCCAGTTCAACATTAACCGAGCTACAAATGGTTGCCATTTTTCGGCGAACCCTAAAAACTCCGAAAATCATGATTTAGACTAAACAAGCCCAAACTCGGCCGTTTCCTTGCCAAACGACGTGCAATGGCAGGGAAAACGGAGAGGAAGAAGTGAGGAACCGTCACCCTACCTCTACCGAAGAAACCGTGCCCCGAAGGGACTAAACCTCGTCAAAAATTGCGCCGCGAAACAAACCGTCAGCTTTGAATCCACCGTTCGGGATCGCGCCAAATCCATCTCGATCCTCGCACTATCGTGCTCCTCAGCAGCATCTCGTCGTCACCAGCACGCCCTTGCACCCCTCCGTCTGCAGTTGGAGGCGAGAAGGCTGGAGAACGAGAGAGAACGGGAGAGAGAGAGAGAGGCGAACGTGCGAATGAGAAGGAGGAGAGAGGAATAGGAAAGAAAAAGAAAAGAAATTAGGAAATTTTCCTAATTTCTGAAAATTCCAAAAATGCGCCGAAAATGCACAAATTCAGAAAAATACGTAAAAATAGTCGAAACGACCGGTTCGAAGAGTACATCATCGCTGTAGCATTTAAGAGTTCAAGAACTAACAAACAAACTCACCGTAGGGTTCCGTAACTAGTACGAGAGAAAAACTCACACGGCTCGTAAAGCTCAACTCGGAAGCCACCAAAGCGAACCGAAACTCACCGAAACCAATCCAAAAGATCCAATGAAGATCCAGCAAGACCTACCAAGGATCCAGGGTATTACAGAATGCCCCATGTATTTATATAACATAAAAGTAAATAACATTTCACTTATCATTATACATACATCAAATTAAATAACATCCATCTTATAAAAATATTCAAATGAAGAACATCAAAGCTAAATAACCCACATTTTTGAGTCAGATCAACATCAAATTTTTATTAAAATCAGATTTAAAAACACATTTATATGCAATTAAAATCCACAAAGTTTGAAATCACAAGTATAATTTTTAGAGTATTTAGCTATTGCTATAAGTCGATTGTTACTGTGGACGCACAAAATTTTCAAAAATAATTTTATTCATCTGTTTATGTAGTTGATTCGTTTGTTTAGGGCAAGGGCATGTGGACGCCTCGCGATGATGGCTTCTTTTTTTGATTTATTTCTTATGGTCCCACCATAGCAGATCTCGAAGGATATTGAGCTTGTTTCACATTTGTTCCTCTTGCCCCCTCCCCCTTTTATTCTTGTTTGCTTGATCTGCCCTTTTCTCTTTCCTTTATAATTTTTTTTGGATATGGAATGCTTGTTTGTGAAGATGCCCAAGCGGGGAAATGGCAGAGATGGCTGTTAGAGTTAAGGACTAGAGGACAGGGGTTTTCATGCAAGCAGGCTGAAAATTGGTTGACCTGTCCAAGGGACAGGTCGACCTATCCAAGGCTGGGCAGGGTATTTTGATGGTTTCAAATTTCCACTTTCTTTTTACCTTTGATCCTTTGGGTTTTCATTCATTTTTTTTTGTCTTTTGACAAAACATCTCTTTCATTCAATACACATGTCTCTTCTCATTGCACTTAATGGGCTGTTGCTTGGGGATGTACTTGCTGGCCGGCAGGAAGGTGTGTTGACATGCTCTACTAAGAGCAGGTCGACCTGCCTATAGGCAGCACAGCAGCCCAGCAGCATTTATATTCATTCCTCCTTATTTGTTCAACATTCTTCCCTTATTTTATTTTTTGATACACAGTGGATGCTTGTGAGAGAGCTCAAGTAGGGAATGCTTGCTGGTATGAAGAGTTGGCTACATTGCTCATTTATACTCTCTCTGTTATGTTCTATTGTTCTTTTTTTTTGGGAAGGGGGAATCTGTTGACCGAACTGAGGAGGTCGGTCGACCGAAATTCTAGCAGCCCAAGAGTCATGCTAATTATCCAATCCTTCTGAAGTTCAGTCATGCACACTATATGCATATGTGCAAATGCCTGTGAAGTAGGAAGGGCAAGGGGTTCAAGCATGCACAATGCAGGGGGAGTTTATTTATGCAAATTGTATAGGTATGCATACATACAGATGCATCTAGAGTGGAAAGGATTGCACAAGGTCAACCCAAGTAGGAGGTTGGGTTTCTGAATTTGGCATGATCATTTTAGAGCATCAAATACTTAGGGGGGAATAATGTGTGCAAACACAACACCATTACGCAGGAAGTTCATTTTTGATTTAGAATTCAACATTTCTTTTTACTCATCATTCATTACTTCTGCTTATTCTGATTTTGGGAGTCCCGGCATGCATTAACTGAACTTCAGACCTGATTCGGGGCATTGGGTTCTAAGCCGCTGTTATATGTTCTGTCCATCCTAGATTTTCTTTCCTTTTTTTTTGCAGTTTAGAAACTGTGCTTGTTATTAAGACTTGATATGCATCAGCTCACGTAAATTGAGGCTCCCACTTGATGGCCTGCCCATGAATAGCCCCAATCTAGGCACTATAATGATTTTCTGTTCTGAACTAGAGAAGGAGATTGGATCCTAGGCCCTTTGCCTTATCTTTCTGTCACTACCTCAATATATTCCTGAATTGAATTGGTCGATGTTTTATGGCTGTTGTGCAGGGCTTTCAATTTTCACCCAAGAGATTAAATTTTGTGCTTCAAAATTCAGTCCTTCTTGGTTTTTTTGACAAGCTATTAAAACTTAAATAAGCCATCGTCTTTTCTTTGTATCCCAAACTGAACTTCAGTTACCCTTTTTTTTTAGTCAGGAGATTTCATACTCATTCTATGCCTCCTTTTTGTTCTGCTCATTCTGCCTACGGCAATTTCATCAGTTCCACACATATTTGGACTTTTTTTTTGGCCATTGGACTTTGAATGCTCGGTCACAACATGCCCTTCATTTAGTCCTCTTGCCCATTAAATTTTGTTTTCAGATCGATGGTTTTTTTAATTCAGTCTGCTAATTATGATTTTCTTTTTAGCTACCCGGTGCAAATCCGACAACATCTAATATTAAACAAGACATCTTAACAATAAATATAAGTAAGATTACATAAATTAAAATGAAATGAAACAACATATAGAAATGAAATTAAATTTTTACTTACTGTTTATTTGTAAAAAAATCTCGGATTCTTTCGTTCCCTTCCCCTCGATCGATTATCTTACGATGAATACAAAAATATGTTAAATAAAATAAAAATTAATTAATTTATCTACGTGTGTGAGACCACCCCCAACCGGCAGAGGGGGCACCTAGTGTGTGCATGTGTCTGTGAGGGGGGGGGGCAACGGGAGAGGGAGAGGGGGGCCACAGATAGGGGAAGAGAGGGTGGTGTAGGGGGAGGGTGGCCACCCCAGAGAGGGAGAGGGACAGGATCGGGAGAGGGAGAGGGAGGGGGTCGACCACCCCTGGCCGGTGCCCCCTCTACCGGCAGCATGTGTGTGTGTGTTTTATAGAGAGGGAGTGAGGTAGCGGGAGAGGGAGAGGGAGTGAAGGATCGAGAGGGCGGGAGAGGGGGGCCGTGGGAGACGGATAGGGAGAGAGGGTGGGCCAGCTATGGTGACGACGACGGCTACGACGAGCTGGGGACGGCGGCGGTGATGACGATGGCGGGAGAGGGAGAGGGAGAGGGAGAGAGGGCGGGCCAGAGAGGGAGAAGGAGACGGAGAGGACTTACCGGCGGGAGGGAGGAGGCTGGCGGTGGCGGCGGTGACGAGGAGAGGGAGGGAGGTTGGCAGCGACGATGAGAGGGAGGGAGGCCGGCGGCGACGACGAGAGTGAGGGAGGACGGTGGCGGCTCCAATGGCGATGATGGCAAGGAGAGGAGAAAGAGAGAGTGAGAGGGAGAGTGGGGGGGAAATGGGGGGGTGGAAGGGGTGGGAGGAGGGGATCGATGGTGGCGGGAGGGGAATGTTTGCGATGAAAATTCAGACGAAACTTATTTCCATCATAAATTTCAGACGTAAATATTTTTGACTGAATATCCATCACAAATTTCAGACGTAAACATTTTCGTCTGAATATCCATCGCAAATTGAGACGTATATTCAGACAGAAAATGTTCTGTCCGAAATACAGATGGAATTTGTGACAAAACATATCCTTCTGTATTTACAGACACATTTGCGACAGAAATTAATCCGTCTAAAATTTCTGTCGCTAATATCGCCTTTTCTTGTAGTGATGGTATGGCAGACTGCTGGTCCTAACACGGACTTCACTTTCGTCTGACCAAGTCAGGTCGAGCGCAGAATAAACTTGTCACTTAATGACTGGCACGCCCACGCAATAAAATAATAGATCTAATAAATCTAATAAACCCTAATTAATATACCTATCCCCATAAGAAAGCACCTGAAAACTACATGCAAAGCCCACGTCTCACAGATGGGAAATGGAAACTCGAGTCACGAGAATCTTACGTCACGTGATGGGAGTACTGTCCACTAGAAGCAAGGCCGGATGCGTCCACTCATGACTTAGTCCGCACCCCAGGTGTCTCCCTACTCGTCCCAGGCAGAAATTGAGACACTGTACAGTAGCCAGGAACACTTAACAAGGAGTGGCTGGGGTCGTGCTCGTCAGCACGGGTCCAACGCCCCCAACCTCGTGTGCACACACAGACTACGCGCTCTAGGTCAGATCCTCTAGCTGGTTTCCCCCCCAGCCCAAACTCAGGCTGTAAGGCTAGGGGCCCTAGGGTAACTAGCCTAAAAACCATCTCTCTCGGGTAACCCCACCACCACTCCCTGGTGGGCCAACACAACGCATGTCGTCAAGCTACGACTAGTGGGACAAGTCATTAAATGTGAACACTCTCCATAGAGAGGAAACTCGGAAGGACACGCACACACACCTTACGAGTAACACGGAGTAACAGGTGGCTTAAGGCCACCAGACTCTGGATGGTCCACTAGACCTACTAAATCCAACGATCTTTGAGTCACGAGACTCGGGTCAAGATCGTCGTATAAGAACGGCTCCATGCCGCCAATCTTCCCTACCCCTAGGGTCAGAAACTACGATCCACGGTGACCATAACAGGGAAGTACACTTCCCACAGACATAATTTCCACAGGGATGGCCCAGAAAAGACATTCACAGAAGTCCTGGATCACGAAGAATCACGCGGACACCTCTTCCATGAATATGTATCGCACACGGACACCTCGGGGCAAAAAAATGCGGAACACAACTCCCCGGAGGCTGAATGGGCTGGTAGGCCAAACTCTTGGCCGCCTAGAGGCCTGGGTGGCCACATGTTCTGGGTAGCCACACTGGTGGCCACCCAGCAACTGGGCTTCCTATGGCCTGGGCGGCCACACCTTTGGCCTCCCAGAGGGCTGGGTAGCCATCTCTTTGGCCGCCCAGACCAGGGCAGAAGGGGAGAGGGCGGCCAGAGTACTGGCTACCCAGCACCCTAGGTAGCTAGACCCTTGGCCGCCCAGTGATTTGGGAGGCCAGAATCATGGCCGCCCAGACCAGGGCGCAAACGACCACCTATGTAGCTGTCTTCTGCTATTTTACGAAAATGGACTGAGCTCCGCCCGGAGCTCGATTCCGCGCCCCATTTGCCTCCCAACGAAGGGGAAAACAAGGGGAAATCATCCCCGGACATTCCTACCACCGGAAAACCAAATTAAAACCACAATCTGAGCTCGAATCGGTCGAAAATTGCCACTTACCCTAAAATCATGCTTTTGAACCTCTGACGAGAAATAAACCCTCTCGGCTCACCTCGGGCTACCAAATCGCGGGGAAATGAACTACAGGGGTTAAGGAACCATCCCCCTACCTCCACCAAAGATTTTCGGTGCTGTGGATGCCGTTTCCTCTCGAAACACCGCACGAATGACCGCCGACGCCCCAAACTCACGACCGGCGAACACCGTGCCACCATCCCTCGATCCTTGACCCATCCTCATCGCTCCCCACCTCACGAACCTCACAGCCTCACCCCCGCCTTCCTCCGTCGACTGCCGGAGAAGAGAGGGAGAGAGTGAGAGTTGTGAGGAGAGAGAGGGGGGTGATTTATTTATAGGAAATGATTTGGGATTTAAAAATTCAAAAAATACAAAATGGGGAAAAATACTCCCCATGATCCTTGAAAAATGCACAACGCGCCTGTAACATCCCGGAGCTTGACAACAGATCGGTTCACCCTACGCAGGGTTCCACATGATAATCAGCCAAAAACTTGAATAAATCATAAAACACGATCCGGGACCCCCGAAAGCGCTTTGAAACCCACGGATTCTGATCTGAAAAATCCGGGGCGTGACAAGAGGAACAACAAGCGTGGTGGGACCGCAGAAGACACGGTGGAACTATAAAAGAACACAGTGGAACTGTAAAAGAATACATCGGGACTCTAAACCGAGTGGACAACTAGGAAAAAACATGAACAAGATAGAAAACAGTAGGAGACAATCAAAAGAAGAACGTGGAACATAATAAACATATATACCTCTGCCAAAACCAATGATCGAAACAAAGCATAGATAGAACCGCCGGGTTCACAATCATAAGGGAAAAGCCCTCCCATGGAGTCATGTGATGAGAACCAAGAAGGACATATGAAGATAAGGAGCTCTAGATTCAGATCAATGGTTGGGACTGAAGAATCGAGACAGATCAAAATGGTGTGAGTAGAACAGTCAAGGGATAGCAAAAGATTGAACAAGGGAAAGTTGAGGATGTGTAATCTGCACACTTAAGAAACACATTATATCTATTCTCGAAAGCAATAGCCAGAAAAGAAAACAAAATGCATGGAAAGTGAAAGACACATATTTTTATTTTGATTTTTGATAAATTTTATAATTTTAGGGGGTTTGTGACATTTTTTTGGTTTTTTGACAATTTCTTGATTTTTTATTCTTTGATTTTTTTAGATTTTTGAATTTTCTAATTTTTAGGAGTTTTGAATTTTTTGAATTTTTTGAAATAAAAACTAAAGTTGGACCAGCTGTCTACATTACCAAGGTAGATTTAAACTACTAGCTAAGTGTCCTGATTCCTTACCCTTTCGCTAAGGATTTCCCAAATCGCGGTGTGCATTTTAAATGTGGTGCCCTATACTCAACTGCCTTTAAAGAATTGTGCCCCTACCAAGGCCATACTCGGGACACAATCCAACCTTAGAGGGAGAAGAGAAGAAGTTTTGTGATAAGCCTCACATAGGTATAGAGATGTCAGGGTTCAACTTCCTTCTAAAGTGCTGCCCCTAGAGATTCGGTCTATTGCACCGAGACTTTTATTCTTTATTTTGGACCTATTTTATTTAAGGCAAGCATATGACCGGGCTTATAACATCCCACGAAGAAACTGTACTATCACTCTTGCAATGCATTTTTTTGCATAATTTTGATTTTAATTTGGACTTGAATGATTTTGCATGATATTTTCTTACAGGTCCATGAGACTACCCTTATTTGAGAGCCCCTCTCACCAGGGAGTTAGGTTGGTCATATCACCCGTTCCACCTCTTTCCCTTACGCTTGACCGAGTGGAGAAGAGAAAAGACCTTCATGCATACCCATGTACGGCCAAAGCATTGGCGATGTTTCTTCAAGGGAATCAGCCATAGTTTATCGTGTGGTGTGTGAACCATGCCCAAGGTTACCCTTAATGACTGGGCAGGGAATTTTAGACTCGCAGCGTGGAGTTATCACTAGCCTAGGTGCTACAGAAGCAAACTTACTTGACGTAAGCTAGGACGAGACTCCTAGACCACTCAATCATGTTCAAGACACCTTGCTTGTGATCATGTGTAATAATGAATGAAATAATGGAAAATAAAAGCATGTTCTCACATAAGTAAAAGTACCTTGCAATCCTTCGACATGGAAGCAACTACTCGTAGCGATCTTGATCATCATGAGTTTCATGATCCTTGCTTAATAGGATATGAGGGAGGATAGCAAAGATTCGAGGTCTTAACATGCAGGAGTGGTGAACAAAACTAGACGACAGAGGAAACTAGAACTCCCTCTTGAGGGTGTAGAAACTCTGATTACATGGAACGATCTACAGAAGAAATGGAGAAAAAAGGAGATTAGGGAGTACTAAAGCCTTAGAAGTAGCAGGAGAAAGGGCAAAGGCCCTGATTGGGTGGTAGAGAAGGAATTGAATGGATATAGTTGCGATTTTGCAGGGAAATAGAAAGAGAATGGTTTGAAGGAAGCATAGAGGGATCAGATGATTCAACAAAGTCCGGAGTTTCTAGAGGAAGCGAATGTAGTGGAGATTGACAGGTAGAAGAATCCGAAGGCTTCGCATGAAGGGAAGAATCAGAATGCTTGAAGTTGAAATTAAAAAAAATAATGAGAAGGATGAGGGTTTGTAGAGCCAAGAGAAGAAGAGGTTGTATCAGCAGCGAGAAGGTAGATGACCCATGGGTAAGAGTTGAGCAGCAAGAATGATGAGGATACAGAATTAGAAGAAGATGAGGGATTATCAATGGACCCTTAGTGCACAACCTACAACCTTTAAACTTGCATCTCTGTCTCTTCTTAGTAGATGTTTCTCTCTGATGCACTTGTTTAATCTTTGTTTTGGCCCTTGGACCTCTTGACTTCTCATATCTTCTTAAATAACGAACCTAGTTGGTAGATGGCCTAGCCCTCCTGTGACAATGCAGATTATTTGGGACAGGTGCCCCCAGTCTTTTGATCGAAAAGTTTTTGATGCTAACACTATCCCCTGGACATTCATTGATAGATAGCTCCTTCAATAAATAAGCAATGTTGACTCAGGGAGATTTATCACTCGGCATGAGGAGCTTGAGATTTGACAATTTCACTTGGCAGTCAGGCATGAAGCATAATTCTCTTTATAAATGAAAGAGATGAAGTCATGGGAAGTCAATGCACGGCATTGACGTGGCCGACTGACGGACAAACCAAGAGAAATTGCATAAAATCCATAGAATATCCTTGGGAGAACTTGAAGATATGGCAATCTGCTCCTTGAATATGGAATTTATCACCTCTTTAGCAGCCAAACGTGTCAACATGATCTTGGTAGAGAACCCTTCTTGACTAGTTATCTGGAGTGTAACAAAGCAAGAAGTAATGAGAACATTGAAAGTAGACTCTTCGATGAGCAATGTGATTGCTATCGGCCTCACTTTTGCAACAACTGGAACAAGCTCGTGGTAACTCTCTTGGACAGCCATCTTCGGGAGTGAAAGTTTGATTTCCCTAGATATACTCGAGACAAGGACCCAGACTGGTATGCGGCAGATGAAATCATGAAGCTTGAAACACATGGCTGGCATCAACCTATCCTGACTTGACTTGCTTTGTTCCTGGGAGTTAGACCCAACAAGCACCACAGGCAACATACATCCACTCCATTGGGTGGATTGTGGCGTGGAAATTGCATGTTTGGAAGGCGTAGAGAGTTCAAGGAATGTGATAGGTGGTGGACGGGCGATGGCGAAGATAGGTTCAGGCGTATGTGAAGGTGCTTGCTCGGGCTCATGCACTGGCGGAGATGAAGGTGATGGGCTAGATGGCTTTGGAAATGACAGTGAGGGTGGTGCGGAAATGGAGATAGCCGATTGGTTATTGAATGGCGGCGAGGGTAATGGAGGTGGTAATGAAGGGGATAAAGAAGGTCATGGCGACCACCGATGATGTGCCGAGTGGTGTTGGGGGTTGAGGTGGCAATGGCAGCATTAGTTTGTGCAAGGGTTTGGGTTTGTGAAGGTAATGGTGATGCAAGGCAGGTGACAGAGCGGGTGTGACACTTGGATAGGAAGCAAGGGCGTGCCCCTGGTCTTGTAATGACAGAAGTGGCTACGGCCTGTGCGGCTACGACTGTGCTGATTCTTGCATTTGCTCTTTACTGTGTAGGTCCATGATAATCTTGTGCATTTTGACCTAGTTAATTCTTTGTCTCTTCTTTAGGCCATGGACAAGATCCCAATATTTGGGATAGTCCCCAACCATGTGCCCTGATTGGCAGTGATATGCATAATATCCGAGCTTATTTCCAACCGCGAGTTGCCAAGGCTCTACTGGAGGGAGGTGCAACGTGTTGGTGGCCATCAAAGCCTTGAAAATATCAGACAAAGATTCCGACAACAGAGGATAATGAGTCCGCTTCGGACTAGGTGAATGTCAAGGTGTTTGTGGAGATGGAGAGGTTTGATAATGCAATGAAGTGGGGAGTGAGAGTTGTGAAGGTAAGGGCGCATGGTGGCTAGTGGAATGACTAGGCGTGAGCATATGATGAACGGGATGGGGACGTAGGTAGCGGATGGCATCCACTTGCTCCAAGCTTTGGGATCCCTTGATGGTGCTGTAGGCACCAGAACTCGCACCTTCGGGTGGCCGTGGATCGACACAGCCTCAAAGATGGCCGAATACTATAGTGCATGGATTAGATGAAATAAAGTGGGGTGATCGCCAGGGAAGTTTACCCGATTCCCGCAGGAGGATGATCATGAATGCCTTTGAAATAGGAGATGTGGGTTCAGCATGTCCTCGCTCTCAGTCGGCCAAGAATAGGAAGCTTGTATCTGCGAGTCGGTGATGAAGTTCTTGTAAGTTAACTAGTAAATAGAGAAAATAAACCCATTATACTTTGAAGGTGTAGTATATGCTCAAATAGGAAGAGAAATCATGCAAATGGCAGTCAATCGTACTGGGATGGGGGTTGGGAAGGGGGATGGCCGAGACTTTCAACCATCTGCCTTCCTTATGTTTTGGGGGTGAAAACCTCTATAATCAGGGTCTAGGATTGACTATGATGTATGCAATACAATGCAAATGAAGAAAAATATACGTAAATGAATTAAAACTCAGCAAGGAAGGAGATAGGGAGAAGAAGGATGGGGTTTGCCTGTTGACCAGTAGAAGGCGGCCAGGTCACTGGCTGTTCATGGATGGTAAGAGGCCAAAATGATGGCCGCCATCTGTAGATGTGGGCTCCTCCAGCGGTAGATGTAGGCTCTCTCCTGTGGATGAAGCTCTTCGACCGGTCGAAGGTGAGGAAGGGCTCATTGAGCTCTCACCACCTCCTGGGCTTGCCCAAAACTGCCAACCTCTCACCAAAATGTCTCTCCCCTCTTACCTTTCCATTCGAGAGACCTTTTTGTTAGGTTCGATAGGGAGCAACATGATCTAGAAGGGGGGTTGAATAGATCCTTTCTAAAATAATGCCCAATTCAAAAACTTAACACATTAAGAAACAGCCAAGGGCTACAATCAACATGAGATGTTTAGACATAGTACACAGTGGAATTAGACTAAACTCTGACTCCGATGAAGATGATGAACTAAGTTATGATGAATTGATAAATGCTTATGATGAGTTGTTTGATAGATACAAAACATTAAAAATCTGAAAAAAAAATTAAAAAAGAAACTTGAATGCTCTCATGTTGATAATTTCTCATGTGAAAAATGTGTTGAGTTTGAGAAATTAAATAAGTCTTCCATGCTTGAGGTCGATAGTTATAAAGAAACTATTTAAATTCTGAAAACTAAAAATGAAACCTTAATGGCTGAAATTTCAGAACTTGAAAACATTGAAAAAGAACCCAGAGGTAAATTGAGCTGTTCGGATAGTGATCAAATTTTGCTCAATGAACTTGTGCAGAATGAAAAGCTTGCTGAAAAGATTGAGAAATTGAAAGATCAAAATATTTTACTAGTTGATAAACTTCATATGTTTGAAAAAGGAAAACATGTTGTTGTTGATGATCTTGAAAATTCTCATGTTCTAGAACAAGATGTCGCAAATTACAAAACTGTTAATTCTTTGTTGAATGAGAAAATTGCGTCATGCGAAGAAGAGATTGCTAATTCTGAACTGCATATCTTGAATCTAGAAAATGAAATCAAGAGCTTAATTGAGTCCTTGTCCTTATGTGATTAAAGAAATCAAAAATAGAACACGGTTGTTGATTGTTCTTGTGTGCATGTAAAACCTCGGACTATGAAATATGATCATGCATCAAGAAGAAGAATGAATGTTTCATGCTTTTACTGTGATAAATTGGGACATGAAATGCATGATTGCTTTTTAATGAAATTTGATGATGATGAGGCATTGAAATAAAAAATGGAAATAGATGTTGGTTCTAAAAGTCATGAAAAACCCATGAAGAAAAACTTCAATACTCATTGCTTCTACTGTGGTTTACATGGTCATGTCATTAAAAATTATTTCATAAATAAAAATGATGATAAATGGTTTGCCCAAAAGAAGTTGTCATGTCATTATTGTGGTAAACGTGGACACATGATGAATAATTGTTTCTTAATGAAAGATGATGAAGAATGGTTCATTAAAAGAAAATCTTTGTATTGCTATTATTGTGGTGGGAATGGTCATTCTATGGATGATTGTTCAACAATGAGAACTGATGATGATTGGTTTTCTAGAAGATACAAGAATCCATCTGTTCATGCTAGAACTAACCCCTCGAGACCCAAGATGACTTGGGTACCCAAATTTTCAAAATGAGAATCTGTTTTACGATGACGCCTTGAGGCCGAGGAATGTCAATAAATATGGACTCCCAAGGCGAGAAACAAAAATGATTTTCTTCTGAAATTCTTTTTGCTTAAGTTCATTTTGAAAGAACTACAAAGGTAAAAATTTGAGTTTGAAGATGTTTCACGTTTTGTGAATAAATCTGGCTTTTGAATGCTTTACTTTGTACACACAGTCTCTTACATCTTCATTCACTCTTTGTGAATAACAATTGCATGTTTACACAGTTTACACATATCATACACATCCTTGCATGCTTATAAATAGGGATAATCTTCGATCATCTGTCCATTTACATGCGTATACTTGCATACATAGAAAACACATGCACATATCCTTGCATACTTGTGAATAGAAATAATTTCTCATCAAATTTGCATTCACGCGCATATAATTGTGCATATCTTCTATTTTTATGTGCTTGAATGTCATGATTCTTCGGTATATAAAATGGCATTTGTGGAAGAGTGGATTACGTCCACTTGGAAGCACTCCCTATGCGTGAGCAGGGTCTTTGGACCTCCACCTCCGCCATGTACCGGAAATCACTTTGCTTGAACATATTGCAATATCCTCGATTGATTGCATGCATATATACTTCTATAAAATCTTTTCTTGAAAATCTTCTAAGACCTCACCTTCTTGATAAATAAAACATAGTGTTCTTGATCTTTTGTGAACTATGACATATACAAAGGAGGAGGATTTATTTCCTACTGTGCATACATTTAGGGGGAGTCATAACTATGTCTAGGTAAATTCACTTTCTACATACAAAGCAATTACCCATACCTTATTCAAAAAATGATACATATGACTTTGATTGATAAGGATTTCAAAAATTTCTTTTAACACTTCAAGGGAAACAAATTTCTACATGAAAATTAAGAGAATCGTGAGGAAAAAGTTACCTACCCTATCAGCTTTAATAAGTGAAATGTCTAACCAAGTAGCCAGGAGTCCCCACTGAAATAAATGAGAAAACTCGCATCGAAAGGTGAAACAAAAATACACATTGTGTGATGAATCCTAGTAGTCGGGAAACCCCATTGAGACATATGAGGTGACTCGCGTCGAACGATGAAATTCAATAAAAGAAAAGTAAACAAAAAGGGGTTGTGTGAAGCTACCAAAAGTCGAGGATCGAAATGGAAGTGTGGGAAGGAAATAACCCTATAGTGTTTTCTAGAAATTCTGTTCATATCCATATAATTTTGAAGTTCATTGCTCATTTACACAAATTTCAACTTTGGATATTATTGTGATGACTGTATATCTTGAATTTGTTCTTATCATGATTTCTGCAATAGCTTTTGCATATGCATGCACTACCTTTTTTGATTATGCTTCATGTGCCACAACCTGATTGAATCAACTGTTCACTCTTTATCCTTTTTACCCCATTGAGGGAGAGCTATAGCTTACTACATGCTTGCCACATGCATGTCTGCTTGCTTGCTTGAAATTTCATAGCTTTAGGTTATACTTGTAAATAATAGGTTACATAATCCCATTGTCAGTCAGTTTTTATTTATGACAATAGGGGGAGAATAATGTGCTCATTAGCAAAACATCTACATATAGTTTAGTTTCATTATACTCTGTGTGCATACTTTGGTCATTTTGCATATAATTTTGTCATCTTGCATACTACACGTCAAATGTCTTTTCTTGCTTGGTGTTATTGGTTCATACACCTTCCTCCAGTGGTAGGTGAATTGCTGGGTTCGTGTGCTATTCTATCTCATTTCATATTTAATTGTTCCTCGTCCCCCACTTTTTGATAATGTCAAAGGGGGAGAGAGTTTTGGTGGCCATAATATATTGTCATCATCAAAAAGGGGGAGATTGTTGGGTTCGTGGCGCTCCCTCTCTATCTTTGGTGATGGTTTTGATGATAACAATATATTGTATGTATGCATTGTGAAAAATGTCCTTTAGTTCTTGAATATCATGAATGTGGTTCTTGCATATTTATCATGGGACATTTGAAGTGTTTTGGGTCTTAACATGCTTTACATGAATCTTTGGCTTAATTGCGTTGAATGAGGTTCATGTATTGCATTTAAGTTCATGATGTTCATATTTTGATGAAATGAATGTGCTTCTTGTATATAGTTCTTGAGTTGATGCATTTGGATAGTTTTTAGGGATAAATTCTGCTTAAATTGCATTTTTAGTCTTGGTGCTGCAAGAGTCGACTCACAGAGTCGACACTTGTAGCAAGTGTCGACCCTATAGGTCGACCCCTGTAGGCCCTGGCTCCTTGAGCCTTGTCTCTTATTTTCATGCAGAATAAGTCTTGGTTTCTTCATGCAGAAATCTGATTAATTTTGAAAGTGAAACTGGTTTCCATGTTTGTTTATATGATGGGTTTAAGTCAAGGAAATTCATGTCTATGAGTGACTTTGCATGGATCATTAAAGTTGATATGTCGGCTTCTGTATCAAACAGGTTGGACCTTGTGAATCTTGAAGTGGTGTTAAAGATGGATTTCTTGAATCACATATTATGAAGAAATACTTACTAATCTGAACTGAACTTGTGCACATAGATGCATTCTTAAGTTACTAATCTGCAGGTTCACCTTGAAGAGATAGTTATGTGTAAAGAAATGTTTTGAAACTGGTTTCTGCAATTGCATTGATTTAAGATACTCATAATTCTGAATTTCCCAAATGTGCAGGTTTCAATTTGCTATGAATTCATTCGGTTCATGGTAAGCTTCCATACTTTTTTTCAGTCCTTTGAATCAATGGTAAGACCATCATGTGTTTAATGGTTTTTCAGATATGGACTGGATGAGTCTATTTGATTTGTGAGATTTGTATAGAAAATGGGCTTCCTTGAGTTAAAAGTGAAATGGTCTGATAATGAATCAAAATAGCTTGAGTTGCTATGGAAAGCTCATGAAATCTATGTGAGTTTTGTTTGAACTCAGGTTGCTCATTATGCTTCGGATTGGATCTGAAATTCATGAAAGGTGTGAATGAATTTTGAACTGAGAATGGAGCTCTCATGCATGAACTTCTTAATTGTTATGAAATGAGAGTTTGTGGTCTGATGGGTTGGGATGTGAGAATCCCCCCCTTCATATGTGGCTAAATTGGCTTTATTGCATATGACTACAAGCTAATGTTTTCATGATCATACTTCATGGTTTTGATGCATACAAATCATGCATTTCATGTTTGGGTTGATGAGATTAATCTCTTATTCTTTTTCCTTGTTTATGGCTTTCTGCAGGTTTTAAGTCGACCAAAAGGTGTCTGTGGTCGACCAGAATTGGCTGGGCTAGAGTTTTTGGCGCTATCCAGAATCCTGCCCAACAAGTGTGGACACCTAGTGCACCAAGTGTCGACTCTTGTTTGGCAGAATCATGTTTTCTGCGGCAGACATAACCCTTTGCAAAAAGTGTCGACTCTAAGAGTCGAAACTTGTTCTGGGAAGTCCGGAACGGGGTTTTCAAAAGTGTTTCGAAACCCATTAAACATAACCTATTTGCACCCAAACTTTACCCCAATACCCTTAGGGTTACTCCCATCTATTGAGTGTTATTCTAAGAGGTTTTCCCATGGGCTTTATTGTCCTATATACATCCTATTGTGCCACTATATAGTGGCCGCGATTTTCATACGATGCATAACCTTGAGGGCTAATCTTTTCATCTGTTGTAGGAAGAAGAGGAGGGTGATGCCACCATCTGGAGGAGGAAGAGGTAGATCAGGAGGACGCCATCAACGTGGGATATTTACCGATTTGATCCCGCCTTTGAATGCCATAGCTGAACCTTCTTCTGTGGGCATATCCTGTGGTTTCGGCCAGCTTCCACTCCGTGAACGACTACTTCCAGCGCACCCATCCATCTCATCTATGGGTTTCACTGCAGATTTGAGGGGGAATCTTTCTTCTCTCATTTCTATTCTTTCATTTGAGAATAGATTGGAATTTGAGCGCTTATTGTATATCCCTTTCTTTCGTCAAACTCAATATATTACTGTATGTGAGTGGAGCTGCAACTCCGAGTGTGTGGATCTATTGCGGGGCAAGTTTCCCTGAGTTTGAGAGTGTAGACGGAGCTACGTCTCCGTGTAGTTTTTGCATCTGGAGTGTGTTCCCCTACTGCGTGTGTGTGTGCTGCGGTGGCGGCAGCTTGGGGCTAGGCCCCGTGTGTATGCAATGCTGCGGAAGCTACGTGTGTAGTGTTGAGGTTCATCCCCATTCTGCTACGGTTCGTAGCGTGTAGTGAAGCCTCACCGGGGTTCGGTGTGGGGTGGACATAGGGAGCCTGTCGTGGTCCCGAACCACCTAAAAATTCTCGTGTTCACTGTGGATGCCTGTGTGATTGCCCATTTCTTCTATCTCCATTCTTAGGTCTCATATATATATTTTTACTCACTGCACCATCGCACATTGCTACTCTGCTATCTGTGTTTGGCTTAGGCTCAACAATTTAGTGCATAGATTATTCAAGTGAGATCGGAAAGATTGAGTGAACCTAAATCTCACTTCAGTTTAATTTGAGCTAATTAATGTAGTTAATTTTTTTTCCGCTGTAATTAGATAGATTATTTTTAAAATTTATCATCTCGGCTGGGGGATAATTCAACCCCCCTTCTTGTCCGCCATCTAGTCTGGGCCAACAATTGGTATCAGAGCACAGTCTCTGATTTTTATTTAGCGGACCTCACGGTCTAGGAGAAAAGATCATTTCATGATGGCTAATGTGAATTCAGTTCCTGTCTTTGATGGTTTAGATTATGCTTTATGGCTTGGAAAATTTTGTGTTTGGATTACTAATTTTGATTCGAAGCTTATGAAGCTAATCACTCATAGTCCTCATGTTTTGCCCAAAAATGAGTTAAGATGGACTGATGAACATAAGAGAATGAATTCTGATAACTTGTTTGTTTTGAATACTCTTAAGGCTACAGTGAACACTGATGTATTTCCTTTTGTCTCATCTTGTAGGTCAGCCAAAGAGATCTGGGATGGGCAAAGCGAAGCCCAAGAAGAAAGACAGAATAGTGAGTGCCTTGTGGCAACCGGTGAGCTTGAGCGTCAAAGTGAGGGGAATTCAAAGGTAAACTCTGACTCCGATGAAGATGATGAACTAAGTTATGATGAATTGATAAATGCTTATGATAAGTTGTTTTATAGATACAAAATAATAAAATATGAAAATAAAAACTTGAAAAAGAAACTTGAATGCTCTCATGTTGATAATTTCTCATGGGAAAAATGTGTTGAGTTTGAGAAATTAAATAAGTCCTCCATGCTTGAGGTCGATAGTTATAAAGAAACTATTTCAATTCTGAAAATTAAAAATGAAACCTTAATGGCTAAAATTTCATAACTTGAAAACATTGAAAAAGAACTCAGAGGTAAATTGAGCTGTTCGGATAGTGATCAGATTTTGCTCAATGAACTTGTGCAGAATGAAAAGCTTGCTGAAGAGTTTGAGAAATTAAAAGATCAAAACAGTTTACTAGTTGATAAACTCCATATGTTTGAAAAAGGAAACCATGTTGTTGTTGATGATCTTGAAAATTCTCATGTTCTAGAACAGGATGTCACAAGTTACAAAACTGTTACTTCTTTGTTGAATGAGAAAATTGCGTCATGTGAAGAAGAGATTGCTAATTCTGAACTTCATATCTTGAATCTCGAAAATGAAATCAAGAGCTTAAATGAGTCCTTGTCCTTATGTGATAAAAGAAATCAAAAATAGAAAAATGTTGTTGATTGTTCTTGTGTGCATGTAAAACCTCGGACTATGAAATATGATCATGCATCAAGAAGAAGAATGAATGTTTCATACTTTTACCGGGGTAAATTGGGACATGAAATGTATGATTACTTGTTGATGAAATTTGATGATGATGAGGTATTGAAATAAAAAATGGAAATAGATGTTGGTTCTAAAAGTCATGAAAAACCCATGAAGAAAAACTTCAATGCTCATTGCTTCTACTGTGGTTTACATGGTCATGTCATTAAAAATTGTTTCATAAAGAAAAATGATGATAAATGGTTTGCCAAAAAGAAGTTCTCATGTCATTACTGTGGTGAACGTGGACACATGATGAATAATTGTTCCTTAATGAAAGATGATGAAGAATGGTTCATTAAAAGAAAATCTTCGTATTGCTATTATTGTGATGAGAATGGTCATTCTATGGATGATTGTTCAACAATGAGAACTGATGATGATTGGTTTGCTAGAAGATACAAGAATCCATCTGTTCATGCTAGAACTTACCGCTCGGGACCTAAGATGGCTTGGGTACTCAAATCTTCAAAATGAGAATCTGTTTTGCAGGGGCACCTTGAGGCTGAGGAATGTCAATAAATTTGGACTCTCAAGGCAAGAAACAAAAATGGTTTGCTTCTGAAATTCTTTTTGCTTAAGTTCATTTTGAAAGAACTACAAAGGTAAAAATTTGAGTTTGAAGCTGTTTCACATTTTGTGAATCAATCTGGCTTTTGAATGCTTTACTCTGTACATAAAGTCTCTTACATCTTCGTTCAATCTTTGTGAATAACAATTGCATGTTTACACAGTTTACACATATCATACACATCCTTGCATGCTTGTAAATAGAGATAATCTTCGATCATCTGTCCATTTACATGCGTATACTTGCATACATAGAAAACACATGCACATATCCTTGCATACTTATGAATAAAAATAATCTCTTCAACTTTGCATTCACGTGCATATAATTGTGCATACCTTCTATTTTTATGTGCTTGAATGTCATGATTCTTCGATATATAAAATGGCGTTTGTGGAAGAGTGGACGTCCACTTGGAAGCACTCCCTATGCGTGAGCAGGGTCTTTGGACCTGCACCTTCGTCACGTACCGAAAATCACTTTGCTTGAACATATTGCAATATCCTCGATTGATTGCATGTATATATACTTCGAGAAAACCTTTTCTTGAAAATCTTCTAAGACCTCATCTCCTTGATAAATAAAACATAGTGTTCTTGATCCTTTGTGAACCATGACATATACAAAGGAGGAGGACTTATTTCTAACTGTACATACATTTAGGGGGATAACTATGTCTAGGTAAATTCACTTTCTACATACAAAGCAATTACCCATACCTTATTCAAAAAATGATACATATGACTTTGATTGATAAGGATTTCAAAAATTTCTTTTAACACTTCAAGGGAAATAAATTTCTACATGAAAATTAAGAGAATCGTGAGGAAAAAGTTACCTACCCTATCAGCTTCAATAAGTGGAATGTCTAACCAAGTACCCAGGAGTCCCCACTGAAATAAATGAGAAAACTCGCATCAAAAGGTGAAACAAAAATCCACATTGTGTGATGAATCCTAGTAGTCGGGAAACCCCATTGAGACATATGAGGTGACTCGCGTCGAACGATGAAATTCAATAAAAGAAAAGTAAACAAAAAGGGGTTGTGTGAAGCTACCAAAAGTCGAGGATCAAAATGGAAGTGTGGGAAGGAAATAACCCTATAGTGTTTTCTAGAAATTCTGTTCATATCCATATAATTTTGAAGTTCATTGCTCATTTACACAAATTTCAACTTTGGATATTATTGTGATGACTGTATATCTTGAATTTGTTCTTATCATGATTTCTGCAATAGCTTTTGCATATGCATGCACTACCTTTTTTGATTATGCTTCATGTGCCACAACCTGATTGAATCAACTGTTCACTCTTTATCCTTTTTACCCCATTGAGGGAGAGCTATAGCTTACTACATGCTTGCCACATGCATGTCTGCTTGCTTGCTTGAAATTTCATAGCTTTAGGTTATACTTGTAAATAACAGGTTACATAATCCCATTGTCAGTCAGTTTTTATTTATGACAATAGGGGGAGAATAATGTGCTCATTAGCAAAACATCTACATATAGTTTAGTTTCATTATACTCTGTGTGCATACTTTGGTCATTTTGCATATAATTTTGTCATCTTGCATACTGCACGTCAAATGTCTTTTCTTGCTTGGTGTTATTGGTTCATACACCTTCCTCCAGTGGTAGGTGAATTGCTGGGTTCGTGCACTATTCTATCTCATTTCATATTTAATTGTTCCTCGTCCCCCACTTTTTGATAATGTCAAAGGGGGAGAGAGTTTTGGTGGCCGCAATATATTGTCATCATCAAAAAGGGAAAGATTGTTGGGTTCGTGGCGCTCCCTCTCTATCTTTGGTGATGGTTTTGATGATAACAATATATTGTATGTATGCATTATGAAAAATGTCCTTTATTTCTTAAATATCATGAATGTGGTTCTTGCATATTTATCATGGGACATTTGAAGTGTTTTGGGTCTTAACATGCTTTACATGAGTCTTTGGCTTAATTGAGTTGAATGAGGTTCATGTATTGCATTTGAGTTCATGATGTTCATATCTTGATGAAATGAATGTGCTTCTTGTATATAGTTCTTGAGTTGATGCAGTTGTATAGTTTTTAGGGATAAATTCTAGTTAAATTGCATTTTCGGTCTTGGTGCTGTAAGAGTCGACACTTGTAGCAAGTGTCGACCCTATAGGTCGACCCCTGTAGGCCCTGGCTCCTTGAGCCTTGTCTCTTATTTTCATGCAGAATAAGTCTTGGTTTCTTCATGTAGAAATCTGATTAATTTTGAAAGTGAAATTGGTTTCCATGTTGGTTTATATGATCGGTTTAAGTCAAGGAAATTCATGTCTATGAGTGACTTTGCATGGATCATCAAAGTTGATATGTGGGCTTCTGTATCAAACTGGTTGGACCTTGTGAATCTTGAAGTGGTGTTAAAGATGGATTTCTTGAATCACATATTATGAAGAAATACTTACTAATCTGAACTGAACTTGTGAACATAGATGCATTCTTAAGTTACTAATCTGCAGGTTCACCTTGAAGAGATAGTTATGTGTAAAGAAATGTTTTGAAACTGGTTTTAGCAATTGCATTGATTTAAGATACTCATAATTCTGAATTTCCCAAATGTGCAGGTTTCAATTTGCTATGAATTCATTCGGTTCATGGTAAGCTTCCATACTTTTTTTCAGTCCTTTGAATCAATGGTAAGACCTTCATGTGTTTAATGGTTTTTCAGATATGGACTAGATGAGTCTATTTGATTTGTGAGATTTGTATAGAAAATGGGCTTCCTTGAGTTAAAAGTGAAATGGTTTGATAATGAATCAAAATAGCTTGAGTTGCTATGGAAAGCTCATGAAATCTATGTGAGTTTTGTTTGAACTCGGGTTGCTCTTTATGCTTCGGATTGGGTCTGAAATTCGTGAAAGGTGTGAATGAATTTTGAACTGAGAATGGAGCTCTCATGCATGAACTTCTTAATTGTTATGAAATGAGAGTTTGTGGTCTGATGGGTTAGGATGTGAGAATCCCCCCCTTCATATGTGGCTAAATTGGCTTTATTGCATATAACTACAAGCTAATGTTTTTATGATCATACTTCATGGTTTTGATGCATACAAATCATGCATTTCATGTTTGGGTTGGTGAGATTAATCTCTTATTCTTTTTCCTTGTTTCTGGCTTTCTGCAGGTTTTAAGTCGACCAAAAGGTGTCTATGGTTGACCAGAACTGGCTGGGCTGGAGTTTCTGGCACTGTCCAGAATCCTGCCCAACAATTGTCGACACCTAGTGCACCAAGTGTCGACTCTTGTTTGGCAGAATCATGATTTCTGCGGCAGACATAACCCTTTGCAAAAAGTGTCGACTCTAAGAGTCGACACTTGTTCTGGGCAGTCCGTAATGGGGCTTTCGAAAGTGTTTCGAAACCCATTAAACCTAACCTATTTGCACCCAAACTTTACCCCAATGCCCATAGGGTTACTCCCATCTATTGAGTGTTATTGTAAGAGATTTTCCCATGGGTTTTGTTGTCATATATACATCCTATTGGGCCACTATATAGTGGCTGCGATTTTCATACGATGCATAACCTTGAGGGCTAATCTTTTCATCTGTTGCAGGAAGAAGAGGAGGGCGACGCCACCATCTAGAGGAGGAAGAGGAAGATCAGGAGGACGCCATCAACGTCGGATATCTGCCGATTTGATCCCGCCTTTGATCGCCATAGCTGAACCTTCTTCTGTGGGCATCTCCTGCGGTTTCGGCCGGCTTCCACTCCGCGAACGACTACTTCCAGCGCACCCATCCATCTCATCTATGGGTTTCACTACAGATTAGAGGGGGAATATTTCTTCTCTCATTTCTATTCTTTCATTTGAGCATAGATTGGAATTTGAGCGCTTATTGTATATCCCTTTCTTTCGTCAAACTCGATATATTACTATGTGTGAGCGGAGTTGCCTCTCCGAGTGTGTGGATCTATTGTGGGGCAAGTTTCCCCGAGTTTGAGAGTGTAGACGGAGCTGCATCTCCATGTGGTTTTTACATCTGGGGTGTGTTCCCCTACCGCGTGTATGTGTGCTACTGTGGCAGCGGCTTGGGGCTAGGCCCCATGTGTATGCATTACTGCGGAAGCAGCGTGTGTGGTGTTGGAGTTCGTCCCCATTCTGCTACGGTTCGTAGCGTGTAGTGAAGTCTCACTGGGTTTCGGTGAGGGGTGGACTTAGGGATCCCGTCGTGGTCCCGAACCACCTAAAAATCCTCGTGTTCACTATGGATGCCTGTGTGATTGCCCATTTCTTCTATCTCCGTTCTCATGTCTCATATATAGATTTTCACTCACTACACCATCGCACATTGCTACTCTGCTATCTGTATTTGGCTTAGGCTCAACAGTTTAATGCATAGATTATTCGAGTGAGATCGGAAAGATTGAGTGAACCTAAATCTCACTTCAGTTTAATTTGAGCTAATTAACGTAGTTAATTTTGTTTCCGCTGTAATTAGATAGATTATTTTTAAAATCCACCATCTCGGCTGGGGGACAATTCAACCCCCTTCTTGTCCGCCATCTAGTATGGACCAACCGGGGGTGAAGGATAATGAGCAATCACACACATACAACCCACTACACAGGGATTTTTAAGGTGGTTCGGTTGCAGGCCCACAACCTACGTCCACCCCTCACCAAACCTGGTGAGGCTTCTCCACACGCTGTAAAAGCAGTACCACACGGGGATGACACCCCAAGCACAAGCCAGAGAACACCCTTTGTCTGTCTTCCTGCACACCAACCGGCAGGGATTGTTCTCCTACACACAAACCGGTAGGGACGGTTCTCCTTGAAATGAAGGAAATAAAAAGAACACAAAAAGAAAGCACTGCAAGTGCAGTAGAAAAACAACCTTCCTGATATGAAGATGAGGCAATGAAATGCACAATCAGAAAGGGATAACCAGACAGCGGCTTCAGATTTTGCTTTTGAAGCACCTTTGGAGAGATCTGGACACAAGTCCAATCTGGCTTCTTCTTAGCTTCAATCAGGATGTGAGAAGGGTTGCACTCATCTCTTGTCTTTTCTTTTTCTTCTGCTCTCTCTCTTATCTCTTTCTATCAGCACTGGCCGATTTCAGACCAGGACTGCTGTAATGCCCTGGATTTTTTGGATCATTTTCGTGGGTCTCGGAGTGTATTTTATGCTTTACACGTGTTTTTTTCTATTGTGACTTCGGAACTCTGTGCAGGGTGAACTGTGGTGTTCTCCAACTCTGAGATAGTACCGGTGCGTTATACTCCTCCTAAAGATCGCGGAGGTAATTGTTTGTATTTTTCGGAATTTTAGGAATTTTTGGGTTTTTCTATATATATTAACCCCTTTCTCTCTCTCTCCCTATCTCTCATTCTCTCACTCTTTCCCTCTCTCTTCTCTCTCACGTTCCCTCCTCTCCCCCTCGTTTCTCTCTGGGCGGCCGACGGAGATGGACGAGGGTGAGGTGGTGGTGCTCGTGGGGTGAGGAGCGGCATGGACGGGGCGAGGATCGCGGCGTGGTGACGAGGTGAAGCCGATTCGTGAGCGTGGGATGCCGGCAGGGTTTCGTGGCATTTTCTTCGTGGATCGGCGTCCACGGCACGTCAAATCTTTGGTGGAGGTATGGAGATGGACCCTTGGTGCGGACACCCGAGTAGTTGAGCGGCGCGATACGCTGAGCCACCGGTACCGCACACGGAGCACGACTCCAGCCACCTCAGCATCTATTTGGCTCGGAGACAGCCTAGAGACGCCCCCCTGAGTCCCGGTATTTATCATATTTAGTTAGACTTTATGTGTGTGTAATTTGTGTTTATTTCATTGTATACGGTTTGTTATTTTGATTGTAAGAGGGGCTTATGTGCAATTTGGACCCCGTGGGCCCCACGGGCCCCCCAGGCCCCATCCCATTGAGCAACCTCAGCCAAGGGCCCCATGTGGGGTCAGTCAACATGTCAAATGGAGGCTTCTAGATAGGTGGGCCAAGTGGGGGACAAGTGGCTTGGAAAGTCCAAGTTGGCCACCCACCCCACCTACCAAGTCCACCTTCCACCTCCTTGGTCCAAGGGCCGCCCCCCTTAAATATTTTAATGTATTTTGTGTGTGTGTGTCACACTCAATCCAGGCCACCCATTCCCATCCCCTAGATCCAACGGTGGACAATGGATGTGAGATGTAACACATAAATACTTGTAATTTCCCATTTTCTAGAATTAATGCCATTTGAATCAAACAATTTCCAAGAGCAAGGGCTGGTGCGCCCCCCTCCTCTCTCCTCCCTCTCCCCCTTGAAGCTGTGAACGCTTCCATTCTGAGGTGTGATGCCTCGTGTATCGGTTCCGATGATCGCCGCCGCCGCCACGAGCCGCCACCGCACCGCCATCGCCATCAACGGAGTTCTGCCTGCGCAGTACCACAGCAGCTAGTTCGAATTTCACAGGTCTTCCCCGAGCTCATTTGGCTACCAAATTTGGAAGAGTTGTTCCTGGGATGATCCTCTCCACCCACAAAAATCAGGCCAGCATTCAGATCACGTTTCCTAATTTTTGATTTTCGTCCACTCTTCCATTTCAGTTCTGCCAGAGTTCTGTCCAGGTTCACATCCGTCCTGTGTTTCATGTCTTAGAGCCACTTTTTGATTTCTGTTGGTTCGCCCAATTTTATTGGGGATTCCACCCACCAATTTTATTGGGGATTCCGCCCAATTTTATTGTGTTTCATGCCAAACTGATGCGGGACGGACATGGGAGACAACACTATATGGTGCCACCCTCGGACTCTAGATGAAGACACGACCAGAAACACACACCAGGGAGACACTAAGCCCAACACTACGAGCTCCTAGTGGTGAAACGTCGCTAACAGAAGTGGAAGCTCACTCGTTGTCCCAAGCGAGGGAAAGCGCGGACCGTGCGCGGTTAAGGAACCGGCGGAGGTCAAGGGTAGCCCGACTCAACTTCCGGACTCGGATCGAGTCGCGGGACGGGTCACTCTCACTCTCACAGCGGTGACATGGACACACGGGCTAGTACCTATCGCTCTCGGCAGTGGCAAAGACCATATACTAAACTACCAAGCGAATGCCGAGAAGTTGAGACCTTTACCTCCACGCACCCGGCGTGGCGAAGACAACCCCGGCCGAATTACGGACTCCCGATTAACAATGATTACAGCAATACACTAAGTCGACCCACTCCACGCAGGGAGGTAAAAGGTCACATGTGGGGTCCGGGAATCACGCAACTCGGGTTGACGGGCAGCATCTTGATGTCGCCTGGCGGTGCCGAACTCCGCATTTTCGTGCTTTCCGAATTGCGGCTTCTACGGGCCCGCGGGGCCCACGGACGGCGCTTTCCTCCGGATCTGCGGGGGTGGGACCCACTGTGATGGGGACCCCTGGTGGCGCGCCTCCACGGATGGCGGTCGGCCGGGAACACCGATCGGGGGTCGATCGGCCCCGATTCCCAATTGATGAACTAGCTGTCCACGGATTTTGGTTGCTGTCTTCCGGCGCGCGCTCCGGCGAAAACGGCCGCTGCGAGCAATCCCGACGTCGGATCGGGACGCATGAGCTATCGTTGGAAAGATCTCTTCAAATGCTTCGATCTAGACCCAGAGAGATTTGCTAGATCTGGTCGGATCAGAACTTTATTGAATTTACAAGTCCCTATTGTACAGTAACTGAAATCTCATATCTGCAGGGCACTTGTCTGAGAACCACCGTTGACCGCCTAGTAAACCTCCGATTCAGCTCTTGAGCTCTTCTTAGGAGTTGTTGGGAATCAAACCACGGAACGGGGACTATTTTTAGAATTTAATTTGGAGGTGGAGGCGATTTGTTATGATATTTGGAGTGACTGGTGGTCGGATCTGGGAACAGGTGGACAGAACTGTAGATGGGTCTGAGAACGGAGTTTAGAAAATATGAGATGGGCGAATACAAAATTGAGAAAAATTGTGGATGAAGGGGTGGATGGGTGGAATCCCCAATAAAATTGGGCAAACCAACAGAAATCAAAAAGTGGCTCTAAGACATGAAACACAGGAAGGATGTGAACCTGGACAGAACTCTGGCAAAACTGAAATGGAAGAGTGGATGAAAATCAAAAATTAGGAAACGTGATCTGAATGCTGGCCTGATTTTTGTGGGTGGAGAGGATCGTCCCAGGAACAACTCCTCCAAATTTGGTAACCAAATGAGCTCGTGGAAGACCTGTGAAATTCGAACTAGCTGCTGTGGTACTGCGTAGGCAGAACTCCGTTGATGGCGATGGCGGTGCGGTGGCGCTCGTGGCGGCGGCGGCGATTGTCGGAACCGATACACGAGGCGTCACACCTCAGAATGGAAGCCTTCACAGCTTCAAGGGGGAGAGGGAGGAGAGAAGAGGGGGGCTCACCAGCCCTTGCTCTTGGAAATTGTTTGATTCAAATTGCATTAATTCTAGAAAATGGGAAAATACAAGTATTTATGTGTTACATCTCACATCCATTGTCCACCGTTGAATCTAGGGGATGGGAATGGGTGGCCTGGATTGAGTGTGACACACACACACAAAATACATTAAAATATTTAAGGGGGCGGCCCTTGGACCAAGGAGGTGGAAGGTGGACTTGGTAGGTGGGGTGGGTGGCCAACTTGGACTTTCCAAGCCACTTGTCCCCCACTTGGCCCACCTATCTAGAAGCCTCCATTTGACATGTTGACTGACCCCACATGGGGCCCTTGGCTGAGGTGCCTCAATGGGATGGGGCCTGGGGGGCCCGTGGGGCCCACGGGGTCCAAATTACACATAAGCCCCTCTTACAATCAAAATAACAAACCGCATATAATGAAATAAACACAAATTACACACACATAAAGTCTAACTAAATATGATAAATGCCGGGACTCAGGGGGGCGTCTCCAGGCTGTCTCCGAGTCAAATAGATGCTGAGGTGGCTCGAGTCGTGCTCCGTGTGCGGTACCGGTGGCTCGGCGTATCGCGCCGCTCAACTGCTCGGGTGTCCGCACCAATTCTCCCCGGGTGGGAGAAACTCGACCCTGTCGAGTAAGGGTCTGCATCGCTCCTGTATCGCTCCAAAAGGTCTGGATCGATCTGTTGCAACTCGCCATGTGTGATCCATGTGTTCTCAGTAGCGGGCCGTCCTCTCCATCGCACTAGGTAGCGCGGGTAAGATCCACTCCTGGTAACTGTCACTTGCTCATCCAGTATACGATCTATATGCTCACGCTGCCGTGAAAAAGGGGCTGGAGGTGGAAGTGGACACTCAGGTGTGGGATCACTCTCAAGGGGAGGAGATGGCTGAAAAGGCTCACTAGGGATCACCGCTGGGTCCCTATATGCAACAAGATCCGATACATTGAAGGTAGAGCTTATACCATATTCCTCGGACAGGTCCACAACATACGCATTGGATCCAACGCGTTTCAACACTCTAAAGGGACCAGCTCCGCGAGCTTGCAACTTCTTAACGGTTCCAGAGGGAAACCGTTCAGGTCTTACCCTGATCATGACGTATTCGCCCTCGTGGAACTCTCGGTGGTGTCGGTGGGCATCGGCTAACTCCTTGTACCGTGCATTGCTGGCCTCAATGTGACGACGGATGTCGTCATGCAAACTCCTAACGTGCCTAGCAAACGACTCGGCCGACTCCGACACTCTAGCATGGATAGGCATGGGGACAAGGTCAACGGGTTTCCTAGGCCTACGACCTGTGACAATTTCAAATGGACTCATGCCGGTAGACCTATTCACCGAATCATTGTATGCAAACTCAGCCATAGGTAAAATGAGATCTCAATCCCCAATGCGGTCCTTAACTAGACACCTCAAACGATCTCCCAGACTCCTATTGACCACCTCGGTCTGACCATCTGTCTGGGGGTGATATGCAGTAGAAAACTTGAGGTGAGTACCCATCATATGCCATAGTGTCTTTCAAAAATAGGAAGTGAATCTAACATCACGGTCAGACACTATAGTGCGAGGCAACCCGAACTTGCACACCACATGAGTAAGGAATAGGCGGGCTACCCGAGCTTTGCTTCTTCATCTTGGCCATAGCACATGTACGGCACTGAGCCACGATGTTAGCAACATCGCGCTTCAAGCTCGGCCAATAAAATCGATGCTCCACTGCCTCAATAGTCTTGTTCCGACCAAAGTGGCTGGCTAGACCTCCCGCATGTAGTTCCCACACTAAGAAATCTCGAACCAAAGTTTGGGGAACACACAGCCTGCTACCTCGAAAGAGGTAACCCTCCTGAAGCACATACTCATCAAGGTCTCTCGAGGGTCCGGCCTGGAGGGTGGTAAAAATCTGACCAAAGTCAGGACAATCAACATAGGCCTCCTTCATCTTCTCTAACCCTATGACCTCGGCACTCATGTGGTAAGCAAACATGCTCGCCGACTCAAGACATCAGCCACCTTGTTCTCCACTCCAGCCTTATGTTTCAGCACAAAGGTGAACTGCTGGAGATACTCGACCCAACGACTATGACACGAGTTAAGCTTCTTTTGCGAATGGAGGTACCTCAATGCCTCATGGTCGGAGTATAGGACAAACTCCTGATGTAAAAGATAATGGGCGGCCCTTGGACCAAGGAGGTGGAAGGTGGACTTGGTAGGTGGGGTGGGTGGCAAACTTGGACTTTCCAAGCCACTTGTCCGCCACTTGGCCCACCTATCTAGAAGCCTCCATTTGACATGTTGACTGACCCCACATGGGGCCCTTGGCTGAGGTGGCTCAATGGGATGGGGCCTGGGGGGCCCGTGGAGCCCACGGGGTCCAAATTGCACATAAGCCCCTCTTACAATCAAAATAACAAACCGCATACAATGAAATAAACACAAATTACACACACATAAAGTCTAACTAAATATGATAAATGCCGGGACTCAGGGGGGCGTCTCCAGGCTGTCTCCGAGCCAAATAGATGCTGAGGTGGCTCGAGTCGTGCTCCGTGTGCGGTACCGGTGGCTCGGCGTATCGCGCCGCTTTTACATCAGGAGTTTGTCCTATACTCCGACCACGAGGCATTGAGGTACCTCCATTCGCAAAAGAAGCTTAACTCGCGTCATAGTCGTTGGGTCGAGTATCTCCAGCAGTTCACCTTTGTGCTGAAACATAAGGCTGGAGTGGAGAACAAGGTGGCTGATGCCTTGAGTCGGCGAGCATGTTTGCTTACCACCATGAGTGCCGAGGTCATAGGGTTAGAGAAGATGAAGGAGGCCTATGTTGATTGTCCTGACTTTGGTCAGATTTTTACCACCCTCCAAGCCGGACCCTCGAGAGACCTTGATGAGTATGTGCTTCAGAGGGTTACCTCTTTCGAGGTAGCAGGCTGTGTGTTCCCCGAACTTCGGTTCGAGATTTCTTAGTGTGGGAACTACATGCAGAAGGTCTAGCCGGCCACTTTGGTCGGAACAAGACTATTGAGGCAGTGGAGCATCGATTTTATTGGCCGAGCTTGAAGCGCGATGTTGCTAACATCGTGGCTCAGTGCCGTACATGTGCTACGGCCAAGATGAAGAAGCAAAGCTCGGGCCTTTATACGCCTCTACCTGTGCCTGATGCCCCGTGGCAGGATGTTAGTATGGACTTTGTTTTGGGATGGCCACGTACCTCCAGGAAGCATGATTCGGTCTATGTGGTGGTTGACCGTTTGGCTTCTAGATAGGTGGGCCAAGTGGGGGACAAGTGGCCTGGAAAGTCCAAGTTGGCCACCCACCCCACCTACCAAGTCCACCTTCCACCTCCTTGGTCCAAGGGCCGCCCCCCCCCTTAAATATTTTAATGTATTTTGTGTGTGTGTGTCACACTCAATCCAGGCCACCCATTCTCATCCCCTAGATCCAACGGTGGACAATGGATGTGAGATGTAACACATAAATACTTGTAATTTCCCATTTTCTAGAATTAATGCCATTTGAATCAAACAATTTCCAAGAGCAAGGGCTAGTGCGCCCCCCTCCTCTCTGCTCCCTCTCCCCCTTGAAGCTGTGAAGGCTTCCATTCTGAGGTGAGACGCCTCGTGTATCGGTTCCGACGATCGCCGCCGCCGCCACGAGCCGCCACCGCACCGCCATCGCTATCAACGGAGTTCTGCCTGCGCAGTATCACAGCAGCTAGTTCAAATTTCCCAGGTCTTCCCTGAGCTCATTTGGCTACCAAATTTGGAAGAGTTGTTCCTGGGATGATCCTCTCCACCCACACAAATCAGGCCATCATTCAGATCACGTTTCCTAATTTTTGATTTTCGTCCACTCTTCCATTTCAGTTCTGCCAGAGTTCTGTCCAGGTTCACATCCTTCCTGTGTTTCATGTCTTAGAGCCACTTTTTGATTTCTGTTGGTTCGCCCAATTTTATTGGGGATTCCACCCATCCACCCCTTCATCCACAATTTTTCTCAATTTTGTATTCGCCCATCTCATATTTTCTAAACTTCGTTCTCAGATCCATCTACAGTTCTGTCCACCTGTTCCCAGATCCGACCACCAGTCACTCCAAATATCATAACAAATCGCCTCCACCTCCAAATCAAATTCTAAAAATAGTCCCCGTTCCGTGGTTTGATTCCCAACAACTCCTAAGAAGAGCTCAAGAGCTGAATCAGAGGTTTACTAGGCGGTCAATGGTGGTTCTCAGACAAGTGCCCTACAGATCTTAGATTTTGGTTACTATACAACAGGGACTTGTAAATTCAATAATGTTCTGATCCGACCAGATCCAGCAGATCTCTCTGGGTCTAGATCGAAACATTTGAAGAGAGCTTTCCAACGATAGCTCATGCGTCCCGATCCGACGTCGGGATTGCTCGCAGCGGCCGTTTTCGCCGGAGCGCGCGCCGGAAGACAGCAACCAAAATCCGTGGACAGCTAGTTCATCAATTGGGAATCGGCGCTGATCGACCCCCGATCGGTGTTCCCGGCCGACCGCCGTCCCTGGAGGCGCGCCACCAGGGGTCCCCACCACAGTGGGTCCCACCCCCGCAGATCCGGAGGACAGCGCCATCCGTGGGCCCCGCGGGCCCGTAGAAGCTGCCGTTCGGAAAGCACGAAAATGCGGAGTTCGGCACCGCCGGGCGACATCAAGATGCTGCCCGTCAACCCGAGTTGCGTGATTCCCGGACCCCACATGTGACCTTTTACCTCCCTGCGTGGAGTGGGTCGACTTAGTGTATTGCTGTAATCATTGTTAACCGGGAGTCCGTAATTCGGCCGGGGTTGTCTTCGCCACGCCGGGTGCGTGGAGGTAAAGGTCTCAACTTCTCGGCATTCGGTTGCTAGTTTAGTATATGGTCTTTGCCGCTGCCGAGAGCGATAGGTACTAGCCCGTGTGTCCATGTCACCGCTGTGAGAGTGAGAGTGACCCGTCCCGTGACTCGATCCGAGTCCGGAAGTTGAGTCGGACTACCCTTGACCTCCGCCGGTTCCTTAACCACGCACGGTCCGCGCTTTCCCTCGCTTGGGACGACGAGTGAGCTTCCACTTCTGTTAGCGACGTTTCGCCACTAGGCGCTCGTAGTGTCGGGCTTAGTGTCTCCCTGGTGTGTGTTGCTGGTCGTGTCTTCATCTAGAGTCCGAGGGTGGCACCATATAGTGTTGTCTCCCGTGTCCGTCCCGCATCAACCCTCACTTGTGTATTTCATTTCCCGCGGATTTGGTAGCCCGAGACGAGCCGAGTGGGTTTATTTCCGCGTCGGGGTAAAAATTCATGATTTTGGGGTGTGAGCCGATCTAGAGTTTTGATTGCATTTTTGGGGTTCAAATGGGTTCTCTCGGTGCTAGAAAGGTTAGGGACTAATTTTCCCTTGTTTTTCCCTTCACGTGGGCGTGAACGGGGCGTGGAATGGGGTTTTCTGTGTGATTCGCCGATTTCAGGTTCGGGGTGCCTTAGCGGTCCTTCCAACGACTGCTAGGGTGCTAACGGTCAGGTGGAGACCGCTAGGGTCCCGTGTATGTCGGTTCAGACCTTGCGGTCGCGCGATAGACCGCTATGGTCTTTATAGGTCTAGTAGGAGGCCGCTAGGCTCTGCTTTGCGGTCCATGGGTAGACCGCTAGGGGTCCGTGAGTTCCAGAGTGCTTAGCGGTCCAGCGGTAGATCGCTAGCCTTTCCTTAGCGGTCCATGGGTAGACCGCTAGGCTTCCTGGCGGTCCAGAGGTAGACCTTTAGGCGATTTTTCGTGCTCGCAACATCTGTTTCGCATTGTGTTGGTCTCTGGTTGACTCGATTATGACCCAGTGGTCGACCATCGGCCTCGTGAGTGTCCTGGGCACCCCGTGGGTTCCGTGTCCATGTGTCGGGGGTGTCGGGAGGTCCCTTATTACCTTGATTAGCGTGCCCATGTGTTCAGGGGTCTGGTGACCCTATGTGTGTGTTCCAGGCTCTGTGTTACGCTTGATCGAGTCACCGTGTGTTGGCATGAGTGTGGTTGGGCTTCCCCACACATTGTGAGTTCTTCCGGAAAGTAGTTTTTGAGCTGGCCGTGCGTAAGGCCTTGGACTACGAGTCCAGTTACCCAGCTTGGGGCTGGAGCTTTCCTGCTTTTCCCTGGGATGGGGAATCGACGTGGCGGCTTGTGAGTTACCTTGGGAATCATGCTTCTGTGCTTTCTACGCGGGCCATGTGTATGGCCTTGGACTGTGATTCCAGTCACCCAGCCTGGGGCTGGAGGTCTCTTGAGTTCCCTTTTGAGGGGATGGTCTCGACGGCTCGTGAGCTACCTCGATATTCGTGCTACCGTGGTTTTAGACCTAGGGATTATACTAGATTAACGGCATTGTGCCATTGCGTACGACAGTCTTGACCCCGAGTCTTGTGACTCAAGGACCGTTGGATTTAGTGAGTCTAGAAGACTGTCTAGAGTCTAGTGGCTCGGCGCCACTTGGTTCTTCTCGACTTTCGTGTAGGGTGCATGCGTGGTTCTCAGAGTTTTCTCCTCGGAGAGTGGTCACATCAGTGACTCCCCACTTGTCGTAGCCTTCCGACACACGTGTGGTCCCACCAGGGAGTGGTGGTGAGGCTACCCCGAGAGACGATTTTTAGACTGGTTACCGTAGAGCCCCACCTTTGACGCCAGAGTCCGACTGAGGGGAAAACCAGTCAGAGGGCCTGACCTATGACGTACGGTATGTGTGTGTACACGTGGTCGGGGGAAGCGGACCCGCGCTGACAAGCGCGACCCCGACCAGTCCTTGTTCTATGGTTACTGTGCGGTATCTCTGTCTCGCCTGGGGCGTCGCAGGGAGACACCTGAGGCTGTGGACTAAGTCATCAGTGGACGCATCCGGCCTTGCTTCTGGTGGGTAGGTACTCCTATCACGTGAGTCGTGACTCTCCTATTTTTTGGGTTTCATTTCCCGTCTGCGAGACGTAGTTCCCCCGACTGTTTCAGGGAGTGTTTCCGAGATAGAGGTCTAGGGTTTTTTCGGTGAGCGTCACCGAGGGTTTTCCCTAGACGGCGTTAGGTCCACGACTGTGAGGTCGTGTTTGGCACTTCTGGCGGCATAGCCAGAGGTTCTCTCATTAGTTCGATAGTTCCTCGACTGTGAGATCATGGCATACTTTTTCGGTACAGTAGGAGTTGCTGTAGTGCCGAGTTTTTACTGGCCACCAGTTCGCTGTTCCTGCTGTAGTTGTAGCTATCTTTCCTTTCCGCTACCGCCGTTGTTCTCAGTTGGGGTTTCGCGGGATCCCTACTGAGCCAGTGACAAGAGGCTCACCCCTACTTTTCAGGTGCGGCGGTTCTTCCTCGAGGTTCGAGGGTGCTGTGCGGAGGTTCTTAGTTGCCAGTTTGCCGGGCCGAGTGTTCACTTGGCGTTGGGTACGTTTCCTTCCTTAGATTGTATTTTGTTAGACTAGACTCTGCTGTTGTAGTTGTTTATTTATTTCTGTTAATTGTTGAATTATCCTACTTTATTTCCTATTTCTTTGTACCTCCACACTCCTTTTAGCCCTTCCGAGTCCTCCCGGTTCGTGGGCGGCGGGCCAGTATTCAAATGATATCGGGCTCCTCCCGGTATCTAGATCTTGGGTCGTTACAACTGGGCTACTTCTTTTCTTTCTTTTTCTCTCACAGATTCGCTCTTGAAATCTCACGCATTTTTCTCTTTGACAGCAACTTCAGTAGCAGCATTTCTTTAAGCATGGAGTCCTTCTTATAGGTGCAAGCAGTCCTCTCATAGGAGGTTTCAGCCCGTATGTGATTGGCCCTTCATAATCTGTTATTTGTCTTCAGGGAGCTTTTGCCTTGGCAACCTCTGATTGGCCACGGAGGTAGTAGAAAAATTTTATTACAATCTCTTACTTTGGTTGACAGGAAAATACATGAGAGGGGCTTCCCAAGTAAGATTTGTAGCATCTTCTTTTTTTTTCTAGCAGGACAGTCAAGGACGTCCTTTTGTCCTGAGGGATCTTACTGACAGAGTATGTGATTGGGTGGAGGCAAAAAGGTGAGTACCTGGACAGGTGACTATTCCCGAATATGGTAACCTGCTTTTATATTGACTAAAAGGGTTGAAATAGTAAGCCAATGATGACATGGAAGTTGACTGAGAAAAGGTACCTTTCCAAACCTTAAGAGACGTGAATTTTGGCATTTGCGATTCCTATTTATGCTCTCTGGATCCAATTCATAAAACTCTGTAGGTTTACTAAGAATTGCCTTGGGAGCCGCTCATTGTGGCATTTTGTCGAATAGTTGTTCTTCTTCATGAGGTCGGTGTAGCTGGCTTGGCATGCCTTATGAGGTCGATGCACAAAAGATGCTTGGCCCTTGGCAGGGTCGGTGCACATTTGGAGAGCCTTCAGTTGAGATCGGTGCATATTGGAAAAACAAGGTCGGTGCACATGTGAGAGACAAGGTCGGTTCACATTTCTTTTCCAGCACATATAGGTCGATGCACATTTAGAGCTTAACATACTGATGTCTGTGCACATTTGTATATAGCATAACAAAGTCTGTGTACATTTGCAAACCAAGTCTGTGCACGTCCGTTTGCCAAGTCTGTGGTCATAAGGAAGGTCGGTGCACATTTCTATATAACAAGACAAGGTCTGTGCACATTTCATACTGATGCATCTCAAGGTCGGTGCACATTGGGTCGGTGCACCTTTCTTGTATGAAGAGCAAGGTCGGTGCAACTTTAATTTTTCCTCATATGAGGTCGGTGCACTTTTTAAGTCAAAGCCATATGAAGGTCGGTGCACACTTTACCAGCTCGCAGCTAAGGTCAGTGCATGTTTCATATTTCCTCCTATGCAGGTCGGTGCACTTTTTGAACTTCCTCAGAACCTTTTGCCAATCTTTCTGCCCAGTTCTTTCTTGCATCTTGGAGCAATGACCCTTGGTGAGATCTGCCTTGATTTTTATGCAACCTCTTGTCTCAATTTCTGTACAGTCAACTTGTCTTGATTTCAGTGCAGTTAATTTGTCTTGATCTCTGTGCATTTGTAACTTGGCCTAAAACTTATATATGGAGGCATCATCAAGAGCAATTAAGACTCACAAATGAGTCATGGTTAGACATCATCAAAACTTATAGTTAGACATCATCAAAACAACATATATCAACATTCTCCCCCTTTTTGATGATGGCAACTATGTAACATTGTGAGTCACAATGGGAGTATGAGTCATGTTGACAAGTTTTTCCTTCCCTCCCTAAACTCAAAAGTGAATATGAAAAATAATGGGACGAACTAAAAAAAGGGGAGGGGCAACCAATGAAATACTCAAACACAAAAGAATGATGTGATCGCCACCAAGGTACATAGCACAATAGGAGAGTACAACATACCTTGGAAAGGGGAGAAGACAATGAAGACACTCGCCGATGTGTGCAGCACTAGTATGACGAACGCGGCCCTTTGAGGTCCGCTTAAGGATGTAGACGGCCGCTCGACTGGCCGCGTGCAACGTTGCAGAGGAACGTGGGAAATGCTCAGTTGGGGGCCTAAACGGTCCGTGATAGGCCGCTCACAGGTGTGGACGGTCTGAGGAAGACCGCTCAACAATGCAGACGGATGGAGATGGACCGTGTATGTCCTCCAGACCCCAAACTGTAGGACTTGCTCCTCCACCCCTTCCGGCAGGCAAGAGGGGATGGGCCTCGTGCTTAGACTTCCGTTGACCTATAAAACACAACAAAAGACAAGAAAACATAACCCAAATTAGCTTTATGAAGTGTAGTATCTATAAGAGCAAACGAGAAACCAAACTCATTAATGGAATGGGGAATACCTGGGGGTTGGGTTTTTAACCCCTATGGGGCGTCAAAAGCAATTGTAGGGGTGAGAAAATGAGAATGCCAGTGAAAAATGAGGGGAAGAGGTGAAGGAAATGAGCATGCAAATGATGAACAACTTACTAAACACCTAGACCAAAACACACACAAAAACCACTACTCCCTGAACCGAAGGCTCAAACGGACGTAGAAAGCCTTCCTCCCTGGTTGTGGTTCGCTCAAGAATTTGGTAGCACTTCGTCGTGAACGCAAGATCTCCCCCCTTTTCAAGCTTGGGCCAAGGGTACTATTTATAGACCCCTGAAAGTCCACTCGAAATTGAGGGGTTTCCAACGATAATTAGGCCGAGATTCTGAAGGATAAATCAAAGATAATACTCCCAATTTTCCCTAGGATCAAACGACATTGAATTTGGTTGAGAATCTGCGGAGAAAATCGAGGACGAAGCAACTCATTTAACCACAGATGGGGAGAGAAAACTCAACCAGCCCAAGGATCTCGGGCCTATAAGCGGTCGCTCGATGGGCCGCCCATACTCATTCACGGTCCATTACTAGACTGCCTATGGGTGTCGATGGTAAATAGAAAATAAGATAAATAAGCCATTTATCCCAAAGAATAGACCGACTGATACGGCGTAGGACTCTCAGGATATAAACGGTCCATCGATAGACCGCCCCACCAGTCAAACGGCTCATTGCCAGACCGTGTACCTGGTATCGGTGATAAATCAATAAAACAAGATAAATATATAATTATCTGAAAAGCTAACTCGTTTAGGACTCTGGCCACTAAACGGTCTAAAGATGAACCGTTTAATATGAATAAACAGCCCAATAAAAGACCGTGTATTGATTTGTTGGTGGAAATTCAGAAAATAGATAATTAATCTAGAGTGATATAAACGGTCTCTAAAACGACCGCCCAACTTGTCAAACGGTCTATCACTAGACCGCCGTTAGTCTGGGCAGTGGAAATTAATGAAATGGGATAAATAAGCCCATTTACCTCAAAGACCAAGTGAAATCAAGGCCCATTAAGCCTGAATTCGAGAGCGAACCTAGTCAGAGAGGAAATATCCATAAAAATAAGCCCGAAGACATGCTGAAAAATGGCCGAATGAGTAATGGACAACTTGAGGCATCAAAAATAGAGGTAAGAAGAATGACCCAACTCAAAGGCAAAATCGGGTGTCAACATATGCCCGTCCTTAACGTCCTCTTTGTAGGGGAGCGAGCGGAGGTGAAGCGGAGGTGAAATGGAACATGGAGATGAAGCGAAAATGAAGAGGAGCGGACTGAAAAGCGGGCGTTAAGGTAAAAAGACACCCGTTTCCTTGCCAATGAGCGATTAGAATCTTTCAGAAAACTCTGAACCAAACACGGGAAATGATCAAACCAAAACGACACCAGTCTGGAGAACTAACTAAAATAAGCAGAAGGAAAAAATGGGCAACCTCATTAGGGGACACAATCCCCAACCAATGAGGGAAAATAAGTGCCAACGAAAAGTAAAGAAAGAGACTAAAACTCCAGACGGGGACTCTTAGTCAATCGAACCAGGTGAACAGACCAGAGAGAACCTTCCAACTCTGAGTGGAATTGTTCCTCTAACCCAAAACCATGAACGCACAATCGCCCATCACTAATGAGACACTTTCAGACAAACTATGGGACATGAATGCTCAAAAGATGCGTATGATGCATGCTGGGCTAAAATAAAAGATATCATTAAAGCGAATGTAAAGAAAGCCATAAAATAGAAAATACTCGAGAATAATATTTCTAGATTGGAATAATCAGGGTCAGGATATTGTCTGCAACCATGGCGTGCAAGATAGAACCGTCGTCCCCCAATTTCTCCAACCTAACAGCCTATCTGATGATTAAACACGCGAACCTAGATCATCATCATTTTTGTTATAAGGGAACATCAGATCCTGGAACACGTGAACAACCAGACAGTTCTCGAGGTAATATCATAGATACCATATAGTAATGCATTAAGGGATACAGGGATCGAAATACTTACCTGACTTACCTGTCGGGTCGGAGTAATGGGGGTGGAATAATGCTGCAAAAGAATCATGAACAAGGTTTTGCAATTGATATATCATGAAGAAATAAAAAGACTTCATTAATTAAGCACACAATGCAGCAATAATATGGCTTCAAATCATCATTTATCATTTCAACCATACAAACGGTCTATCTAAGACCGTTGAGTGAAACTAACGGTTCAAATATGATCGCTCAGGTAGTGAGAATTTGAACTTCAATCGTAGCATGTACACAACCTTATGGAAGACCGCCCGAAGAAGTAACGGTCAATAGATCACTGCTTAATGGTTGTGGGGTCATTACATACAAACAGTCTTTTAAGGACCGCCCAGATGATAAACGGTCTATCGATAGACCGTCTTTAGATCGTCGGTTTCAAAAAAAATAAACCAACACTTCCATCATCTTTTTCCTCACCCCTTCTCATTCCCTCTCTCACCGTAACCGACGGAGGCCACCCCCCCACTCTCTCTATCTTCTAGCCCACACCCTCTCTCACTCTCCCCCACTCCTTTCAACCCCTTCATGCATTTCAAACACCAATTCTTGAGACGCCTCGCATGTCAAATGGCCTGAGGAGACGTCCCACCGCCGCCGGCAATGAACCCCACAGAGGAGGCTCCGGCGCCACCGCCCATGGCCGAAGGAGATGCACCCACGGTCGAGGAAGTTCCCCCTACACTCGCTATGGTGTCGGAGGAGACCGGAGCACCAATGGAGGAGGAAGCCCCGGCGACTACGGCCGAGAGACCGGCCAAGAAACCTCGTCCCTCCGAGGTAGGCCATGACCCCCCCCATTTGATTGTTTTAGTGCGTGCATGTTTAGCTTAGAGGATCAAACTGGGGCATACGACCCCTTTGAGATGATTGTAAGGCCTCTATGGTCATTGAACATGGTGGGGAAGGAGGTGGAATGCCGTCGATCACAGCGAGTAGAACGCGGTTCAACAGTGACTGCTTAGGAAAATTAGACGGTTCGCCTAGAACCGACTGGAATCAAGACGGTCGTAAACCAACCGCCCAAAAGGCTAGAACGGTCCACGAGTGACCGTTCATTGGGGAGCTGAACAGACGAGGCTTTAGGGAGCAGAAACGGTCTGAAGAAGACCGTGTAGGTGTTAGGCGGCCCACTTTGGGCCATCCAGAAACTGAACCGTTGAGGATAAAATGGTCTCCAGCAGACCGTCCAGTAGCCAAACGGTCAATGGAATGACCGTGTAGACTTCCAATCAAGAGGGTTTGAGGGAAAAGCCAAACGGTCGGATGGGGACCGTTGGGTGCTCAAACGGTCAAGGAATGGCCGTTATTGGGATAGACACGTGAGGGGTAAACGGTCCTAGCTGGGCCGTCTTTGAAACTGAATGGCCTTCAATAGGCCGTCGACAAAGGAAAAATAGTCAAGGGGTGACCGTGTAGATGTAGATCTTGAAATGGGCTTATTGGAATGATAAACAGTTGGAGACCAATCGTTAGAGGGATATAAACGGCCCAGAAGGGACAGTTAACCTGAAAGACTACATTTTCTTCTTTTTTTCTTTATTGTTTATGCTGGTGATTCATTATGAAATGTATGACTAATGCAATTTATTTAAATGCATGCAGGGAAAGTGTATGACCCGGATCTCATGGCTCCAGGTCCGGGCAGTGTACCTTGCACTGCCGGACTTCCAGCGAGAACGACTGGCAGCCATGGGGTTTAGTGAGTTCCTCGCTGTGGAGGTGACGAGGCTTGACACGGCGCTCCTCTACGCCCTGCATGACCGGTGGGACCCGGTGAGCCGGATGTTTCTCTTCTCGTGGAGCCACATGGTCCCCACGTTAGAGGATGTCGCGCGCATCACTGGCCTGCGCGTGCATGGGGCGTCGATTAGCGGGAGGACTTTCCTCGACTATCGAGAGCTGGCCCAGAGACTGTTGGGCCTAGAGCTGCTGAGGCCGGAGCGTCAATCGATGACGCTGCCAAGGGTGAGACTGCAGGAGAGTCTCGGACTGAGGGCAGCCGGGATCGCGACAAGAGAGCTGCCCGAGCAGCACCTGACACGGCTCGTGGATCAAGCACGATCGCGAGTGGCAACGGCAGCGGGACCGGAGGCAGACGTGGTGCTGAGGAGGTTCCTGATGATGTTCTTCGGGAGGCTCCTCTTCGCCACTCGGGGAGACGTGGTCAACTGCCGCCTGCTGCCACTGCTAGAGGAGGTTGACCGGGTCGGGGAGTATGCGTGGGGAGCGGCAGTCCTCGCGTTCCTCTTCGACACCCTTAGCTCGACGAGCCGGCGGACCATGCTCGGTGGGTTCACCCCACTACTACAGGTATGACTCAGAGCCCTAAAATTATTTATGCAATTTCTATATGAATTCTCTAAATGCTTATGTGCTAACATTTAATGCAATGCAATGCAGGTGTGGGCCTATGTGCACCTCCCTAGGCTGGGGAGAGGATTGGAGACGTACCTGGACTGACTGCCCATCGTGAGACGGTGGACGGCACCCCGGGAGGTCCGGGCGATTCAGGATGATATTGACACGCTACCCTATGCCTCGGTAAGATCTAAGACTTGAGCTTTGTGAATGCAACTATATGCTTATATATTGATGCAATTGCTCTTTTTGACAGGTCCGGTGGACGCCGTACCAGGGAGAGGGGCATGAGGGCCAGCCATGGGTGGTGGCGGCCTTGGCTGACACCGTACGGGACATCAGGCTCCACTGCATGAATGTGGTGAAGCCCCTCTACTACCCTCTTGTGATGAGGACCCTCGGGGTCCATCAGGCAGAGGTCAAGTTCCCAGCTCCCGAGAAGCCGGAGGAGCGGGTCGGGCGACATGCCCGGGGACTAGCGGCAGAGATCGACTGGTCCACCAGAGTAGCGGAGCAGATCCGCGACTAGACGGGGTGATGCGGGACGGACACGGGAACCAATTCTAAGTGATGCGAACCTAGGACTCTAAATGCGGACACGACCAACAACATACAACAATGGAGACGCTTTGGTCTGACACTAAGAGTTCCTATGGGCTATACGTGGCTAATAGAAATGCAAGCTCACTCGTCGTCCCAAGCGAGGGGAAACGCGGATCCGCGCGGTTGAGAAACCGGCAGAGTCAAGGGTGGTCGACTCAATTCCGTGCTCAGATCGAGCCACGGGACGGGTCACTCTCTCGCTCACAACGGTGAGATGGACTCACGGGCTAGGTTCCTATCGCTCAGCAGTGGCACACGACCATATACTAGCTAAGCAAGTAAACGCCAAGAAGTCGAGATCGTTACCTCCACGCTCTCGGCGTAGGGAAGACAACCCCGGCCAATCCTGTACTCCCTGTTAAACAAATACACTGCGGTACAAAGATTTGACCCACTCTACGCAGGGAGGTAATAGGTCACATGTGGGGCCCGGGAGTAGCGGGAGTTGGGTTGACGAGCAACATCTTGATGTCGTCCGTCGGCGCCGAAACCCGTGTTTAAGTGTTGTCCGGACGGAGCGATCTGCGGGTTCGTGGGGCCCATGTGCTGCTCAGCCCTCCGGATCTGACGGGGTGGGTCCCGCTGTAGTGGGGACACCTGGAAGTGCACCTCCCTGGATGGCGACTGGGCTGGAATGCTGGTCGGAGGCCGGGCAGCTCCGATCACCACTTGTCGGAAGTGCTATCCACGGATCTACAACCTCTATTTTCTGGCGCGCGACCCGGCGAGATTGGCTACTGCGATCAGTACCGATGTCGGATCGGCACGAAACCAGCGCCATTGGAACTCTGACTGAAAATCCTTCGACCGTATGGGACTCAAAAAAATTCACCAGAGCCGTGCTTCTGATGGGCGATTTTAGAACCAACATGTTCTCAGTTTCAGATCTGGTCAGGCAGAACTAAAGTTTCCTGAGAGTTGTCATTGACCGCAAGGTAGACCTCTGATTCAGACCTTGAGCTCTTCATGAAAGTTGTAGAGGGGAGAGAGAGGAAAACGGAAATAAATCTTATGACCGATTTGGTGGAGGTTTGGATGGGAAAAGATATTTTATACTGGTGGGTGGTCGGATCTGGACAGAGGCAGACAGAACTGAGTAGGATCTGAAAGTGATTTTTATAAAATAGGTGAAGACCTTTAGAAATTCCACGAAAATTCGTGGATGGAGGGGGCGTTGGACAGAAGCTCCAGTAAAATTGAGAGCTCAAGCAAAAATCAAGAAGAGGTCCGAAGAGGGGAAACTCAGAGCTATTGTAAATCTGGACTGAAAGCTGGAAGATCTTGAAAGTTTGGGCTCCAGATGAACTCATGGCTGAGAGTGAAAAATCCGAGAGTGGCCTGCTGTCACCCGATTGGCAGAATACCGTCGGAGGCGGTGGCGGTGCAACGACGGCTCGATGGCGGCGACGGCGGCAACGACGAACTCATGAACTGATAGAAGAGGCTTCACACCTCAAGATCACAGCCTTCCCAGCTGCAGAAGGGGGAGAGAGGGGAGAGGTAGGGGGCAGCCCTTGCTCCTTGGAGGAAAATCCTGATTTTTCTCTTCATTAATTCCAATCAAATGAAAATACATGCTATTTATGTGAAATAACAAAAGACACTAACTATCCCTAGATCTAGGGTTGGGGAGGGGTAAAAGAGGGAGTCCACATTTTATTCTCTCATGTGATTTGGAAAAAAATAAAATAAACTAAAATTCCTAATATAATACTATATAATGGGGGTGCCCCCTTGACTTAAGGCCATCCAAATTTGAATTTTTGTTCCCTTTGTCCCCCCCTTCGTCCAACCGTTCTAGAAGCCCACCATGGAAGGTTGACTGACCCCACATGGGCCCAAGAGATGAGGTGGATCAATAGGAGAAGGGATGGGGGACCCGCGGGACCCAGGTGGTCCCATTTTACAAATAAACCCCTCTTACAATCCAAATTACAATCCAAGTAAAGCCAAATAAAAATACATTACACACAAATAAAGTCCCAATAAATACTATAAATATCAAGACTCAAGGGGGAGTCTCCAGACTGTCTCCGAGCCAGATGGAAGCCGAGATAGCCCGGGTGGTACTTCGCGTACGGTACTGACGGCTCGCCGATTCGTGCTTCTCGCTCGCTCTGGTGTCCCCACCAATTCTCCTCGGGTAGGAGAAACTTGACCCTGTCGAGTAAGGGTCTGCATCGCTCTGGTAGCGCTCCAGTAGGTCCAGATCTATCTGCTGCAACTCTCCACGGGTGATCCAAGTATCCTCGGTGGCGGGTCACCCTCTCCAGCGCACTAGGTAGCGCGGGTAAGATCCACTCCTGGTAACTGTCACCTGCTCATCAAATATATGATCGATATGCTCTCGCTGTTGTGGAAATGTGACCGGTGGTGGACACTCAGGTGTGGGATCACTCTCAGTGGGAGGACATGGCTCAAAAGGCTCACTAGGGATCACCGATGGGTCCCTATATGCAACTAGATCCGACACATTGAAAGTTGAGCTTATACCATATTCCTCGGGCAAGTCCACAACATACGCATTGGATCCAACACGTTTCAACACTCTAAATGGACCGGCTCCGCGAGCTTGCAATTTCTTTACGGTTCCAGAGGGAAACCGTTCAGGTCTTACCCTGATCATGACATATTCACCCTCTCGGAACTCACGGTGGTGTCGATGGGCATCGGCTAACTCCTTATACCGTGCATTGCTGGCCTCAATGTGACGACGGATGTCGTCATGCAAACTCCTAACATGCCTAGCAAAATACTAAGCAGATTCAGACGCTCGTGCATGAATGGGCATGGGAACAAGATCCATTGGCTTCCTAGGCCTACGACCTGTGACAATATCGAATGGACTCATACCAGTAGACCTGTTAACAGAATCATTATATGCAAATTCTACCAATGGTAATATGAGATCCCAATCCCCTACACGGTCCCTGACAAGACACCTCAAAAGGTCACCCAGACTCCTATTGAGCACCTCGGTCTGACCATCTGTCTGGGGATGATATGCAATGGAAAACTTGAGGTGAGTACCCAACATATGCCACAGTGTCTTCCAAAAATAGCTGGTGAATCTAATATCATGGTCAGACACTATGGTACGAGGCAATCCGAACTTGCACACCACATGAGTAAGAAAAAGGCGGGCTACCCTCGAAGCATCTGAAGTCTTCGAGCAGGGAATAAAAAGGGCCATCTTCGAGAATCGTCAACCACCACATAGACCGAATCATGCTTCCTAGAGGTACGTGGCAATCCCAAAATAAAGTCCATGCTAACATCATGCCACGGAGCATTAGGCACGGGGAGAGGCGTATAAAGGCCCGAGCTTTGCTTCTTCATCTTGGCCGTAACACATGTACGGCACTGGGCCACAATATGAGCAACATTTGGCCAATAAAATATGTGCTCAACAGCCTCAATAGTCTTATTCCGACCAAAGTGGCCGGCTAGACCTCCCGCATGTAGCTCCCAGACTAAGAAGTCACGAACCGAAGTTTGGGAAACACAAAGCCTGCCTCCACGAAAGAGGTAACCCTCCTGAAGCACATAATCATTATGGTCTCTCGAGGGTCCGGCCTAGAGAGTGGTATAGATATGACCGAAGTCAGGACAGTCAACATAGGCCTCTCTCATCTTTTCTAACCCTATGACCTCGGCACTCATGGTGGTCAGCAGACAAGCACGCCGACTCAAGGCATCGGCCACCTTGTTCTCCACTCCAGCCTTATGTTTAAGCACAAATGTGTACTGCTGGAGATACTCAACCCATCGGCTGTGACGTGCATTAAGCTTCTTTTAGGAATGGAGGTACCTCAAAGCCTCGTGATCGGAGTACATGACAAATTCCTGATGTAATAGATACTACCTCCAATTCCTAAGAGCCTGAACAACTACGTAGAATTCTTTATCATAAGTGGAGTATTGCAGTTTCGCATCATTCAGCTTCTCACTGAAATATGGGATCGGGTGGGCCTCCTGACTCAACACTCCTCCTATCCCAACACCCGACGCATCACAAGAGACCTCAAACACCTTCGAGAAATCTGGCAATCGAAGGATAGGTGTCTGAGTCATGCGCTCCTTGATGTTCTTGAAGGCAGCAGCTGCGGCCTTCGTTCATACAAATGTGCCCTTCCGAATACAGTCCGTGATCGGGGCAGTGACGGAGCTAAATTCACCGATGAAACGACGATAGAACGTCGCAAGGCCATGGAAGCTACGGACATCATGGACCGTATGGGGTTCCGGCCACTCAACAATGGCCCGGACCTTCTCCGGATCGGCGGAGACCCCAGTACTAGACACAATAAAACCCAAGAAGGTAAGCTAAGGTGTCATGAAGGCACACTTCTGTGGGTTTGCAAACAACTGCTCTCGCCTCAAAAGCAGACAGACCTGCCATAGATGGTCCAAGTGGTCCCCTTTAGTGCGACTATATATAAGGATATCATCAAAATACACAACCACAAAGACTCCACTGAATGGTTGAAGGACCTGAGTCATGAGTCGCATGAAGGTGCTAGGGGCATTGGTCAACCTAAAGGGCATAACCAACCACTCATATAGACCATCTTTGGTCTTAAATGCGGTCTTCCATTCATCACCTGTCCTAATCCTCACTTGATGGTAGCCACTCTTAAGATCGATCTTCGAGAAGATAGTGGCACCGGCCATCATGTCTAGCATATCATCTAGGCGGGGAATAGGGAACATGTACTTCATGGTGATTTTGTTGATGGCATGACTATCAATGCACATTCTCCACGTGCCATCCTTCTTTGGGGTGAGTAATGCGAGAACAGCACACGAACTCGTGCTGTCCCGAACAGACCCTCTCTGCATCAACTCATCGACCTGCCATTTTAGCTCGACATGTTCCGTGGGACTCATGCGATAATGAGGAAGATTGGGCAATGAGGAGCCCGGAATCAGGTCGATAGCATGCTGAATATCCCGCATGGGTGGGAGTCCCTCGGGAAGCTCCTCAGGAAAAATATCAGCGAACTCCTGCAGAATAGGAATGACATCGGGTGGGAGTTCACCCTCGGACTTCGGCTCCACCTCTCAGACCGTAATAGCAAACACAGGGCAGCCCCTACTAGCCTCCCGCTCCATTTCCCGGGAGTGAATCATCATCAATCTCCTAGTCGAGGGCTCGCCTGGGCCAGATGTAACGGTCATAGCATGAGCTGGGGGTGGGGTATTGGGCCCGGGGATGGAAGGCTCCTGAGTACTAGGGCCAGTAGGACCCCTAACTGAAGGCTTCTTGGGCTGAGAGGGTTGGAGGAAAATCCGTTGGCCAGCATGGTCGAAGGTACAGGTGTTCGACCGGCCATGTAGAGTGGCATCCCGATCAAATAACCACGGCCTACCAAGAATAATGCTGCCCACCTCCATGGGAAGGACATCACAATAGATATCGTGACGGTAGGCACGGAACTGTAGTGGGACCAGACACCGTAGCCTGATCGGAATGGAGGTGGAATCCACCTATGATACTCGATAGGGGCATGGATGATCCACTGGTGTAAGACCAAGACTAGAGACAGTGCCCGTGGAGATTGCATTGATGCAACTCTCACTATCGATAATCACCTTACAAACTTGCTTGCCCAGTCGACAGAATGTATGAAAGATAGTGGTCCGTCGCCAGTCATCACTGGCCTGTGGCTGGGTGAGAATACACCTGACGACCCCCAAGTGGGTATCGTCCGGATGCTAAGCATCCTGGCCATTACTTTCGGCCTCATAGTACTTGTCAGCTAGCTCCGGATCTGCTTCATAGCTGACTAACTCGAGGTCCGTAGGGGTGGCATCCTCGGCCTGTGTGTCCCCAATGACAAGAGACTGGCGGGTGGGACACTGGTTGGCAAAATGGCCAAACCCATTGCAGCGATAAAACTGCTGCCATGATCCACTAGGCTCCCCAATCATGGGTCCTTTCCCCTTATCCTCCCGACAAATAGGAGGTGAAGACAACGAAGGACGGGCAGGAGGTGCGGGTGCCGGTGGACGGGCTGTGGGTGCCATAAGATGTTGGGGACGAGGAAGGTCCCTCGGGGGTGGAGGGTGAGGCCTAGGAGCGAAAGGCTCGGGATGAGTGGGCTTCTGAGGTAGGCCATGGGGGCCCTCAGATACGTGCCAGAAGAGCCACGGGGCTCGACACTATGAAGGGGGAAGGAGCCCAACCAATGGGTAGACTCGAACTCGGCCTCGAATTGCTCCAATTCGAGAGCAACCTGATACGCCTGTTCCAAAGTGGTCACATTGCGGCGAAAAAGTTCATATTGATAGTTTGGCCGCAGACCTCTCCGAAAGCGTGATATGGTCATGGTGCTCTCTTCCGTAACTCCACACCGCAAATAATACTCATCAAACTCGGCGGTGTACTCGATCACAGATCGGTTCCCTTGGGAGAGACTTTGCCATTTGTCTATGAGACAATGGCGATATGAGGTAGGAAGGTACTTCTCCCTCAATGTCATTTTCATGTCATCCCAAGTGCCGATCGGGGGTTGACGTCGCTAATTTAGCAGGCTCTCCACATTGGTCCAATAAGTTTGGGCCTACCCATGCAGCTTCATCTTCGCATATCGAACTCTCCGGTGGTCCGTCATCTCAAACCACTCGAAGTACCGGTCCATTCCGGCCTCCCAATCTAAATAGACCTTCGGGTCCAAGGACCCGCTAAAAAGGGGAGGGTCCGCACGTACGCTCCGAAGAACGCGGTCGTCATCACGATTCCGCCATTGGTTACGACGACCATATCCCCCTTGCTCATTATCAGATGCATAGTCAGCCACCTCATGCACCTGTTGCCTCCCAACATCTACCGCCTGAGCTCTTGGCGCAGCAGGTTGCTGAGCCGGATCCTATTGACCCTTGGTCGGTGCGGGTTGCGCCGCCACTGGGGCCCTCTCCAGGATGGCAAACCTCCCTACAAGACCCTGGATGGACTGGTCTGAAGATTCGTCCCGATCCTCGAGGGCTTTCATCCTCCCTTCTAGACGTGTTCCTACACCATCTAGACGTGTACTAAGGCCATCCATACGCGTATCGAGATGATCCATGAGGGCTTGGAACATCTCGACCGTCGAGGGCTCATCGGAGCTATGGGCTCGGGAATCCGCCATAGGTGGTGGTGGCGAGTATTGGGTGCCTCGACGGGTGGGCATGCAAAGACACATGAACTAGGAGACACAGACTAATGCAAACACGGACTAATGCACCTAGACCTAAACTAATATCCGGTACGTGGCGGAGTTAATCGATCCGAAGATCACTCCCGCAAGTGTGCGGCCTTCCCGATAGGCGTAGCCTAACATTCGGACAACACCTTTTAATATACCGAATTATTGGGATGAAATGTAATTTTAAAACACTCTTTCTTTTGTTTTGAAAATAATGATGATCCTAGACTCGACTTAGACCGTGCAAGACTTATGCAACGACTACCCTAGACTCAACCCGCTCTGATACCAAACTGATGTGGCACGGACACGAAAATCGATTCTAAGTGATGTGGACCTCGGACTCTAAATGCGGACACGACCAGCAATATACAACAATGGAGACGCTTTGGCCTGACACTAAGAGTTCCTATGGGCTATACGTCACTAACAGAAACGTAAGCTCACTCGTTGTCCCAAGCGAGGGGAAACGCGGATCCGCGCGGTTGAGAAACCGACAGAGTCAAGGGTGGTCGACTCAATTCCGTGCTCGGATCGAGCCACGGGATGGGTCACTCTCTGGCTCACAGCGGTAACATGGACTCATGGGCTAGGTTCCTATCGCACTCAGCAGCGGCACACGACCATATACTAGCTAAGCAAGTAAATGCCAAGAAGTCGAGATCGTTACCTCCACGCTCCCGGCGTGGGGAAGACAACCCCGGCCAATCCTGTACTCCCGGTTAAACAAATACACTGCGGTACAAAGATTTGACACACTCCACGCAGGGAGGTATGTGGAACGCACTGGATTTCGTGGTGTAGAGATATCGGGGTGTTCTTTTTATCAGTTTATCGGTTTATCTAGTGCGAGGGCGTGCCAGTCACCTAGGTGACAATGTGTTCGGGCTTCAAGACTGGAGTGGTCCGAAGCCCGGAGTGCGCTCCGTCTGACTAATCAGACGATTGTGGATATCGGGTCGGGACTGGAGACCCGCCGCGCCATAAAGGCTGCGACGTTAATTACATCCCCTCGGAGAGGGGAAGACCTCTGATTAATCGCCAAGAAAAGGGGCCTCGTGGCCTAAACATCAATTTTCATTAAAGCATGCGAGTTGGGTTGACATGGTTTAAACCCTCCGCATCGGTATGCAAAATGACGTTCAAAACCATACGAATACTTGCTGCGAGTGCGGCAAATTTAATGCGAGTGCGAGATTAGATCCCGGTATATATATATATCAGTCACTGACGGACCATCCAGTATTCGGTCGAGAGACCATATTCGAAGCATCGAAGGTGACAACAAAGACATTCGAATATCTGACGTAGGTACGGCACGTTTCATGTGGGTGCGGGATCGGATCCCGGAAGAAGTGGGTCAAGCTGATGAACTATCAGCCCAAGAGGTGCACGGATCATGACCATGTCGGGGATCCCGAGGTCCATGTCCGATACCATGGGGCATCATTACACAGTCCGGGGGAGCGGGTTGTTAAGTGTAAAGCCAAAAATCGACAACGTGCGCCCTCGCACGCGGATCGACCTGCGCGGTCAGGTCGTGGGGTTTCCGGGGGCAGCGCCCCTTGCGGGGGTTTCCGGGGGCAGCGCCCCTTGCAGGGGTTTCCGGGGGCAGCGCCCCCGGAACAAAATTTGGATTATAGTAGAGGGAGAAACTTTTGATTAGTTTTATTCATTAACTTTAATTCTTTTCTCCCATTTGATTAATCATTATCCCCCTTTCAAGCACGCCGGATTAGGTGGTATCGAAGGGGGGGGGGCGCCGGTTAAGGGGCGCCGGGTCAAGATGTAAAGGGGCGCGCCGGAATCGAAGGGCAAGGGAGGAGGGAATGGGCGTGCCGTTTTAAGCTGTTCACAAAAGGAGATGGGGGGGGCGCGCCGTTTTAAGGTGTTCACATGAGGAGATGGAGGGGGGGGCGCGCCGTATTAGGGCCATTCAAGGGGAGAGGCGCGCCGGTTTAAGATGGAAATGGAGATGGAGGGGGGGCACGTCGTTTAGCATCCAAAGAAGGAGATGGGGTTACGAGAATGGTGTTAAATCGGCGCGGTGAGGGGTGACCGCGCCGGATTAGGCCACGTCGGGACAGCTTCAAAGAGGTTTTATTTCAACCCTTTTATGCTCTGTTTCTTGTTTCTTTAAACTGTAAGTTGGTCTATTGATTAGTTGTTCATCTTATGGATGGATTATGTTTACAGAAAGAAGATTTAAGTGTTTTAATTGTTTATTCAGGTGTATTAGCGTGGATGCTTAAGTGTTCGTTCAGGGGGTTCAGTTCATAGAGTTTATTGTGTGTTTCTTTTCTTTCACCCGTGGGCAAGTTCTATGATACGTTTATTCATTATTCTTGGTGTTCTTGTATGTTCTTGACCCTCACGAAAATCGGGCAGCACCTCCCCTAGACCCGAAGGGTCCTGGGGAAAAAATGGGGCGCACCATGCGGAGAGAACTCCGACGGCCCCGAAACATCCCGGTGTGTGCATAAGCAACGACACCAGTAAAATTACCCCATTTGGGGCCGGAGATCCCGAGAGCTAGCCTACAAGGGAAACCGGTGACCCATGGGTTATTGAGATCATGTAGACTTCTCCCGTATGGGGTCGGAGGTCCCGAGGGCAAGCCTACAAGGGATTCCGGTGACCCAGGAGTCATCCGATCGTGGCCGAACACAGCGTGAGGGCCGAAGCTGACACATGAATATGGCGGAGGGGAGATCCAGGGGATAGCAGTAAAGAGAAGTGAATGCATGCATACGTATATATCTATCTACAGATACATATGTACATATCTATTCATATATGATCTGACGAAAACATATGGACTTGCAAAAGGGAAGGGATGAGCGAGCATCAAAATCGGGTTTCATGAGGGAGATAAGTGAGGATCGGGGTTGAAGGCCCCATGCTTCATTTCCATTTAAACAGAAGAGCTACATCGGGGCTGGACGTCGCCGAGCAGAATACAAGGGAAGAGGAGAAAGACAACGACCCACCCTCACACGGCTGGCTCTCACTCTTCCTCCCCTTTCTCTCCCACTCTTTCTCTCTTCTTCTTCACACAGGCTTCGGGCTTCAAGGGGTTTCTCTCAGAAGAAAAGCTTCTGCCTTTCAAGCTTCCAAGAGTTGTCCCTTCTCCCCAACCGATCAAAGTTCCCCGTGGTGGGCTTTTTATAGGGGCTAGTGGCCCTGTCGAAGGGAGCGGCTCCCTTTTTTTTCTTCTTTATTTCTTCTTCTTTCCATCTTGCTTCGCCTGCAACGCCTCTGCCGTGTCGCCATGTCGAGTGCCGTTGTCGTGGACGTCACCTCCGCCGAGGCTACAGTGTGACCGGGAGGGGGGGCAGAGGCATGGCCTCCTCCTCTGTTGGCATATCCACCGCGAGACACGCCGCTTTCATCATTTGCAGGAGAATGGGCGGCCGACGGACGAAGTGGGCGTTCGACGGTGGAGGGCTCGAGAGTTTCCATTTGAAAAACATGCTTGGATGCCCAACGGATCGAAGCAGACATTTGGCCATTTTAAGCAGTTCGTCAACGTGCTTTTCGCAGGAAACAGGGGACTGCATTGATGACGGGATGGCTTCACTGCACGCCTGAGAAGTGCTTCAGATAATAGGTTTAGGGGTTAAAACGGCGCCATATTCAAAGGGGCGCCGTTTTAAGCAAAGATGAAGGCCCTTCTAGCGCGCCGTGTAGCCAAAGAAAGAAAAAGGGGCGCGCCGTTTTAAAGGGGGGGCGCGCTGTTTTAAGGTGCGCCGTTTTAAAGCCCCCTCGTGCCGTTTTAAGCACTAAACGGATTCTTCTCGAGGTCGCGGCCGTTTATATGAATGTTGGCATTCCCAGAATATTCCGGTTGCGATGTATGGCCTCTGCAATATTCCGTTCGTAGCCTTTGGGGCCCGGTCCCAGACTCTACGTGACTTTCGGTGCACGTCGGGCTATGTCGGAGTTCTCGACTCTTCTTCGATTCAGCTCTAGGCACGGCCGGCTGTAGAGTTGTGGCCATATCTTCCGCCCGGGAGGGGCTCCCTTATTGGCTAGCGGACCACCAAGCAAGTCATCATCCTGATCGGGCGAGGCATGAGGTTTATTTGGCATTTCCGTCTTCGGCTTGCTCTCGAGTGTCGAGACGTGCATGCCGTATGATCATCATCGACATTTTTTGACGTCCACAAGGTAATAGGTCACATGTGGGGCCCGGGAGTAGCGGGAGTTGGGTTGACGGGCAGCATCTTGATGTCGTCCGTCAGCGCCGAAACTCGCATTTTAGTGCTATCCGGACGCGCGATCTGCTGGTTCGTGGGGCCCACGTGCTGCTCAGCCCTCCGGATGTGACGGGGTGGGTCCCGCTATGTGGGGGACACCTGGAGGTACGCCTCCCTGGACGGCGGCAGGGCTGGAATGCTGGTCGGAGGCCGGGCGGCTCCGATCACCACTTGTCGGAAGTGCTATCCACGGATCTGCAACCTCTATTTTCTGGCGCGCGACCTGGCAAGATCGGCTACTGCGATCAGCACCGATGTCAGATTGGCACGAAACCAGCGCCGTTGGAACGCTAACTGGAAATCCTTCGACCTTATGAGACTCAAAAAAATTCACCAGAGCCGTGCTTCTGATGGGCGATTTTAGAACCGGCATGTTCTCAGTTTCAGATCTGGCCGGGCAGAACTGAAGTTTCCTGAGAGTTGGCGTTGACCGCAGGGTAGACCTCTGATTTAGACCTTGCGCTCTTCATGAAAGTTGTAGAGGGGAGAGAGAGGAAAATGGAAATAAATTTTATGACCGATTTGGTGGAGGTTTAGATGGGGAAAGATATTTTATACTGGTGGGTGGTCGGATCTGGACAGAGGCAGATAGAACTGAGTGGGATCTGAAAGTGAATTTTAGAAAATAGGTTAAGGCCTTTAAAAATTCCACGAAAATTCGTGGATGGAGGGGGTGTTGGACATAACCTCCAGTAAAATTGGGAGGTCATGCAAATATCAAGAAGAGGTCCGAAGTGGGGAAACTCAGAGCTACTGTGAATCTGGACTGAAAGCTGGCAGATCCTAAAAGTTTGGGCTCCAAATGAACTCGTGGCTGAGAGTTAAAAATCCGAGAGTGGCATGTTGTCACCCGATTGGCAGAATACCGACGGAGGCAGTGGCAGTGCAACGGCGGCTCGATGGCGGCGGCGGCGGCAACGATGAACTCACGAACTGATAGAAGAGGCTTCACACCTCAAGATCACAGCCTTCCTAGCTGCAGAAGTGGGAGAGAGGGGAGAGGTAGGGGGCGGCCCTTGCTCCTTGGAGGAAAATCCTGATTTTTCTCGTCATTAATTCCAATCAAATGAAAATACATGCTATTTATGTGAAATAACAAAAGACACTAACTATTCCTAGATCTAGGGTTGGGGAGGGGTAAAAGAGGGAGTCCACATTTTATTCTCCCATGTGATTTGGAACAAAATAAAATAAACTAAAATTCCTAATATAATACTATATAATGGGGGCGCCCCCTTGACTTAAGGCCATCCAAATTTGAATTTTTGTTCCCTTTGTCCCCCCCTTGGTCCAACCTTTCTAGAAGCCCATCATGGAAGGTTGACTGACCCCACATGGGCCCAAGAGATGAGGTGGATCAATGGGAGAAGGGATGGGGGGCCCGCGGGACCCAGGTGGTCCCATTTTACAAATAAACCCCTCTTACAATCTAAATTACAATCCAAGTAAAGCCAAATAAAAATACATTACACACAAATAAAGTCCCAGTAAATACTATAAATATCGAGACTCAAGGGGGAGTCTCTAGACTGTCTCCGAGTCAGATGGAAGCCGAGGTAGCCCGGGTGGTGCTCCGCGTACGGTACCGACGGCTCGCCGGTTCGTGCTTCTCGCTCGCTCTGGTGTCTGCACCACGGGGCTTGGGCGATTGGTACGCGCCCGAGCAGAGAGCGAGGAGGCCTACCTGGTGGCCTATGCCAGACGCTACAGAGACCAGGTCTTCCGTGGCACTCGACGACCGGTATGACTCTAACCTTATGCTTTCTATTATGCTTTATGATTATGATGCACTGACACTTGACTTCTATATGTAGCTCAACCCGCAGGGGCTGATTGCCGAGCTCCAGGGCCTCCTCCATTCCACCGTCTAGCAGCGGGACGAGCTCCGATAGGCGCTGGACCTCCTGGTGAGTTTCACTGAACCCTAGACTTAGTTATGCATATGCTTATGACATTGGCAAACCTGGAGTTCTAAATGCAGCGAGCTGAGGGGACCTAGCGTCAGGGAGTTGACGCACCTTCTTTCTCCTTTCAGCCATCCGCAGACCACGCCGAGTGGGATGCGGAGTTCGCGAGGATGGTGGCACGGGTCGAGGAGGCCGAGGCGGCACTCGTCGAGAGGGTAAGTAAATGACTGTACCTTCCCAGTTGATTATGATTATAAAATGCAATTATCTAACCAAGATGCGTGTATATGCAGACGACCATGCTGACCCGGCTCAGAGAGGAGATGGAGCGGAGCCGTACAATAGCGCTGGACGAGGTCACCCGGCTTAGAGGGGAGATGGAGCGCAGCCGTCCGGCGGATGCTGTGGAGATGGCGCTGTGCAGAGCTGGAGTGACTCCGGACTGGGGCTGCAGAGACGGAGCGCTACCGAGCTGAGGCGGAGCGAGCCCGACTTTAGGTGGCGAAGCTGGAGGGTGTCGTGGAGGGGTTAAGCCAAAGATCTGAGCGCAGCAGGACCCATAGTGTTGCGCCTAGCGGTTCCCACCGGGACTACCTGACTGGTTCCTCCGGCTACCGGAGGAACGAGGACGAAGAGGGTCAGCGACGACGGCGTGTAAAGGAGAGCACCTTCATGGCGCCACCAGCAAAGCGACATGAGGGCTCAGGGGAGAGCGGCGGCCCAGGGGAGGGTCAGGCCTGATGCAGTTGGATGTGACTTGTGTACATGTGGATAGTATGATATGATAGTGATATGACATGTTTTTGATTTATGAATGAATGTGCGAATGGATGCGTGTATGCTCAATGCTAACTAACTAACGACTCTTAGACTGATACGAGAGAGTGAGAGAGAGGGAGAGAGAGACGGGGACTTGAGTGGGAATTGGTGCAAAAGAGACAAAACTAAGGCAGCAGGGTTTCAAACCGTCATCCAAATGACCGCTCTAGGATATAGACGGTCTCATGAAGGACCACTGACGCTTGTTCAGCCAAGAGCCTAAAGGAGGTGATAAATGGTCCCAATTGGACCGTAGAAAGTATAAAAGCGGTTTCTTCCTTGACCGTTTGAGTTGGCCGAATGGCCACTTCAGGACCATTTATATTGCCAGAGGCGAAGTGTGTACAAGGTGGGTAAACGGTCCCTTAAAGACCATTTTCAAGTTCTCGCGGTCTATCGATAGACCGCGTATGAGGAATCCCTAGCAGCTCCGATCGGGCCTCCCTTGGAGAGTCCCAACCCGAGGGGAAAGAGTCCCAATCGGGGCCAAAACTTATCTTAACCCGATTTTGTGCTATCCTACCTCAATCCCAGTGATATTAGGCCACAAGTTAGGCTCTATAAGTTGGAGGGTAGTCTAAACTCGTTTCTCACACAACACCTCTCTCTTAAGCATTGAAAACCTTGCCAAATCCTCCCAAATCACCATGAAGAGGGCCCTTGGAAAAGTTCTTTGGGTGGGGGCACCTATGATGTGACACAATGATGGATGATGATGTTCTGAAACCAAGTTGATGTAAAACTACCGCTTGGACCTAGAGTAGCAAGCAGCACAACAAGTCGGTAATGTCACATTGGCGGATTCACTCGCGTAAGGATACTCGGATCCGTAGAAGGACCGGCGATGGCGGAGAGGGTCCGAGGTTGGACCTTGGGGCTCCAAGGGTTTGGCCAGTTAGGATTAGATCCCAAAGAGCCAAGGATGCCCAAAATCAAGGGCGACCGGCACTCCGAGGGCGAGGGTTGAAATGTCACGCTCACAACTCACCCGCGGTAATCACGCAACTAGAAGATAAATCGGGTTCGGGCACTCTCTTACGCCGACGGTACTGAGGATGCAATACTAATTAAGCAAGAGAAAGCCGAAAAAGAGTAGTGTGAGTGGCTCACTTGATCGGCGTGAAGACACCGATCCCGGTCGGAGACGAGGGCGAGCGGGGAAGTGTGGGTTCCCCCGCACACTGCGCCGATGAAGCTTCAAAAAAAAAAACCTGCTCAAGAGTACATGCACTACACCTCGCGCAGGAGGGTGATCTCGGGGGTGGGAATTAATTGATTACAAACAAACACTACCTCCCGCAGGGAGGGGCGGTAAGCCGGCCAGGCAAGAAGGGTAGATTGATCGAGAAACCCACGAGGAGGAGCCGCTACCGAACCAGACTGCTTGCTGTGGTTGGCGATAGATAGGCGGTGTAGTTGCTCTAGATCTCAGCCAGGAATTTTTCCAATGACGAGCTCAGGGGGGATCTTCTCGTAACAGGAACCCAAACACTTCTGATTTATGTCAATTTATTCTGACGTCGTCGATGGCTGCAGTGGAGGTCTGAGTAGAGCAACAGCTTCTGGGGCGGATGACTCCCTGTTTCTGTCTGCAACTTGCAGAAGTTGCCCCTGTCGCTCCTGGATGCCGAATCACGAACCGTCAGAGTCGCTGGATCCGTGGACAAAGCCTCCACAGAGAAAAACTGACGGCAACACCTTCTGAGGTCGGGGTGGACAGGGGGATGCCGACGAGTGGTAACTGGTCGCTGCAGACTGCAGGAGGCAGACCCACGCGATCGAGGGAGAAAATTCGGAACTCTGGCTCCCGGTTGCCAAAAGAGGTCCCGTTTCTTGATCCTGATCGGGGACAGGGGGAGGAAGAACTTTGATGAAGGTCCTTTGGTCTGATTCCTTCACGGTTAGTCGTGGTGCGGAGACGAACTGGGTTGCAGGTTCTGGCCGCAGCGACTACCAGATAGGAACAGTGGATTGCAGAAGTTGTCCCGGCCGCTCCTGGATGCCGAATCTCGAACCGTCGGAGTTGCTGGAACCGTGGACGATCCCTCTGTGCTGAAAAACTGACGGGGAAGCCGTCCGATGTCGGGGTGGACTGGGGGTTGCCAATGAGTGGAGGCCGGTCACTGCCACCTGTGGGAGACAGACCCGACCAGTCGTGGAAGAAAGACCAAAACTCTGATATCCGGATGCCGAGTGCAATTCCGCTTCTTGATCCAGAAATAGGACTGGTGGAGGCAGATATTTGCAGAAGAACTCGTGGCTTGAATCTTCCACTGTCGGCCGTGGTGCAGCTTTGAACCGGGTTCAGGAGCTCTGCTGATGGAGCTCTGCGCAGTCGGGGGAGATTGGCTCTCCCGGACAGCCCCGAGCTCGGAACGGGACGATTCCACCTCGCTTGCGAAGTAGACTTGCAGATCTTTCCGTCGATGTAGGCCACGCCCTCAGCAGGACCAGGATGGAGTCGTGGACGGTGCTGCACCTGGGTGCGGATCTGCTGGTCTTCTCTGCACACAGGTTGGAGATTGAATGGTGGGACAAGGTTGAGGGGGAGTGGAGTTTAGTAATGGAGGGGAGGGTGGAGGTGATTGCAGATGGGGGAGGGATGTGTGGGGGTGATGAGAGGGGCGGAGCCGGTGGTAGGGAGGTGCAGGAGGGTGGAGGGGAGTGGGGGCCGAAGCTTGGAGAGGGGAGGGTGGAGGGGTCGGCCAAGGTGGTGGGGTGGGTGTAGGTGGTGAGAGGGGGGGCGCAACTCCTAGAGGGGGGTGGCTGCTTGGGTCACCCAAGGGACTTAATGGGGGTGTGGGGGAGTGGGAGGGTTGTCTTGGATGTGGGGAGATGTATGGGGAATAGGGAGGGTTGTCTAGGGAAGGTGAAGGGTTGCTTGGGATGTGGAAGGAATTGAAGGGAGTTATGGCCTTGGGAATATGAAAGGGTGGGGAGGTGAGGTGGCAGCTGAGGTGGCAGGGGAAGGGGGAGGTGAAAGGGCAGGTTTGCCCAAGGGAGAGAGAGAGAAGGGGGAGGAGAGAGAGAGGGGTTCGACCCCTAGAGAGAGAGAGAGAATGAGAGAGCTAGAGAGAGAGAGGGATGCACTTAGGCTCAAATTTGCTTAATACTTCATTAGCCTCCAAAGAGGGGGGTTGGGGTCCTATACATAGGAAATCCCCATTTTACAAAAAGTCCCTGTGAAAAAGGACTAATGACAGAAGACCAAGGGGTGATTAGAGGGGCGCCCATGGGCCAAGCAAATGATATGGCCCAATAAGATATGATAACCCATTAACCCTCTTGGCCACTTAATGAAACCTTAGACTTAGGTAGATGACTTACTAACTTAGGTACTTGACTCAATAAAAGGAAAATTACATGATTTAAGACTCAAGAAAAAATGTAAAAATTACATAGCTAGACTCAGAAGCTTGAGATGAAAATAGTGGCAAGCATCGGGACCCACGGGGAAATGGGAAGTGGTAAGTGATGTCCCCATCATACTCCCGGGGTGCGGAAAACTCGACTCCGTCTAGTAAAGGCTCACCGGGGGAGCAGCTCAGGGCGATCCTCATCCTCCAAACTCAACCTGCACCTGCGACCAGGGGACGGCCCCTCATCCTCTCAAGGTGGCCCGGACACACCCTTATGCTGGCGATGGAACCCTGCTTGCATAGTATTGCCCCTCTGTGTACACGTCGGGCTCTCAAGGCTATTTTGTGGAAGCTCTCCGGGGTGTCCCTCTTTAAAGGAAGGTATAGGCTCAAAGTACTCACGAGGATTCACCGCGGTGCCCAAATAGGGTGCCGGGTCAGTCGCTTGAGAATTGGGGTATATCCCATAGCCCATTAGTAAATTCAATCCATAAGCCAGTTTTGCCAAAGCCACTTTGGAACATGGAAGGTCCAAGTCCTCGTGCCCTCGATTTGAAGGTGGCCCTAAGGTAGAGCCATTCCAAAGCCACCATCGTGAGGTTGCCTTCTTGGAATTCAAGTGCCACTCGTGAATCTTTTGCCCGTTCATTATGATCGTCATCGCCCATTGCTAGATGCTTGCCTGAATGAGTATGCCTTGAGCTACGGTGCGGTGGGGGTGGGAAGTGTGTGGTATGCCATGGGGGACCAGGGCAACCAAAAGTAGACCTATCATGTAGTGATGTTATGATGTCTTTGAAGAATTTGGGAGGACCGGGGCATCCATAGGTGTCCCCCTTGTGAGTGAGTGTGATGAATGATGGAGGACCCGGACAACCATGGATGCTCCTAACTTGCATAAGATGGATGATGAATAGGGGTGGACCTACATATCCAAATGTGAACCTACCATGCACTGGACCTAGTGTGTATGTGACACAAATGAGATGACTAGCCCTACCGGATGGGGTAAAATGTTGTGGCACATGCATTCCTATCAAGATGGTCCCATCTTTTGGTGATGGTTGGTTTGGGGGTCTCCACTCATGGGATTCGAAGGGGTCCCAGAAAGTGGACATCTTGGGATGGGTTGATTCCTCATTTCCTAGGTGCATGTCACCTTTGGTCATGGCTCTTATGGTGTGGGCTAAGTTTTGGAATGGATGGGTTAGGTTTGACATGGTGTGTGAGGGTAGGAAAAGGTGGGTGGTGGGTAAGGCGACTAGGTCCCAAGGGTTCTTTGGCTTCCATTGGGAGGGATCAAAGGGGTCATGGAATGGGTCATCTAGGGGGAGGAACTCTTGGTCCTCATGGTCTTGGGAGAGGTAGTTTTGACTCATCATGGTAGGTTGTGGTAGGAAAATGTTGGTGTTGAGTAAGGTGGGTGGGTATAGGAAGGGATCGAATTGGTCATGGTATGGGTTACCTAGAAACTCTAGGTCCATATGTGGTGGGGAGTTATTCACCTCTATTGAGATTTTTGGGCAAAAGTTGTTGGTGGGTGGGTTAGCCTTGAGGGGATGGCTGGGTTTTCTTCCTGAAATGAGGAGCTCCAATTTAAGGATGGCCTCGGGCTCATCGGGTGTGGGAAGAAAGAGAAGGAGGTCGCTAATGTAGCAACCAACAGTGCAAACCGAAGTGATAGACCCGACACATGGGTGTAGAAGACCAAGGCTCCTAGGTTGGTCGACCATAGGGTTCAACATAGCCGTCAACTCCACTTGCCATGCTAGGCCTTGTAGGAGGTCTCCTAGAGTTTCCACTTGGTAAGAGGATTGGATGGTAGTGTGATAGGTGGAGAAGGGTACTATGGGGAGGCGTCGTTCCATGGGAGGGTTGACATGGGGCAAGATAGGGTGAACCGGTTTTTCCTCTAACCATTTAGCCAGGGGCTCACTTATGAAAAGTTCACTCCTATTTAGAGAGGGTGGTGAAAAAGGTGAAGTTCTTTCCTTGGTTTGGGCAAGGGTTTCCTCCAAGGTGGGGAGTGGTTCTAGGGTGTCCACCACTATGATGTCGGGTGTGGGAGTCATGGGTTCCTCTACCAAGGAGGTGAGATGGTCTTTTGAAGGTGGAGTGATGAGGGTAGGTGTATGGTACCCCCGGGGTGGAAGGTAAAGGGAAATTTGGTTCAGGATCGGTAGGGGAAGAAGTGGAGGCCTAGGTTGGGGTAGGGTTGTGGTTGACAGTGGAAGATGGGTTGGGTTGGGTGGCTTGGGTTGGCCAGTCATGGGTGGAGTGTCCCTTACAGGGGAAAGTTGAGGGGTAGTGATAGGGGCTAAGGGGCAGTGTGGAGTATGGGTTTCATGGGAAATTGTGGGTTGGGGTGGGAGTAGGTTGATGGGGTCAGGTTCCCCTCGACCCGACTCTTGGCATTGTGCCTCATATTCTTCTTCCCAATTAAGGGGTGCTTCATGGACTTCAATCCCGTTCCCAATCCTTTGGGGTGGGGGAGTTTGGGCCCTAAGGGAAGTGAAGATCTTCCTGATCTCAACCCTTATCTCTTCCAATGAATCTAGGGGTCCTTTGGGTGGTGGGGTTTGGGTCCTAATGGAGGCCTTGGGTTGACTGGGAGGAAAAGGGGGAGTGGGAGTGCTCCTCGGGTTATGGTCCTCACGGTAGGAGTGGGACGGTCGGGGAGCGTAGATCTTCCTAAGCTCACTCTTCATCTCTTCCCATGAGTGAATGGGCTCTTGTCCCCAAACCCTTCTGAATCTCTCTTTGTGTTCCCACAATTTCTTAGCTAGACCCCGAAGTCGTGCCTTGGCCCAGCGGACTCTCTCGGACCCATATACCAAAGTACTTTCAAAGTCCCTTTCCATGGTATTCTCCCACCTAAGATAGGCATGAGGATTAATTCCATCAAAATGAAGGTCCTCATCTACAATGTAGTCCATGTGGAGGGGGTCAATCGGACCATGTGACCAACGAGGGGTATGCATGAGGATCGGGTGATGAATGCAAATGCCGTAGGACAAGACTTAGTAGAGACAAGTCTAGAACTTGCTCTGATACCAATTTGATGTGACACAATGATGGATGATGATGTTCTGAAACCAAGTTGATGTAAAACTACCCCTTGGACCTAGAGTAGCAAGCAGCACAACAAGTCGGTAATGTCACATTGGCGGATTCACTCGCGTAAGCATACTCGGATCCGTAGAAGGACCGGCGATGGCGGAGAGGGTCCGAGGTTGGACCTCGGGGCTCCAAGGGTTTGGCAAGCTAGGATTAGAGCCATGGATGCCCAAAATCAAGGGCGACCGGCACGCCGAGGGCTAGGGTTGAAATGTCACGCTCACAACTCACCTGCGGTAATCACGCAACTAGAAGATAAATCGGGTTCGGGCACTCTCTTACGCCGACGGTACTGAGGATGCAATACTAATTAAGCAAGAGAAATCCGGCAAAGAGTAGTGTGAGTGGCTCACCTGATCGGCGTGAAGACACCGATCCCGGTCGGAGACGAGGGCGAGCGGGGAAGTGTGGGTTCCCCCGCACACTGCGCCGATGAAGCTTCAAAAAAAAACATGCTCAAGAGTACATGCACTACACCTCGCGCAGGAGGGTGATCTCGGGGGTGGGAATTAATTGATTACAAACAAACACTACCTCCCGCAGGGAGGGGCGGTAAGCCGGCCAGGCAAGAAGGGTAGATTGATCGAGAAACCCACGAGGAGGAGCCGCTACCGAACCAGACTGCTTGCTATGGTTGGCGATAGATAGGCGGTGTAGTTGCTGTAGATCTCAGCCAGGAATTTTTCCAATGACGAGCTCAGGGGGGATCTTCTCGTAACAGGAACTCAAACACTTCTGATTTATGTCAATTTATTCTGACATCATCGATGGCTGCAGTGGAGGTCTGAGTAGAGCAACAGCTTCTGGGGCGGATGACTCCCTGTTTCTGTCTGCAACTTGCAGAAGTTGCCCCGGTCGCTCCTGGATGCCGAATCATGAACCGTCAGAGTCGCTGGATCCGTGGCAAAGCCTCTACATAGAAAAACTGACAAAAACACCTTCTGTGGTCAGGGTGGACAGGGGAACACCGACGAGTGGTAACTGGTCGCTGCAGACTGCAGGAGGCAGACCCGCGCAATCGAGGAAGAAAATTCAGAACTCTGGCTCCCGGTTGCCGAAAGAGGTCCCATTTCTTGCTCCTGATCGGGGACAGGGGGAGGAGGAACTTTGATGAAGGTCCTTCGGTCTGATTCCTTCACAGTTAGTCGTGGTGCGGCGACAAACTGGGTTGCAGGTTCTGGCCGCAGCGACTACCAGATAGGAACAGTGGATTGCAGAAGTTGTCCTGGCCGCTCCCGGATGCCGAATCTCGAACCGTCGGAGTTTCTGGAACCGTGGACGATCCCTCTATGCTGAAAAACTGACGGGGAAGCCGTCCGATGTCAGGGTGGACTGGGGGTTGCCGATGAGTGGAGGCCGGTCACTGCCACCTGTGGGAGACAGACCCGACCAGTCGTGGAAGAAAGGCCAAAACTCTGACCTCCGGATGCCGAGTGCAATTCCGCTTCTTGATCCAGAAAGAGGACTGGTGGAGGCAGATATTTTCAGAAGAACTCGCGGCTTGAATCTTCCACTGTCGGCCATGGTGCAGCTTTGAACCGGGTTCAGGAGCTCTGCTGACGGAGCTCTGCGCAGTCGGGGGAGATTGGCTCTCCCGGACAGCCCCGAACTCGGAACGGGACGATTCTACCTCGCTTGCGAAGTAGGCTTGCAGATATTTCCATCGATATAGGCCACGCCCTCAGCAGGACCAGGATGGAGTCGTGGATGGTGCTGCACCTGGGTGCGGATCTGCTGGTCTTCTCTGCACACAGGTTGGAGATTGAATGGTGGGACAAGGTTGAGGGGGAGTGGAGTTTGGTAATGGAGGGGAGGGTGGAGGTGATTGCAGATGGGGGAGGGATGTGTGGGGGTGATGAGAGGGGCGGAGCCGGTGGTAGGGAGGTGCAGGAGGGTGGAGGGGAGTGGGGGCCGAAGCTTGGAGAGGGGAGGGTGGAGGGGTCGGCCAAGGTGGTGGGGTGGGTGTAGGTAGTGAGAGGGGGGGCGCAACTCCTAGAGGGGGGTGGCTGCTTGGGTCGCCCAAGGGACTTAATGGGGGTGTGGGGGAGTGGGAGGGTTGTCTTGGATGTGGGGAGATGTATGGGGAATACGGAGGGTTGTCTAGGGAAGGTGAAGGGTTGCTTGGGATGTGGAAGGAATTGAAGGGAGTTATGGCCTTGGGAATATGAAAGGGTGGGGAGGTGAGGTGGCAGCTGAGGTGGCAGGGGAAGGGGGAGGTGAAAGGGCAGGTTCGCCCAAGGGAGAGAGAGAGAAGGGGGAGGAGAGAGAGAGGGGTTCGACCCCTAGAGAGAGAGAGAGAGAATGAGAGAGCTAGAGAGAGAGAGGGATGCACTTAGGCTCAAATTTGCTTAATACTTCATTAGCCTCCAAAGAGGGGGGTTGGGGTCCTACATATAGGAAATCCCCATTTTACAAAAAGTCCCTGTGAAAAAGGACTAATGACAGAAGACCAAGGGGTGGGGAGAGGGGCGCCCATGGGCCAAGCAAATGATATGGCCCAATAAGATATGATAACCCATTAACCCTCTTGGCCACTTAATGAAACCTTAGACTTAGGTAGATGACTTACTAACTTAGGTACTTGACTCAATAAAAGGAAAATTACATGATTTAAGACTCAAGAAAAAATGTAAAAATTACATAGCTAGACTCAGAAGCTTGAGATGAAAATAGTGGCAAGCATCGGGACCCACGGGGAAATGGGTAGTGATAAGTGATGTCCCCATCAACCTATGATGGGCCAAAGCCGGCTAGGAAAGAGTACGGGGTGCTACAAAGGTTGACCACCATCCCCGGGCATCTGAGCTCCAGCCCTTTGAGAGAGGTAAGCCAAAGCAATTTTATTATTTCATTCAATTTTCTTTAAAAGCTTATCTTCTTCTTCTCTTTTTTTTTCCTTTTCTCCTCCATCATCTCAGCTTCTCCCCGGTCCTAGGCGCTATTCCACCTTAAAGTTGATGGCTCCCATGATCCGCGAACTGCCAATATCAGTGACATCCATCCTTAGATCTTGGCACTTGCATCCTCTTTTAGTGTTGGCCAAGCTCTCCTTAGATTGGCACAGCATCACAGCTCTAGTGGAAGTATGGCATCCTCAGACGCATACCTTCATCTTCCCATCCTTTGAGGCCACCATTCTTCTAGAGGAGGCAGAGACTTATCTATCCCTTCCTAGATCTAGAGTCATTGAAGAAGACCTAGTTTGTCATATAGTTGCCCCTGTGGATCCTACCCTTATCCTAGGAGAGTTTATACCTAGCACCAATGATATCTGCACCATAGTCAGCCCACACCACATCCATTTGCTACCGTTGAGCCAGTGGGTCATAGCACATTGCAAGAATAAGTGTGGGTGGGATGAGGCCATAGCCCAGGCCACTTCTATCTGCTTGTGCGGGGCCATACTTTTCCCTCCCGCTGACCACGTCCTGGACATTCCCATCCTTAGCACCATTAGTGGAATATGGTGGGGTCTTTCCATTTCTCAGGCCATCCTTGCTTACCTGTATGAGGGTCTTAGCTCAGCTGCCCTAGGGGGCCCACTCTTTTGCTCCATGATCCTCCTAGAGTGCTGAATTGGAGTTAGGCTAAAGTTCTCACCTAGGGAGGATATCACTTCTATCAGTCAGATCTTCGGGAGCCATCCACTCTTTTTTATTGGCGGTGCCTTTGGGTTTTCTCAACAGGTGGAGTGCAGGACTGCAGATAAGAAGAGCATAGACGAATGGCGCCTTTACATCAACACTTTGCCCCTGGACCAGTTCATGATGCGCCCATCCTTCCTTCACGGTACTACCCTCAAGCTTTCTAGGAGGCTTGGGCTTGACTTGAGGCTCGTGGGAGACACCACCCTGGTGATGTACAGCCCCCATAGGTGCTTTCTACAGGTTGGGCTCTCTCGGATGATAGTTCCGGCACTACCCCACCTTCCTGCACTACAGGCGAGGAGGCTTGGGACAGAGGAGGACGAGCAGGCGGTTAGGAGTGCCCTAATTATGTGGGAAGTTAGCAGGACACATGTCCTACCAGCGGAGGTGTCAGAGCTCTAGGAGGAGTACCAGGCATATGTGAGAGAGTTGCGAGAGATTCAACCTCGTGGGGATGCCCGGCTGAGGATTGAGTGATTTGTTTCCTTTTATGATGTATAGAGACCTATGGATCGATGTTGATTTGCTTGGTTTTGAATAAAGAATGAAATGCTTTGATTTGAATAAGCTTGGCCTTGTTTCTTGTGCATTTGTGGGTTGAGGTGGTTCTCTAGAAGGAAGCGGTTCATAAGAGACCGCTGAATGTTGTAAACGGTTAGAGTCTAACTGCCCAATAATGGTAAGCGGTCTCATCTAAACCGCGTAGTCGACCAACGGCAGGAATTCAGGGTAGGGACCTTTGGAGAGGAAAATGGTCCATCGATGGACCGTTAGTAAGTTGGAACGGTTAGATGAGGACCATCTAGGTGAGGTAAGCGGTCTGACACAGACTGTTGAACTTTGAGCTCTGGGAAGAGCCACCAGGCTTGTGAGCGAAGGTTTTGAAAGTAAAAGCGGTCTCACTGAGACCGTGTAGGTGATTGAGACAGTCATTGTGTTGACCGTGAAAGAAGTGGAAACAGTCGCCCACGTACCGTGTATATAGACACGCTTTAACTACCTTTATACCTGTCCCTGCACACATGCTTAAATAAGAAAACATGTTAAATCTATTTTAGGCTTAACCCCTTGCCTACAGCAAGTTAGGGAATGACCGATCCTCGATTTTTGGTCAAGGGGGTAAGCCTTATTAAATCGGTAAAATGAGAAAAGGAGTGCAATGCATGCCATGAAATGCAAGGGGACTATGTGACGATTTGAAAATATTTTTATAGTTTTGAAGATATTTGATTTTTTTTAGACTTTTGTAAATATATGATTTCTTTGACTTTTGAAATATCTGATTTTTTTGGATTATGAAATATTTGATTTTTTTGGATTTTGAAATATCTGACTTTTTTAGATTTTTGTAATATCTGATCTTTTGTAAAATCTATTTTTTTGGATTTTTGTATCTAATTTTTCTTGGATTTTTGTAATATCTAGTTTTTTTGGATTTTTTTGTAATATCTATTTTTTTGGATTTTTTTATAATATCTATTTTTTGGATTTTGTGCAATATCTACTTTTTTGGATTTTTTTATAATATCTATTTTTTTTTGATTTTTTATAAACTGGCTCAAACCCGGGGACGAGGAACCCACATATCTCATTAGGGGCTTCCCAAGTGCAACGTGCATCGTGGGTGACCATCTATGGCCAGGGTCCAATTCCACTTAACGGTGCCTCTGCTGAGGACATACCTGGGATACGATCTAGTCCTTGGAAAATCAAAAGAGAATTTAATGGGGAAGCCGGCAATAGGTATAGAGGCTTTTAGGGCTTGAGTTCTTCCCATGACAACCCCTTTTCAAGAGATTTGGTCTATTGCGCCGGGGCTTTATGTCTGTCATCGAACCTTCATCTGCTCTAGGCACGCGTATGACCAGGCTCATGACGTCCCGCGGGAAAACTATACTGCCACTCTTGCCATGCCTAGTTTCATTCTTTGGAGCAGTTAGACTTTTGAGCTTCGAACTTTTGAATTAGCTTTTAGCTTTTGCTTTGATTTTTGCTCCTTTTCTTTTATTTCTCTTTTTCTTTTCCTTTTGTGAATGCAGAATTAGGTCATAACGGATTGTCCCTATTTGAGACCTCTTTTGTATCGGGGTGTCTAGATCAGTTCTCGCCCCCTTATTCACCACTTGCCCCTATTTTCAGCCGAAAAAGGGAAAAAATAAAGATTTTTCACTTCCCCCCAAGTATGGCCAAAGGAGAAACGGTGTTGTGCAAAAAAGGAAAACCCAACCACGGGGGTCGTGTAGTGTGTGAGTGTCGGGATCTCCCTTTATGATCAAGGAGAGGAATACCCCGCCACCGGGCCATCGCTAGCTCGACTCTAAGGATAAAAGTGTTTGAGGTACAACCCATTCCACGGATTAGATAGTTATTCGCCCTCTGCGTTAACTAGACGGTACGCGTTCCCAGGATAAACCTCCTTGATTACGAACGGACCCTCCCAGTTGGGCTGTAGCTTAGACCTAGGACCTCCTGATCGAATACATTTGCGTTTCAAAACCATATTTCCCACTTGAAATTTTCTCTCGATGAACTTCTTTTGAAAATGACACGAGACACGCTTTTGATAAACGGAGACGTGATTGGCCGCATTAAGTCTCTTCTCGTCCAAGAGTTCCAGCTGGACTAGCAACGCCTCTTGACGTTCGTCCAGATTAAGTTCTTTGTCAAGCTGCACTCTTAGGGAAGGGATCAAAATCTCATACGAGAGCACTGCCTCCATCCCATAAGTGAGAGCAAAAGGAGTTTGCCCTGTGGGCGTACGGACGGAGGTGCGATAAGCCCATAGAGCTTCTACTAACTTATCGGCCCAATCAGCAAATTTATGCGACTCACATGTTTTCTTGATGATTTTAAGAAGAGTCTTATTGGTGGCCTCGGCTTGGCCGTTGCCCTGGAGATAGTATGGTGATGAATGATGCAATGAAATGTTGAATTTCTTACAAAGGTCCTGGAGTTCTTGTGACACGAACTATGGTCCATTGTCGGTGACGATGTCGCTTGGCACTCCGAACCGCGAAATGATGTTCTTGAGGATGAAGCGGCAAACTATGGTAGCTTTGATTTTTGCGTATGCTTCGGCTTCAGCCCACTTGGTGAAGTACCCCGTACCAGTGAGAATGAATGATTTCTATTTGGTTTGGGAGTTTGGATCACCTAGTGGGCCTACAATATCAAAAGCCCACGAATGGCCAAGGAGCAGAAAGAGGATGGAGAGATGAAGCAGGAGCGTAAATTTTATTGGCATGGAGTTGGCACTGAAGGCACCTACGGACAAAGGTGGAACCGTCTTCTTCTAGGGTTGGCCAGTAATAGCCCTGCCTAAGAATTTTCTTCGCCAAAGCCTGACCATTGACATGCCCTCCACACTCACTCGAGTGTGCTACTTCAACCACTTTCCAAGCCTCGTCATCATCCAGACACCTCATGAGAACTCCATTAAGAGCACGCCTATACAGTTCTCCTATAATGATTGTGTATCGGGAGGCGATCGTTCTTATGGCCTTGCGCTGTGCGGCGTTGGCTGATTCTGGGAACGACCCATCCCTGCAATATTGCTCGATTTCGTGGTACCAAGGTAATTCCTCTTCTTCTAAGATTTCCTCGAGCTCCGTTAAAGATACTTCTTTCAAATCCTCCTTGTCAGCTTTCTTCTCTACAGATTTCCTAAGGTTATCAAACCAGGGATCCTAAAGGGATGGAGTATCTAACCGCTGGACCACGATGGTCTCAGTGGAACAACTGAGGGGAAAGGAAAGGGAAGAAGCGAGCGATGCAAGCGCATTGGCGAAAATATTCTATGATCGAGAGGTGTGAATGTAAATCAGCTTACAGAATTGCTTAGCCAAGAGCGTGACCAAATCTTGATAAGGTTTGAGCTTAGGGTGATGGGTGCGATAAGTAGAAAGAACCTGGCGCAGCACCAACTGAGAGTCTCCTATAATATTCAAGTAACGCGCGCCCAGAACATAGGCGTTCTTCAATCCAGCAAGGAGAGTCTCATACTCGGCTATATTATTGGTAGCAGGAAGGGTGAGTTGATATGCGAAGGGAATGGTCACTCCCTCTGGAGTGAGGAGAACAGCGCCGATCCCTCGGCCCTGAGAATTGAGTGCACCATCAAAATGCAATGACCAAAAAGGGTGATGAGTGAGCACAGCCAGGTGTTCATCGGGGAACTCATCCTGGATTGAATCTGTACAAGGGATAGGTAAAAGGGAAAGATGTTCAGTAATGGCATATCCATTGATTGCTTTCTAAACGATGAAGATAATATCGAATTGAGAGAGAAAGCTCTACCAGCGAGCTAACCTACTAGAAAGGACGGGTTTCTCTAAGAGATAGCGAATTGGGTCCATTTCTAGAGATCAACTTAACCTCATGGGCAAGGAAATAGTGTTTCAATTTCTGGGCTACCCAAACTAAGGCTGCGCGGGTCTTCTCCATAGTGGTGTACTTAGATTCTGCAGGATTGAACAACCTAGAGAGATAGTAGGCTGCCCTTTCCTTCCCTTCGTCATCCACTTGTGCGAGGATAGCTCCTAGGGAGTCATCGATAACTGAAATGTATAAAATCAGGGGTTTACCAGGAACATGGGGTTACAAAATCGGGGGATTAGACAAATAAACCTTAAGATCCTCATAGGCCCTTTGACATTGCTTGTTCCATTCGAATTTGGCCCCTGCCTTCAACAATTCATAAAACGGGCGGCATCTTTGCGAATGTTGAGATGTAAACCTCTGAATAAACTGTAAACGCCCAATCAATCCTCTAAGCTCAGTGATGTTCTTATGCGGTGGCATATCCATAACAGCCTTTGCTTTGTTTGGATCAATTTGAATCCCCCGCTTGCTAACTATAAAACCTAGCAACTTCCCTGATGCTACCCCAAACACACATTTCTTCGGATTCATCTTCAACTTATACTCCCTAACCCTTTGCAACACCTTGGCCAGGATAGCAGGGTGCTCTTCTTTCGACCTTGACTTCACCAGAATGTCATCCACATAGGTTTCCATATAAACATGCATCATCTCGTGGAAGATTGCGATCATCGCCTGTTGGTATGTGGCACCCACATTCTTTAGTCCAAACAGCATGACCACGTAGCAGTAGGTGCCCCAGGGCGTGGTGAATGAGGTCTTTTCTTGATCTTCCGGAGCTAGATGGATTTGGTTATACCCTGAATATCCATCCATAAATGAGAGAGCTTCATACCCAGCTGTGTTGTCCACCAACATGTCGATATGAGGAAGCGAAAAATCATCTTTAGGACATGCCTTATTCAAGTCCCTGAAATCAATGCAGATTCCAACTTTTCCATCCTTTTTCATCACAGGGACTATATTCGCCACCCATTGAGGATACAAAATGACTCTAATGAACTTGGCCTTGTGCAATTTATCAACTTCTTCTTTTATCCTTAAGGCCATTTGGGGGTCCAATCTTCTTGATTTTTGCTTAACGGGCGTTGCCCCTGGTTTGAGTACAAGTCTGTGTTCCACCAGGGCGGGGTCAAGGCCCGGCATGTCCTCGTAGGACCAGGCAAATGAATTGCTATACTCCCTCAAAACCTTCACTAACTCTTCTTCAACCTGAGGAGGGGGATTAGCAGAGATGATTATGAGCCTGGGATCCTCTTCCATTCCAAGATTAATTTCATTCATGGGTTCATCCACTACCGACAACGGCTCTTCAAATTTCTTCAAACCCTGCGCGTACAAATCAACAGTGTCATCCACGTCACTATCCTCGCAGTCGATTGGGTCTTTCTCATCTATGATCTCATAAACACCTAACCCATCGTCGCCCCAAACTCCGTCTAACTCCTCATCATCCTCCAGGACGATGGCTGTCTCTACAAACTTAGAGCATCTAAGAAGGGTGTGGCAATGCTGAACAAGATCCTGGAGGAACTTATCAGGAATGTTTTTAGAATAATGCGTCACCGGGCGTGTAGCAAGCGTGGAAGGGTTGGAGACACTAGAATAAGATCCTACTTCACTAGACTCAATCGACTCTACTTCCAATGCTTCAACAAACCCTACATCTAACTAAGAAGATAGAAAATCTACAGGAAGGGAAGCAGGGGCCTCGTGCCCCTGGGAAGAGGACTGACAAAACATAGCATAATCCTCCACTGAAATCTCCGTTTTAAAATTGACGTTTTTATTGGAGATTGGAGGAGATTGTACAGCAATAGGGATCAGAGGGGGGAGGAGGAGGAGGAAGTTGAAGGGGGAAGAGAGACGAAAATAGAACATCAAAGAAAGGATCAAATGAAGAAAACCACATAGTGGAGAGATCGGATGAGGGGGACCACAAGGTGGAGAGATCAATAGGTAGGCAGCGCCCACATGGACATGTCACAATCAAAAATTCAGTTGGCATTTCTACCAACAAGGGATCAATCATAATCGGAGGTGAGCAAGGTATGGATTCCAACTGTTGAAAAAGGGAGGCAAGGCGGGAAGGAGACCAAGAAAAAGTAATAAGGGAGCTCCCCTGTAACACCCTCAAATATAGCAAAGTTGTACTCTATATCACCGAGGCACCTTTTGAAGTATCGGCTCAATTCTTGAAAAGAACTCTGAAGTTAAGCGTGCTTAATGGGGAGTAGTACTGGGATGGGTGACCTGCCCGGGAAGTCCTCTATTCTGGAGCCAATCACCGTTAGAAAGGGACAAAACCGTGAGGTCGGTAGGCCAAAGCGGACAATACCTTGATGGTATAGAGTACGGGGCGTGACATCCCCTCTTCCCGTGGCGTTCGGCGAACTGGCTCTACTGGGGTGTACTTTACAAGCTGCACCCCTGGACTTCTCAGACAATCTTCTTCTTCATGAAACATCTTTTCAAAACTATCACAAAAATCTTTCATATCACCCACCAGCCCCTTCGGCGGCGGCGGCGGGTCAGCAATTGTACATGCAACATCACTTCTCTTGTCAGAACAAGATGGCGTCTTCAAGGTAACTGGCTGCAATGGGCCCTTCACAAAATGCTGACGGTAGTCCCACATCAGCGGCTCGGAATCTCCCAGAATTGACAGTGCAAACTCCCTGTAGTCGAGGCCGCTTCTGCTCATTTTTCTGCCCCTTGGTATGGGCGTGGTTCGCCCCTATAATTGGGCTCCGAGACCCATGCCTGGCTGGTAACCTAGTTTCAGAATCATGTTCCAGCCCTTGGAGTATCTTATCTTGGACTTTGCTTTGACATTAATAGGTGTAATGGCGGGCTTGCGTGACGCATATGCCCCGGGAAAATCCAAGTCCATCACAGAAAGGACCAGCTTATTGCTCGGCCAGAGAGTTGGTGATATCTTGTCGGAAATAACTTCAACAGTTTGCACCGTGGAAATACTCTTTACCTTGACCACCCGCCCCTGAAATTGAAATTTAAGGCATTGGTGAGCGGTCGAAGGCACAGCACGCAGGCTGTCAATCCATGGACAGCCTAGAATTGCTTTGAACATTGGATCAATATCTTACACATAGAATTCCACGGCCATCGTCAATGGCCCGAGCTCAGCCTGAACGGTCACCACCCCATGGCATGCTCTCCTGGAGTTGACATAAGCAGCAATGGTCGTCGGAGTTGGCCTTAACAAATCCTCAGAAATATTGTAGGCGCGTAAAGTGCTCAAGGGACAAACAATTATCGAAGCTCCGGTGTCCACTAGAGCCGCGTCAACCGCCACTTTATTTAACGTGATTAAAATGCAAAGTGGCATCTGGCTTGCTTCGGAGGGTGCTAATTCTGACTCTGAAAAGGAGATGGCCGGTCCTTTTGTAATCGTAGCCAAAACTGACGGTAAACTGTCCACGACCATGTCCTCACTGACCATGACCTTCTGAAGAAAAGCCTTTAAAGCATCTTGGTGTAGTGTGGATCGCTTGATCAACTCCAATATGGATATCTTGGCCAGCGTCCGGTCCAAGTGCTGCAATAGATCATACTTTGTGCCGGGTAAGGGGTCGGCTTCTTCTTGTTCAACTGTTGCTGATGGAAACTGAGGGTTGGATGCAGGTGCACCTGTAGAGGGATAGCTTCTCTGAAATAAATGCCCGCTCCGGAGGGCAAGGTTCTGTGCCGGCACGGCATTGGATGGACTCCCGACTGGCCCGATGGGGTGAGTGGAAGGAACAAAGGTGGGAGAGGTGACGGTGGAGGAGGGTCTGACAGGCCCTGGCGGAAGGATGATAGGTGAAGGGCTAGGTGAGGGGGTGACAACGGAGGGTATGACGGGTGAAGGTGCAAGGATTGGTGAAATGGTGGGCAAGGTGGTAGGTGCAATGGGGAATCTGGAAGAAATGGTGGAGGTGGTGGAAGTTATAGTAGTGGGCCGAATGATGGAGGGGACAGAAGGCGAAGGGGAGTTGGTGTGTGTATGGTGGAGGGCCAAAAGATGAGCAAGAGTCTCATCATCATAAGACCACCCATCGTTGGGAGATGGGCAGTGAACAATATTCACCTGAGCCGGTGCCGACGGTTGTTGTTGCGGAGCGGGCGGGTGGTTCGGCATGGGATTCTGATGAATCCCTAATTCTGATGCAGGCTATTGCTGCTGCGGTTGAGGTTGTTGCTGCTGCGACGCTGACTGCTTCAGCCTCGATGCCTATCTTCTTCTCTCTTTCATGTCTTCAATAAAATTATGCATCTGTGCCCAATCAATTCTCTATCCCTCATGCAAATCATAAACAAGGTCACGGAATTGATAGCACCTTTCTATAGTGTGCCCGGGCTGTCGATGATATATGCAATATCTTGACTGGTCGGCGGCCGGATTCCAATTTGGGCGTTCCGGAGGGAGCTGAAGGTCAGCAGTGTACATCAGAGTTGAGAAAATATTTGGGAGAGTTTCTGGAAGTGGAGGATAGTGGGCTCTCTTGGGACCCGATCGAGCAGGTGCATAGCCATTTGGTGGAGGGACGTTGTGGTACTGTGGTGGCTGTTGTGGCTGTTGTGGTTGTGGTTGTTGTGGCGGCTGAGGAGTGGGAAATGATGGTCGAGTAGCTGGTGGAGCGGTGAACTGGGGGTTGCGGGGAGGTTGCTGGAAGCGTGGTGGAGCAGATTGATTGGGAAAGTGGAAGGCCTGCACTTGCTCGTTTGTCTGGACTCCTTCAGTGACTGGGCCCTGAGATTTTCCGATTATTTTGGGCTTCTGGGCCTCAAACAAGGAATGAATGGGGAGTCCTTAAACTGGGTCTGGATAAACCGGGCCCTACTGTACAACCGGTGCATATTGGAAATATCATTCATTGCTAAGATATTCTAGAACGTGGGTGTGGCATTGGAAATTAACACTTTTACTTTCTCTTCTTCCGAAATCTGCCCGGGCACACGGGAAGCCATGTACCTCCATCTGTCAGCATAAGTTGCAAAGTCTTCATTGGCTTTCATCCTCTCAGCCACTAAATCAGTAAAAGAATATTCTGGGCCCACCCGGTCTTAGAACCTATGTATAAAATTTTCTTTGACTACTTTAAAACTCTCCTCCTCCTCCAACGGTAGAGTGTAGAACCATTCCAATGCTACCCCGTCCAACGAGCGGCGAAAAAGATACGCCATGAGGCGGTCGTCATGTTGAAACTGCGCCGACTCGTATAAGAACTCCCTTATGTGAATGAAGGGGTTGCCATTACCATCATACTTGCGGTACGTGGGGAGCTCCGACTGGGGAGGAAAATGGATATCACGAAAATTGGGAATGGGGATATCGGCAAGGGATTGTGGGCCGACTCGTTTGTGAAGGAGGTCAAGTTGCTGCTGCATGGCAGCCCACTTATCAAGGAGTTCCCATTCCCGGGATAGCGGAGGCAAAACTGGGAGGGCGGACCCAGTGTAAGGGGTCGAAGGATGGACAGACGGAGGGGGTAGCCCATAAGAGGGATAATGGGCCAAGGATGGGCCCATATCCGCGTGAGCCAATTGGGCGACCCCTGCTTAAGTGCGTAAGAAATCAGCCGGAACTACAAGAGCCTGCGGCGTTGGAGGGATGGTTCCATAATGATCAGCATACAAAGATGAAAGAAGTGGGGTCTTCCCATTATCAGGCATCTGATGGGCCGAGCAAGAAGCTTGGCCCACCTCCAAACTAGGAAATCGGAGGGTCCGTGGCTGGACGGGGGTGAGATCGAGGGGAACAGCGGATAAGGCCCCCGGCCCACTAACAAAAGGTGAGGAAGTGGTGGCAGCAGACACGCCGTGGGGAGGAACTGAAGATGGGGCATCCTGCCCCTGCAAAGCTTGGCGGAGGATATGAAGCTGGGTAGGATCCAACTGGGCCATCATGTGGAGAACATGATTGGCCGAATTATGAGTTGAGGAATCAGAATTGGAGGGTTGACTACCATCAATAACAATAGTCAAAAGAGGAGGGGCGGACCCCTCTCTCCCCTGCACAGTGGTGACCCTAGGTGGGTCCTCCAAAAGTCCCTGAGGAAGGGAGACCTCCTGGGAGTGGGAGATGAAGAGGGGCTATCTCGCACTGCTCCAGAGCGGGGAAGAGGATGATCACGTACACTTGAAGTGTGAACTGCAAGAAGGGAAACAAGTCAGAGGAGCCTAGGGATAGATCCCTGGGGAAGACCCTTCGATGCTTAAGTCAGCAAAGTAGTCGAGCTCTGATGCAAAGGGAAGAGCTAGGAGGAAGGTGGGAGCGCGAGATCCCTCTCCACCAAAAGGTGAAGTTGTTCTTGCTCAAGGTTTTTGGCTCTTGCCTGGCTTACCTGTTGTAGTAGGGCTTTTCCAATTTAAATAGTGTCCCGTTGTGCGACTAATCCCTGTAAGCGGAGGAGTCTCCGAGGGGGTTACGTCTTTCATGCGGACTCCTTATAGCACGCAGACTCTTGGTCTCCCCTATCCCCTTGAGCTTCCTGCCATTAAGGGACTCGCAACGGCCGTACTAATAAGCTTCCATCAGTGAGCCTGAGCGATAGGCACTTGCCTAGGAGTGGTCTCCCGAGCGATGAGTGCATGGTCGGGACAGGGAATAGGGGGCTCCGAGGGAGCTTTTCCGATATATCTGATGCTCGAACTTCCCAACCCGAAGGCCACCTAGGAAGCGCTTGTACCGAGTGAGTTTTTAGGCTTTATACTAAGTGGGCCCGGGGGCTACCACTTCAAGGAGTTGGGCCTCGTTCGGTCTGGTTGGACCTCTTTTGGCCTCTCCGTGCAGGCGACGAGATTTCCCCTCTCCACTTGTCCCCCTCCTACTCCCAAGCCAAAAATTTAGGCTCGGACGATTAGCATTTGGGCTGGACTTTTTGTGGCTCTGGTTTGGTAGAGATTTCTCTCTGGTAGAGGCCACATGATGCGGCTTGCCTTGAAAGTATGCCCATCATGATGAATAAGAGAAGGCCCCTCCTCGAGAGATCGGATCGCCGCGCCGCCTCCGGTTTAAGTATTGCGTGTTTTACGTCTCTTTCTCTCTGGGGTTTAGGGTTTTGCCTCTCTTTCACATTTATATTTGAGGGGGGCTCCTGTGCTGTGAGAGTAGCTTGGAAGAGCAGAGAATCGTTGCGGCCATCGGAGTTAGGGGAGCATCCTGAGGCGGTGATTCGTCAGCTTCGGAGTCCTGTTATTCAGAGCTTTCCCCTTCCTTCTTCTGGTTCTTCTCTCTGCTACATGGCGGATCATCATCATGAGGCCGAGGGGCGGTAGAGAGATCAGGCCTCAAGGGCTTTCTTGGTATCATCGGAGCCTCTCAACAGCGAGCTGGAGGAGGTTGATGTGAAGCGGCTAGAGAACCAGTATGGGCTGCCTTGGCGGTTCCAATTCCTGGCGCCTGAGCCTCATGAGTCTGGCCTGGCCACTCGTTCTGGCCTCTTCTGTTCTTTCCTCCTTGCTTGGAAGTGTGGCTTTTGGCTGCCCCTCCATCCTTTCATCGTCGAGTTGCTTCGGTTCTACCGGCTGGCTCCTGTCCAGCTGGTCTCCAATTCTTATACCCTTATTTTCTCCTTCATCTTTCTCTGTGGCAAGAGAGGGGTGCGCACCTCGGTGGACCTCTTTCACTATTTTTTTGAGTTGAAGGAGCATCCTTTCGTGGGGAAGTGCTTCTTCTTCACTCAGGCAAGGCGGGTGAGGAGTTGTGTGTCCCTTTCTGTGAAGGATTCTTATCATAAGGGGTAGAAGACTCAATATTTCCGGGTGGGCCCGTCGACGGTCGGCGTGGTCTAGGCTTTCCCGACGGCGCCCAACTTTCACCCGAACATCCCTCCGAAGCAAACAGAGGTCTCTCCGGAGGTGGAGAGGGATGCTGCTATCCTTCAGCGGGACCGCCTGGAGACTGTTGAGTTGCTGACTCCTCCTAACATCGAGGAATTTCTTTCTCGACTGCTGTTGCCGAAGGGTAAGGTTCTCAGGAACTTGTCCTCTTTCAAGCGAGTGATTTCCGCTTCTCAATTTGCTCTTCTTCACGTAGATCTGCGACGAGCGGCTGAGGAGGAGGAGGAGGCACCGTTAGTCGAGCTGGAGGTCCTCAATGTGGATGATACGCCAGCTCCGAGCGATCTCCCAGCTTCGGAGGGCTCGTCCAGTGCCCGGGAAAAGGGCAAGGGGGTCACCCGGGACGATGCTTCTGAATGCCGGGGGGTCAAGCGGAAGGATCCCATGGTGAAGTTGTTGCGGTCTTTGATGCAGGCACAGTCTGCTGAGGAGAAGTGGGCGAGGAAGGCAGAGGCCGCCCGCCCGGTTGATGAGGTTCCCCTGCTACCTCCTCCCTTTACGGTGCAAGAGGGGGCAAATGGCGAAGGGATCATGGCCGATGCTGGGGCGCCGAGCGAAGCAGAGGGGGCACTAGACGGAGGAGCCCGGTCCCAGCCGATCGAGGCTGGAGGGTCGCAGGATGTAGCGACTCGATCGCAGCCGACGGAGGCCGGGGAGGTGCACGGCGGGGCTGCTCATCCCGAGTCAACTGGTGGGGCCCCCGAGGCAGGATTGCCCGGGGAAGGTGCCCCAATCCCGACTGCTCTGGAGAGAGTTTCCCTTCCCTCAAACAGTTCCTTCAGCATCCGGGCCTCCCTGTACCGGAGGTGCCATTCTATTGCTTCGGGGGTTATGCGAGAGAAGCTCCAGAAGGGTCCTTTCCTCCACGCTTTTCGAGCAACTTATGGAAGGCAGCTTGATCTTGGCCCAGCTCGGGGTTGAGGCAGTAGGCGTGTATGCTCGGGTGGAGTCGGAGCGGGAGGATCTCTCGTGGGCCCGTGGTGCGCTCGATCGGAAAGTTGAGCGTCTGACCCTTGATCTTGGTGACCTTCGTCAGGAGGTGGCCCTGCTTCGGGCTTAGGTGCAGTCGAGCCAAGCGGAGGCTCGGTCGTTGGCGGAGCAGCTGGCCCAGGCTCATCGTATGGTCGACCGGAAGAATGAGCTCCTGGAGGCGGAGCGTATGATTTAGGTCGAGCGCGGCGAGCAGTGGAAGGCCGAGCGGGAGGCGCTCGAGGGCCGAGTCAGGGGGGCCGAGGATGCACTATCTGAGGCCGAGAGAAGGCTGTCCGAGTCAGAACAGAGGATAGCCGAGCTCGAGAGGCAGGTGGAGTTGGTCGGGGTAGAGGCACTCGAGCGACATAAGTGCTCAGAGGCTTATCACGCGGCTCTTCTCCAGGCTGGCTTCCCTTATTATGAGTCGGGCTATCGCTGGGGCCTTCGGAAGGGCTTCTCCCAGGGCTTCGATTGGGCCATCATAGAAGTAGAGGCCCAGGCATCTAGGCTCATTTTTCCTTCTGGGCAATGCTATGACTCAGACTAGGGTTCGACCGACTCTTCCCATTATACATCGAGCGAAGAGGAGGGTCGGGAGTCCTCGTCCTCATCCGAGCGACCGCCAACTCCAATAGCCTCGGGAGGGCACACGATCGAGATAGTTCCCACACAGGTGGGGTCAGTGCCTGGGTCGACTGTCACCCAGAATATCGGGGGCAGATCATCTGGTGCTGAAGAAGCCTTGCCTGCCGAGCCTGAAGATGGGCCTGAGACCTGATGTAATAGCTCTATCTTTCATTTTTTTCTTTCCCTCATGTAGCCGGGTAATGTTCTTTTGGTAAATGTAATAGCGGCAGTATTAAATGCTGAATTGACTGTTTCTTACCGCTTTTGGTGTGATTTGACTATCAGATTCGTAGTCATTGGAGAAGGCGCCGATTTTCTCTGTAGATATCGCGCGTGTCGATCTGTCAAATAACTGACAAGGCGCTGGCACCTTTCTGTTTTTCCATACCGCCCTTAATGACTTGCCGCTTCACGCATCCCGCTGGCGGGATGTTTGGGAAATGAGGTAACCATCTCAGGGAAAGCCCTTTTAGCGTGTTTTGTAAGGGGAGAGTCATTTAAGGCGATCAGCTCCCCCTTCGGCCTATAAAAGGTCCGAGGGGCGCCTCCTTTTCCTTTCATCACTTAAGGCCATCCCTGGCAGTTTCTCCTTCTTTCCTTTCCGCGAGGCGTTGTACTATCGGTCTTGGCGGGGCATGGAAAGCGCTTCAGAAGATGATGATGTAGATGGCGGCAGGAGGGAAGCTCCTGCTATTTCAGTCTGGAAGATGGTTCGTCAGTCGGGGGTTAGTTTGGGAGAGGGTTAGTCATGCCGGAGAATGTCGCCCTCCTGTTCTTGACTCGCCGACGCCATCCCAAGGGGAGGGGGAGCTCATTAAGCTCTCTCCTTTCTTGGCCTTCCCCTGTCTCCTTGTCCATCTCTACCGTTTTCTTTTCCTCCCTCCTTCTTCACTCTTCGGAGGATACCTGCTCTCTCTGCCTTCCAAAGAGTTAGCATAGAGAAGGCCTTCACTTGTATTCCTTCCTCTTCTTCCCTCTCTTTTTGTTGTTTCCCCTCTTTTCCTCTTTCCTCCGAGCTTTCGTCAAACCAACGAGGCCGGCAATCCTTTGTCCGAGCCAATTTTCGCACGAGGCAGAGTCAGTGGCTGGACGTAGGAGCGCTTATCCGGTTGGCCGAGCATTTTACTTGCGTAATAGTACCAGAGGGTGTAATTTTTATACATGTATACTATATTGGCTACGACCTACTTGGTGTACATCAAATTTTAATAAGAAGAGAAGAATGGCGTTTATTCTGTTTTGCTTACATGTGCATGCTTGCCAAATGATCAAAAATAGAACTTGCGAAGATTTGTCGCATTCCATGTCCGAGGGACGGTTGTTCCTTTCATGGTGGACAATCGGTATGCTCCTTTCCCGAGCGTCTCGACCACTCGGTAGGGGCCTTCCCAGGTAGGGGCCAGCTTCCCCGCCGCCTCTAGTGGTCGAGATGCTTCGGCTTTTCTGAAGACGAAGTCTCCTGGCTGGAAGTGTCTATCTCAGACTCTGGAGTTGTAGTATCGAGTGATGCTCCGTTGGTACTCCATTGCTCGGATCTTTGTAATCTCTCAGATTTCCTCCGTTAGGTCGAGGTTCTCTCGCAGTTTCTGCTCGTTTACCTCGGGTTTGAAGTGGACGACTCGGAGAGAGGGATTGTTGACCTCCAACGGAATTACGCCTTCCGTGCCATATACCAGCTAAAAAGGTGTTTCACCGGTGGCCGTCCTCAGAGTAGTTCAGTGTGACCATAGTACGCTCGGTAATTCCTCGAGCCAGCTACCCTTGGCCTTGCCGAGCCTGGTTTTGATGCCTTTTAAGATAGTCTTATTGGCATTTTTGACCAGTCCGTTAGCCTGAGGGTGGGCTACCGAAGTGAAGTGGTTACGAATGTTTAGGTCGACACATCTGTCTCTGAAGTAATGAGAATCAAACTGCCGACCGTTATCACTCACGATCACTCGGGGGACACCGTAGCGACAGATGATCGACTTCCAAACAAAACTCCATACGACTGACTCGGTGATCCTGGTGGTGGCTTCGGCCTCGATCCACTTGGTGAAATAGTCGATGGCGATGATGATGAACTTCTTCTGAGCTTGGGCCGTGGGGAATGGCCCCAAGATGTCGATCCCCCACCGAGCGAAAGGGTATGGCTCGGCAAGGGTGATGAGCTCCGCGGCGGGCTGATGGATCAGGTGGTCGAAGCGCTGACATCAGTCGCACTTCTGTACGTAGGTCGTGCAGTCACGCTGGATAGTGGGCCACCAGTAACCCTACCGAAGCAAGATCCTGGCGAGTGATCTTCCTCCTTGGTGCATTCCACAGGTGCCTTCGTGTACTTTCTGAACCGCTCGGCTGGCTTCGTCTGCGCTGATGCACTTGAGGAGGGGACCGGAGAAAGATCTGCGGTATAAGGAATCATCCAGCATGACGAAATGTTGAGCTTGGTACTTGAGCTTCCGAGCCTCCCGAGGGTCGGGGGGCTCTTGAGAATCCCAGAGGCAGGATATGTAGGGGATCTGCCAGTCGCTCAGGGGTGCCGGGTCAACGGTCATAATCTCGGACTCGATGCTCGGTCACCCGAGCTCTTCGAGAAAGACCGATCGTGTACCTGCGGGGTCGAGCAAGGAGGCCAGTCGAGAGAGGGCGTCCACTTGTGAGTTTTCCTCCCGAGCTATCTGGACTACCTCAAAACTCTCGAAGAGTTGGGCCAACCTCTTGACCGCCTGGAGGTACTTGCCCATTTGTCCTTTCCGAGCTTCGTAATCACCGTTAACTTGGCTAGCGACCAATTGGGAGTCAATGTGGATTCTGACCTGCTCGGCCCCCAATCATCGAGCCATCCTGGCCCCTGAGATAAGGGCTTCGTACTCGGAGGCGTTGTTCGACGCCTAAAAGTTGAACTTCAGGGAGTACCGCAGCTCCGCTCCTTCGGGGGACTTGAGGAGGACCTTGGCGCCACATCCGACTGAGTTGGAGGATCCATCGATGAACAGATCCCAAGTGGGCCCGGGCACTGGTGAAGGTACTTCTTCAATCAGGACCGTGCTTTCAGCGATGAAGTATGTGAGAGCCTGTCCTTTGATGGCTGAGCGGGGGCGATACGAGATATCGTAGGCCCCGAGCATGATGGCCCACTTGACTAGGCGTCCCGAGGCTTCAGGGTGAAAGAGGATCTTCTTCAGGGGTTATGGACGTATAAAATTGTACGTTCATATGTCCCACTGAGCCTCGCATTAACGCCAAAGTCAAAGGGAGAAGACTCCGGGAGACTGGCCACCCAGGGCTCCGGAGGAATACCACCGTCTGACAAATCCCCATATTTGAACGGGCGCATCAAGAGACCAAGAAAACACAGGATGCCCTCCTGAATTGATACACTGCTATGGACCCCCCCCTCGGGTCCCTAACGGTGAAGAAATATCCCCAAGAATGCACAACTTAAGTTCCTAAATCAAGAGCTCGTGCCCCTTTCAACGGCACGCTCCAAACGGCCTCAGCGGCACACCCTGAAGTGCCCCAGCGGCACGCTGCCAGCTTCCCCAGTGGCACGCTCTATGGGAGTGCTCCCAGCGGCATGCCTTCTTGGTGCCTTCCAGCGGCACACCCCTTGGAAGCCTCCAACGGCACAACCCCAATGCCCTCTCAGCGGCACAGCCCAACGCCCTCTCAGCGGCACGCTCCAAACAGCCCCAACGCCCTCTCAGTGGCACAACCTCCAAGCCATCAGCGGCACGGCCCCTCAGCCCTCAGCGGCACAGCGTTGAATTCCGCTGAACAGCACGCACCGACAGAAGATACAATGGTCAATAGGCAGACCCATTGGCGCGCAATTCGGCCACTTCAAAGCCAGCTAGCGCCCGCTTCGGTGTCACCTTCTAGCTGGAGGAGGGAGATCTTCACCTGACGAGAAAGATACCGAAGTCAACCTCGGATGGCAGTGCCATCATGAGGTTGGCCTCGTCAACAGCCCACATATAAAAGGCTTCCACAGAGAAAGAAAAAGAAGGAGGCTGCATGCGAAGACACCCGTTCGAAGAGAGCACCACAGAAGAAGAAGAGAAGGAGAAGAAGGTAGAGAAGTGTGGAGAGATTGAGAGGGAGTGGCCACCTGTATGGGAGGAGAGAAGGAATGGGGTGAAGGGAGGCACCCTCCCTCGTTCCAACTCTCCCCCGGCACTATTTTCTCTCGCTCGTCTTTTTTTTCTTTTCTTTATTTCTCAGTTTTCCTCTTCCCCTATCACAGTTTTTTTTGTTCTGCAGTATATTGTAGTTGGCCTTGTTGAACATGTGTGCAACATGATTACTTTTATGGTTTTGATGATGTCTTCCTCTGTAGTCATTAATGAGCTATACCTGCACTTGATAATGTTAATATTCATACATTTCAGGTCATTATACCTCCAGTGCAGACGATCAAGATCACGAGACATGGTTCAGCAAGTCTATACATCCAACAAAGTCCATACACTCGGCTTCAGCAAGTCTATACATCCAACAAGGTCTGTACACTCGGATTCATCAAGTCTATACATCCAACAAAGTCCATACACTTGGCTTCAGCAAGTCTATACATCCAACAAAGTCTGTACACTCAGATTCATCAAGTCTATACATCCAACAAAGTCTGTACACTCAGATTCATCAAGTCTATACATCCAACAAGATGAAGTCTGTACGTTGGCTGCATGAACAACACAAAGTCTGTACGTTGCGGCAGATGAAGTCTGTACGTTGCGGCAGATGAAGTCTGTACGTTGCTGCAGATGTAGTCTATACGTTGGCTGCATGCACAAAACAAAGTTTGTACGTTGCACAAGACAAAGTCTGTACGTTGGCTGATAGCACAACTCCAAGTCTATACGTTGGTTGATGGCTGCAACACAAGTCTATACATTGGCCGGCTACTTCACACGCAAAGTCTATACATTGCGTTCTGTTGTGTTCGTGCATCAAGTTACCAAGTCTGTATGTTCATGAAGCAAGTCTGTACAGGCTCATGCATGCTCAAGGTGAAAAGTCTGTACAGAGTTCATACATGCACACAAAGTCTACACGTCTAAGCCTTGATGCAAAGTCTATACAACAACTACAAGCTTCATTCAAATAGCCAAGGCCACTGCACAAGATGAGAGTCAAAAGATAAAGATTCAGTTGGTACCTTCTAGACCAACAAGGATGAAGTTACAGACATGAACGGGCTGCTAATGGACTCAAGCGACTGAGCTGGAGGGCTGACGAACCGACCCGGACTGAACTGGGGGGCTGCCCAGCTGGCGGTCGACCGCCCCAGCCAGCAGACTCCCGTCTACAGTTCTGTCAGCTGCAGGTCGACCGTCAGCCAGTAGCGGTCGACCGAAAATCCCAGGGACCGCCCGTTTACAGATTTCTCAGTAGAGGTCGACCGCCAGAAGCTGTAGGTCGACCGCCAGTCCCGAGCCATCAATTGTTGACTTTTGTTTCCACTTCAAAAAGGGCCAATCAACATGGATTTGTTTAATCCAAAAGTTACCTAATCACCCATGATTTGTGGATCTGGTCTGGGGCTTGTCTATAGACCATTCAAAGTCTATAAAACCAATACAAGAGGGTTAGAAACCGTAGTTGATGTAGTTGATGAAGTGAATCAAAGAGAGCTCAAGGGAGGCCATTTCGAGGGTACTGTAGCACTTGCGTGAACAGTACTTCGGGCTGGAGTTCTTCATCCTTCCAAGATGATTCAAGCTCAGATCTGAAGCTAAGCAACCTCCAAGCAAGCAAGAAGCATTCAAGGCTCTCAAAGGTGATCAAAGCTACATCTATACACCTCTTCATCAACTCAAGGAGATTCAAGAAAAGATCAAGCTACATCCAATATTCTTCTTCATCAACTCAAGGAGATTCAAAAGAAAGATCAAGCTACATCTTATATCTGCTCCATCAACTCAAAAGGATCAAAGGAAGATCAAATCCTCAACAGATTCAAGATCCAACAATCTCAGACAAGATCTAGTTCATTCTAGCATATCTTCATATCTTGTTTGAGCATTTTCATCTTGTTTCTATTTTCATTTCATTCAATCTATTGAAACTGAAGATCGTCCCTACCAGTGGTTAGTAGGAAGGCAATCGGGAGTTCTCCGATCTGCGGTGTAGCCGTCCCTACCGGCTTTGTGTGTAGGAAGATAGAAAGAGGGTTTTCTCTGTTCTGTGGTTTGGGGCGTGTCCCCGGTCAAGCTGTGAGTCAGCAAGGAAGCCTCACCGGGTTTTGGTGAGGGGTGGACGTAGGTTGCGGGGTTGCAACTGAACCACCTTAAAAATCCCTGTGTTGTGGGTTGTTTATCGTGTGTGATTGATCTATATCTTCTAACCCCATTCACAGGTTCGTGTGCTTTCATACTTGGTTAGATTGTTCATACACATATGCACTTTGAGTAATCAACATATCACACACACACATGCACGGTTGTTGCAAGCTATTGTATGCTCTAGTGTTATGCTTTATGATCCCTGCACTACAAGGCTTATTTCTTTCAAGATCACAAATGTGCTTAAAGAAGTGTGGACGTTTCATAGCTTGTAATCCAAGTCTTTTCATTTGAGCCACTCTACTTAATTCCGATGTGCATTGTCCCTAAGTGATTCATTCACTTTATAAGAGTGGTTCATGCTTTCGATAGCTCAGAGTTTTAAATAGGCCAAAGCTTTTGATATGATCTATTCAACCCCCCCTTCTAGATCCGTTTACACCTTGCGGGACCCAACAAGTGGTATCAGAGCGAGGCTCTGTCATTCCCAGATCCAGCGATCTGCAAGGAAAGATCTCGGTGTTTCTTATTAAGATGGATTCACATGCTACACTTACTTCGATGGCTTCTCCACCCATTCTTGATGGTTCAGATTTTTCTACATGGGTTGGAAGAATGTTCATCTATGTTAGCTCCATAGATCCACAATTGTGGACTCTTATATACAATGGTCCTCATGAGCTGCCATCAAATTCAATTGATTGGTTAGCCGAACATGAGACCAAACACAATGATAATCATCTTGCATATAACTTAATTACAGCTGCAGTTGATCTAAGACTAACTCATCTTGTGTCCTCTTGCAACACAGCCAAGCAAGTATTGGACAAGTTGGTGAAAATCTATGAAGGGAAAGAACAAGAACAAGAATGCTTCATTGCCGACCGTGCAGAACAGTCCAGCAATACATCCTCATCACAGGTAAACTCTGACTCCGAGGAATTCACTTTTGAAGAGCTTATGGAAGCCTATGATGAGTTGATCACACAATACAAAAAGGTGAAAATAGAAAACAAAAATTTGAAAAAGGATCTCAAGAAAATTAACAAAAATGAAAGCTCGATTTGTAAAAAGTGTTCTATTTTTGAAGAGCTCAACAACACTCTCTCTTTTGATCTAGATACGCATAAATAAAACATTGCATGTCTAAAGGATGAAAATAAAAATCTTCATGGTGAAACCACTAGGTTGGAAGAAATTGTAATAAAACTTCAAAACCAACCTAAGTCAATCTCTAATGATCTTGAATGGCAACAAAAACTGATTGACTCTCTGAAAGAAGAGAATAGAGAGTTGTTGGAAAAGAAAATTGAACATGAAAAGGTTGAAGAAGAAGTGCATGAAAAACTGGTTGCACATGAAAAAGGCAAATCTGTCATTGATGATCACTCTGAAACTTTGCATGCTCTCGAATAACAAAATCAAAATCTTAAAGCAGTAAACGCCATGCTCAATGAGCAATTGGCAGCATGCGAAGAGGGCCTTGTTGAATCTAAACAGCACATTTCCTCACTTGAAAATGAAATTCAAGGTTTGAATGATTTCTTGTCAATGTTTGCCCAAATCTAAGATTTTGGCTCACCGGAAGCCACCACTTCCTGTGGTCACCAAAAAGGGCATACTGCTCGAAAGAAAAGTAAAATTCAGCATGCTCATCCAAACATGCACCATAACATGTCCAATGCTAAATATCATGCTTTCCACAAAACGAATGTTTATTGTTATTATTATGGTAAACATGGTCACACTATGCATGATTATTTTATCTTGAGAAATGATGAGTATAGAGCAGGACAGCAAGTGAAAGAGCAAAGAAAGAAACAGGTCAACACTGGCAGTGGACCTACTCAACAGATATCTGCACAGAATTACACGGGGAGTCAAAAGAGTCGACACTCCCATACAAGCAGGTCGACACTCTCCATGGCTTTAAACAAAAAACTTCCTCCTTGCTGCTCTCATTGTGGTAAGTCTGGCCATACTGTCCAAGAGTATTGGCACTTGAAGGGAAAGCATCACCTTCATGCCATGAAAGGTAAATCCCATACTCTTCTACAAAAATAAAATGCATATGCACACGCACATGAACATACAAAGAATGCTCAATCTTTTGTGCGTTATTTTTACTATGGGAAAAATGGTCATGACATGTATGATTGTTATACAATGAGAAAGGATGATCTAATTTCCCTAAAACAGATGAGCTACATTGGTGAATATGATAAAGCTGCTAACCTACAAGGACCCAAGCAATCTTGGGTACCTAAAAATTCCAAATGAGAATTTTGGGTGCAGGATGTCTTGGAGCTGAACAAAGGATCATAAGGTAAATAAAAGCTCAAGACACAGGTATGTACATAAACCTTTAAGTTTAGACATCTTGCATGTTTAGTCTTGACATGTAGATAGTGCATCATACGTGTGCCCAATGTCATTAGATTCTGTAAACTGAATTGCTATTTGAAATGCAAAACCTCCAAGGTGTGAGATGAACTTTTGAGCTTGATAACTTGCTCACACCATGCTTGATTTCAGCTGTTTAATTCATGAAAAACTTGTTATGCTGATGAAGTTGATGTGATGATGAGTTGCTTAAGTCTTGCTATCAGCTACATGAAATGCTTGGACTTTGGTTTTGATGATCCATACCATGGCTGCATTCTCAACTCGTTATTCATGTTAGCATTGCTCAAAAGGCGGAGTCTAGCAATTGACATCATTATGTTGCATTCAGTTCAAAATCAATTGTGAATGATTTGTGTTTGCATCATCTTGTGATCTCATACTATTTTAATGCAAATCATGTTTAGGAAAACAAGAAAAAATGTTCGAACCTAAGCATGCATCTAGAATGAGCAATCATCTTGCAGCATCTTCATTGCTTTGAGCATTCACATAAGACTTAGGCTGCATAATTCATTGCCAATCCATGCATAATAAAATTGAATTCATGTTTACGATACATTGCATGGTTTGTATAACATCATTCTTGCATGGCCATGGTATATCAAATGTTGATGTATGGACAGGCTTCTTCTCAATCTTTAATTGAGGATTATTCGGCAAGAGCTGTATTAATAGAAGAACAACACAATGCTTGGAATCTTATAACTGATCAGCAGACCTGAAGGGATCTTCAGAACATTATTTTACAGAATGGCAGAGATATTCCCATCTGGTCATTATCTAATTCTGGAAAATTCAGCATCAAATCTACTTACAGATATATAAAGGGGTAAACAACTCAACAGGACAGCTCAGGATTTAGCAAGCTACTGAATATCAAATTTCCTCCAAGGGCAGCTTTATTTTGCTGGAAGCTTATACAGCAGGCGGTTCCCACTGACAGTAGAGTACAATCATGTGGTGTACAGATGGCATCTTGCTGCTCCTGTTGTCAACTTAATAGGAATAATGAAGATGATGACCACCTATTCCTGAAAAGTGAACCTACTGCCTTCCTATGGAATAAGTTTGGACCCCTCTTACCAGACTTAAAACCTTCATCTAATTTCCGATTATGGCTAAAGCAATTCATTTCAAAAATTCAAATTACTTCTCCTAAATGCTTTATATCTCTTATGATGGTGATTTTGATAACTTGGGAGATTTGGAAATATAGATGCTTGGTCAGGTATGAAGGAATTTCTTCCAATATTTTAAGGGTGGCTGATATCATCCTTTTGGAGATTAAACAAACTGTGCAGCATTCCCATTTCAGAAAAGGCATTAGTCATAGTCAATGGAAATTGATTCATGAATTTGGTATTGAAGTTAACACCAAACAATCGGCATTTAAGATCATTAAATGGATGCCTCCTTCTGTTAACTATTCTCTAAATATTGATGGGGCTTGCAAGGGCAATCCAGGCCCGGCTGGAGGGGGTGGCTGCATAAGAAATTCTTATGGCCAAGTTCAGTTAAGTTTCTCCTATTTTTATGGGAATGGCACAAATATGCTTGCTGAAGGAAGAGCTCTCTTGGATGGTTTACGCCTAGCCAGCCAGCATTCTATCCCTCTATCAATCATCTATACAGATTCTATGGTTATGGTTGATATGCTAACCAATAAGAAAGATCCTCCTTGGTCCCTTCTTCCATGGTGGGCAGATATTCAAGAAGGTTTTCAGTCATGTGGCTGCCCCATCTCTCACACCTATAGAGAGATTAATCAGGTTGCGGATGCCCTTGCCAACCATGCAATACTCATTGGCTACAACACGGAGTTCTATTCTTTCAAAGATTTGCCCATACTAGCCAAAGCTTATGCTTTGGCGGATGCATCTTCTGTTCCCAACTTTCGTAGAATTTTTGTATAGTCTTTTTTCATACTCATTGTACTAGAGACTTGGTCTCTTCGGTCTCTATTGATATGTACAGATTCTACACAAAAAGAGAAGTAATAAAATCAGCATTTAGTGGTTCACTTGGTGGAGTGAGAACATTCCCTTCCTCTGGAATGGGGGTGCACTCTCCCTTCGGCCACTAGATGACTTTGTGATTGAGAGAAAAAAATGTTAATGTATGGAAAGGCAGGTTATGCTTGCCTAGAAGCACTCAATATGCGTGAGGTTTCACCTCCGCCACGTACCATGCGTCAATGTCGCATATATGCCATATAGTAAGGGGGAGCTGTCTCTTTACAGCATTCATGCATATGTTTCATCTTCATTCTGTTGACATCATGGCATAGAATGCATCTTCTCAAGGGGAGCTTGTTCATCATGAAAATCCAGTCAAATTCTGCCGATCGACCTCACTGCTTTGACAGGTCAACCCCACATTTCTTTCTGTCCAAAAATTACTTTTGTCTGAGCTCAGTGCATAACCTCAGGAGGAGTGTTCTTCATCTATTCTTGCCTACCAGTTATGCAACACTTTCTTCTTAAACCAAGCCACTGCATGATATTGCTTAATCCTTTTGTGGTTCAACTTGGATTCAAAGTGCCTTGAACTTCTTGGAGGATTCCCAATCTATTATTGAGGTTGTTTATCAGAGTAAATCTTCAAGAAGAATTTTCTCTTATAGAGTCTTGTGATTGCCTTGAACATGAATGATTTTGGTTTAACATTAATGATTTCTTGAGTCTTGAAGTTTGATGGTCTTGAACATGTTTGTGATCGAGTTTAATAGACTTAAACTAGTTTCTCATGTTTTGACTTGTTATGCCATCTTGAATCTGAAAAATTTTTGAGTACAAAGGCATCCTTGATCGAGAAACTTCAGCTAAGTATTATTTTTAAACATTTGTTGAATCTGTTTATTTTAAAAAGTGGCTATACTTAAAGTAAGCGCAAGGCAGAGCAGTGGCATTGTTGCTGAGAAATATATCTCCTCATCAAAGAAAATGAGGTTAGATATGTCATGAGGTGACTATGCTATCTCTGTTCTAAGTGAAGCAAAATCGTGAGCTACACTGAGTAACTGGGGGTGCTTGTGTCTGGTAAACGTACACACTCACGTCAAAAGGTGGTTGCTACACTTGACTGCTCGTAAAATGATAGCAATCATCTTTCAAATGATTTCAAAAGAAAAATCTGAATGTGTAGCTCTCATGAATCAAATCTAGGTCATCTAAGTGTTTAGCCTCAATACTTATTGTGGTCACTCTCAAGGGAACCAATGAAACTGAATGAGTAAGATAAGAGAAGGTTAATCTGGTTTTGACATGAATTTCTGGTTCACTACTATTAAACTTGCATGCAAATGTTTTCATGTGATTCTACTGAGTAGGCCAAAACTCATTAGCATTAAACCAATCTGAATGTAAGAGCTGGTACATTTGGGTTCTATAACTAAAAATTCTGAAAAATCCATAACTCTGATTTATGAACTTGATTTCAGATTAAAGAACCTCCATTCTCTCTTGAGAAGTCATATCTTGATGCTCCTTGTTGTTTACCTTCATCTGCCATATCTACATAAATCATTCAGGCTGCCCCGATTACATCACCAACCTACACAAGTGGTATAATCCAACAAGTGGTATCATCTTGATGCACCTTTTAAGTCGTCTCCAAAATCATTGGTGTCCTCTGTCAAATGATATCACATTGCTTTCTCATTCATTGGCATTTGGCATAAGTCCTAGCATCATTGTCATCATGTTTTCATGCATTAGGGTGGCATGCATGTCTTGACTTCATACAATTGTAGCTTGCATCAAAATTTGATCATTTCCATGCATGGCATAGAAAATCCAAACAAAATCTGAATATTGGAAAACCACTAAAAATCTGTAAAATTTGAAATCAAAAATTTGATCTTTGGCTACTCTATCCATCTCCACTATTTGAGGAATTGAATCATACTGCTGTGGCTCCACCTCTCACACTTATATTGTCTTTGCCAAGCCTCGAGTCCCTCGTTCTCTTTTCTAGATCTTTTGATGTTGTCAAAGGGGGAGAAGATTATGTGAGTCATTCATCAAAAAGGATGTGGTAAGAACCATGTGCGTCATTGTCAAATGGGGATATAGTAAGAACCATGTGAGTCATTGTCACAAGATGAATGTTGTTGACTAATAGTTGTCATGTGAATTACTAATGCATGTGAATCTCTAATGACTCATAGTTCAGAATGACTCATAGTTGCCATCATCAAAAAGGGGGAGAATGTTGAACATGTGTGCAACATGATTATTGTCACGCCCCGAGCGCGGAAGATACCCGGAGGTGCGCGACGAGTTTATATCAATCATGTCAATCAGAGTAGTAGTGTATTCGACACCAAAATAGAGATGCGCAAAAGTAAAGATAACCCAATCCTTTATTTCATAATGGATAGACTATTACAAATCCAATACTCTATTCAATTAAAAAAGAAAAGTACATAGTTGACTCAAGAAAATAGGAAAAAGACTAGATGACACTTGGAAAAGCTCTAGCTCTTTCACTCTTGACTTTCCCCATCAGTTTGACCTTCTTCGTCGGACTTACCTGAAAAGTAAAGGACAAACACGGAGTGAGCGAACGCTCAGTAGGAAATTATATCTCAGCAACTAGCAAGGGGTTTAAGTATTTATATCTTTCATGAATGCACTATAGCTATGCATGCTCGCATAAAACGACAAGATAGAGAGAGAATTTATCAATAAGACAGCAAGATGAACTAGTCATGAGCTTTCAAGAAAAGATAACAAGATATTCAAGCTAGTATTTTTAACAAGTCATGTCAAGAATTTGGCTATCATGTTTCAAGCAAGCAAGTAATTACCCTTTATCGGGTCACGCAATTCATGTCAAGTCAAGTACGAGTCAAGTACAAGATTTGTGTGGAATGTCTAATCAAGCTAGTCATGCACTCGGTATAATGCCAGATACCTTATCATTCAACTCCCATGGGCACAAGTACTTTCGGGTGCTCCTCCCAGGACCAGATCGGGCCCTATATGCGTAGGTATTTATCATGTATATTTGACATCCACTCTTGTGTATATATATATAGCCAATATGGAATTTCAACAATTTAAGCTTGTAGACACGTAGGATATCTTTGAGAGAATGGAGTCCAAAAATACGATATTGGACATAGATAGGCGATAACAACGGTACAATCACGATGAACGATGAAACTAGGTGGAATTAGGTTCCCATAACTCGGGTACCATGACAATTGAGGTCCACATGAATAGTATATCAAAGGCAAGATACCCTCTTTCTTATTATAGAATTGAGGTCCACAAGAACATCAACAAATGGCATGATATCATCATCCCATTAAGAATTCTCATGATATACTCTTTGCATATCATAAGGGCCGGTATACCATGTTTCTTTAGAGTGACATGGCATTCGATAGTGTAATGGGTTTTTAGGGTACAACCAGCTCAGTCGGCCTTGAGGGAATCCAAGGCTCGAGGAGTCTTACGGAGGTCTCTATGACTAACTCGCTAGTCCAAAGGAACGGAATGTCCAATGGAGAGCTTGTATGTCAATGAGAATTGAGGGTGATCGATAAAACATCATGAAACGTGGGACTATACTCACGGAGTGGAGATATAGTGCCGATATACATATATATATAGATATACTGAAACCATCGGTTATCAGAAACAGGTAAAAACATTTTTACAGGAAAATAACGACTTAAGTAAAGTCACTACTCAAGTAATTAACGCCTTCAGTAAGGGCGTTTATCCATTTTACATTTTTGCAAGATTTCAATATTTCAGTATTTTACCAAAAACGCACCCTGGTAAGAGGCGTTTATTTATAAGTTGACGACGTATACAATGGTCGTTCATTCTTTACTTCTATTTTTGCAGAATATATATTTTCAATAATTTATCAAAAATACGCCCTGGACAGGGGCGTTACTTTTCAATTCACGTCCTGCACAGGGGCGTTAGTCAAGTGATAGACGACCTATATAGGGTCGTGAATTCAAGAAATTTCAGGAAATAAAATTCCAAGGGACAAGAGACATGATCATGATAGAAAATTAGCAGGGATTCACAGGTCGAGTCATGCAATATATATTAGATTGGATATTTCATATCTATTGAATTTTTAAACGTGGATCAATTATTAATTACATGTGATTTTCATGAGATTAACGCCTACAGGGCAGGGCGTCAAATCTGTAATTGACGACCTGGTGCAGGTCGTTTCTTTAAAGTAGCGCCCTGGACACGGGCGTCTCTTGAAAAAAATATTACAGAAACGTGTAGAAACTATCAGGAAGCTTATATGCATGACATGCATGATGTGTTACTATGAATTTAACTTGTTTGGGCTACGTTGCTTGAGAAAACCTACCTTGATGATGATAAACTGACGGATGAACAGATGTAGGTTCTGAACGATACTCTGTTTTATAAACAGAGTCTTTTGAAGCTTTCGATCTTAATAGCAGCAAGGGTAGTAAGAGGATGCAGATGAAGAACCCACGTTATTTAGTAGGTTAAGATGACTTTCCTACAGAGAACATATATATACGATCATTAGTATTATCTTCATAATACTTGACTGAAGGTGGAAGAAAGAAGAACTTACCCTTTATTCTTCTCACGTTCGTCTTCTTCAACCTGTAAGAAGAGAAGAAGATGAAGAATCAGTGATTCTTCATGCAACCGAAAGAAAAGAGATAAGAACTGATGTTCTTTACGTACCGTAGCAGCAGCAGATCGACCAAATAGCTTTAGGGTTCGATCGGCAAGGGTTTTTATAGGATCCTTAGAATCCTAATAGGGTTAGTGTTTGATTGGAAGTAATACTTCCAAGATAGAGTTATTACTACATTCGAACTCTTTCTCATAGTTATCAACTTACCCTGGATAGACTCCTGGGTCGAACGAAACTCGAACTGAATTAGCGACCTAAGTAAGGGCGTCGAATTTAAATTGACGCCTTGTCAAGCGTCGTTTCTTGTTGAAACGCGTCCACGCAAGGGACGTTACGCTAACTTGCCCTTTTTATTTATTTTGGTCGTTTAAAATTTGACGCCTTGACGTGTGGGCGTCCTTTCTTAAAAACACGCCTTATGTAAGGGCATTTTCTTGTAAGGTAGCGCCTTTATCTAAGGCGTTATTTTCATCAGGGTTTAATTATTTTTCTTCCAAGCTCTTTCGTTTATTTACTAAATCTTTTAATCTATTTTGATTTATTTATTCCTTTTTATTTTATCAGGGTTGCTACACCCTCCCCCACTTAAAAAGAATTTGGTCCCCAAATTCCATATCATATATTTACATTTGGAGAGTGTAGAGTATGTACCTTCTAAAATAAATCTGGAAATTGTTTCCTCATAGATTCCTCGGTCTCCCATGTAGCTTCATGTTCTGAATTCTTATTCCATTGTACTTTTAGCATGGGAATAACCTTATTCCTTAGGGTACGTACTTCTCGATCTAAGATCTTCATAGGCTTCTGCTCATATGTGAGATCCTTCTGGATTACTAGGTCTCCATGTTCGATAATATGTGATGGATCGTGTACATACTTCTTCAACATGCATATGTGGAACACATTATGTATCTCGGACAATTGAGGTGGCAATGCGATGCGATAAGCAACCTCGCCAACTCTTTCTAGTATCTCAAAAGGTCCGATAAATCTTGGTGTAAGCTTGCCCTTAACACCAAATCTTCGTATTTCACGTCCAGGCGATATCTTGAGAAATATATGATCTCCAACTTGGAATTCAAGATCTCTCCTTCTTGTATCAGCATAAGCCTTTTGCCTTGTCTGAGCTACTTGCAATCTTTCTCTGATTACTTGTATCTTCTCAGTTGTATCCCTTACCATGTCTGGACCTAACAGTTGTTTCTCTCCAACTTCGTTCCAGCATATGGGTGATCGGCAACTCCTTCCGTATAAGGCTTCAAAAGGTGCCAGTTGTATACTTGCCTGGTAGCTATTATTGTATGCAAATTCGACCAGAGGCAAGTGATCATGTCAGTTTCCATCAAAATCAGTAATGCAAGCTCTAAGCATATCCTCGACTACTTGATTGGTTCTCTCGGTCTGACCATCCGTTTGTGGATGAAAAGCGGTACTAAAGTTAAGTCTCGTCCCCAACGAATGTTGTAGTCCTTTCCAAAAATGAGAAGTAAAATGGGGATCTCTGTCAGACACGATTGAAACAGGAATACCATGTAATCTGACTATTTCCTTGATGTATAGTGCAGCTTAGACATCAACTGACCATCGACTCTTGATTGGCAAGAAATGCGCTGATTTAGTCAATCGATCAATGATAACCCATATTCCATCATGTCCTCTTTTTGATTTAGATAAACCCATGATGAAATCCATACCAATATCCTCCCACTTCCATTTGGGGATATCTAGAGGATGTAATTTTCCAGCAGGCTTTTGGTGTTCCGCCTTGACTTGTTGGCACGTGAGACAGCGTGATACGTAGTCTGCTATTTCCCTTTTCATGTTGGGCCACCAAAAATTTCTTTTCACATCTTGGTACATCTTGGTAGATCCAGGATGAATCGTATACCTTGACCTATGAGCTTCATCTAAGACCTTCTTCTTCAATTCTGGGCAGTCCGGTATACAAGTTCTATTCTTAAACATTAATCTTCCATCAGAAGCTAATTGGAAATCCGATTGTCCTTCTAATCTGCCCTTAATTTCTACTAATGTAGGATCATCATTCTGAAGTGCTTGTATTTCAGACAATAAATCTGACTGTATGCTTACATGAGATAATGTGACACATCTAGGGTCCGTGTCCATGCTTATATTGAGTTCAGAGAATTGTTCTAGCAATTTCCATTCTTGAATCAGACAATTGGCTAACAGTGCTCTCGGCTTTCGACTAAGGGCATCTGCTACATGATTACCATTTCCGGGATGATATTGTATATTGAAGTCGAAGTCCTTGAGATATTCCAACCATCGTCTTTGCCTCATATTTAGTTCCTTATGTGAGAAAAGATATTTGAGACTCTTGTGATCGGAGTATACAGTAAACCGTACTCCATAAAGATAATGTCTCCATATTTTGAGTGCAAATACTACCGCGGCCAATTCTAAGTCATGAACGGGGTAGTTCTCTTCATGCTTCTTTAATTGACGGAAAGAGTAGGCTATAACCTTCCCTTGTTGCATTAGAACACACCCGAGGCCAATGCCAGAAGCATCAGTGTATACCTCGAACTTTCCTCCTTCAATTGGCAATGCTAAGATAGGAGCTGTAGTAAGATGATCCTTGAGAGTTTGGAAGCTTCTCTCACATTCCTCATCCCATTCATAACGGATCTCCTTGCGAGTTAACCTTGTAAGTGGCACGGCGATTTTAGAGAAATCCCTGATGAATCGCCTGTAATAGCCGGCAAGACCTAAGAAACTTCGGATCTCGCTAGCATTGGTCGATCTTTCCCAGTTCCTTACAGCTTCAACCTTTGATGGGTCTACAGACAAGCCATCCTTTGATATAACATGTCCGAGAAAAGTCACTTCTTCAAGCCAGAATTCACACTTGCTAAGTTTTGCATATAATTGGTTTGTCCTTAATATTTGTAATGCAATCCTCAAATGTTCCTCATGCTCTTCTTTGGTCTTGGAATAAATCAATATATCATCAATAAAGACCACCACGAATTGATCTAAATAAGGCCTGAATATACTATTCATTAACTGCATAAAGGCAGCAGGGGCATTCGTTAGTCCGAAAGGCATAACAACAAATTCATAATGGCCATACCTGCTTCTGAACGCAGTCTTATGAATGTCATCATCCTTGATTCTTAATTGATGATATCCCGACCTGAGATCAATCTTGGAAAAGTACTTAGATCCTGATATTTGATCAAATAATTCATCGATTCTTGGCAGTGGATACTTGTTCTTGATAGTGAGATGATTCAACTGTCGATAGTCGATACATAATCTCATGGATCCATCTTTCTTCTTTACAAATAGTACAGGCGCTCCCCACGGGGAAGTACTTGGTCTAATGAATCCTTTCTTAATGAGTTCCATCAATTGCTCCTTTAATTCCTTGAGTTCAGCAGGTGACATCCTATAAGATGCCTTTGACACTGGACTAGCACCAGGGACTAAATCAATGGTGAAGGCCACTTCTCTTTGTGGGGGTAATCCCGGCAAATCTTCCAGAAACACGTCCGAAATTCTTGCACTACTGGAATGTCTTCTAGCTTAATCTCCTTAGCTTCTTTAACTGTGACACATGCGAGGAAAGATGCACATCCTTTCCTGATGAGCTTGCTAGCTCGGAGAGCTGAAATAATAGGGGATTTGCTTCGACTCTTGGGGCTAGTAAATACTAGTTCTGAAAATTCCTTGAATGTAACCTTACTATTGCGGTAAATTCTGCAGCCTTCTTTTCCTGAACTCGGTCCGAGAAATATTTTGCGTTGAAGTGTTCAACGAATTCTTTCCACGAAACCTGCTCTTGAGTTATAGTAGCCTCTATTGATTCCCACCAGCATCTAGCATCTCTTTCTAACTGAAAAGTAGCTAATAAGACCTTATCTTGATCCGTGCATTGCATAACATGAAATATTCATTCTGTTTCCCTAATCCAGTGTTCAGCGTCATCTGGATCAGTAGAACCCGTGAACTTGGGCGGGTTCATATTCTTGAAAGTCTGGTGGAGACTTCCTGCTCGTTGTCCACCTCCTAGTGTTACTTGCTGCAGCACTTGAGTCATGCCTTGCAGTGTACGCTGCATGTTGCGCCATTGAGCACGTTCGGCAGCCATTATCCTACAATTATAATAACTAGATTACTACGTGATTTGTATCTTAAAGACTAGCATTCTATGTTAACTTTAACCCTTGGTTCTACCCAATCTCACTGGTTGAAGGTTAAAACTTATCCTTGGACTTGGGTTTTCCTAGGAATTGAATACCCTAGGCTCTGATACCACAAAAACTGTCACGCCCCGAGCGCGGAAGATACCCGGAGGTGCGCGACGAGTTTATATCAATCATGTCAATCAGAGTCGTAGTGTATTCGACACCAAAACAGAGATGCGCAAAAGTAAAGATAACCCAATCTTTTATTTCATAATGGATAGACTATTACAAATCCAATACTCTATTCAATTAAAAAGGAAAAGTACATAGTTGACTCAAGAAAATAGGAAAAAGACTAGATGACACTTGGAAAAGCTCTAGCTCTTTCACTCTTGACTTTCCCCATCAGTTTGACCTTCTTCGTCGGACTTACCTGAAAAGTAAGGGACAAACACGGAGTGAGCGAACGCTCAGTAGGAAATTATATCTCAGCAACTAGCAAGGGGTTTAAGTATTTATATCTTTCATGAATGCACTATAGCTATGCATGCTCGCATAAAACGACAAGATAGAGAGAGAATTTATCAATAAGACAGCAAGATGAACTAGTCATGAGCTTTCAAGGAAAGATAACAAGATATTCAAGCTAGTATTTTTAACAAGTCATGTCAAGAATTTGGCTATCATGTTTCAAGCAAGCAAGTAATTACCCTTTCTCGGGTCACGCAATTCATGTCAAGTCAAGTACGAGTCAAGTACAAGATTTGTGTGGAATGTCCAATCAAGCTAGTCATGCACTCGGTATAATGCCAGATACCTTATCATTCAACTCCCATGGGCACAAGTACTTTCGGGTGCTCCTAGGACCAGATCGGGCCCTATATGCGCAGGTATTTATCATGTATATTTGACATCCACTCTTGTATATATATATATAGCCAATATGGAATTTCAACAATTTAAGCTTGTAGACACGTAGGATAACTTTGAGAGAATGGAGTCCAAAAATATGATATTGGACATAGATAGGCGATAACAACGGTACAATCACGATGAACGATGAAACTAGGTGGAATTAGGTTCCCATAACTCGGGTACCATGACAATTGAGGTCCACATGAATAGTATATCAAAGGTAAGATACCCTCTTTCTTATTATAGAATTGAGGTCCACAAGAACATCAACAAATGGCATGATATCATCATCCCATTAAGAATTCTCATGATATACTCTTTGCATATCATAAGGGCCGGTATACCATATTTCTTTAGAGTGATATGGCATTCAATAGTGTAATGAGTTTTTAGGGTACAACCAGCTCAGTCGGCCTTGAGGGAATCCAAGGCTCGAGGAGTCTTACGGAGGTCTCTATGACTAACTCGCTAGTCCAAAGGAACGGAATGTCCAATGGAGAGCTTGTATGTCAATGAGAATTGAGGGTGATCGATAAAACATCATGAAACGTGGGACTATACTCACGGAGTGGAGATATAGTGCCGATATACATATATATATAGATATACTGAAACCATCGGTTATCAGAAACAGGTAAAAACATTTTTACAGGAAAATAACGACTTAAGTAAAGTCACTACTCAAGTAATCAACGCCTTCAGTAAGGGCATTTATCCATTTTACATTTTTGCAAGATTTCAATATTTCAGTATTTTACCAAAAACGCGCCCTGGTAAGAGGCGTTTATTTACAAGTTGATGACGTATACAATGGTCGTTCATTCTTTACTTCTATTTTTGCAGAATATATATTTTCAGTAATTTATCAAAAACATGCCCTGGACAGGGGCGTTACTTTTCAATTCACGTCCTGCACAGGGGCGTTAGTCAAGTGATAGACGACCTATACAGGGTCGTGAATTCAAGAAATTTCAGGAAATAAAATTCCAAGGGACAAGAGACGTGATCATGACAGAAAATTAGCAGGGATTCACAGGTCAAGTCATGCAATATATATTAGATTGGATATTTCATATCTATTGAATTTTTAAACGTGGATCAATTATTAATTACATGTGATTTTCATGAGATTAACGCCTACAGGGCAGGGCGTCAAATCTGTAATTGACGACCTGGTGCAGGTCGTTTCTTTAAAGTAGCGCCCTGGACACGGGCGTCTCTTGAAAAAATATTACAGAAACGTGTAGAAACTATCAGGAAGCTTATATACATGACATGCATGATGTGTTACTATGAATTTAACTTGTTTGGGCTACGTTGCTTGAGAAAACCTACCTTGATGATGATAAACTGACGGATGAACAGATGTAGGTTCTGAACGATACTCTGTTTTATAAACAGAGTCTTTTGAAGCTTTCGATCTTAATAGCAGCAAGGGTAGTAAGAGGATGCAGATGAAGAACCCACGTTCTTTAGTAGGTTAAGATGACTTTCCTACAGAGAACATATATATACGATCATTAGTATTATCTTCATAATACTTGACTGAAGGTGGAAGAAAGAAGAACTTACCCTTTGTTCTTCTCACGTTCGTCTTCTTCAACCTATAAGAAGAGAAGAAGATGAAGAATCAGTGATTCTTCATGCAACCGAAAGAAAAGAGATAAGAACTGATGTTCTTTACGTACCGTAGCAGCAGCAGATCGACCAAATAGCTTTAGGGTTCGATCGGCAAGGGTTTTTATAGGATCCTTAGAATCCTAATAGGGTTAGTGTTTGATTGGAAGTAATACTTCCAAGATAGAGTTATTACTACATTCGAACTCTTTCTCATAGTTATCAACTTACCCTGGATAGACTCCTGGGTCGAACGAAACTCGAACTGAATTAGCGACCTAAGTAAGGGCGTCGAATTTAAATTGACGCCTTGTCAAGCGTCGTTTCTTGTTGAAACGCGTCCACGCAAGGGACGTTACGCTAACTTGCCATTTTTATTTCTTTTGGTCGTTTGAAATTTGACGCCTTGACGTGTGGGCGTCCTTTCTTAAAAACACGCCTTATGTAAGGGCGTTTTCTTGTAAGGAAGTGCCTTTATCTGAGGCGTTATTTTCATCAGGGTTTAATTATTTTTCTTCCAAGCTCTTTCATTTATTTACTAAATCTTTTAATCTATTTTGATTTATTTATTCCTTTTTATTTTATCAGGGTTGCTACAATTACTTTTATGGTTTTGATGATGTCTGCCTCTGTAGTCATTAATGAGCTATACCTGAACTTGATAATGTTAATATTCATACATTTCAGGTCATTATACCTCCAGTGCAGACGATCAAGATCACGAGACATGGTTCAGCAAGTCTATACATCCAACAAAGTCCATACACTCGGCTTCAGCAAGTCTATACATCCAACAAGGTCTGTACACTCGGATTCATCAAGTCTATACATCCAACAAAGTCCATACACTCGGCTTCAGCAAGTCTATACATCCAACAAAGTCTGTACACTCAGATTCATCAAGTCTATACATCCAACAAAGTCTGTACACTCAGATTCATCAAGTCTATACATCCAACAAGATGAAGTCTGTACGTTGGCTGCATGCACAACACAAAGTCTGTACGTTGCGACAGATGAAGTCTGTACGTTACGACAGATGAAGTCTGTACGTTGCTGCAGATGAAGTCTATACGTTGGCTGCATGCACAAAACAAAGTCTGTACGTTGCACAAGACAAAGTCTATATGTTGGCTACTAGCACAACTCCAAGTCTGTACATTGGTTGATGGCTGCAACACAAGTCTATACATTGGTCGGCTACTTCACACACAAAGTCTATACATTACGTTCTGTTGTGTTCGTGCATCAAGTTACCAAGTCTGTACGTTCATGAAGCAAGTCTGTACAGGCTCATGCATGCTCAAGGTGCAAAGTATGTACAGAGTTCATACATGCACACAAAGTCTACACGTCCATACCTTGATGCAAAGTCTATACAACAACTACAAGCTTCATTCAAATAGCCAAGGCCACTGCACAAGATGAGAGTCAAAAGACAAAGATTCAGTTGGTACCTTCTAGACCAACAAGGATGAAGTTACAGACATGAACGGGCTGCTAATGGACTCAAGCGACTGAGCTGGAGGGATGACGAATCGACCCGGACTGAACTGGGGGGCTGCCCAGCTGGCGGTCGACCGCCAGCACAGGGGCGGTCGACCGCCCCAGCCAGCAGACTCCCGTCTGTAGTTCTATCAGCTGCAGGTCGACCGCCAGCCAGTAGCGGTCGACCGAAAATCCCAGGGACTGCCCGTTTGTAGATTTCTCAGTAGAGGTCGACCGCCAGAAGCTGTAGGTCGATCGCCAGTCCCGAGCCATCAATTGTTGACTTTTGTTTCCACTTCGAAAAGGGTCATTCAACATGGATTTGTTTAATCCAAAAGTCACCTAATCACCCATGATTTGTGGATCTGATCTGGGGCTTGTCTATAGACCATTCAAAGTCTATAAAACCAATACAAGAGGGTTAGAAACCCTAGTTGATGTAGTTGATGAAGTGAATCAAAGAGAGCTCAAGGGAGGCCATTTCGAGGGTACTGTAGCACCTGCGTGAACAGTACTTCAGGCTGGAGTTCTTCATCCTTCCAAGATGATTCAAGCTCAGATCTGAAGCCAAGCAACCTCCAAGCAAGCAAGAAGCATTCAAGGCTCTCAAAGGTGATCAAAGCTACATCTATACACCTCTTCATCAACTCAAGGAGATTCAAGAAAAGATCAAGCTACATCCAATATTCTTCTTCATCAACTCAAGGAGATTCAAAGGAAAGATCAAGCTACATCTTATATCTACTCCATCAACTCAAAAGGATCAAAGGAAGATCAAATCCTCAACAGATTCAAGATCCAACAATCTTAGACAAGATCTAGTTCATTCTAGCATATCTTCATATCTTGTTTGAGCATTTTCATCTTGTTTCTATTTTCATTTCATTCAATCTATTGAAACTGAAGATCGTCCCTACCGGTGGTTAGTAGGAAGGCAATCGGGAGTTCTCCGATCTGCGGTGTAGCTGTCCCTGCCGGCTTTGTGTGTAGGAAGACAGAAAGAGGGTTTTCTCTGTTCTGTGGTTTGGGGCGTGTCCCCGGTCAAGCTGTGAGTCAGCAAGGAAGCCTCACCGGGTTTTGGTGAGGGGTGGACGTAGGTTGCGGGGTTGCAACTGAATCACCTTAAAAATCCCTGTGTTGTGCGTTGTTTATCGTGTGTGATTGATCTATATCTTCTAACCCCATTCACAGGTTCGTGTGCTTCCATACTTGGTTAGATTGTTCACACACATATGCACTTTGAGTAATCAACATATCACACACACACACGCACGGTTGTTGCAAGCTATTGCATGCTCTAGTGTTATGCTTTATGATCCCTGCACTACAAGGCTTATTTCTTTCAAGATCACAAATGTGCTTAAAGAAGTGTGGACGTTTCATAGCTTGTAATCCAAGTCTTTTCATTTGAGCCACTCTACTTAATTCCGATGTGCATTGTCCCTAAGTGATTCATTCACTTTATAAGAGTGGTTCATGCTTCCGATAGCTCAGAGTTTTTAATAGGCCAAAGCTTTTGACAGGATCTATTCAATCCCCCCTTCTAGATCCGTTTACACCTCGCGGGACCCAACAGGCCTTCAGGCCATGCTCTTTGTCATCTTAAGTCTGTCATGAATGAAATATCCTTTGGCTTTTGCCTTCATTTGTTACACTTGTTGATTTCTTCTTACTGTTGGTCTGTGAGTTTGGCGTCTACCTCCAGCCCTCCAACTTCTTGCTTGATTTCACCTCCCGTGGCATGGGTCTACTTGATTGAAAGGTTCAGCTCTTGGCTTGGTGGGGCAGGGCTGGCCTCTTCCCCCCTCTAGTAGCTTTCCTTAGTGTGACGACCCCTGATTTTCACCATGCATGTCTGTAGGATTCTTCTCTCCTCTTGACACTTTGGATCCCCTCAATGCCTGGAGCATCCCTTTTGCCCTCCAGCGGCACACCTTCCTGGGTCTGCTCAGCGGCACGGTCCTCCCTGGGTCCGCTCAGCGGCACGGCCCTCCTCGAGTTTGCCCAGCGGCACACTCTCCCTAGGGTTGCTCAGCAGTGCACCCTTCCCATTCTCTTGCTTAGTGGCACACCTCCTCTACTGGCCTGCCCAGCGGCACACCCTCGGACTGTCAGCCCAACACCCCTTGGCCCTTTTTTCTCCGGTGTACTCGTAGCTTGCCCCAGTCTACCGGTTCCTTGTTCGGTGTTTTCCTCGAGTTTTCGAAGTTTCCCCAAAGGTGGCTGCTTAGGCACACACCTCAGTTGTCGGTTCATGTCACTCCCTGTGGACCTGTCCCTTGTATTCCCTTACCGTCTGGGTTAAGGGGAGATGCTGTCGAATTTTTGTCAGAAATAATGATAAGCTAAAAGACAAAAGTAAGCAACAAACAAATGGAACCAACAACAATAAAACGTTCTAATCAATTAAAGGAACTATTCAAGGCTCCAGAAATCCGCTGAATAAGACCCCAAGAACTGCACTGCCAAACATGGCATGGGACTCAACCACTTGATAAAAGACTGACAGTCGGATCCCCTGAGACTCCCCATCAGAATTGCATAAACAAGGGACTCTCTCCCTCTTAAATTCTATGCCACCTCGTTAAGCGACAGCCTGACAACTTTGATTCTTCACACCCCAGCCCACTCCTTAGCGGTACACCCTAGCCTCCAGCCTTCAGCGGTACGCCTCAGTTCCCCCCTTTGCCCTCAGCGACACACTTCTAGATCCCCCAGCGGTACGCTCTCCTTTGCTTCCTGAGCAGTACACCTCCTTCACCCTTCAGCGGTACGCTCCACTCTTCCCAGCGATACGCTCCCACCTGCCTCCAGTGGCACGCCTCAGTTCTCCCCTTTGCCTTCAGCGGTACGCCCCCAGATCCTTCAGCGGTGCGTTCTCAGCTCTCTAGCGGCACATTTTCTAATCCTTCAGCGGCACACTCCTAATTCAGCCTTCAGCGGTACACTCCATCATTTCTCCAATGAATATGTATATATATGTACAAAAAAAAGTATAATAAAAGGAACAATAAACAATAATAATAGTTATAAAATAAAAAGGGGGGGGGGGGTAATTCCAACCAAATAATAAGCAAAGAGAAGCTAACAAAAGGAAGTGATGCTAATAAATGAGCGGTAATGATACATGTCACTTAAGGCAACTCACGAACATAACGACATGGTCTTCGTCTCCCCTTTTTGGATTCCGAATCTGGGAATATTGATGATGCTCTCGTAAGCCGACCTTCACCCTCGGGAGTCCTCTCTCTCGTCATGGTGACCGCTCGGCCTTACCTCGGGTGAATATCTCACCGGGGTCCCCTCCCTCACCGGGATCTGACTTTCCTCCCTGTATTAAAATTGTCGTCCCTCGGCAGACATTCGCACGGATTCGTCCCCCGTTATCGTCTTATTTTTCGTATGAACTTTTGTCCAAACATGGAATGGTCCATCGGTGACCGACATAATTTGAGTATTCATGCCCTCACCTCAGGCTAACCGCGTAGCCCGACTACCTTTTCCTTCCTGCTTTGATTAGTATTTCTTTCGGTCGTGGAGCCCTTATTTCCGGCAATTAATCAAGGGTATTCCCCTCTCCGAGGGGATGTAAATGACGTTGTGACCTTTATGGCACAACGGGTCTCAGTCCCGACCCGAACCACACAATCGTCTGATTAGTCAGATCGAGCGCACAATAAATCGTCACTTTGTGACTGGCACGCCCACGCACCTAAATAAACGAACAACCTAATAAGTGAAAATAAGTGCGTCCACAAGTCTGGCACGCCCGGTGGGACTGGATCACCCTTCATCTCTTTGCCGGAACTAAGGGCTCCACGGCCCCCTTCTTGTAATACTAATCCTGTGATATGCAAATGCAGGTTGCTTCACGAACATCGGGATGGCACTCACTTTCGGTCGGCAACCCATCTAGAGCCACGTGCAGAATGGCTACTTGGCCATCCCCCTCGCTTTCGGGAGCTTCCCTCCCTCGGTAGGCTTCCCCAACTTCTTGGGAGTGGCCTTTGCGAATCTGCTGGACGTCGAGGCGTCCGACGGAGTCGAAAGCAACGCCTCCATCCAGGAAGCCGCCAAAGCTACTTCCGATCGACCAATGGCCGGACCTCCCAAGACTACTCCCGTGAAGGCATTGGGCTGCAACGTGCACCACGTGCACGAAAGCGCCGGCCCATCTCGTCAAGGCTCGGCTTCCCACCAGAGAAGGCTCCGGAGGAGCCATGCCACTGCATCACCCCGAGGCTGGGTCTCTAGCACCGGCAAGTCTACTGTCGTCCGAACGTTCTGGGTGCATCTTTCCGGGCAACGCTCCGAAGTGATCCCGAATCGCATCATACCCGCCGTACCGGTGCGCAACTCCTTCCAGTCACTAGGGAAGATGAAGGGCAATATGACACCCGCATCTCCAGCCACAGTTCCACAGCACCAACTAGCCCCTAGGCCGACCAAGGGCAGACGGGCGTGGGTTCCCAAAGCAGCCCCGGGCACTTCACCAACCCGAGCAGGGCCCAGCACCTTTCACCCGGCAAGGGATCAATAGGCAGACCGGGTCAAGACCTCGGCCCCGGTCTACCAACCGGCAGTAGTCACACTGGCCCAGCTGGAGAATGCCCACCGTCGACGCCACCGACGTCACCATCAGGCTGTCCGTGCGGAGCCTGCAGCCCACGTGCCCGTTGCTGTCAGCAGAGCAGTATCACCCGCGTCTCCTCCTGACCAAGACTGGGAAGGAATGGAGCAGGCCATGAGAAACTACTTACGGGGCCCGGGACTTACGGGGCCCGGGGAGCACCCCCTTGGGTCGCCAGAGACTACTGGGGGCAGTAGCCTCTGCATTTGAAGAAGAAAAAATCCGACCCGTACCTAGTGCCGAGTCGAGGAACTGCTCTGAGGAGCGCTATCAGTCCCCGCCAAGGGAAGAAGTGAGGCCGCGGAGGTCGGTCTTCGATAGACTGGTCTTCCCGGGGAGGACGTCGAGAGGAGCAGCAAGAAGAGGCAGAGACCTAAGGGTCTATACTTGCAACATGGCAGGGGTATTCGGCCGGTACGGGGCCTTGCCGACCAAGCCTGAGGAAGTGGCCAGACTTGCAGCGAGGCCATGACCTCTCACCAGAAGAGGGAAAGTAGCAACTGAAAAGACACAAGCTCACACTGAAGGAACTGACTATGGGGAATCGTCGATGGCCCTGGCCGCCAATGTCATTACTGAAGGCACCACTGGAGGACCATCCACTTCGTCCGAAGAGGCGCCAGCTGAAGAAAGAGGGGACACCCCTAGCCTCTCAATGAGTGACCCCGCTGTATTACTTATGATGCAGCAATATCAAAGAGAGATCGAGTTGCTAAGAAAGCAGTTGACCGATAGAGCTGCTCAACTCTCGACATCCGGGCAGACCGAAGCATTACCAGAGACCCCTGGGGGTAACGGTCAATCCTCGGAAGCTTCTCCACAGGCGACAGTGTCTCCACCGATCCCCAGCTACACCGGGGGCATGCCCCTGCACCAGCCACATCATGCAACTCCGGCCCCGCCGCCGAACCTACCATTCCAGGGATCCACCATTGCACCTCAGGCGACAGTGTTAACAACGCCACTGGCGCAACCGGCTCATTTTTACCCGAACCCGGTGGACCCGGCGATAGTAAACAGACTGATGTTGGAACAGATGATAGACATGAAGCTGGGAGAAAGGAGCGATAGTGATTGCACGCCCTTTGATGTGTATCGGGTACCTTATCCGGCACACTATGCTGCAAGGAGGCTCCCGACCGGTATCACCAAGCCACCGAAATTTGAGAAGTTTAATGGGTAGGGGTCTCCAAGGGAGCACATTGCCTACTATGTGAATGTTATGGGGGATCTAGCTGCAGATGAAGCCTACCTCCTCAAATTCTTTGGCTCAACACTTACCGGGCTTGCTTTCGAATGGTACTCGAGCTTGCTCATCGGGTCCATTGCAGACTGGCCCGACATGCAGAAGAAATTTAAAGAAAGGTTCTACATAGCTGAACGGGAGGTCACCGTGGCAGAACTCTACGCCACGAGGCAAAGAAATGATGAGTCAGCACTCGACTACATAAAGAGGTGGAGGAACCTCAGCATGAGATGCAGACATCTCCCGCATCAGGAGGATGGGGTGCAAATCTGTAAACAGAACCTGAAGAAACAAATCCTTGAGAGAATGATTGGTGCCGAAGTAAGGTCATTTGACCGCTTAAACAATATAGTGGCAGAGATCGAGGCGTTCCTTGCTCGATACTCTTCCGCTCCAACTGTATCAAGTTAGAGGGCCAGGCAGGCCGAGAAGAAGCCGATACCACCAGAAGTCCACGCATTGGACTTTCAAGCTTTTGAGAAACAGATAGAGAAAACCAAGGAGGCGGCCAATCCCCCTCCAGCCAGGTCTACTGAACGGCGGGAGGGTCCTTCCCTGCGGGAGAAAATGAGGAATAAGTTGTATTCTTTTCCTCGGGACAAGTCTCGGATCCTATTTGAATGGGCCACCAGGTACAATAAAATCACATTGCCAGAACCAAAGAGGCCTGGCGACATAAAGAAGAAGGATGATCCCCGTTTCTGCCCGTATCACCAGATGCTGGGGCATACTATCGAAGAATGTTACATCTTCAAGGATGTCGTTCAATCTTTGATCAGGAAGGGAGAACTGGATATGGGGGAGCACAAGATAGATCCTCCGCAGCCGCACGAGATGCCGAGCCTCGGTACTAGTGTCAACATGGTGTCTCTGTACCAGCGGCTACCTGGAGAATGGGCGGAGGCCAGCACAAAGGCCACTTATGAAGCCTTCATCATGGCGCCGGCTCAAGATCAGGGAGGTTGGCAGGCGGCGCCGACAAGGAATAGGAGAAGAAGGCAAGCCCCTCGGCCAACGCCGGAGGTTCATATAAGGGGTGTCACACCTCGACCAGTCTCGTCACCAGCGACGCCTGTTTGGCACGATACAGCCCCCCGGCTGGTCGTGCGGCGCTTCACTAACAACAAGAAGAAGCATACCCCGGTGTGGGTGCACAAAGAAACCAGTCCCGCGGTGGAGAGACTCCATGCTATTATTGATGGGCTTGAAGATTATGGGCAGCCCGAAATCCGGCCTGTGGAGCTGAAGGAATATGTCCCCTGGAAGGAGTTAGAGTCACTCGAACTGGCTCCAGAAGCAGAAGCCGAGGCAAAGGAAGAGCCCCTCTTGTGGGGTGAACCTCCCCAAGGGCAGTTGCCAGCCACTGAAGAAGAGAAGAAAAAGAAGAAGAGACGGCCCAGAAGCAAGAAGAAGAGCGGGGTCTTCCTTTCTTGCAACACCCTCTCAGCATTGTTTGACACTGCCCTCTCCCTGGGGGAGGAAGAGCAAGAGACGCCCATTGAGTCATCAGAAGTAAACCAGGCTGAAGCATCCACCTCCGAGCATGCCACCAGGTCGGGAAGGAAATGGGGATGCCCTCCTCAGGCCAACCATAACATCCTACTCAGAGGAGAATAACCATATCATATCGCTGAACCTAGGGTCCAAGGCATGGAGATTCTCCCTCCCTCGGGTCTCTACCCCAGGGAGCCGGTCGGCCAGAATGTCCCTTCATTTATTGAATTCCTCACGACTCAAGGGGGGAGGCAGTCATGCCCCCTCGAGTCTCGGTAGATCAAAGAAGCAAGTAGCCTCCTGGCCTCGCTGGTAGTAATTCCTTCTCGGTCAAGGGAAGAACCTGACAACACCCCGAACCTTGTCGAGTTCATGCGAGAGAAGGAAGTGACCCAACAGGCCCCGCAAGCTCAAGTGATACCTGACCTGGTGGAGGAAGCACCGGCTGAGCCGGCTCCCCAGGCCCAGACCGGGGGAAGTCGCAGCAGGGCCGAAGAGATGAAGTTGCTCGAGGTCCGAGCAAGCAATAGAATAGTCAAGCACCTGAAGAAGATCCCTGCCAGGTTCACCGTGTTGGACTTTTGTGACTTCCCTAGTGTTTTGATGATGAGCATCACTATGTTAAATATTGTCATTTTTAATCAGACATCATGAGTAATGTTATGCATTCGAACTTTCCATGATTAACAGGAAAAACTGCTATGAGATAATACCTTGCATGTCCGTAATGTTCCCTTCATACTTCGTGTTGTTTGTGTTCACTACACTCCGTGTTGTCCTTTTGTACGTCGTGTTGTCCCAACTATGTTTGTTGGTTGTCTTCGTGTCGCTCCATCTGTGTCACCCCTATGTCTTCGTGTCTTATGATCTAGCCAAGTCTATACAGCCTCATCTCTATCTTCATCGCAAGCCAAAGTCTACACATTGTCTTAGCGTCATGCATCAGTCTTCAAAGTCCATACAATGCACTGTAGCATGTTCGAAGCTAAGTCCATACATTGGTTTAAGCTTTCCAAGTCTATTCATTGGCAGCTGAACTTTGAAGTCTATATATTGGTCTTCACTTCAAGTATGTACAGCCATTGTCTTGCCAAAGTATATACGTTGTGAACCCTAAAGTCTATACAGACTTTGCCTTGTTCAAGTCTATACATCGTCCAGTTCTTTGGCAAGTCTATACCTTGTGAAAGTCCATACATTCGATTGCGTTGCCTTGAAGCCGTTCCAAGTCTATACATCCTATTGAACGCAAAGACTTCACATCGCCTCATCATATGAAGGCTGTACGTTGCAAGTGTCCTTCTTGTTTTTGTAACCACACCTCGTGTCAGTTTCTGCTTTCGTCTTCGAGTTGGTTTCAGTCCATGTTGCTTTCGTGTCGTTTTCATCTTCGAGTCGTTCGTACATTCGAGCAACTTAGTACTCGAGTTGTTTTCATGTGTATTCAAGTCTTTTTAGTAAAGTGTCGTTTCACCTCGTGCCGTTCTCTTTGCTGTTTGTTATGTCGTGTTGTTTTTGTATTCGTGTCTTCGTGTTGCTTTTGTATTCATGTCTTCGTGTTATTCTTGTGTTTATGTCCTCGTGTTGTTTCTTTCTATCTTCGTCTAGGTTCCCTCTGATCGCGTGTTTGTCTACCGTTTCACTCCGTGAGACTTCCTTCTCACCTCGTGCTGTTCTCTTCTGACTTCGTGTCGTTTTCTTTGTAGTGTTAGCCTTATTAGTATGTATCTCGTGTCGTCTCTTTTTACCTCGTGCCGTTTTAATCTGACCTCGTGTCATTCTCTCTTTATTTCGTACTATAGTAATCTTGTGTATCTCGTGTCGTTCTCAGTACAGTACATCTCGTATTGCTATCACATACCTCATGCAGTTTTAGTTTTTGTGGCCCTGAGTTTTAATCGTTTTATTTCTCTGCAGGAAAAGAAGAAAAAAAAAAGAAGAAAGTGGTCCGAGGAAGAATATTCCCAGTGACTGGGCTGCACGTGATCCAATACTAAAGGAACCAATGCTAAAGGCACGTGGCAAGAAGGTTCTGGATGAAGTGTGGGAGGCACACGCATTCTGCACCTTATCCACCTGCTGCTGCTGCTATATATTGAAGCCTTCATCCACAGATGAAGGTTGATCGAAAGGAAAAAGCAAAAAGCAGAAGTGCAGAGAGTTCGATCCAGAAAAAGAAGAGAAGAAATTTGAGTGAGAGCAGAAGAGAAAGAGCCTCCCTGAGAAACTAGAGTGTTCCAGTTGAGAGAGAAGAGAGAGCAGAAGAGTGATCAGAAGATGGGTATTGACTTACGGATCAAATCCGAAGTCTGCTGCTCAGTTTGAGCTACATTGTTTCCGTTTCTGAGTTTTGGATTCCTTCTTTCTTGTTTTCATTTTTGTCTGTGTTTCTTTCTTGATTGAGAGTTCTCTGTGTTTCCTCCTGGTGTTCAGGGAAGAGAGAGACGTGTTCTCTCTGGTTCACTTGCAACAGAGGTTGCAGTATTGTTCCCTCTCGTAGAAGAGGTGTTCTCTCTAGGATTCAGACGAAGAGAGATCTTGGTCTCTGGTTCTAGTGACTGCAGATCACTAGTATTCCCTCCGGTTGGAGGAAGAGGAAATTGTTTCCTGTTTCTAGGGACTTGGCATCCTTAGGGTTCCCTCCGGGTGTGGAGGAAGAGGGGAGAGTGTTCCCCTGTGAAGCTGTGAATCAGCCGTTGTTGCAGACTGAGTCTGCTTTGCTAGCAGGTGCTAGTTGAAGCCTCACTTCGATTTGAAGTGAGGGGTGGACGTAGGCAGACTGGAGGTCTGACCGAACCACCTTAAAAATCTCTGAGTACTCGTGTGATTATCTGTGGTGATTGTGTGGTGTGCCTTCTATCCACTCGAGCTATTGTCCGCACTGCGTGTTTGTGGGTTCAATTCCGAGTTTGCTTGTTTTAAGTGAACCATTCTTCAGTAAGTTTTTAATCGGTTGAAAATAGTGATCTATTCATCCCCTCCCCTTCTAGATCACTTCATATTTCTTGTATCACTTGGTATCAGAGCGGGTATTTCCCAATATGTGGTCCCACGGCCAGGGAAACGGATCTGCTGGTCCTCGCAGCTACATTGCTGAAGGGCAGTCAATCACCTGTCCCCCTTTCTTCGATGGTAATAACTATTTCTTTTGGAAGAACAGGATGGAAGTCTTCATCAGGGCTCAAAGCCACAAGCTCTGGAGAGTAATTACAGATGGTCCGTACCAACTTCCACCAAACGAAGACATATGGACCGAGGAACAGGTTAAACTCTCCGCACTGAATTGGACAGCTCTTAGCATCATACAGTGCGCCGTCCACCTGGAAGAGTACTTGAGGATTTCAGCGTGTAAGACTGCAAAGAAAATGTGGGATGAATTGTAGTTAATTTATGAGGGCACATCTCAAGTGAAAGCTACCAAGATCAATATGCTTACAACTCAGTATGAGTTGTTTAAGATGAAGCTAGAGGAGTCGATCACAGAAATGTATGCTAGATTGTCTGTGATCATCAATAGTCTGAGAGGATTTGAAAAGGAGATTCAGCAAGAAGACATTGTCAGGAAGATCCTTAGGTCCCTAACTCCCATCTGGGATACTAAGGTGACCGTCATAGAGGAATCAAGAGATTTATCCACCATGTCAGTAACCCAGCTGATTGGGTCTCTCATGACCCACGAAATGAACTTCAGACAAGGGAATGATGGACATGACAGAAAGGGAAAGAATGTTGCTCTGAAAGTCTCACGACATACTAAGAAGAGCAGCAGCAGCAGCAACAGTGGTGGTAGCAGCCAAGACTCTGACGGATTCTCAGACCTGGACAAGGGCGAGCAGGCCATGCTCACCAGGCAATTCAGAAAGTTCTTGAGAACTAAAGGGAAATTCTACAGGAGAAAGAGATTTAATGCTACAAGGAAGTCTCCTGAACGAGAACTTGAGAAGAACCGGTTTGTTAAAAAAGTTACATGCTACCATTGTCAGAAACCTGGTCACATGAAAAGTGAATGTCCAGAGCTGCAAGCTAAGGCTCCCGGATACCAGAAGAAGATGGCGCACAAGAAGAAGAAAGCCATGCTGTGCACATGGAGCGACGAGGAGGAGGATCCAGAAGCCACCTCGTCCAGTGAAGGTGAAGAGAAGACTTGCCTCATGGCCAACCATGAGGAAGAGGTAACGAACTTATTTGAGAATTTTACTTTAGATGATTGGGAGGACGCCTATAGCGACCTGTTAGCTAAATATAATTTTCTAACCAAAGAGCACAGAATGCTTAAACGAAAGTTTCACTCAGTTTCTGAGGAACACTCTATTGCTGTTACGGACAACATGAAAACCAAGGAGATGGCCATTGAGCTAGATCAGGCTAGAAGTGAGATCGAAAAGTTTAGAATGGAAAGAGAGGAAAATCTAGCTAGGATGAATGAGCTGAAGAGTAAAACTGAAGAGAGTAAAAAGGAGTTTAGACTGATTGCAGAAAAATATGAGGCGGTTAGAAAAGTTAATCAGGAACTCCAGGACCAATGTAATGAACTTCAGAAGGAGATTGAGGACAAAGGAAAAATACTAGAAAAATTTACAGAGGGGAGAAACAATCTGGATGCCCTTCTGGGGTCGAGGGTAAACTTCAACAGGGAGGGATTAGGATACAATCCCACAAGTAAAAAACCCTTTGAATTCAAAACTGTCACGTTCTGCCCCGCCAAGGGCAAAGAAAAAATGGAAACCCCATCCAGTTCCAAATCTGTCTCTACATTGAAGGTTTCGACCATCAAATCTATTCAATCCACTGGTCAGCAAGCTAAGTCAGGAAATCCTGAGACTAGAACTGTTCCTGTGCAACAGTTGTGGAACAAAGGTTTTCACACGACCATTCCTATTGATGTCACTAGAAGGGTGAACAGTTTCGCTAAGAAAGGTCAGCATGATAGTTATCAAGGAAAGCATGCGAACATGCATCACCTTCAGTACAATTTTCATTTGAATAAAAATGGTTACATGAATTATGCTCAGCACACACGTGTCTCCTCTAAGAGGCCAAACAACAATTTCTCTGCTCGAAAATAGCATAATTTTAATAGGAATATGCTCATTCAACACCCACTGAGAAATGCCAAGAAGGAAGAATCAATCTACATGAAATCACTGAAAAGAACAGTAAAACAAATGTGGGTTCCTAAGTGTGATTTGGATAAATTGAAAACTATCTTTGGACCCAATTTGAATTGGGTCCCACATTACTTTGTCTGAACTCTCGCAGGTTAGCCTGGCAGCCGAGCATAACAAGTGGTATCTTGACAGCGGCTGTAGCAGGCACATGACAGAAGACCGGTCCAAATTTAGCAAACTGAAAATGAAGTTTGGGGGCCTGGTCAAATTCGGTGGAAATAACAGAGGAAGAATAATTGGAATTGGTACAGTTGGTAAGTCCTCTACTAACTCCATTGAAGATGTGTATCTTGTAGAAGGACTTCAGCACAACTTGATAAGTATAAGTCAACTCTGCGACAAAGGACACAAGGTACTCTTTGACCACAATTCCTGTACTATTTTTGAGCTGAATTCTGATAACGTCATGTTCAAAGGTCATAGAGTAAACAATGTATACATCGTAGACCTGGATGATAATCCTGAAACTCACTTGTGTATGTCTGCTAATTCTGAACAGGTTGCGTTTGACTGGCATAGGCGTCTAGGCCATGCTAGTTTGTCTACAATGAATAAACTGTCTAAGCATAACCTAGTTAGAGGTTTGCCCCGAATAAGATTTCAGTTAGGGTCCAAGCTATGTGATGCTTGTGCACTAGGTAAACAGACTCGTGCAATTTTTAAGTTGAGAACTGAGAATCTTTCATCTAAACCGTTGCAGCACTTGCACATGGATCTCTTTGGTCCTACCCGCATACAAAGTTTGTCAGGTAAGAGATATGGATTAGTCATAGTTGATGACTTCACTAGATTTTCTTGGTTGTTTTGTTTAGCAAATAAAAATGATGCCTTTGTTCACTTTGAAGAACTTTTCAATAAAATCAAATTGCAAGGTGAACATAACATCATTACAATTCAGTCTAACCATGGAGGAGAGTTTGAGAACTCTTCATTTTCTGAATTTTGCTCAAGAGAGGGAGTGACTCACAAATTCTCTTCTCCCAGGACACCGGAGCAGAACGAAATTGTTGAGAGAAGAAACAGGTCAATAATTGAAATGGCCAGGACTATGCTGATTGAGAGTGGACTTCCAAGGAGATTTTGGGCTGAAGCTGCGAATACTACATGCTACATTCTAAACCGAGCCTTGGTAAGACCTACTCATAGGAAAACTCCTTATGAACTTCTCAAGGGTAAGCAGCCAAACATTTCTTACTTTAAAGTTTTTGGCTCCAAATGTTTTATCCACAATAATGGTAAGAATGGTTTGGACAAATTTGAAGCTAGAAGCTCTCCTGGAATTTTTCTCGGATATTCAGAAACCTCAAGGGCTTACAGAGTTTTCAATAAAACTGATCAAACTGTTAAAGAAACACCGCATGTAGTGTTTGATGAAAATGATTTCTCTAACAAAGTGATGGATGATGACAGGGAGCCATCTAATGAGGGAGATTTCTTGGAGAGAATTGAAGAAGAAGAAATGCAACCAGCTGCTCAACCAGAAAACTCACAGCAAGAAGGAGCAGCTGAGGTAGGTGAACCCTCAGGTGAGATAATATTTCACAAAGACCACCCTAGTGAAAATGTCATAGGCAATTTGCATGATCCTCCTAGGACTATGTCTCATTTTAGAATTGTCCAAGAACAGGACTTAGCTGCATGGTATCTCAGGTGGAACCCAAATCTGTGGAAGAAGCCTTAAGACATGATTCTTGGGTATCCGCCATGTGTGAGGAATTAAATCAATTTGAGAAAAATATTTTATGGGAACTAGTTCCCAGACCTGATAACACTCATATCATTGGCACTAAATGGATTTTCAAGAATAAAGTTGATGAGAATGGAGTTATTTCTAGAAACAAAGCAAGACTTGTAGCTCAAGGCTACAGTTAGGAATTTGGTGTGGATTTTGATGAATCCTATGCCCCAGTGGCTAGGATGGAAGCTATACGAATTCTGCTTGCATTTGCATGCTCTAGGAACATTCGGCTGCAACAGATGGATGTCAAAAGTGCATTCTTAAATGGGGTATTGAAGGAAGAGGTATATGTTGAACAACCTCCAGGTTTTAATTTCTCTGTTCAGCCTAACATGGTTTTTAGGTTGAATAAAGCCCTCTATGGATTGAAGCAGGCTCCCCGAGCCTGGTATGAGAGACTTTCTGAATTCCTCTTGAGCAAGGGCTACACTCGAGGTAAGGTTGACCAAACCCTCTTCACCAAAAATCTCGGAAAGGATTTAATAGTGGTCCAGGTATATGTTGATGATATCATCTTCGGATCTAACAATTCAAAATTGTGTAAAGAATTTTCTGAATCTATGTCTCATGAATTTGAAATGAGTTTAGTTGGCGAACTAAAGTATTTTCTTGGGCTGTAGGTCAAACAGATGGAGGATGGTTGTTTCATAAATCAAACCAAGTATACTCTGGAGATGCTGAAAAGGTTTGGAATGACCAACCTCAAGACTATCTCAACACCCATGGGCACCAACTCCTCACTGGATTCAGACGAAAAGGGTAAAGAGGTGGATGCTAAATTATATAGAGGTATGATCGGTTCACTCCTCTACTTAACAGCATCCAGGCCTGACATTCAATTTAGTGTAGGGATGTGTGCCAGATACCAGTCTAGGCCTACTTAATTGTATTTGGCAGCTGTAAAAAGAATCTTTAGATACTTATCTGCTACCCATGATCTAGTCTTTGGTATCCTGCATCATGTAGTTTAGATCTCATTGCATATACAGATGCAGATTATGCAGGATGTAAATTGGACAGGAAAAGTACTAGTGGTCACTGCGAATTTTTAGGAGGGTGCCTAGTCTCTTGGGGATCCAAGAAGCAACACTCTGTGGCTCTTTCTACTGCTGAAGCTGAGTATGTGGCAGCAGGGAGCTGTGGCACACAGGTTATATGGATAAAACACCAGCTTCTGGATTACTCAGTTGAGCTAGGTTGCACTTCCATCTTTTGTGACAATACTAGTGCAATAAACATTGCAAAGAATCTGTACTTCACTCTCGAACTAAACACATCGAAATCAGACATCATTTCATTCGTGATGAAGTAGCTAGGAAGACCTTTGAATTGATCCATGTTGGCACTAACTCACAAATTGCAGATATTTTCACTAAGCCACTGGATACTGAAAAATTTAGCACATTGCGCAGAGAATTAGGTATTTACAGAATTTCATGATTGAATAATTGATCTCTAAATAATCTGTCATGTGCTCTTATGCTTATCTTTGCTCATTATCTGTTACTGAAAATAACCTCATTATGGGTGTTTGTTGATTCACTCGTACTGATTGATACCACTTTGTTTTCTTTGAGGTGTTTTGAGGGTTGTCTTGGTTAAGTCTGAGTTGGAGTCAAGGTCTCAGGGGGAGCTAGATTAATAATTGGTGTCATGCTCTTTTGGCCAAATCTGAACATACTTTGAACGGACTTTTGCTGACCTTATAAGAGAATCAGTTTGAGTAGGTGGATAAAAGACATTTTTGAATGTTTTATCCGTTAAGACTGTTCATCTAATTTCTTGTTGGAATTTCAGCTGTTAGTCCCACTGAGATCAAAATCTGAATTCAAGACTATCTTCCTACACTGTAACTGACTTCTGATCTAGCCAGTACAGCATACCTGCTTAGTCTAGTTAAGTCCGAATTGAGGTATATAGTGCTTCTGTCTGAAAAACTTTAGAGCTGGTGTATTGTTCTCAAACTGAATCAAGACTAATTTACAAGGTTTCAAGTGCAGTTTAATGAAATATTCATGAAAGAAGTTTTAACAACCTTGTTAACTGTTCATTGAGAAACTAGGACTTTCATCAATGAAGTGAAAGTATCCCATGTCATGAGATGGCAGTATATATCAGGCTTAATTAGCTGTCGTGATCATACAGAGCAATGGTACATATCTGGTTAGTAACTGGGGTGTCTGGCCTCTGGTAAAGGTGTCACCTTAATGTCAACACCAGTTAGAATACTATCTCTGTCCTCTTGTCAGAAGGGGTAATGTGGTCTTGCCACCAAGTAACTGGGGATTCCTGCCTCTAAACAAGGTGTCTCCCTAATGTCAAAGGTGTACTTGGCAGATTTATCTTTGATCTTGACCATCTGTGAAAAATTTTCTCCCTCTTGGTATCCAGATTCTGTTCACTTGGCATTTAGGTCTTGGTTTGTTTGTTTTCAATACCACAGGTCTTTGTTTTCCTGACTTCCTTGCTTTATACTCTCTGAGTAAAGACTTACTCTGACCATACTGGTATCTTGTACCTTACTTGCTTAGAATCTGGTTCTGTGTATGGAGCAAATCTTCATTCACCTTTTTGCACGCAGTCTGACTAACTGATCCTCAAAATCCTCACATAAAATTAATGGCTTTCTTAATTGCTTAAACATCTCAATAACTCTCATTTATCAGCCATACTCTCTATTGTTTTCTCTCCACTGTCAACAATTTTCTTTTCATGATATCTTCAGACCTGCCCCTAGTTTTTGATGATGTCAAAGGGGGAGAGTGTCTTGCTAGTGTCTTGCTTGTGCTTTTGTGCTTTGCTGAGGGGGAGCGAAAGATAAGTTCTAGTCAGAGGAAAGTAGATGTTGTGTTCAGGGGGAGCTCTTGGGAGTCGTCAGAGGAGGCGAGTGTGTTGTGTGTCTGCATTGCTTATTTTCACAGCTTATCTTCATGCACTCATCTCTGTTATTTAATATAGTGTTGCCATCATCAAAAAGGGGGTGATTGTTGGACTTTTGTGACTTCCCTAGTGTTTTGATGATGAGCATCACTATGTTAAATATTGTCATTTTTAATCAGACATCATGAGTAATGTTATGCATTCGAACTTTCCATGATTAACAGGAAAAACTGCTATGAGATAATACCTTGCATGTCCGTAATGTTCCCTTCATACTTCGTGTTGTTTGTGTTCACTACACTCCGTGTTGTCCTTTTGTACGTCGTGTTGTCCCAACTATGTTTGTTGGTTGTCTTCGTGTCGCTCCATCTGTGTCACCCCTATGTCTTCGTGTCTTATGATCTAGCCAAGTCTATACAGCCTCATCTCTATCTTCGTCGCAAGCCAAAGTCTACACATTGTCTTAGCGTCATGCATCAGTCTTTAAAGTCCATACAATGCACTATAGCATGTTCGAAGCTAAGTCCATACATTGGTTTAAGCTTTCCAAGTCTATTCATTGGCAGCTGAACTTTGAAGTCTATACATTGGTCTTCACTTCAAGTATGTACAGCCATTGTCTTGCCAAAGTATATACGTTGTGAACCCTCAAGTCTGTACAGACTTTGCCTTGTTCAAGTCTATACATCGTCCAGTTCTTTGGCAAGTCTATACCTTGTGAAAGTCCATACATTCGATTGCGTTGCCTTGAAGCCGTTCCAAGTCTATACATCCTGTTGAACGCAAAGTCTTCACATCGCCTCATCATATGAAGGTTGTACGTTGCAAGTGTCCTTCTTGTTTCTGTAACCACACCTCGTGTCAGTTTCTGCTTTCGTCTTCGAGTTGGTTTCAGTCCATGTTGCTTTCGTGTCGTTTTCATCTTCGAGTCGTTCGTACGTTCGAGCAAATTAGTACTCGAGTTGTTTTCATGTGTATTCAAGTCTTTTTAGTAAAGTGTCGTTTCACCTCGTGCCGTTCTCTTTGCTGTTTGTTATGTCGTGTTGTTTTTGTATTCGTGTCTTCGTGTTGCTTTTGTATTCATGTCTTCGTGTTATTCTTATGTTTATGTCCTCGTGTTGTTTCTTTCTATCTTCGTCCAGGTTCCCTCTGATCGCGTGTTTGTCTACCGTTTCACTCCGTGAGACTTCCTTCTCACCTCGTGCTGTTCTCTTCTGACTTCGTGTCATTTTCTTTGTAGTGTTAGCCTTATTAGTATGTATCTCGTGTCGTCTCTTTTTACTTCGTGCTGTTTTAATCTGACCTCGTGTCATTCTCTCTTTATTTCGTACTATAGTAATCTTGTGTATCTCGTGTCGTTCTCAGTACAGTGCATCTCGTATTGCTATCACATACCTCATGCAGTTTTAGTTTTTGTGGCCCTGAGTTTTAATCGTTTTATTTCTCTGTAGGAGAAGAAGAAAAACAAAAAGAAGAAAGTGGTCCGAGGAAGAATATTCCCAGTGACTGGGCTGCACGTGATCCAATGCTAAAGGAACCAATGCTAATGGCACGTGGCAAGAAGGTTCTGGATGAAGTGTGGGAGGCACACGCATTCTGCACCTTATCCACCTACTGCTGCTGCTATATATTGAAGCCTTCGTCCACAGATGAAGGTTGATCGAAAGGAAAAAGCAAAAAGCAGAAGTGCAGAGAGTTCGATCCAGAAAAAGAAGAGAAGAAATTTGAGTGAGAGCAGAAGAGAAAGAGCCTCCCTGAGAAACTAGAGTGTTCCAGTTGAGAGAGAAGAGAGAGCAGAAGAGTGATCAGAAGATGGGTATTGACTTACGGATCAAATCCGAAGTTTGCTGCTCAGTTTGAGCTACATTGTTTCCGTTTCTGAGTTTTGGATTCCTTCTTTCTTGTTTTCATTTTTGTCTGTGTTTCTTTCTTGATTGAGAGTTCTCTGTGTTTCCTCCTGGTGTTCAGGGGAAGAGAGAGATGTGTTCTCTCTGGTTCACTTGCAACAGACGTTGCAGTATTGTTCCCTCTCGTAAAAGAGGTGTTCCCTTTAGGATTCAGAGAAAGAGAGACCTTGGTCTCTGGTTCTAGTGACTGCAGATCACTAGTATTCCCTCCGGTTGGAGGAAGAGGAAATTGTTTCCTATTTCTAGGGACTTGGCGTCCTTAGGGTTCCCTCCGGGTGTGGAGGAAGAGGGGAGAGTGTTCCCCTGTGAAGCTGTGAATCAGCCGTTGTTACAGACTGAGTCTACTTTGCTAGCAGGTGCTAGTGGAAGCCTCACTTCGATTTGAAGTGAGGGGTGGACGTAGGCAGACTGGAGGTCTGACCGAACCACCTTAAAAACCTCTGAGTACTCGTGTGATTATCTGTGGTGATTGTGTGGTGTGCCTTCTATCCACTCGAGCTATTGTCCGCACTACGTGTTTGTGGGTTCAATTCCGAGTTTGCTTGTTTTAAGTGAACCATTCTTCAGTAAGTTTTTAATCGGTTGAAAACAGTGATCTATTCATCCCCTCCCCTTCTAGATCACTTCATATTTCTTGTATCGTACCGTCTGGGAGATCCTGTCCCTAGATGAAGAGACACGGCGGGCCGTCATCGCAGCACTCCAGACACCAGCATATGTGGAAGCCTGCCTTGCGGAAATGTCACCCGAGGTAGCTGTGGTTTTCACAGAAGAAGATATGCTCCTACCTACCTGCAGTCACAACAGGCCACTCTATATGAGGGGGCAGCTGAATGGGCATCCCATCAATAGAGTATTGATTGACCCTGGGGCGGCAGTGAACATACTCCCCTACCGGATATACCAGAAACATTACTTTGATGTACACTTGGTCGAGGTCAAGAACGTTAAGATTGCTGGCCTCAACCAGAAGTGCGAGGTCCCCATGGGGATTGCCGAGTTTAACCTCTCTCTCGGCGATTTCACGACTAAGGTCCAGTTTCATGTGATTAACTCCAGTACCTCCTACAAAGCATTGCTCGGCCGGCCTTGGCTACACCAAAATAGGGTAGTGCCGTCTACACTGCATCAATGCATCAAGTACCCCGGCAACGGGAAGGAGGAGAGAATCTTTGCTGACCTCCACCCTTTTGAGGTGTTTGAGTGCCATCTCTCAAACGCCAATTTGTATCTAGAGAAGCCGAAGCAAGCTCCCCAAGTCACCCTAGATAAGGGAAAGAAGAAGGCGGAGCCCGACAGCTGGTTCCCTCCGCCGCCGCCAGGCTATGTGCCCCCCCGTCAAGTGTCATTTGTTTCTGGGGCAGAAGGAATATTCAAAGCAACTCCCCTTTCCATCTACTCTGCACCGGGGTTGCCACACCTCGAAGACTTGCTGGAGGACATCCGAGTCCCGTTTGGGATCATCAAGCCTCTCGCGGAAGCTGACTGCCAAGTTGTCAAGCCACAGGAGTAGGGCCCTGATGATCGAGATCGCGAAAGATGTCAAGCCAATTTCTGGCGGTACCGGCAATAAGTGTTGATGATCGAGATCGACCCCTTTAAAATAAAAGCCATTCAGGAGTTGCCTCCTCCGAAGGACCTGGGAGAGCTAAGATCCCTGCAGGGCCGGCTGGCCTACATCCAAAGATTTATTTCCAATTTGTCAGGGCGCTGTCAGGCACTCCACAAATTGATGATGAAGAATGTGCCTTTTGACTGGAACAAGGAATGCCAGAAGGCCTTCGATCAGCTGAAGGACTACTTAAGGACCCCGCCTGTGCTGGGGGCACCTGTCAAGGGAGGCCGCTTGTTCTATACATAGCCGCCACCGAATGTTCACTGGGGGCAATGCTCGCCCAGAACAATGACGAGGGAAAAGAGCAGGCTCTCTATTATCTTAGCCGAAGGCTAGTGGGGGCAGAAGCAAAATACACCCCGATTAAGAAGGTATGTCTCTCCTTGGTCTTCACAGTCAAGAAGCTGAGGCATTACATGCTCTCCCATGACGTGAGCCTGATCTTCAAGGCCGACCCAGTTAAACACATTCTCTCCCAGCCAGTCCTGAAGGGGTGTCTCGGAAAGTGGGCCGTGCTGCTAATGGAATTTGATATCACCTACGTGCCGCAGAAGGCCGTCAAGGGTCAAGCCGTGGCCGAATTCTTTGCGGCACATCCTGTGTCTGAAGATTCCCCACTGGCTACAGAGTTGCCTGAAGATGAGACACTGGAGGTGGACCAAGTCCAACAGATCGCTTGGCAGCTGCACTTTGATGGAGCTTCGAGAACAGAAATAGCCCCGTCCGGACATACAAAAGTACGGGCAGGGGCCGGCATCGTCCTTAAATCCCCGGAGGGAGAAGTATTGCATACATCTTGTTCTATCGATAAACCCTGCACAAATAACGAGGAAGAGTATGAGGCTCTGATCATCGGCCTCCAAGTCGCTTTGCAAATGGAGATTAAGATGCTGCAAGTATTTGGCGATTCGTTACTAGTCGTCAAGCAAGTCCAGGGGTAGTTTGATGTCTGAAAAACTGAGCTGCTCCCTTACCATGCTAAAGCGAAGCGGCTCATGGAACAATTCTACCTTATTGAGATATGCCATGTTGCCAGGGGAGAAAATGCACAAGCCGATGCACTGGCAAAGCTGGCAAGCTCATTAGCAGTCCCGCCTGATGGATCTCTTAGCATCCGGGTGGTGAATCAGCGCCAGGTGCCTAGCATGATAAAACAACCATAAGAAGAAGAACTGGAGGTCGCTGCAGCAGAAGCCGTCGGCCTGCCCAACTGGAGGGACCCTCTTTTGCAATGGTTTAAACACCAGCAACTGCCCAAGTCGAGAGAAGAGAAGATTAAGCTGATCAGAACAAAGGATTCTTATGAGGTTCGGAACGGGATCCTGTTTTGAATTATGGCGGATGCCAGACGGAAGGTGCTCCTGCGATGTCTATCCACTGAAGAAGCTTGGAAAGTCATGAAAGAGGTCCACGCCGAGACAGCCGGTGCACACCAGGCGGGACCGAAGATGAAAATTGAAATAAAGAGGCTCGACTACTACTGGCCGACAATGTTTGATGACTGCTGCAAGTATGCCAAGTCTTGTCAGAAATGCCAGGAGCATGCCACGGTGCCCAGGAGGCCACCTGTGCCGCTACACCCGACATTACCCAGCTGGCCTTTCGCCCAGTGCGGAACAGACGTCGTGGGTCCACTACCCGCGTCATCCGCTAGGTGTAAATACATCTTGGCGGCAACTAATTACTTCTCCCATTGGGCGGAAGCCGTTGCTTTGAGGGAAGTGACCGGGGAGATCATCGCCAGATTCATCCGTCGCAACATCATATTCCGGTTCGGCACTCCGAACCGAATTATCTCAGATAATGGGAGCCACTTTCGCAACCAGAAAGTCTACCGGCTAGCAGAAAAATACAAGATCGACTTGAGGACGTCAACCCCCTACAACCCGCAAGCTAATGGTTTGGCCGAAGCTTTCAACAAAACTCTTTGTACTCTCCTCTCCAAAATTGTCAGTTCTACATGAGGGACTGTGAAGAAAGAATGTATGAGGCCCTCTGGGCATATCGAACTGTTTACAAAACTCCAACGGGTTGTTCACCCTTCTCTTTAGTATATGGCTCGGAGGCGATTGTCCCCATCGAGCTGGAGATACCCTCCCTTCGGGTTGCAATCCAACACGGATTAGTCTAGGAAGAGCAGACAAACGTCGAGCGAAGGCTCGAAGAGCTCTCTAACCTGGAAGGCAAGCGGCTCCAAGCCCAGCAGAACATCCAGGTCTACCAGGCCCAAATTGCTCGCGCCTTTGACAAGCTCGTCAGGGAGCGTGAGTTCAAGAAGGGTGACCTCGTCATGGTCAAAAGAAGGGAAGTCATGGCTTCCAACCCCAAGGGCAAGCTGAATGAGAATTGGCTCGGGCCTTACGTGATCCAGAAAGTTTATGAGGGTGGAGCTTATGTAATAGTCAACCATCAGGGGGAGGTTCAGTTTCCACCCCTTAATGGTAGGCATATAAGATTGTATCACGCTCCGATTTCCCCGTTCAATGAATAATACACTTCTCCGCCCCACCGCGGGTAAATTTGCATTATCATTGTCCGGGTGGTTTGCCATTATTTACTATGCATCTTAAAAAAGGAAGAAGCCAAGAAAAGAAAAGAAAAAGGAATAAGAGAAAGGAAAAGAAAAGAAGAAGAGAAAATAAAATAAAAGAAATGAGAAAAGAAAAGAAGAGAAAGAAGAGAAAGAAAAGAAAGGAAGAAAAGAGAAGAAGAGAAAGAAGAGAAAAGAACAAAAAAGAAAAAAAGAAAAGAAAAAGAAAAGAAAAGAAAGGGAAAGAGAAAAAAGAGGGGAAGTAAAGAAGGAGGAGTCAGCCCTTCTTTACTGGCACTCACCCGTACCAACGAATATTTCAATAAACGAATCAACCCTGTCAGCCCTTGACATTCTGTCGGCACTGATGAAAAATACCCCAACTGGACCTTTCGCCCGAGATTGGGGAATCAACCCTTCTCCTTGCGTTCGCACTCACCCGTACCAGCGAACATTTCAATAAACGAATCAACCCTGTCAGCCCTTGACATTATGTCGGCACTGACGAAGAATCCCCCAACCGGACCTTTCGCCCGAGATTGGGGAATCAACCCTTCTCCTTGCGTTGGCACTCACCCGTACCAGCGAACATTTCAATAAACGAATCAACCCTGTCAGCCCTTGACATTCTGTCGGCACTGACGAAAAACACCCCAACCGAACCTTTCGCCCGAGATTGGGGAATCAACCCTTCTCCTTGCATTGGCACTCACCCGTACCAACAAACATTTCAATAAACGAATCAACCCTGTCAGCCCTTGACATTCTGTCGGCACTAACGAAGAATACCCCTCCTGAACCTTCCGCTCAGGATTGGGGAATCGACCTACCCCCTTGCGTTGGCACCGGCCCCGTGACAACGAATACATCAAGAAATAAACAAACCACATCTGCCCCCGACATTCTGTCGGCATGGTGATGAACAACTGACCTCCCATCTAGGTCATTGGATGAACAAACTCTTCTCTCCGCCCTTCCAAGGTCGGATCAACCTAGTCGAGTCAAACATACCGGTGACATCATTCGGATGAGTCGCTTGATGGACATGGTGGAGTGGTCCCCTCGTCCCCCCTCTGGAAGGGGCGAGCACTCTCCTATGCTCCTCTGCGAACCTCACCGGGTTCTCCCCGGGTAAGCTGTTAGCGTGGACTTGTGTCCCATCACATAGCAAAAAAAAAGAGAGAAAAAGGAAGGAAGAGATCGCCCAACACCACACGCATACAAGAGACACATGGAATAATTACATTATATTCTTTTCAAAAAGAATTACATTGGCCTCGAGGCATACCCCGGTGTTACATACAAAGAAAGGAATGGAAGGGGAATCGGCAGTTAATCTAGCCCCCGGAAGATGTCCTCGATGGGAAGGATCCCGACGCAAGGGAAGCTCATCATCTCACGCAAGCGGTCTTCCTGCACGTCAAGGCGCTCCAGCTCGGTCGCAACAGAGGCCACTGCTGCTTCGGCGACAGCTAGCTCCTCGATCTCCAGGGTCTTACTCGTCTCTGCCTTGAGCAGGTCAGACTCGGACTGGGTAAGCCAGCCCCGAAGTTTCTCGATCCGGTTCTGTAAAGCGTCGATGTTGGCATTGTGCATGTCCAAGGCCTCTCGGTGTTGCTCTCGGCTGTCCCTCCGCGCTGCCATAACCTCCTGATATTCGTCCCTCTAAGCACCAATAGCTGTAAGCTCAGTTGGGGCTTGCGTCTCAAGGAATGCGCGATGATTTACGTATTTCAGTAATAACAGAATGCGGCGCGACCACTCTTCCAGCGGGCAGCCCATCATTTGCAGTGCCTTGGTCAGCTGTTCCATGATAGCCCTCACGCCTCGGTATGTGAGCGGCGGGTCGACAACGACCATCGATCACAATACCACTAAGGTCTGGCGGACTGGCAGGTCCGTGGCCGATAGAAGGGACAACTGGTGGATCGAAGCTTACTTCGCTATCCACGACCGCCCACAGCTCTACGTCCACCACGGCCGAGCTACCTGGAAGTGTCAGGGCCGAAAGGAGGGGCCTCCCGGGCTCCAAGGATGACCCCTGGCCAGCCACCGTCGAAAGTGAATGAGACACCGCAACAGAAGCGTACGGCTCCGCCATGATGAGCGGCTGCTCCAGTTCCATCGACCGGGCCGGTTCTGAGCCCGAAGATGTCGCCCCCTCTGTCGAAACCAGGGCCATAGCTTCGTCAGAAGAATGAGCGGTCATGGAGACCGAATCCGACGCTGCGGCGGACGAGGTTGCTCCAGCCTCCGCTCCCTCAGCAGGCTCTAGGTCCATGGCATCCCCGCAGACCGGAAGTGTAGGAGCGACGACCTCGGTAGATAGGGCATCAATGACAGGTGGGCCTGCTACTTTTCCCGAAAGGGCTTCATCTTCACCCGCCTGGAATCTCCCCGAACGTTCATGGAGGATCGTCAATATCCTCCCCAGGAGCCGGGCTTCCTTGGGTATCACCGGCGTCCGGATCGGTGGCACTGGGATCACCAACCGCGGGACGTCTCCCATCTGTAGAAGAGACGTCAAGGACCCCGCGTCCGACCCTAGGAGTGTCTTCAGCCTCTTGGCCGCATGCAAGTGGAAGGACGAACTCCACCTGGGGACGGCTTTACGAGCCCGAGGCACGCGTGCTCCCCGGGGCGCTATTATTACCTGACCATATGAACAGAAGTTAGCCGCTTGTCAAGCGAAGGGAATCACTGAATTCCCAAAGAAGCCGAATGGATCCTCATGCTTACCTCGCCCGCCGGCACTATGTTGCTTTCCGGCGTCGTCTCTTCCTGGGTGTCGACCTCGGGCACCATTTCCCCGCGGGTCTCGGTCGTCGGCACCGCCTCTTCCTCCACCTAAATTCTGGCTTCGGGCATTACCGGCTCTTGCACTTCGACCTCTGGCTCTATCTCTCCCTCTTCCAGGGCTTCGGTGGCTGGGGTGGTGGTCTCCACAGCTCCTTCAAAGGCACGAGCCTGTATTGCCTCAAATAAATCAACAACTCCGAGGGAGGACTCAGAAAGGGAGAAGAGGAAATTATGCACTCACAGCCACTGCCACTTCTTCCCGAAGTGAGATCTTAGCGGTCGAGACGGCAGCATCCGAGCTTACCTTGACTTCTCCCTGTCGTAAAGCCCCGACCAGGGATGCCAGTCTATCCAAGCCAGTAGTGGTTGTCGCTTGTCTGGCAGCTTCTAAACCCGGGGCGTGAATTGCTGCATCTATGGACGAGGCCTGTTCATGTTGGAAGCCGAAAATAATGATATCAAGAAGGTTAGTTGACGGCCTCAAGAAAGAGACCTGAATTAACAGGTTTACACTTACAGGCGCCTGCTTCATCAGGCTAAGAGACATAGGTAGTACCGGGGCTTTCCAGGCAGGAACTTGAAATCTGGGCTCCCGGGGTACACCCTCAGTTGAAAGCACTTCGTCAGAAGATTAGCCATAGTCTACCTTTTTGCCCGACGAAGATCTAGTGCTAGTGGGCACCTCTTTTGCTATCGAGGAAGCCCCCGCCTCAACATCCGGGGTCGGTAGCCGTGACTTCCTTGACCGCTGCCCCTTTTTTCGATATATCTGCCCGAACCGGGATGCCTCCGGGGCCACCTCCGGTTCTGGGTCCGCCACATCAACTCCTGCCAGGCAAAGTAGGATCCGGGTCAGTCAAGCCCACCAAGTTTCAAAATTATAATCGAAGCGACTGGCAAAGAAAGTGATATACCTCCTTCAGCTTCGATGGCGGGAGTTGGGGCAAAGAAGGTCTCGTCGACAGATTCCATGGCCCCGTGGGTCCTAGCTTCACCCACGCCTGGAATAGATACGGGCGCAGGCCTCTCGGCGACAGCTGGAACAAGAAACATGTGTGTTACAAGAAATGCCTCTCCTAATGTCTAAATAAATCTCGGAGAGCCTCAAAGAAGAAGAAACCCAACCTGCAGGCCGACTCGGCTCGGTTCGAGTAGCCTCGAACTCCTCAAATGAAGAGATCAAAGGCGCCGGGGGAACGGTCGACGTGGCTTTAGCGGTCTCCGTCTTTCATCGCTTTGCCTCCCGCCACCCAGCCGCCTTGGCGGCATCTACCGCCTTCTTCACGGGCGATTTCACCCGGGGCCTCTTCGCAGGCGGAGGCAAGGGAGTCGTGGTCGGAGCTGCTGGCACCTCCTCAAAGTAAGCAGGTTTCCCTGCCTGCCGCAGAAGATTGCGATACGTCGCCATTTGGGTGCTGTCGGGGTGATCTGTTAAGAAGAAAAAAGGGGGATCCGATCAACGTCCAATATTCAAGAAAGGGCAGCATTGAAGAACACAAGGGAACGAAGAGAACACTAAGTACCATGTGGGCCATTGTACAGCCGCAGCGTTATCGGCCAATAATTGAGGGATGGCTCCTTGTCCCGACGAGCCGCCTCTCGGACTAGCCAACATACATCCTCGATTTTCTGGCAGCGGTCGGCAAGGGCGGCCAAGTCTACATGCTTCTTGGCGGCCAAGTGACAGAAGAGGTTGAAGTGGTCCATCCCCCATCCCTCGGCTTAATAATAGGCGATATGGAGGTGCTTGCCTAAGATGGCCGGCCCCGAGTCTTCAATCTTCAACCCGTGCACTCGAAGGAGGACGTACAGCCACATGGTATCCTTGTAATTTGCCGGCTTCCGCTCCTCTCTCCCCACGAATGTGCGATAGGGGCAGACTGCATCTCTCTCCGGGCGCCAGCTCCTTGCGAGAGTGCCCTCCTCTTCCATGGGGAAGGGATAGTTGATCAGCTCAAGGCGGTCGCCCCCGATGCGGCAAAGATTCCAAAGAGTTTTCTTGAAGTCATCCTTTGCCACCGGGGGCAGCTTAACCTGCGGTGCCGGCTTAGCCTCTCGCGCCTCCTTACGCGCAATCATATATGCCGCCACCTCCCTCTCTTTCCCATGTTTCAGTCAAAGGAGGTGCTCGGGATCGATGTCGAGCACCGGCGCGGGCTGCCGGCTCAGGAAACGCTTCTCTGCCCCATCCCAGCAGTCAGTTTTGCACAGCCGGTAAAAGGCGGTCCGAGCATTCCACCACTTGATATATTCCGCGGTCTCCCACGGAATCCGTCCCGGGGCTGGCACCCGGAAGTTGGCAGCATCAGCCCGATGGAAGAAGTCCCACCAAGTTCGAGTGGTCTCGGCAGTCAGACTTCCCCGAAGACTTCGCAGCGGCAAATAGAATTGAGCGCTGTGCGACGGGATATGCTGGTCATATCTAAAATTCCTGCCGAAACGAAAGGGGTAGTACGGCTCCAGCAACAAGCTGTCCCCCTTTCGGAAAACCAACACGCTGGGAAGAATGGATAACGCCCAGTCACGCAGTTTTGGCTCTATCAGCGGGCGAACTACGTTCTCCTGGCTTATCGGGTGCACATATTTTTCCACCTGATCATCCCTGCATTCCCGATGACTGTTCACCAGCGGGCTCGAGTGCGCGGCCAGTCCCTAGAAATGGATGCTGCCGGGAGAGTCCTGGGGCACCGTTGTCAGCCTGCCCCGGAGGTCATACAGCCGCAGGGACGTCGAGCTTGGCTCCGCACTGGCGAATTCCAGCATTCGTGGCACCAACCCCCATCCTTGGATAGTGTGGGGGGCAAATTCCGGGAACAGAGAACATACCCACGCATTGAAAAAATGCAGTGGGCACACATACCGCGCTTGCCGCGGGAACTGGTGACTGCTGATGTCCCCAAGTGCTTTGTATATCAGACACAGCGTGGCCGGGCACAAAGACAACTTGATACCCCAGGCCATCTGACAAGCTGGATAGATGGCGTCTGGGCGAATGACGGTCACGTCCCCATAGGGCATGGCGAACGAGCATAGCCAATACGTCAAATATGCGGCGCAATGCGTTAATGGGTCGACTCCCATTGGGTTCGGCCCGCTCCGGCACCCTCGAGGAGGGATCTTCACATCAACTTTTGACTTGGGACGTTTCTTCCGGGCGACGGCAGTGCCAATATGTGGGAACTCTTCATAGTGCTTCAGCCCATCATAAAAATACTACACCTAAAGGACCATGCAGACTCTTTTCCGGTCCCCTCGGGGGGGTTGCCTCCCGCCATGCGACAGCTGATATAATTCCCGATACGCCTTCATAAGGTACCGGTATGAATAGCCGAGAGAATAGTAGCCATCCCCATTGGTTTCATCTTTAATCATATCCGGGGGGCAGGCTTCTTCGTATGGTCCCCATCAATGGGCAAGCCACTGAGCTGGTTGAGACTCCACAGGTCCAACGAGGTCTCACCCTCTGCCGTGTAAAAGGTATTGGTCTCGGCGTTGAACACCTTGATCATTCCGCAACAGAGGCCCCTGGAAATAGGATAACTGTACCGGGAGGCGTACACACTGTGGTAGACGCCAGCCCGGATAAGGATCCATGCGTAATTGAATAGCATGTATTCCGTGAACTCCACGGCCCCCTCCCGGAAGCTGTGCGCATCCTTAAGCCTCAGCTCCCCAAACTAGCCCAACGCCAGTTCGTGCTTGAACCGGATGGCCAAGCAATCCAGTAAGAAGTGTTCTTCTATGTACCCCCACTTCAGTGGAGCCAAGAACATGCCGAACCGGGGGTGTTCACTCTGGACCCGCCCAGCAGCTACGTCCCACCGATCCGGGGTGAACTGAGGTGCCCGCACCAGTCTGTCCTCCGCCGGTAGCACTGCCTCAAGCCCCAACACAGGCTTCCATTTGCGAGCCTCTCCCACTAAGTACATCGGGATGCTCCTTGGGACGCTGTACAGTAGGCTATCCCGGGATTGCAGAATCCCCGGCTCGGCGTCCTTGACGGCTTGGAAGTTTCGCCGCTCCTAGTGACTGAGATGCTTCAGGAAGCGGATCAGGTGCCTGTCCTTCGGATAATCCTTCCAGTATTCCCCTGTAGCACGATCGAAACTCATGTTGCCTTCAACCCGAGTGAGCCGGTGGTAATCCATAGTCTCGGTGTCGGAGCCGGATGATTCAGCTAACGCCGCTATCTCGGCATGTTCTCTGTCCAAGTCTTCCACATTGAGCCAGGTAACCACTGGCACCGGGGGTGGAGGAACGCGCTCGGCACCAGAAGCAGCAGAATCTCTCGGAGCAGCCATCTCTCTACAAAATGCAAAGGGCCTCAGGTCAGAATAATCCACAAGCAGGGAAAAGGAAAGAAAGTTACAAAGGGGTTACACTACAATTGAACTAAACATAACGCCAATAATTTCTGATGAAATTTCGACAGAGTTTCCCCTAAGCCGGAGGCGTAAGGGGAAAACACGGGTGCACGCTCACAAGGAGTGACGGCCCCAACAAAGTCACGGTGTGCCCAAGGGGGACACCGGAGGTCCTCCGGTTGAAGAAGTCATCTTCTCCCCCTCTCAGCGGCATGCCCAGGCCAAGTCCCTCAGTGGCACGCCCAGGCCGAGCCCCCCTAGCAGTACACTCCCAGCGACCCTCAGCGGCACGCCCCAGGCCGAGCCCCTCAGCGGCACACCCTGTGCCTCCTCCAGCGGCACACCCTCGTGCCCTTCACCAGCGGCACGCCCGTGCCCCCTGCTCAGCGGCACGCCCCATGCCCATTCCCCAGCGGCACACCCCGTGCCCTCTCCTCAGCGGCACACCCCGTGCCCCCCTACCTCCAACGGCACACCTATGCCCCAGCGGCACACCCGTACCCCTACCACCAGCGGCACGCCTGTGCCCGCTCCCAGTGGCACAGTCCGACGCCATGACTGCCCCGATGCCAAGAAGAAGAAGAGGAAGAGATAAAGAAGAAGAAGGAGAGATGGAGGGGAAGAATAGGGGAAGAGGAAAGAGGAAAGAGGAAGAGGACGATGGAGAGCTTAGGGATCCGTCGTCCCCTGAGCGAAGAAGCCACGAGAAGAAGAGGAAGAAGAAAAGGAGGGAAGAACGGAAGGAAAGAAGAGAGGAAGAGGAAGAGAAAAAGAAGAAGAAGGAAGAAAGAAGGAGAGGAAGGGGAGAGGGGGCACGGCGGCCTCACCCTACGCACCGGCGACGACGGTGAGCGGCGGTGGCGACAGAGGATGGGAGAAAAGAGAGAAAGAGAGGAGGAGACGGTGGGAGCCGAAGAGACAGAGGAAGAGAGAGGGAGAGAATTCGAAGAGAAAAGGGGGGAAGTTTCGAACTCCCCCACCCCTTTTATAGCCGTTTCAAAAAGAGAAAAAAAAAGAAGAGGAAAAGAAAAAAAAGGAGAATGAAGAAAAGAAAAAGGGGAGAAAGAAAAGAAAAAAGGAGAATAAAAAAAATCAACCAAAAAAAATATAAAGAAGAGAAAAGAAAAAAGAAGAGAGAGAACAAAAAAATATAAAAGAGAGAGAGAGAGAGAAGAAAAAACAAAGAATAAGAAGAGAAAAAGGGGAAAAAAGAGAAGAGAAAAAATTGAAATTAATGATAAATAAACATATATACTTATATACGTATAGTAAACAATGGTAATATGACAAGTAGGTATGATGATATCTACATCACGCATCTTATGAACGTACCCCCAAGAATGTACGTTAATTACATGGATACACCCGCGAGCACCGTCGGGCTCATCCTTCTCCCGCGCTGCCCGTGGGTGGGGGGCATTTGTGGACGTATAAAATTGTACGTTCATATGTCCCACTGAGCCCCGCATTAACGCCAAAGTCAAAGGGAGAAGACTCCGGGAGACTGGCCACCCAGGGCCCCGGAGGAATACCACCGTCCAGCAAATCCCCATATTTGCACAGGCGCATCAAGAGACCAGGAAAACACAGGATGCCCTCCTGAATTGATACACTGCTATGGACCCCCCCTCGGGTCCCTAACGGTGAAGAAATATCCCTAAGAATGCACAACTTAAGTTCCTGAATCAAGAGCTGGTGCCCCTTTCAACGGCATGCATCAAACGGCCTCAGCGGCACACCCTGATGTGCCCCAACGGCACACCCTGAGGTGCCCCAGTGGCACACCCCCTGAAGTGCCCCAGCGGCATGCTCTATGGGAGTGCTCCCAGCGGCACGCCTTCTTGGTGCCTTCCAGCGGCACACCCCTTGGAAGCCTCCAACGGCACAGCCCCAACGCCCTCTCAGCGGCACAGCCCAACGCCCTCTCAGCGGCATGCTCCAAACGGCCCCAACGCCCTCTCAGCGGCACAACGTTGAATTCCCATGAATGGCACGCACCGGCAGAAGATACAACGGCCAATAGGCAGACCCATTGGCGCGTAGTTCAGCCACTTCAAAGCCAGCTAGCGCCCGCTTCGGTGTCACCTTCTGGCTGGAGGAGGGAGATCTTCAAATGACGAGAAAGATACCGAAGTCAACCTCGGATGGCAGTGCCATCATGAGGTTGGCCTCGTCAACAGCCCATGTATAAAAGGCTTCCACAGAGAAAGAAAAAGAAGGAGGCTGCATGTGAAGACACCCCTTCGAAGAGAGCACCAGAGAAGAAGAAGAAGAGAAGGAGAAGAGAAGGAGAAGAAGGTAGAGAAGTGTGGAGAGATTGAGAGGGAGTGAGCCACCTGTATGGGGGGGGGGGGAGAAAGAATGGGGTGAAGGGAGGCACCCTCCCTCGTTCCAACTCTCCCCCGACACTGTTTTCTCTCGCTCCTCTTTTTTTTCTTTTCTTTATTTCTCAGTTTTCCTCTTCCCCTATCACAGTTTTTTTTGTTCTACAGTATATTGTAGTTGGCCTTCAGGCCTTGCTCTTTGTCATCTTAAGTCTATCATGAATGAAATATCCTTTGGCTTTTGCCTTCGTTTGTTGCACTTGTTGATTTCTTCTTACTGTTGGTCTGTGAGTTTGGCGTCTGCCTCCAGCCCTCCAACTTCTTGCTTGATTTCACCTCCCGTGGCATGGGTCTACTTGATTGAAAGGTTCAGCTCTTGGCTTGGTGGGGCAGGGCTGGCCTCTTCCCCCCTCTAGTAGCTTTCCTTAGTGTGACGACCCCTGATTTTCACCATGCATGTCTGTGGGATTCTTCTCTCCTCTTGACACTTTGGATCCCCTCAATGCCTGGAGCATCCCTTTTGCCCTCCAGCGGCACACCTTCTTGGGTCTGCTCAGCGGCACGGTCCTCCCTGGGTCCGCTCAGCGGCACGGCCCTCCTCGAGTTTGCCTAGCGGCACACTCTCCCTAGGTTTGCTCAGTAATGCACCCTTCCCATTCTCTTGCTTAGCGGTACACCTCCTCCGGCTGCCTCAGCGGCACACCTCCTCTACTGGCCTGCCCAGCGGCACACCCTCGGACAGTCAGCCCAACACCCCTTGGCCCTCTTTTCTCCGGTGTACTCGTAGCTTGCCCCAGTCTACCGGTTCCTTGTTCGGTGTTTTCCCCGAGTTTTTTGAAGTTTCCCCAAAGGTGGCTGCTTAGGCACACACCTCAGTTGTCGTTTCATGTCACTCCCTGTGGACATGTCCCTTGTATTCCCTTACCGTCTGGGTTAAGGGGAGATGCTGTCGAATTTTTGTCAGAAATAATGATAAGCTAAAAGATAAAAGTAAGCAACAAACAAATGGAACCAACAGTAATAAAACGTTCTAATCAATTAAAGGAACTATTCAAGGCTCCAGAAATCAGCTGAATAAGACCCCAAGAGCTGCACTGCCAAACATGACTTGGGACTCAACCACCTGATAAAAGACTGACAGTCGGATCCCCTGAGACTCCCCATCAGAATTGCATAAACAAGGGACTCTCTCCCTCTTAAATTCTATGCCACCTCGTTAAGCCACAGCCTGACTACTTTGATTCTTCACACCCCAGCCCACTCCTTAGCGGTACACCCTAGCCTCCAGCCTCCAGCCTCCAGCGATACGCCTCAGTCCCCCCCCCCTTTGCCCTCAGCGGCACACTTCTAGATCCCCCAGCGGTACGCTCTCCTTTGCTTCCTGAGCAGTACACCTCCTTCACCCTTCAGCGGTACGCTCCACTCTTCCCAACGATACGCTCCCACCTGCCTCCAGCGGCATGCCTCAGTTCTCCCCTTTGCCTTCAGCGGTACGCCCCCAGATCCTTCAGCGGTGCGTTCTCAGCTCTCTAGCGGCACATTTCCTAATCCTTCAGCGGCACACTCCTAATTCAGCCTTCAGCGATACACTCCATCATTTCTCCAATGAATATGTATATATATGTACAAAAAAAAAGTATAATAAAAGGAACAATAAACAATAATAATAGTGATAAAACAAAAAATTGGGGGTAATTCCAACCAAATAATAAGCAAAGAGAAGCTAACAAAAGGAAGTGATGCTAATAAATGAGCGGTAATGATACATGTCACTCAAGGCAACTCACGAACATAACGACATGGTCTTCGTCTCCCCTTTTTGGATTCCGAATCCGGGAATATTGATGATGCTCTCGTAAGCCGACCTTCACCCTCGGGCGTCCTCTCTCTCGTCATGGTGACCGCTCGGCCTTACCTCAGGCCAATATCTCACCAGGGTCCCCTCCCTCACCGGGATCTGACTTTCCTCCATGTATTAAAATTGCCGTCCCTCGACAGACATTCGCACGGATTCGTCCCCCGTTATCGTCTTGTTTTCCGTATGAACTTTTGTCCAAACATGGAATGGTCCATCGGTGACCGACATAATTCGAGTATTCATGCCCTCACCTCGGGCTCACCGCGTAGCCCGACTACCTTTTCCTTCCTACTTTGATTAGTATTTCTTTCGGTCGTGGAGCCCTTATTTCCGACAATTAATCAAGGGTATTCCTCTCTCCGAGGAGATGTAAATGACATTGTGACCTTTATGGAACAACGGGTCTCAGTCCTGACCCGAACCACACAATCGTCTGATTAGTCAGATCGAGCGCACAATAAATCGTCACTTTATGACTGGCACGCCCACGCACCTAAATAAACGAACCACCCACTAAGTAAAAATAAGTGCGTCCACAGGGGTTCACCGGTCAATACGATGATGGAGTGCCCTTGAAAGTAAGGTCGGGGGCGCTTGGCCCAGGTAACCAACGCTAGCACGAGTTTCTCAGTTGTGGGGGTACCTTTTCTTAGCCTCATTAAGCACCTTGCTGGCATAGTAAACTGGTCTCTCGATCCCTGGGTCATTCCTAACCAGGACCGAGCTCACCGTAGAAGGGTCGCCGAGAGATAGAGGTATAGAGCTTCGCCTTGGACCGGCTTGGACAGTTCCGGGGGTGAGGCCAAGAATTCCTGGAGTTTGGCAAATGCCTTTTGACATTCCTCATGCCAGGCGAATGTAGCAGATGCCATTTTGGGTCCCCTCAACAATTTGAAGAAGGGTAAGCATTGTTCGACCGCCCGGGACAGGAAACGGTTGAGCGTAGTAATGTGCCCCGTAAGGCATTGGACGTCCTTGATGCAGGTGGGCGGCAACATGTCCAGGATGGCCTGGACCTTGTCGGGGTTGGCCTCAATCCCACGCTGAGTTACCAGGAAGCCTAGGAACTTCCCGGATCTGACTCCGAAGGCGCATTTGGCAGGGTTGAGCTTCATGCTGCACTTCAGGAGGGTGTCGAAGGTCTCAGCTAAGTCGGCGAGATGGTCTTTGGCCTTCGGCATTTTGACGATCATGTCATCAATGTAGGCCTCGACGTTTCGACCGAGCTGTCCTTCGAAGATGTGGTTGATCAGTCTCTGATATGTCGCTCTGGCGTTCTTTAGCCCGAACGGCATCCGGGTGTAGCAGTGTACGCCGAAGTTGGTGATGAAGGTGGTCTTATCGATGTCCTCCGGGTCCAGCTTGATCTGATGGTAGCCGGAGTAGGCGTCCAGGAAGCTGAGCAGCTCGTTGTCCAGAGGTTGAGTCGACCAGTTGATCGATGCTCGGCAGCGGGTAGCAATCCTTCAGGGTAGCCTGGTTGAGGTCGGTGAAGTCCACGCACATTCACCATTTCCCAGAAGCCTTTGGTACTAGGACGACGTTGACGAGCCACGTAGGGTACAGGATCGGACGAAAAAGGCCAGTCTTCTATCCCTTGATGACATGTTCTTTGATGACCGCTTGCTTCTTATGCTTTCTCCTGCGTTGCTGGACTGGCTTCACCGTTGGGTCGAGGCTAAGCTTGTGCATCACCACGTCTCCCGGGATCCCGGGAAGGTGCTCATCAGACCATGCAAAGACTCGGATATACTGGGCAAGGAAATCCTTATATTTTTCCTATTCCTCAAGAGGTAGATCAGCTCCGATCTTTACTCCTAGAGTCGGGTCACCGTTAAGGAAGACCGTTAGTGTTGTGTCCCTATGATTTTGATGATGTCTCACACTATAAATCATTTCTTTACCTCAAGATAATCTCATGTTTCATCATGTAAGTGAATGGATTACACAGTAAGGGAATGTCCTGTTCAATTGAACAATTTGACCAAATGAATTTTAGTGTTGCCTGAGTCATAATGTCTTGATGGTTTCAACACTATGAACCTTTGTGAACAAAAATGTTTCTCTGTGTTAATGTAACTCCTCGAGCCACTTCAGTTAATTTTGGGAGTTGTTTTCGTGCCACTTGATCCACACTTCTTGTTATTTCCCCTCACTAACACGAAAAGATTTCGTGTCGTCTGAGCTTACAACACTTCGTGTTGATTTCCATGCCTTACAGGAAAACTTGTATGAGGTAATACTTCGTGTTGTTCTATCCTTGTCATCTATGTCTTCGAGTCCTAGTCTCGGTTGTTTAACTTCGTGTCATGTCTCCCTCTGTCTTCGTGTCGTGTTACTGAAGCAGCTCGAATAGTTCTGACGAACTCCGAGTCGCTTCTCTGTGAACCTCGTGTCGTTTCTCTCTGTCCTTTAGTTGCTCATCTCGTGTCATCTTTTATGTCTCCTTGTTTAATTTCGTGTCACTTACTATTGTTCCTCGAGTCGTTCTTTTTCTTAGTGTCACTGCTTCATCACGTGTCGTGATAGCCGTGTCACTCTTCTGTCTTCGTGCTATTTTTCTCTTTAGACTTCGTGTCCTTCTCGCCTTGACCACACTCCGTGTCAATTCCTGTGTTTCATCTTCGTGTTGTTTTCAACTCGTGTCGGTTTCAGTTTTCATCTTCGTGTTGTCTTCAACTCATGACGGTTTCTGTTATTTGTCTTCGTGTCGTGGTCAGCCCGTGTCGCCTCATCTTCGAGTCGTTCATTCGAGCTATTTTGTGCTCGAGTTGTTTTTCTTATGTTTTCAAGTGTTGTTTCACTTCGTGTCGTCTTTTGTTGCCGTTTGTTAGTTCGTGTTGTTTCGTTCTAACCTCGTCCAGGTTTCTTCTAAATCGCGTGTTCTTCTATTGTTTCACTCCGTGATATTTTCTTCTCACCTCGTGCTATCCTGATCTGACCTCGTGTCACCTTCCTTGATTGTGTCAGTCTTGTCCATTGTATCTCGTGTCGTTCTTTTCTTATCTCATGTAGTAGTCACGTCGTGTTGTTATCATATACCTCATGCAGCTTTAGTTTTAGTGGCCATACAGCGTGTTAATGGTTTTTATCTCCTTACAGGTACAAGGAAGAATATTCCCAAATAAATGGGCTGCACGTGATCCAAGACAAGAGGAACCAATCCAATGAGGACACGTGGCAGGAAGGTTCTGGATCGAGCGTGGGAAGCACATGCATGTTGTGCCCTATCCACCTGCTGTCGCTATAAAAGGAAACCTTCGCCCACCGATGAAGTAAGATCAGAGCCAAGAAAGAAAAGGCAGAATTACAGAGAGCTCGATCCAGCAGTGAAGAGAAAGAAAAAGAGAGATAGCAGTGAAGAGAAAGAAAAAGAGAGATAGCAGTGAAGAGAAAGAAAAAGAGAGATAGCAGTGAAGAGAGAAAGAGAGTTTGCAGTATCTGGTTTTTGAAATTGCTTCCCAGGAAGTTACATTTGTATTAACTCTCAGTATCGAATGTTTTCTCGATCAGTCTTTAGTTTCTTTTCTGATTTTCTTTATGTGTTCTTCGTCTAATTCTGATCTGTTCCCCTCCGGTATGTGGAGGAAGGGAGTCTAACTCCGGTTTCCCTCTGGGTTGCAGAGGAAGAGAGATCGTTGATCTCTGGTGTTGCTTGTGACGGGTTGTCATTAGCAGGTTCCCTCCGGTGTGTGGAGGAAGGGAGAGGCACTCTCCTGTTCTGTTCGTGCTGGGTGCTAGAACAGGTTTCAAGCTCTGCGGGTGGCAGAACTTGGTTGAGGGATTTGTCTCCCTTGGGTTTTCAAGCTGTTTGGCAGCAAGTTGTTCGCAGACTGAGTCTGCTGTGCTCTAGCAGTGGCTAGTGGAATCCTCACTCTAGTTGGAGTGAGGGGTGGATGTAGATTGCTGACTACAGTCGAACCACCTAAAAAACCGGTTGTCTTCTCTGTGGTTTGCGGTCTTTATCAGCACTCTCTATCTGTTTGTCACTTAGACTATTTGTTTGCTCAGCTCTTCATCATCATTCTCTCATTCGATCTTGAGTGGTATCTGCATTTGCAATTCTTTGTGTGCTAGTTTAGAAGGGGCATAAGCGGTAGATTTATTTTCTTGCCTAAGTTTTACAAATTGGGAGTGATCTATTCACCCCCCCCTTCTATATCACTCTTGCTGCGCTAACATTTGGTATCAGAGCAGGTTTACGCCATGTGGACGAACAATCAAACAAATGGCAGTGGTCCTAGAACTTTCATGGCCGAAGGTCAATCCATTAGTCGCCCTCCTTCTTTCGATGGTAATAACTATCTGTTTTGGAAGAACAGGATGGAAGTGTTTATCAGGGCTCAGAGTCATAAACTGTGGAGAGTAATCACGGTGGGTCCATATGATCTGCCACCATACGAGGACGCTTGGACAGATGACCATGTAAAGCTCTCCTCACTCAACTGGACGGCGCTGAATATCATCCAGTGTGCTGTTCATCCAGAGGAGTATGCCCGTATCTCTGCCTACAAAACTGCCAAGCGAATGTGGGATGAGCTGCAATTGATCTATGAAGGTACAGCTCAAGTGAAAGCCTCGAAGATAAACCTCTACACTTCTAAGTATGAAATGTTTAAGATGAATGTAGATGAGAATATAACCAAAATGTATGCCAGGTTATCCTTGATCACTAACACTCTTGAAGGGCTAGGGAAGGATCTTGCTGAGGCAGATATAGTCAGGAAAATTCTTAGATCTTTATCCCCGGCATGGCACACTAAGGCCATTGTGATTGAGGAGTCAAAAGATTTGACTATCTTAACTGTGAATGAACTCATAGGATCCCTGATTACCTATGAGATGAACTTCCAAGGAGGTGGAGAAGGAAGTGAGAGGAAGGGTAAAAATATAGCTCTAAGAGCTTCCCGCAACAAGGGTAGTAACAGTGGGAGCAGTAGCAGTACCCCCGAGTCTGAGTCCGAGCTTGAAGGTTTATCAGATCTCGACCAGGAGGAGCAGGCTATGCTCACTCGTCAGTTCAGAAAGTTTCTGAGGACAAAGGGAAAGACCTTTAGGAAGAGGAACCCACACTCTTTTAACAAGAATGCTGAGTTTACCAATTACAGGGATAGAAATCCTAAGAAACTGACTTATTTTAACTGTAACAAACAGGGACACATGAAAGGCGAATGCCCAGAACTCTAGAAGAAAGGTCCCTATTTTCAGAAGAAAAACATAAAGGTGCAGAAGAAGAAGAAGCCACAGGCAATGGTCTGCACATGGAGCGAGGAAGAAGAAGACCCAGAAGAAGCTTCCTCAGAAGAATATGAAGATGGAATTTGCCTTATGGCAAACAATGAAGAGGAGGTAATAAACATTTTTGAAAATTTCTCAATTGATGACTGGGAGGATGCTTATGGTGACTTGCTAGATAAATTTAATTCACTTAGCAAAGAGCACAGAGTTCTGAAAAGAAAATTTAACACAAATATTGAAGAACAAACTCTGGTCTGTGAGGAAAATGCAAAGCTAAAAGAACAACTAGAAGAAATGACCTCACAAAGGAAAGAGAATGATAAGCTTAAGGGAGAAATTCAGGAAAGTCAAAAACAGCTCAATGAATTCAAAACTAAAATTGAAGAAAGCATGAGTGAAATCAGAATGAATTCAGAGAAATATGAAGCTGTGAAGAAAGTAAATGCTGAACTCCTAAAGAATTCTGAGTTTCTTCAAAAGGAGCTGGAAGACAAACAGAAAGTCTTAGAAAAGTTTGTCCAAGGAAAGACTAGCCTTGATGCTATACTAGGGACTAGGGTCAATTTCAATAAGGAAGGTCTAGGCTATGACCCAACCAACAAGAGACCCTTGCAATTCAAGACCATCACCTTCTGTCCAGAGAAGGGAAAAGAAAAGCTGGACACACCATCTAGCTCAAACAGCTCTAAGGAAACTCAAAGTCCTAAAGAAAACACAAAAACCAGTACTGGACAACCATTTAAGATTGGAATGAACTTTATGAAAAATAACATTAAGTCCATTCACTAGAACATAAATGGTAGCTGGACCAAGAAAACAAATCAGAATAAAAGCTGGAATTATAACAATCAGATGGGTCCAAACAAGACCTACTGGAGGAATAACTTTCATGGTCAAAGATATGCCAATCAACAAGCCTACAGGAAATTTCCTAGGAATAGGAAGACTAATGAAAGGAATAGAACTCACTTCTCCAGTTCAGTTGGATTGAACTTTAAAAAACCAGAAAGGAAGGTGCCAGAGAAAACCATGCTGAAACAAATCTGGATACCTAAACACTTGATCAGAGATTTAAACAATGTCCTTGGACCCAACTCATCTTGGGTTCCAAATCACTCTGCTTGATATACTTGTGTAGGTCGGCCTGGCAGCTGAAGACAACAAGTGGTACCTCGACAGTGGCTGCTCCAGACATATGACAGGAGACCGATCCAAGTTCAGCAAGATAGAGATGAAGCCAGGAGGTCTGGTCAAGTTTGGAGGAAAGAATAAAGGTAAAATTATTGGAGTTGGCACAGTAGGTAAGTCTTCCACAAGTTCCATTGAAAAAGTATTACTTGTGGAAGGGCTACAACACAACCTGATTAGCATTAGCCAATTATGTGACAGGGGTCACAGGGTTGTATTTGATGATAGTTCATGTAAAATCCTTGAAACAAATTCTGACATGGTTAAATTTGTAGCCAACAGGATTAATAATGTCTACATTGTAGACTTAGATGAGAAATCTGAATCCACTATTTGCTTATCTGTCAATTCTGAAAATGATGCCTTTGAATGGCATAGACGTCTAGGTCATGCTAGCTTTTCAACTTTAAATAAATTGGTCAAGCATGATTTAGTTAGAGGCATGCCTAGAATTAAATTCAACTCTATATCAAAAGCATGTGATGCCTGTGCACTAGGCAAACAGACCAGAAATTCTTTCAAATTAAGATCTGAGCCATTGTCTTCTAGACCAATGGAACTTCTTCATATGGATCTTTTCGGTCCAACTAGAACTCAGAGTCTTAATGGTAACATGTTTGGCTATGTCATCATAGATGACTTCTCCAGATATTCATGGATATTTTTCTTAGCAAATAAGAGTGATGCATTTCAAAAGTTTAATATGTTTTTCAATAAGGTCAAACAAGAAGGGAAGTACAAGGTTAGTTCTATTCAATCTGACCATGGAGGTGAGTTTGAAAATACCATGTTTACTGATCTTTGTGACAAAGAAGGACTAACTCACAGGTTTTCCTCTCCCAGGACACCTGAACAGAATGGGATCGTGGAGAGAAGAAATAGAACAGTGGTGGAAATGGCCCGAACCATGTTGATTGAAAGTAAGTTACCTAGAAAGTTTTGGGCAGAAGCGGCCAATACAGCAACCTACATAATCAACAGGGCCATGGTAAGACCCATACACAAGAAAACACCCTATGAGCTTCTAAAAGGTAAGAAACCAAACTTGTTTCATTTCAGAATTTTTGGAGCAAAATGTTTTATTCATAACAATGATAAGAAAGACTTAGACAAGTTTGGAGCCAAGAGTTCACCTGGAATATTCTTGGGTTACTCTGAAGTGTCAAGGGCATATAGGGTATTTAATGTATCAGATCAGAAAGTGGAAGAATCTCCACACATTCTTTTTAGTGAAAAGAAAGATGTTTCTAATGTTGAAAATCTTGACAGGGACTCCAATCATGGTGGAGATTTTCTGGAAAACCAACAAGAAGAAGAGAAGACTCAGCAGAATGGAGAAACAAATTCCCCAAATCAGGAAGGTCCAAGAGAAACAGGTGAGTCTTCAACAAATATTAGATTCCTTAAAGACCATCCTTTAGATAATGTCATAGGCAATCCTGAAGAACCTCTTCGGACGAGGTCTCATTTTAGAAATGTGAATAATGATGACTTAATTGCTTTGGTCTCACAAATTGAACCCAAATCAGTAGAAGAGGCCTTAGCTGATCAAGCTTGGGTCAATGCTATGAGTGAGGAATTAGGTCAGTTTGAAAGGAATAATGTCTGGGAGCTTGTCCCAAGACCAGATGGTATAAATATTATAGGAACCAAGTGGGTGTTCAAAAATAAGATGAATGAAGATGGAATCATCTCGAGGAATAAGGCCAGACTAGTAGCCAAAGGCTACTGTCAGGAATTCGGTGTAGACTTTGATGAATCCTATGCACCAGTTGCTAGGATGGAAGCTATAAGATTGTTGCTTGCCTTTGCATGCTCAAAGAACATTAAACTCCAACAAATGGATGTTAAAAGTGCTTTTTTAAATGGAGTTATTAAAGAAGAAGTTTTTGTTGAACAACCTCCTAGATTTCAATTTTCTCCTCAACCTAACCAAGTTTTTAGGTTAAACAAAGCCTTGTATGGTCTAAAGCAGGCTCCAAGAGCTTGGTATGAAAGATTATCTGAATTTCTGATCAGCAAGGGCTACAAAAGAGGTAAAGTTGATCAGACTTTATTTACCAAGGGCATGAATAAAGATCTCATCATAGTTCAGGTATATGTAGATGACATTGTATTTGGATCAACTAGGCATGAACTATGTGATGAATTTTCTACCATGATGTCTGCTGAATTTGAAATGAGCTTGGTTGGAGAACTAAAATATTTTCTTGGATTGCAGGTACAGCAGTTAGAAGATGGGTGCTTCATCAACCAAACCAAATACACAATGGAACTGTTCAAAAGGTTTGGCATGGAAAACTTAAAGCACATTACTACACCCATGGGCACCAATACATCATTGGATGCAGATGAGACAGGTAAACAAGTAAATGCCAAACTTTATAGAGGTATGATTGGATCACTTCTTTACTTGACAGCCTCTAGACCTGATATACAATTCAGTGTAGGAATGTGTGCAAGGTATCAGTCTAGACCCACTGAACTACACTTAGCTGCAGTTAAAAGAATCTTCAGATATTTGTCAGCTAGTCACTCTCTTGGTTTATGGTTTCCTGCATCTCACACATTGAATCTAGTAGCATACACAGATGCTGACTATGCAGGCTGTAAACTAGACAGGAAAAGCACAAGTGGCCATTGTGAATTCTTGGGTGGGTGTTTAGTATCTTGGGGCTCCAAGAAACAACATTCTGTGGCCCTCTCCACTACAGAACCTGAATATGTGGCTGCAGGGAGTTGTGGAACACAAGTTATATGGATTAAACACCAGCTTCAGGACTACCAAGTAGACCTGGGGTGTACACCTATTTACTGTGATAATACAAGTGCCATCAATCTTGCTAAAAATCCTGTTTTGCATTCTCGAACCAAACACATAGAGATAAGACATCATTTTATAAGAGATGAGGTGTCTAAGAATAATTTTGAACTGATTCATGTAGGGACAGATAATCAGATTGCTGATATTTTCACAAAACCTCTAGATAATGAAAATTTCACTACATTGAGAAGAGAATTAGGCTTATACAAAGTGTCTTAATTTTGGAGCCTGTTCCTGTTGTGAGGGGGAGTTTTATCTATCTGTTGTTTAGCCTTCTTACATGCTGGTTTAAGGGGGAGTTCAGAATGCTTACTGGTTAGCTTTCAGGAATGCTCTAAATAAAGGAAAGTCTTGAGATTTTGCTGAAATGTTTTATTGAGGAATGTTATATCTTAGGGGGAGCTGAGTTGTAATGTGAGAAGAGAAGTTCTTTGACAGATTCAAAAGGGTTGTCCAGATGTGTACCTTTGCTGGTCTTGCATGACTGATTTAGTGTGGTTCTCTCAGAAAGTAGAGTGTCACTTATCTCTTAAGTCTATAAGTCAGTGACTCTAATCTCCAGGTCAGAATCTTTCCTTTGGTACTCCTTTAGAGATCTGGACTAATTGCATAAAGTATATCTTCCTACATTGTCATTGATTATGGTTCATGCCAAAAAACATGATTGTCTTGATATCTGACCCAATCAACTTGAAATCTAGACTTCAAGACTCAATTCAAGAAAAGTCCTTTTTGGTATTATCTTCAATCATTCTATCTCTTTAACTCAAGGGCTTAACTGAACAAACATGTTCTGTTTTGATCACTGAGAAACTGGGAGCTTCATCAATGAAATGAATATTTCTCCCAAGTCATGAGGTGTCAAATGCTTAAAATAAATGAAAAGTCATGACAGAGCAATGGTGGCTTGCTGGTGAGTAACTGGGGACTCTGGCCTCTAATCAAGGTGTTTCCTCATGTCAAAAGCCACAGTTACTAACTATGTTCCTTAATAAAAAAAAAGGGGAAGGAAGTAATGAGGTACTCACTCTGAGTAACTGGGGATTCAGGCCTTTTATCAAGGTGTCCCCCTAATGTCAAAGGAAGTGAACTACCAACTTACTCATTGATCTTCTTGAATATCATCTCCAACAAAAATTCCTTGTTGTTATGCAACTAATGGATTGCTTGTCTTCAATACCTTGAGAACACCTCTCTGATTTAGTCTCTTGCTGTCTAGTGGAATAGTTGAATGATCAGCTATTTTTGGCCATACTTGTCAACTCCTGCTCTAAATCATCCACTATGTATGCTGATAAACTTGTCTATCATTCCACTTCTCTATTGTGTACTGAAATCTAAAGAATCTTGTCTTGAGATTAGAAACTCACTTATTCTCTTAAGACCTACTCGTGACTTTCTGCACTATGCAGTTACTGCCCTGAGTCCTCATGTTTCCAGCACTGTCACACATTCTATATTTTTTTTGCTGATGTCAAAGGGGGAGAGAAGTTTGCAATGTCTACAATTTTAGTGAGAAGTTCTGCAATGTTCTGCAATATCTATCAGTGAGTCTTGGTTTTGTCTTGAGCTTTGGGGGAGTCATGTTGCTTCATGCTGATATGTTTATGAGTTGTGGGGGAAATGAGAGTGTGTTGTAGGGAATGTTTAATTCATTTGCATGAGCATGCCTTGAATTTAATCTGTTGTTGAAGCTGATATTGATTTCATGTTAAATCTTGATAAACCTTGATATTGCCTGATTCATAGTGTTGCCATCATCAAAAAGGGAGAGATTGTTGTGTCCCTATGATTTTGATGATGTCTCACACTATAAATCATTTCTTTATCTCAAGATAATCTCATGTTTCATCATGTAAGTGAATGGATTACACAGTAAGGGAATGTCCTGTTCAATTGAACAATTTGACCAAATGAATTTTAGTGTTGCCTGAGTCATAATGTCTTGATGGTTTCAACACTATGAACCTTTGTGAACAAAAATGTTTCTCTGTGTTAATGTAAATCCTCGAGCCACTTCAGTTAATTTTGGGAGTTGTTTTCGTGCCACTTGAGCCACACTTCGTGTTGTTTCCCCTCACTAACACGAAAAGATTTCGTGTCGTCTGAGCTTACAACACTTCGTGTTGATTTCCATGCTTGACAGGAAAACTTGTATGAGGTAATACTTCGTGTTGTTCTATCCTTGTCATCTATGTCTTCGAGTCCTAGTCTCGGTTGTTTAACTTCGTGTCGTGTCTCCCTCTGTCTTCGTGTCGTGTTACTGAAGTAGCTCGAATAGTTCTGACGAACTCCGAGTCGCTTCTCTGTGAACCTCGTGTCGTTTCTCTCTGTCCTTTAGTTGCTCATATCGTGTCATCTTTTATGTCTGCTTGTTTAATTTCGTGTCACTTACTGTTGTTCCTCGAGTCGTTCTTTTTCTTAGTGTCACTGCTTCATCACGTGTCGTGATAGCCATGTCACTCTTCTGTCTTCGTGCTGTTTTTCTCTTTAGACTTCGTGTCCTTCTCGCCTTGACCACACTCCGTGTCAATTCCTGTGTTTCATCTTCGTGTTGTTTTCAACTCGTGTCGGTTTCTATTTTCATCTTCGTGTTGTTTTCAACTCGTGTCGATTTCTGTTTTCATCTTCGTGCTGTTTTCAACTCGTGTCGGTTTCTATTTTCATCTTCGTGTTGTCTTCAACTCGTGACGGTTTCTGTTATTTGTCTTCGTGTCGTGGTCAGCCCGTGTCGCCTCGTCTTCGAGTCGTTCATTCGAGCTATTTTGTGCTGGAGTTGTTTTTCTTATGTTTTCAAGTGTTGTTTCACTTCGTGTCATCTTTTGTTGCCGTTTGTTAGTTCGTGTTGTTTCGTTCTAACCTCGTCCAGGTTTCTTCTAAATCACGTGTTCTTCTATTGTTTCACTCCGTGATATTTTCTTCTCACCTCGTGCTATCCTGATCTGACCTCGTGTCACCTTCCTTGATTGTGTCAGTCTTGTCCATTGTATCTCGTGTCGTTCTTTTCTTATCTCGTGTAGTAGTCACGTTGTGTTGTTATCATATACCTCATACAGCTTTAGTTTTAGTGGCCATACAGCGTGTTAATGGTTTTTATCTCCTTACAGGTACGAGGAAGAATATTTCCAAATAAATGGGTTGCACGTGATCCAAGACAAGAGGAACCAATCCAATGAGGACACGTGGCAGGAAGGTTCTGGATCGAGCGTGGGAAGCACACGCATGTTGTGCCCTATCCACCTGCTGCCGCTATAAAAGGAAACCTTCGCCCACCGATGAAGTAAGATCAGAGCCAAGAAAGAAAAGGCAGAATTACAGAGAGCTCGATCCAGCAGTGAAGAGAAAGAAAAAGAGAGATAGCAGTGAAGAGAAAGAAAAAAGAGATAGCAGTGAAGAGAAAGAAAAAGAGTTTGCAGTATCTGATTTTTGAAATTGCTTCCCAGGAAGCTACATTTGTATTAACTCTCAGTATCGAATGTTTTCTCGATCAGTCTTTAGTTTCTTTTCTGATTTTCTTTATGTGTTCTTCATCTAATTCTGATCTGTTCCCCTCCGGTATGTGGAGGAAGGGAGTCTAACTCCGGTTTCCCTCTGGGTTGCAGAGGAAGAGAGATCGTTGATCTCTGGTGTTGCTAGTGACGGGTTGTCATTAGCAGGTTCCCTCCGGTGTGTGGAGGAAGGGAGAGGCACTCTCCGGTTCTGTTCGTGCTGGGTGCTAGAACAGGTTTCAAGCTCTGCGGGTGGCAGAACTTGGTTGAGCGATTTGTCTCCCTTGGGTTTTCAAGCTGTTTGGCAGCAAGTTGTTCGCAGACTGAGTCTGCTGTGCTCTAGCAGTGGCTAGTGGAATCCTCACTCTAGTTGGAGTGAGGGGTGGATGTAGATTGCTGACTGCAGTCGAACCACCTAAAAAACCGGTTGTCTTCTCTGTGGTTTGCGGTCTTTATCAGCGCTCTCTATCTGTTTGTCACTTCGACTATTTGTTTGCTCAGCTCTTCATCATCATTCTCTCATTCGATCTTGAGTGGTATCTGCATTTGTAATTCTTTGTGTGCTAGTTTAGAAGGGGCATAAGCGGTAGATTTATTTTCTTGCCTAAGTTTTGTAAATTGGGAGTGATCTATTCACCCCCCCTTCTATATCACTCTTGCTGCGCTAACAGTTAGCAACTCACCACCAGGCTCAGATGTTGCGGGTCCCTCTTTGGCTCCCTTTACTCCTTTTTTCCCTTCCAGCCTTGTGGCTTCGACCGAGATTATATAACACCGTCTAGCCAATGCCTGGTTACCTCAAACTTCCCCCAACACCATGTTTGGTTGGGAACTTCATTTTTTGGTGAAAGGTAGAGGGCACCTGTGGAACGCGGATTTTTTATTTTATTATTTTTTTATTATTTTTTTATTTATTGATTTATTGGCTTGCCAGTCACCGAAGTGATGATTTCATTGTGCGCTCGATCTGACTTGGTCAGTCGATTGTGAGTGATCATGTCTGGACTAGAAGTCCGTCATACCATAAAGGCTATGACGTTAATTACGCCCTTCCAAGGAAGGACAACCCTTGATTAAACGCTAAAGGTAGGAGGATGACAGCGGTAAAGCCACATGCTCAAGAGAGACGGAAGTCGTTCATTTGCAAGACGTTAAATGGATTAGACGGAGCAGGGGTTGGTTATTTTCGGGATAAAACTGACGGCATATTCCCACCATCTTGGACCATGTCGAGTGGGGAATAGGGAACCACCCATGCAGTGGCAGGGTGGGATCCGTAAAAGATCGGGCATAACTGACCCAGAATCCGAGTAAGCACCGGCATGACATGACGCGCCCTGTGCGTACGCGATGTTGCATCTATATCCCTCCTTCAAAGGACCATCGGAGAGCATGTAGGGACATAGCTCCGTGGGCCAACGGGGTTGAGAGGTAGGACATCACAGCTACCTGGCAAGGTATGTGTAAATTTCGGCAGCATGTCCCCTCAACTTGGATTATGCCAAGAGAGGATAGGTCATCATCCACGGAGTGCCGGGATGACAACCGAATGAGGATGGGCGTCGGGCCCCGGGACATTGCTTACCTTTATTCCATCATTTAATATCCCCTTGAAATCCCTCGGAACTCATGTAATGACATGGCCCTTTGGGTTCATAAGGGTGAAATCTGGATCGGGGATGAAGACTGTAGGGGAGGCCTTCCCCATTACTATGTCTTCTCATGGCATTCATGACGATCTATGAACATCCCCGGGGCATGTGTGTATGGAGACCAAAGATTGAAGGATGTCAGTGTAGAAGAGGGCCTCTGACTGGGTTTCATCGGCCGAAGAAGGAGGGGCTCTCGGCACGGTTTTGGTTGGCCAAAAGGAGGCTTCTCGGCATGGTTTTAGTTGGCCAAAAGGAAGGTCTCGGCGTGGCTTTATTGGCCAAGAAGGGGGCTTCTCGGCGGCGGCTTCCCGATGCGCTCATGGCCGCGCCGAGAAGGTGGCGCCGAGTCAAGCTTGCATGAGGGGTTTGCCTTGGCCTATAGGGGAAGGGGTCTCGGCGTAGGGCTTCCCGGCGCGCTCCTGGCCGCGCCGGGAGTCTGGCGCCGGGAGGCTTGCACAGAGACTCACATGAAAAGGGTTGAAACAGCTTGGTTTATCATTTAGCTGAAGAGGGAGACCTCTCGACTGGATAGTTCTCGGCGGGGAAATGTGCACGTCGAGAAGGTGAAATCGCTGTAGGGTTTCAAGGTTTATAAAGTTCATATGATGCTCTGCTTCTGGGATTTCTGAGTTTTCTGGCTGCGATTGAAGTTGAATTTGAAGTATAGGAAGGGGGATTTCATGGATGTTTCCCTGAGAAAGGGCCAAGGGGGGATCTGGAGGGCAGGATTGATGGGGAATGAGACCATCGCCCGGATTTCTGAAGACTTGGTTTTATTTCTGCCGCCGGCCGTCTGGGGATCAAGAGATGACTGTCTCTGATCCCCTGGACGAACCCAATGGCATCTGAAACCCGGTGGCTGAGGAACCTTTGGCATCAAACTCCAGACCCTAATCATCCAAGGGATTAGGATGGAGGGTCGAGAGATCGAGATAGTCATTCACTGGCATCCACGGAATAGCAGCGATCCAAGGAATCGATATACCCTCGTATAGCCAGTGGTTCAGGGGACCAAGAGATTGATGTCTCTGGTCCCTCAACAGCACAAGGAGGGGCCCGGTTTTCATGCCTCTAAAGCAAAGATTCATATGAACTATTAAATATTTTTGCATAAACGATGAACATATAAAGATAAGCAGAGAGCAGGCATTTCGATCAAAGGAGAACAAACATCTGAATCAGTAGATCCCCAAATGGGTAATCGTTGACATTTCATTGCATCGCATCAAAGCCTTACATCGACTATGAAATAGAAATGCAAAGCAGAAAGGTAGAGATTGAGACCGGAACTGGCCGGCTACCTTCGATAAATCAAGACAAAAGCCCAGTAAATTACATCAGTAGAAAAGAAAAGACAGGATGGGGAGGGCGGAGCATTGACTCCCCTCCCTCCCCCTAGCAGCCCACCTGGAGCCCTTTTCTCCTTCTTTTCTTCTGCTTCTTCTCTTCTGCTTCTTCTCTTCTCTCAGCCGAGGGGGACTCTCTCTTGGCAGGACTCCCTCTCTACTCTTTCTTTTCTGGCTTCTTTTTTTCTTCTTCTTCTCTCTTTTTCCCTTTTCTATTCTCCTTCTGTCTCTTTTTGTCTCTCTCTCTCTCTTATCTGTTCGAAGGGAAGGGGCTTTTATAGGGACTTCTCCCCTTCTTGGCAGCAGCATCACGGCGCCCCCCAGATGGGGCTTCCCGGCGCGCTTGCAGGTGGCTCTCGGCGCCCTCTTTGGGCTTCGGCAAGTGGCTCTCAGCGCCATCCTTTGCAGGCCCAATTAAAGCTTTTTAGCCACTTTCATAGACCCATTTGGGTCTTTCAAGGACATCATCACCCGAAAGGGCCTTTCATTGATGACATATCTTGTATCGAGATCATCATTACGGTTTTCATCAGTCCGTAGACCGGGATTTCATCAGTCCGTAGACAGGGGTTTCATCAGTCCGTAGACAAGGGTTTCATCAGTCCGTGGACAGGGGTTTCATCAGAATTGCCATCTGAACGGTGACAAGACCGGGTATTATCTTATCGATATCGTCACTTGGATGGTGACGAGCTCGGGCATCAGTTTTAGTCCGGAAAGACTTCTACCGGGAGTATAATCTGTGGAGACCATTCTTCTTCTGCTCTGACTTTGCAAAAGCCTTTGCCATCTTCATCTGCCGATACCGGCTTCATCTTCATCTCCTATTACATTTGTCAGTAAGCCGACATCTGACTTACCCTGACATATCATCCGTGGATTCTTGGGCGAAACGGTAGTACAGCTCTCATTAAAGGGCTGGAAGGTCTCATCAGTCGAGTGACTGATGCTTTATCAGTGTTGCCGTCTGAGTGACATTGGCACCGGGCATCAGCTTTGCCGACAAGGGCTTTAGCCGAGCAGACAGTTGATGAGCTTCATCATTGGTCTTTCACTGTTGGTCCGACCCTCTTTTCAATTATGTTTTCACCCTTGTTCATTTTCCAGGTGTCAACAAATGCCCCCCACCTGCGGGCAGCGTAAGTGCAGAATAAGCGGCACGGGGCTCGCAGGTGTCTTTCATCATTCGAGGGTATCTACCTCAATTTGTCTTTAATCCGGTTCTCGGACCTGATCATCTTGATGCAACAATATTTTGCACTCTTATCTTCCCTTTTCACATTTTCATCCTTCATATTTTCTTTATTTTCAGCAATTTGGAGCTTCTTAGCACATGGCATTGACTTCTCGGTGTGAGCCTCTGCGTGAAGGGCCTCTCGGCGTGAAGCTTCTCGGCTTGGAGCTCTCGGCGTGGAGGGCCTTGGGCAGGGCTTCTCGGCGCGCCTTTGACCGGGCTCTCGGCCTGGACTTCTCGGCGCGCCCTGGCGGAAGGGGGCCTCGGCGAGGGCTTCTTGGCCTGGGGCTCTCGGCCTGGGGTTCTCGGCGCGCCTTCTGGCCGCCGGGGGCTCTCGGCCTGGGCGGTTCTCGGCGCGCAATTCTTCGCACCGAGAGCCTGCTCGCTTGGGCCTCTATTTGAGGCGTCGAGACCTTATTTTTTCTCATTCTCATCCTTTCTTTCTCTTTCTTCATTTTCTGATTTCTTTCAGCGGCGGGAGCTTCCTCTCCTCTCTCGGCCGTCTCATCTTCTTCGCCCGTCAGGACGCTCTTTGGGGATTTAATCCCTTTTGATTTCAGGACCACCCCCTCTTGGTTGGTGATTCCCTATTCTTTTTGGGCAGACCCCGAATAAGGGGAGGTGCTGCCGAAATTTTATAGAATCTCATGTTGCAATCTACACAAGACTGGCTTTTAATTCACACTTTTTCTTCGACTGCAGGCACTGCAATGGCTTCCAGTTCTGATGTTGCATCTTCCGGAGCTGTTGGTGCTAGCTCATCGGCCCAGCCAGACATATCTCGGGCCACAGTGAATTGGCTGAATGTGCATAACCTGGATTTCGATTATGACAGGATTGCTTCATTTGACGAATCATCTGACTCTGAAACGGACACCGTGTCGACAGCCCGGGTATACTCCACGATGACTGAGACATGCTTCAGGAGAGATGGTAACTATCGGCCAGACCTCCCGAAGGACCGACATTTGATGCCGTTCATCTGGACTTTCACAGTGGGCGGCATGCGAGATTACCGGATAGCTCGCGTAGTTGAAGCTGCCATCCTTGCTGAGCGAGATAGCCTGAAGGACTCAGTGTATCGCAGCAAGGCCATCTATCTTCCTGGGGAAAAGCGCGACTGGGATGCCGTCCTTGGCATATCGGAGCTGGAACCAGAAAAGAAGATGCTGGTCCGGGCCCCGGAATTCACACCAGCCCCGTGGGATAATGCTAGCGGCCGAGTTCATAGGGAGAATCCCGGCTATGGTATGTTGTTGGCACCATTAAAGTGGGGATATCGCGAAGAACCCTTTGTGCTGAATTGTTCGGCCGTTCAGTTCAAGTACCTTCTGGCCGCTGGCTGGTTCGGAGACACCAAAATCACTGACGCCCACCTATTCCGAGTGGGGGCAGTGGAGTTTATAGAGTTTGTTCTGATAGAATATGCCCCCCTGCTAATCAGAGCAGGGGTGTACCATAGTGTCTTCGCTTCTAGATTCCGGTATCCCATATCCCGAGGGCTGTGCTGTGGAATGTTTGAAGTGTTCTGCCCTTTATTCAACACTTTCTATACAGCAGAGGGGGAGACATCCCTGGATCTGTGGAGTTTATCACAGCTCTCCGGCCTGCCCATTGATGGCGAGCCGTATGAGGAGGTTTGCTTGTCAGATTCCGAGAAGGATAGCTCTGATGGCGAGGGCAAGTATTCCCTCGGCTTCTCATATCGATATCTGATGAAGGTATACCGCTCCATCTGTCTGGCGTACAGCAGGGGGTCCTCTAAAGGCTATCAATCCCGAGAGAAAGGCAGCAAAATGAGGGTCCGGATAGGGCAGTGGATCCAGTATTTCTTTGACGGTCCCCTGAAGTATGCAGACTTTCCTTCTATGGGTCCGGCCGCTAGCAGGCAGGTAAGGGCTGCTCATTATAAGTCGGCGGTCCCAACCCAGCAGGCGTAGACCCCATCACACACTGCGCAGCTTATTTCACATTTTGGCTGTGCACTTTTGCTCTCCCACAAGGGGACGAGACAGTCATTCGGCCAGAGGCCATATATCCAGCTTGTCAGATGGCATGGGGGATGAAGCTGTCGCTCTGCCCAGTGGCCCTGTGTTTGATATATAAATCTTTGGGGGACCTGTACAAGCATCGGACTCCCCGTTCTTTGAGGACCGTGGGTCCTTTTCATTTCTTCAACGCCTGGGTCTGCAGTATATTCCCCGAATTAGCTCCGAGAACCTTGCAGGCGGATACAGTGTCACCCAGGATGGTTGAATTTGCCAGCGCTGAGCCTGGTCCCTTTTATGATCAACTATTTAAAATAAGGGGCCAACTGATAAAAGTACCAGTGGACGCCCCTGGCAGCATACATTTCTGGAGCTTGGCAGCAGGTTCAGCTCCTTTGATTGATCCTCAGAGAGAGTGCAAGCTGGAGGAGATAGAGACATATATCCACCCTGTCTCAGGGGTCAACACTGCTCGGCCAATCCTGGAGCCGGAGCTGGTGAGATGGGCCATGGCAATTCGGCCCAGTGTTTTGGTTTACAGAAAGGGTGGCCTGCTTCTGTTGGAGCCATACTATCCGTTCCGCTTTGGGCGAAACTTCGGCTACGACCAGCATATTCCTACCTCAGCTGCCCAATTTCCCCTAGATAGCCGGGCCAAGCACGGGTCCATCATTGTTGGCGAGGGCCGGTTGTGGTGGGATTTCTATCATCGCCAGGATGATGTAGTTTTCAGGGTGCCCACTGTTTCTAACCGTGTTCCCCGGGTAACACCAGAATATATCAAATGGTGGAATATCCGGACCGGCTTTTATAGGGACGGTAGGGGTGCCTTCTGGGGCGTGGCAGAGCGCTCCTTCTTGAAACAGCAACCTGGGCCAGTGTTTGATATTTCTGAAGCCCACTTGAAAAAACTTTACTCACAGCATCTGAGGGAGGCAGAGAATTATCTGACTCAGCGGCGGGCCTTGAAGGAAAAGAGTTCCGAGCCGCTTGCTCCTGTCTTCGCTGCTATCAACGAGGACACCTTTATGCAGAGTTTGAAACATCTGAGCCATGTAGGGGGCGCTCGCTTGGAAGTGCAGCAATACCCATTTCCTGTCGAAGAGCCGCTTCCGACAGTAGCTTCCTGGAGGGGTCCAGTTGATAAATTTCATCCATATAGGACGTTTGTACGCCGAGAAGATAGAACTCAGACGTACTATAGACAAACGTCCTGGCTGTTCATTCTGCTGAATTTGCATGGATTATCTGCAGAAAGCCCGATAGCTGGCATTTTGAACAAGCCACTGTTTATATCATTTCATTATGTCGATGGCTGGGGCATGGACCATCTTGACTTGTTTCGATGCCTTGACTTTCGCGGCCATAATGATCTGGCAGCTTTGGTAGAGCAGTGCCAGCTATTTGGTGATGTGCGCGGGCTCATCAAGGAGGCTGCTTCCCGCTCCAAGGAGGTAGCTTACATGTACTGGCCACTTTCTGTATTCTATGATGGCCCGGTAGGTAAGATTTCTTCTTTTCTGATTGCAGTGTTTTCTGCTTAGCATCTGAATTTTACATCCGCTGATCCCATCATCCTTCTGCCATTCTTAACAGACCGGCCTGATATAAAGCGGCAGGGGCTCTATAGAAAGATTATTGCGCAGGCCGAGAAGCCCACTTATTTTGAAGTCCCTGCTGCAGCACCGACCACTACTCCCCTACCTCCTGGCAAGAAGAGGAAGGCTTCCGCAGTCAAGACTGCACTTGGGAAGGCCAGGAAGGCCAAAAAGGCCCACATTCAACAGTCGACTTCGGTGGCGATGGATACTGGGACCCCTCTCCCTGACATTCCATCATTCGATGAGTTTGAGCTTCAAAGGGAGGCTGCTTCGACACTGGTTCAGGGTAACATCAATAGCTTGCATTTGCATTCTTCACTGTCTTCTGCAGGATCTCAAAGAAGTCCTTGAATCTGACCAGTTCTTTTTGCACAGCCGAAGAGACAGTCATAGCACCTTCTGTGGCGGAGACCAGATTGCCTTCTCCTACGCCGGCTAGTGAGGCGAGGGGTAAGTGTATCTTCTCATCTGTCTCATACCTGTATTTGTTTTCTTTGCTACATTTCTCAGAGGTCTCTTTTTGCATCAGCGGCAGGCGAGGAGCAGACTGAGGCTGTGGTGACAGAAGAGTTGCTTCAACCACAGGAAGGTCACAAGGCTCAGTCGAAGCAGCGTGTCGTTCCGGCCAGGCGCATAATTACCCGGTCTACATCTCGACATGTTTTAGAGGCAGCCCCACAGCGTATAGCTAGTGTGGAAATATCCTCAGGCAGTTCTAAGACCGCCTCTGATGAGGAGGAAACAACCTTCAGCGACAGTGAGGGAGATGCTCCTGAATCAGAGGCCCCACTTGTATTTGTAAAGGGTGTTCCGTCTTTTCAGCCTGCTAAGCTGGTGGTGCTATCTCCTGAGGGGGAGTTGCAAGAGGAGTTTGCCGAGCTCGATACCGAGATTGACATAACTTCACCATTTGTCATTCCGACTACGGAGCTTCCTTCTCTTTCACCCCACTTCGAGGATGTGGACCCTGCTTCAAGGGTGGGTTCCTTTTCATGTTTGTTGCTTCATCTGCCCCTTCTTCTTTTATATCTAGCACTGAAGTTGCTTTGTTTTGGTCTCAGGGCATTGCCATTGCTAGCTCAGACACAACTGCGGCTATCACGGACATTTCCTCCATAAACTGGGCTATTGTCCCTTTTCAGCCTTTAACTTGCACGGGAATTCCCGAGATCATTCGCCCTGTGCCGGCGCGGATACAGTCCTCGACAGATTTAGCATCGTTGGACTTAGGATCACCAGGAGAGATTTCTATCCTTGTCAGGGCCTCAGAGTTCAGAGCTGAAGTAGACCCATCTAGAAGCTCTGCTTTCATACCGGCTGCCATAATGTCAACTGCGCCTGAGTCAGCAGTCCCTGCCACAGTGGCTATAGAAACTGGATTTCTGCCTTTACAGACTAGAGACCCTTCGCCCCCATTATCAGGAAGAGTAGCTGAAGATGAAGCCCTTATTCAGAAGATTCATGAAGAGATAGCTCCATCATCCATCGGTCCTCCCTCCGCTGATGTTCAAGCCATAGCGCCCGAGACGGAGGGGGAATCTTCAGTTCAGCCAGAGGGCACGGGGAGGGACCGGCCAGTTCTTCCAGCAGATTTACCGTCTTCATCCTCTCAGCCGGATGTCGCACTGTGGGCAGACATCGATAGCGAAGTGACCTTCGAAGTGATCCCCTCTGCTTCTTTTGGCTTTGCATCGTCTGAGAGTTTTGTCTGGCAGAACCTGGATATGCTGCGCCAGCTGGTAGAATCTCAGCCTGGCTTGACATATTTGCAGCTGAAGGAAATTGCTGATCGCTTCACTGTCGGTCTGCAGGCTATGGGTTGCCCTCTGGACACATGGGCTCAGCGGGTCTTACTTTTGCTTAAATTCGTGCATCGGAGGGATTTCCTAGCACGGACCATGGTTGATAAGCTAACGACGCTGAAATTGCAGAGGTCAGAATGCAAATCCGAGTTGGGGAAGCTGACACTTATGCTTGATGGACGCCGAGCTGAGCTAGAAGGTGCTATTCAGCGGGAAGAAGCTGTGCGGGACCGGATAGCCCTATTGGAGATGGAACTCTCTGGACTTCGAGCCGAACTACAGCAACTCTCCTTTATCCGGCCGCAGTTTGAAGAGGAAGTAGCCTCGCTGGAGGGACGGGTGATGTCTCTTCAAGACATGTCCGTTGGGCTTCAGGAGGAGGAGGCGCGCCTTCATGAGCTAGGAGCCGCCCCTTATGTGGGTCTTCTAGCCTTCGAAGATATATTCCGGCGGCCGTGAATTGTTTATCCCTCCCTTTTTGTTTTCTTCTGTAATGTGATGTCCCCTCGGGGCCCTTCATGTATTCCCTTTTTATTGAAAAGGAATCTCTTGGCTTCAAGCGTCTCCATCTTACTTTGCATATGGTTTTATCACTTTGGGAAGTGGGGTAGCGGTTTTGACAATCCCTCATGCGAACGGCTCGTACTTGGCAGGAGAGCGTCCACCCCTTCAGAGAAAGGATGGGGGACTCGCTCCACCGTGTGACGGCATCCGAAGAGGTGCTTAAACCGGGTTTTGTGAGTGGCAGCAAAAATCCTTATGGCCATGTGCGCCGTAAAGGAGACAATTTGTAGGAGTGTGAGAGGTTCCATCAGAATAGACGTGAGGTCCAGACTGGGTAGGGGTTATAGTAGGTGGGACAATTAAAGGATATGTGGTTTTCATCAAGACAGACGTAGGGTCTGAACCGGATAGGGTTTCATCCTTGATCGGGCGAAATGCCAGTCGATCAATAGTTGGTTTCATCATCGATATTGGGTTTATATCGATGCAAAGGGTTTTATAAGTTTCATCAGAATAGACGAAAGGTCTAAATTGGATAGGGTTTCATCGTTGATCGGGTAGGGTGCCAGTCGATCAACAGTTGATTTCATCATCGATATTGGGTTGATATCGATGTAGATGGTTTTATAAGTTTCATCAGAATAGACGAAAGGTCTAAACTGGGTAGGATTTCATCATTGATCGGGCGAGGTGCCAATCGATCAACAGTTGGTTTCATCATCGATATTGGGTTGATATCGATGCAAAGGGTTTTATAAGTTTCATCAGAATAGACGAAAGGTCTAAACTGGGTAGGGTTTCATCATTGATCGGGCGAGGTGCCAATCGATCAACGGAGGGAAGCGTGTGAAGGTGTAGGTCTTATCAGGATAGACGTAGGGTCTATTCCAATAGGTTTTATCGCAGGTGGGACTTTGCCAAGAAATGCGTAGATTTTATCAGGACAGACGTGAGGTCTGAACTGGATAGGCTTTAGCCAAATGGTGATGGGTTTCATTGTCGGTGGGACGTTTGAAAGAGGGTATGTAGATTTCACCAGGACAGACGTAAGGTCTACCCTGGAAAGGTTTTATCATCGGTGGGGCTTGAAACCAGTTGACCGACGGAAGGCTTCATCAATAGAAGGGAGGTAAAGGTAGCGTGCCGGTTGGCATGGAACTTTTTAAATTACCACATTACTGACCCAAGTGCCCCTTTCGGGTTTTCACCGGAGCCAGCCCCCTCTTGCTTTTGCCCACGCGCCCTTTCGGGTTTTCACGTGACGGGGTACCCGATTTTGCCTGTAGTGCCCTTTCGGGTTTTCACCACAGCTGGGTTTTTGGCCATTTTTGCCCTTATTCGGGATGTCCGAACAAGTCTGGCGGGGTATCTCTATTTTTAACACCATTTTTATATATATATATACATATGTTTCCTGAATTGGGACTTCAGCACGGATCAGGCGATGTGCTGCTTCATTAGTGCATGCTCTTATCATCGGTATTGGGTATATACCGACGCAAGGATTTTATAGGTTTCATCAGGGTAGACATAAGGTCTACACTGGGCTGGTTTTATCATTGATCGGGCAAGGTGCCGATCGACCAATGGTAGGTTTCATCACGGCGGGACGTAAAGGGGTATGCAGATTTGATAGGACGGGTTTCTTTGTCGATCGGGCAGGATGCCCATTGATCAAAGGTGGGTTTCATCATCGGTATTGAGTTTATACTAATGCAAGGATCTTATGAATCTCATCAGAATAGACATAAGGTCTACACTGGGCTGGTTTTATTGCTGATCGGGCAGGGTGCCAATCGACCAACAGCAGGTTTCATCATCGGTATTGGGTTTATACCAATGCAAAGATTTCATAGGTTTCATCGGGACAGACGTAAGGTCTAAGCCGGATAGGTTTCATCATTGACCGGGCAGTGCGCCTAATCGGTCAACAGCTAGTTTCATCATCGGTATTGGGTTTATACCAATGCAAAGATTTCATAGGTTTCATCGGGATAGACGTAAGGTCTAAGCCGGATAGGTTTCATCATTGACCGGACAGTGCGCCTAATCGGTCAACAGCTGGTTTCATCATCGGTACTGGGTTTATACCAATGCAAAGATTTCATAGGTTTCATCGGGATAGACGTAAGGTCTAAGTCGGATAGGTTTCATCATTGACCGAGCAGTGCGCCTAATCGGTCAAGTGCTGGTTTCATCATCGGTATTGGGTTTATACCAATGCAAAGGTTTCATGGGTTTCATCGGGATAGACGTAAGGTCTAAGCTGGATAGGTTTCATCATTGACCGGACAGTGCGCCTAATCGGTCAAGTGCTGGTTTCATCATCGGTATTGGGTTTATACCAATGCAAAGGTTTCATGGGTTTCATCGGATAGAAGTAAGGTCTAAGCCGGATAGGTTTCATCATTGACCGGACAGTGCGCCTAATCGGTCAAGTGCTGGTTTCATCATCGGTATTGGGTTTATACCAATGCAAAGGTTTCATGAGTTTCATCGGGATAGACGTAAGGTCTAAGCCGGATAGGTTTCATCATTGACCGGACAGTGCGCCTAATCGGTCAAGTGCTGGTTTCATCATCGGTATTGGGTTTATACCAATGCAAAGGTTTCATGAGTTTCATCAGAATAGACGAAAGGTCTAAACTAGGTAGGGTTTCATCATTGATCGGGCGAGGTGCCAATCGATCAACGAGAAGTTTATGACGGGAGGCGAGGTTTCCTTTAGGATCACCATATTACTGGCCCAAGCGCCCTTTCGGGTTTTCACCGGAGCCAGCCCCCTCTTGCTTTTGCCCACGCGCCCTTCCGGGTTTTCACGTGGCGGGGTACCCGATTTTGCCTGCAGTGCCCTTTCGGGTTTTCACCACAGTTGGGTTTTAGCCATTTTTACTCTTGCTCAGAAAACCTGAACAAGACTGGCGGGGTATCTCTATTTTTAACCCCATTTTTTACTTATTTATTTTCATTCTTTTATTCTCTCTTCCCCTCTTTTTGGGAGGGTAACAAGTCGGACTGTCATTAGATCATGATGAGGGATGGCTTGGCTAGGGCGGAGTGCCGCTAGACCAAGGAAGAAGGGTAGCTCGGTTAGGGCGGAGTGCCGCTAGACCAAGGAAGAAGGGTAGCTTGGTTAGGGCGGAGCGCCGCTAGGCCAAGGAAAAGGGTAGCTTGGTTAGGGCGGAGTGCCGCTAGACCAAGGAAAAGGGTAGCTCGGTTAGGGCAGAGTGCCACTAGACCAAGGGAGCAGGGTAGCTCGATTAGGGCGGAGTGCCACTAGACCAAGGGAGCAGGGTAGCTCGGTTAGGGCGGAGTGCTGCTAGACCAAGGAAAAGGGTAGCTTGGTTAGGACAGGGTGTTGCTAGACCAAGGAAGAGGGTAGCTTGGTTAGGGCGGAGTGCCGCTAGACCAAGGAAAAGGGTGGCTTGGTTAGGGCGGAGTGCCGCTAGACCAAGGAAAAGGGTAGCTTGGTTAGGACAGGGTGTCGCTAGACCAAGGAAGAGGGTAGCTTGGTTAGGGCGGAGCGCTGCTAGACCAAGGAAAAGGGTAGCTTGGTTAGGGCGGAGTGCCGCTAGACCAAGGAAAAGGGTAGCTCGGTTAGGACAGAGTGCCATTAGACCAAGGGAGCAGGGTAGCTCGGTTAGGGCGGAGTGCCACTAGACCAAGGGAGCAGGGTAGCTCGGTTAGGGCGGAGTGCCACTAGACCAAGGGAGAAGGGTAGTTCGGTTAAGGCGGAGCGCCGCTAGATCAAGGAAGAGGGTAGCTTGGTTAGGATAGGGTGTCGCTAGACCAAGGAAGAGGGTAGCTTGGTTAGGGCGGAGTGCCGCTAGACCAAGGAAAAGGGTAGCTTGGTTAGGACAGAGTGTCGCTAGACCAAGGAAATGGGTAGCTTGGTTAGGACGGAATGTCACTAGACCAAGGAAGAGGGTAGCTTGGTTAGGGCGGAGTGCCGCTAGACCAAGGAAAAGGGTAGCTTGGTTAGGACAGAGTGTCGCTAGACCAAGGAAATGGGTAGCTTGGTTAGGACGGAATGTCACTAGACCAAGGAAGAGGGTAGCTTGGTTAGGGCGGAGTGCTGCTAGACCAAGGAAAAGGGTAGCTTGGTTAGGACAGAGTGTCGCTAGACCAAGGAAAAGGTAACTTTTAGCCTGATTACTCGGGGAATATTGGTTGGGCAGCATGATACAGCTTTAGGTGTCTACCGTTGAGTGGTGAGAATTGGATTTCCCCTCGATGGTTAACAACCATGTAGGTCCCTCCTTCGTAGACCCTATATATCACATAAGAACCTTCCCAATTAGGATTCAACTTTCCTTTTGGGTTGGACGCCATGACTTCTCTTTTCTTGACCATGACAAGATCACCTTTCTTAAATTCTCATCCTTTTACGAGTTTGTTGAATGCAGTGGCCATGCGGACCTGATACATCTGGATATTCTTCTGAGCTTGGAGGCGCTTTCCTTCCAATTCAGCCAATTCTTGTAATCTTCTTTCTACATTGGTTTGTTCGCCATGGGCCAGGTCATATTGGACTGCCACTCTGAGTGACGGGACTTCTAGCTCTAATGGAACTACTGCCTCTGAACCGTATACCAGTGAGTATGGCGAGCACCCTGTAGGTGTCTTGAAGATAGTGCGGTATGCCCACAGAGCTTCATACATCTTTTCTTCCCAGTCCTTCTTATTAGAACTGACGACTTTAGCCAACAAGGTGCATAAAGTTTTGTTGAAGGCTTCTGCCAATCCATTTGCCTGTGGATTGTAAGGAGTGGAAGTCCTCCATTCGATCTTATACTTCTCGGCAAGCCGATAAATCTTTTGATTTCTGAAATGACTTCCATTATCAGATATTATCCGGCTGGGGATCCCAAACCGGAAGATAATGTTCTGCTTGATGAATCTGGCAACCAGCTCACCAGTCACTTCTCGTAATGCTATAGCTTCCGCCCATCGGGAGAAGTAATCTGTTATTGCCAGTATGTATTTATGTCCGGCCGATGAGGTCGGTAGTGGGCCGACTACATCAGTTCCCCATTGTGCAAACGGCCAGCTAGGGACTGTAGGGTGCAGAACGGCAGGTGGCCTTCTAGGCACAACAGCATGCTCCTGACATTTCTGGCATGACTTTGCAAACTTGCAACAGTCTTCAAACATAGTGGGCCAATAGTAGCCCAGCTTCTTGATTTCTATCTTCATCTTAGGGCCAGCTTCATGAGCACCTGCCGTCCCAGCATGTATTTCTTTCATTGCTTGCCAAGCTTCCTCAGTAGACAGGCAGCGGAGCAAAATCTTCTTGCGTGCATCTGCCATTATTCAGAACAGAGTTCCATTTCTGAATTCATAAGAATCTTTGATCCTTAGAAGTTTCATCTTTTCTTCTCTTTTCTGCGGCAGCTGTTGGTGTAAAAACCATTGTAGCAGGTGTTGTCTCCAATCAGATGCCTGTTCTGTACTGATAGTAGCAACTTCTTCTTCTTCGGGGCACTCTTCTAACATGCTGGGGACCTGCCGCCGGTTTATAACAACAATGTTCAGTGTTTCATTTGGTGGGACTGCTATTGAGCTGGCTAGCTTTGCCAGTGCATCAGCTTGGGCATTATGTCCACGGCCCACATGCTTGAGCTCAATATGATAGAATTTCACCATGAGGCCCACAGCTTTTTGGTGGTAGGGGTTCAACTCCGGCTTTTGCACTTCGAACTCCCCTTGGATTTGCTTTATTATCAACATTGAATCCCCGAATACCTGAAGCATCTGGATACCCATGTTGAGGCTTATACATAGTCCGATTATCAGAGCTTCATATTCGGCTTCATTATTGGTGCAGGGCTTGTTTATAGAACAGGAAGTATGCACAACCTCCCCTTCTGGTGATCTTAGCACAATACCGGCTCCGGCCCGTATTCTGGTCTTTCCATCGGAGTCGATCTCTGTTCTAGATGCTCCATCAAAGAATAGCTGCCACATAGTTGACTGAGCCTGGCAGGCTTCCAGTGTCTCATCATCGGGTAACTCAGTCCCCAACATATCATTCTCTGGCACAGGATGCTCTGCGAAGAAATCGGCCACGGCCTGTCCTTTTATTGCCCTCTGGGGTATATATGTGATATCGAATTCCATCAGAATTACTGCCCATTTGCCCAACCGGCCTTTCAGTACTGGCTGAGTCAATATGTATTTGAGCGGATCTGCTGTAGATATCAATCTGATTTCGTGTGACAGCATATAGTGCCGGAGCTTTTTAACGGTAAAGACTAGTGCCAAGCATGTCTTTTCTATATAGGTGTAGCTTTCTTCAGTTCTAATCAGCCTCCAACTCAGGTAGTATAGAGCCTGCTCTTTGCCTTCTTCATTTATCTGTGCTAGCATTGCCCCCAGGGAACAGTGTGTGGCTGCAATGTATAGTATCAGGGGCTTGCCCTTAATAGGTGCCCCCAGCACTGGAGGGGTCTTGAGATATTCTTTCAGCTTCTCAAAGGCTTCCTGACAGCCATCGTCCCAGAGGAACGGTACATCTTTCATCATGAGCTTATGAAAAGGGTGGCATCTCCCCGACAGATTTGATATGAATCGTCGGATGTAGGCCAAACGCCCTTGTAGAGATCTCAGCTCGTGGAGATTCCTTGGTGGAGGGAGCTCCTGGATAGCTTTAATCTTGGATGGGTCGATCTCAATGCCCCTATGACGGACAATGAACCCAAGGAATTTTCCACTGGACACGCCGAAGGCACATTTCATAGGATTCATCTTGAGTTCATATCTGCGCAGCCTCTGGAACACTATCCTCAGGTCTTGCAGATGATCTTCTCTTCTGCTGGTTTTCACCACCAGGTCATCGATGTAGCACTCCACTTTCTTGAAGAGTAAATCATCAAAGATCTTTGTCATAGCTCTTTGATAAGTAGCGCCGGCATTCTTGAGGCCGAACGGCATCCTTTTGTAGTGAAATATCCCCTTCGGGGTGCGAAATGCAGTGTGCACTCTGTCTTCTTTAGCAATCCAGATCTGGTTGTATCCGGATGACCCATCCATGAATGACAGGGCTTCATGTCCAGTGGTTGCATCGATCATTACTTCAGTGATTGGCACTGGGAAATCATCTTTCGTGCAAGCCTTATTCAGGTCCCTGAAATCCACACATATTCTGATCTGCCCATTTTTCTTCTTCACGGGCACTATATTGGCCAGCCATGTAGTATACTGGTTCTCTTCAACAAAGCCCACATCGATCAGCTTGTCGACCTCTTTGTTGATCTGATTTATCAGTTCGGGACGCATTCTCCTGGGAGGCTGCTTCACAGGGCTTGCCTCTGGGTTTATTGTCAATCGGTGCTGTGCCACATCAGAACTCAGTCTGGCATTTCATCATATGTCCATGCGAAGCAGTCTCGGAATTCTTTCAAAAACTGAATATACTGTTCTTTGACAGCTGGCTCCAGCAGTGCACTGAGGAATGTAGGCCTTGGCTCCTCTGCTGACCCCAGATTCACTTCTATCAGCTCATCGACGGTGGCTTGGCCTCCGTCTTCAACTTCGGGTGGGGCTTCTTGCAAATCAATAAAGCCTCCCGGGATATAATCTTCTTCGTTCTCATGATTTTCTATTTCATCAGATTGGTCATCTGCAGATGCTGGTGCATCGTATAAGGCCAATACGGCCGGATTCTATTCAGTCTGCCTCGAGGACGCGACTGGCTCAGCGGAAAACTTCGAAGTGGAATCTTCCGTGCTTAGAGGCTCTTCTGATGTGGGCTCCCCTGAGAGGTCATCATTATGTAGAGCTCGGAATTCTTCTAGAATGCGCCCAAACTCCAGGCACTCTTGCAGCTCTCTGGCTACTTGATCTTCATCCGGGGTTCCCGTGTCAAATTTTGCTTCATCCTGGAATAGATCCTCCTTGCAAGATAGATCTTCCCAGTACCAATCTCTCTTTGTCTCGTCATGTATCCCCACCCCTGGCAGATTGTCTGGGATTTCATTGTCCACTACGGACTGATAAATGATTTCTTCATCTTCCGAAGGGTATTGGTCATAGTCCATCCCAGGGGAATCTTCATGCTGGTAGAAGGCAGAGATGACATCTACCTCAGCTTCATAGTATTCTTGCAGGGTATAGCCCAGTCCCGGGTGCTGTGTGATCTTCCTCAGTTCTTTATTATCTCGAGGTGGATCCCATAGCTCCTTGAATGCTTTCTTCTGGGCTGCAGATTGTATTGAAGGCATTTGCATCTTGGAGAACATTTGCGAAACCCGTTGGGTAGTGTACTCTAGGCCTGTAATTGGCACCATCCGGTTTGCGGCTTCTTCAGGGACCATGCAATCTTGATCATCTTCTTCGACTGCCCCCCCGGTGTAGAATATGATAGGAGGCTCGCAGAAGCGAGGGATTTTCATAGTCTTCAGTGGTAGCACCGTCTGGTATTCTATGCTGGCTATGGGCTTGACTAGACCCTGAGGAACTTCTGATAAGTACAATATGAAGTGATCTAGAAGGGGAGGGGATGAATAGATCACTTTTCTCGTAGATTTAAAAAATTATTGCAGAGTATATTGCTAAACGGAACTAACCTCGAGCTCTGACTATCGTAAAAGATGCAGTGCAGTTAATAGCTCAAGCAAATAGAAGGCATACCACAATATTATCACGATCAATCACACAAGGGCTCAGAGGATTTTAAGGTGGTTCGGTCCTTCAGACCTACATCCACCCCACACTCAACCTGAGTGTGGCTTCACTAAAGGCTGGGCAACACAGCTTGCCAAACAACTGCTGATACACAGCTTCCCAGGAGAACAACCTCTCCTCTTCCTCCTACCCGGAGGGAACCTCTAGCGATCAGCAGCCACTAGAACCCAGAGACTCACGTCTCTCTTCCTCTTTACAAAGAGGGAAACCCCACTAGTAGCAGCCCTGCTACTAGTGAACCAGAGGTCGAAGACCCCTCTTCCTCCCAACCCGGAGGGTACCTACAAGCAGCTCACCTGCTGCTTGCAAACCGGAGATTGACTCTCCCTACTCCTGATCTCACAGGAGGACCCCGACCTCAGTCCAGAGGATCGGAAACACAAACAATAACGGTTGAAGAAAGATAAGAACAAGAAATGAAAAATACGAACGAAGGAAATCAAATGCCAGACAATGGAAACAATGTAGCTCAATATAGAGCAATAGACTTCGGATTTGATCCGCAAGTCAGAACAATTCTTCTGATCACTCTTCTGCTCTCTTTCTATTTCTCTCTGCTATTCTTTCTTCTTTCTTTTCTTTTTCCTGGATCGAAGGGCTCTCTATTTCCCTGTTTTCTTCTATGCCTCTCTTCTTCGATCACCTTCATCTGAGGACGAAGGATTCTTTTTATAGCATCAACAGCAGATGGATAGGGCATGAAACGCGTGTGCCTCCCACGCTCGATCCAGAACCTTCCTGCCACGTGCCCTTTTTGTATTTGTTCCTTCAGTATCGGATCATGTGCACCCAGACACTGATGAATGTTCTTCCTCGGACCTGCAACGAGATAAGAACCATTAATATTGAGTGCCATAAGAGCTAGAACTGCATGAGGTTAGTGGACACGACGAAAAGGTACACAAAACAGAGAACGACACGGGATACAGTGGTGACACAATGAACATTACTAAGAGAACGTTACGAGGTAGACAGAAAAACAACGCGAAGACACGAAGACAAGAACAGAAACCAACACTAAGTATGGTTTCAACACAAGAGAGACACGAGGACTAGGAAGAGTAAAAATGACACGAAGACACAACAAGACAAATGACACGAAAGTGAAACAGGAAGCAACATGAGGTGCTGCGATGTCCTGTACGGAATGGAACAAAAACGACATGAAGAGATAAAAAAAATGACACGAGGTGAAGACAACACGAAGACGAAACAGTAATCGACACGCGATGAGAACAACACGAGGATAGTGAGAACAGCACGAGATGAAAACAACACAGGCTGATAACGACACAAAGTCTAAACAGTAAATGACACGGGATAACACTGCACGAGGTAAAACGACACGAAGACTTAATAATAAAAACGACACGAGGTGGCAATAAAGGAGAACGACATGAAAACAACATGGACTGCAACCGAAACCGACACGAAGTCAAACAGTACAACACGAGGTGTTGTAACCAAGACGAAGTGCCAATCAATCACAAAGACAGTATGCAAAGAAATGACTCGAAGTGAGATGAGAACAGAATGAAACAAAGAAGACGACACGGAGTGCATAAAACCAACACGAAGACGTGGACTATAGTAACCGTCACGAAGTGTGGTTACTAAGCAGGAATCGACACGAGGTCTACAGAAAAACTACTCGAAGTTCATCAGAACTTTTTAGAGCAGCTTCAGGAACACGACACGAAGTCATGAGAAGAGAAAAACAATCACGAAGTGAAACGAACACTTGAACTTAGACTGACTTAGAGACTCAGCGAAAGGACTCGAAGACAGGAATACAAAGGATGACATGGAAACAACACAGTAATCAAAGACTGCACGAGGTGAAAGACAACACTCAAACAGACGACAACATGGCTAACTCGACACGAGGTGAAAACGCGAAGCAAGAACTACATGATGTTTGAGGAAAAACAGCACGAAGACAGAACATGAACGAACACACGAAGTGTTACCTCTTAGCAGTTATTTCATATAAAACCATGGATAACTCAAGTGCAAGATATCTGATCAAAAATAACAAGAACAATTAACATAGTGTTGCTCATCATCAAAATACTTAGGGAAGACACACAATCCAACAATCTCCCCCTTTTTGATGATGGCAACACTATATTAAGTATGAGAGATAAGTTCAAAAGAGATCAATTCAGGATATTTAATGCAGACAACTTAAAGCATACTTGCTTCCTTACTTCCCTTGATGAAACCTGAACACTCCCCCTCACTCCCCCTGAACACAGCAACAGTGAACACAGCAACAGTTTACCTCAGACTTTATAACTAACTCCCCCTCAACTCAATTCTCTCTCCCTTTGACATCATCAAAACTAGGGTCAAATCTGAAGATACAGAGAAGGGAAAATTGCTGACTATAGAGAGAAAATAGGACAGAGTAAGGCAGATAAATGGAGACTATTGAGATGTTTAGTCAATTAAGAAAGCCATTAATTTTATGTGAGGATTTTTGAGGAACAGTTAGTCAGACTGTGCAAAAATTGTGAATAAGGATTTGCTCCATACACAGAACCAGATTCTAAGCAAGTGAGGTACAAGATACCAGTTTGATCAAAATAAGTCTTTACTGAGAGAGTATTATGTAAGACAGCCAGACGACAAAGACCTGTGGTATTGAGAACAAACAAATCAAAAGCTATACTTCAAGTGAGCAGGATCTTTAAAGATGGTCAAGATCAGAGGTAAGTCTGTCAAGTACACCTTTGACATTAGGGAGACACCTTGTTTAGAGGCAAGAATCCCTAGTTACTCGGTGGCAGGACCACATTACCCCTTCTGATAAGAGGACAGAGATAGTATTCTAGCTGGTGTTGACATTAAGGTGACACCTTTATCTGAGGCCAGACACCCCAGTTACTAACCAGATATGTACCATAGCTCTGTATGATCAAGACAACTATTAAGACCAGATGATTACTGCCATCTCATGACATGGGAAGCTTTCACTTCATTGATGAAAATCCCAGTTTCTCAATGAGCAGTTAACAAAGTTGATAACCCTTTTATGAATTTTGTTTTTATTTACCAGCTCTTAAAACCTTGTTAATGAAGCTTGAGTCCGTTTGAGAACAATACACCAGATCCAAGGTGATTCAGACTAAAGCACAAAATACCTCATTTTGGACTCACCATTGACTAAGTAGGTATGCTGTACTGACTAGATCAGAAGACAGTTACAGTGTATGAAGATTAATCTTGAATTCAGATTTTGATCTCAGTGGGACTAACAGCTGAAATTCCAACAAGAAATTAGATGAACAGCCTTAAAGAGTAAAGCATCCAACATTTTCTTTTATACACCTAATCAACCTGATTCTCTTATGATGTCAGCAAAATGTCGTTCGGAGTATGTTCAAATTAGGTCAAAGATCAAGACACCTATTATAAATCATCTCCCCCTGAGACCTTGACCCCAACACAGACTTAGCCAAGACAACCCTCAACGCACTTCAAAAAGAACACCATGATGAATATGATAAGCATAATAACACATGACATGGTATTCAGAAATCAAATTTTCAATCATGAAATTCTGTAAATACCTAGTTCTCTGCGCATAGTGCTAAATTTTTCAGTATCCAGTGGCTTAGTAAAGATATCTGCAATTTGTGAGTTAGTGCCAACATGGATCAACTCAAAAGTCTTCCTTGCTACTTCATCTCGAATAAAATGATGCCTGATTTCAATGTGTTTAGTTCGAGAATGAAGTACAGGATTCTTTGCAATGTTTATTGCACTAGTATTGTCACAAAAGATAGAAGTACAACCTAGCTCAACCGAGTAATCCAGAAGCTGGTGTTTTATCCATATAACCTGTGTGCCACAGCTCCCTGCTGCCACATATTCAGCTTCAGCAGTAGAGAGAGCCACAGAGTGTTGCTTCTTGGATCCCCAAGAGACTAAGCACCCTCCTAGAAATTCGCAGTGACCACTAGTGCTCTTCCTGTCCAATTTACATCCTGCATAATCTGCATCAGTGTATGCAATGAGATCTAAGTTACATGATGCAGGATACCAGAGACCTAGATCATGAGTGGCAGATAAGTATCTGAAGATTCTCTTTACAGCTGCCAGATGCAATTCAGTAGGTCTAGCCTGGTATCTGGCACACATCCCTACACTAAATTGAATGTCGGGCCTGGATGCAGTTAAGTAGAGGAGTGAACCGATCATACCTCTATATAGTTTAGCATCCACCTCTTTACCTTTTTCGTCTGAATCCAGTGAGGAGCTGGTACCCATGGGTGTTGAGATTGTCTTGAGGTTGGTCATTCCAAACCTTTTCAGCATCTCCAGAGTATACTTGGTTTGATTTATGAAACAACCATCCTCCATTTGTTTGACCTGCAGCCCAAGAAAATATTTTAGTTCGCCAACTAGACTCATTTCAAATTCTTGGGACATAGACTCAGAAAAGTCTTTACATAATTTTGAGTTGTTAGATCCGAAAATGATATCATCAACATATACCTGGACCACAATTAACTCCTTTCCGAGACTTTTGGTGAAGAGGGTTTGGTCAACCTTACCTCGAGTGTAGCCCTTGCTCACAAGGAACTCAGAAAGTCTCTCATACCAGGCTCGGGGAGCCTGCTTCAATCCATAGAGGGCTTTATTCAACCTAAAAACCATGTTAAGCTGAACAGAGAAATTAAACCCAGGAGGTTGTTCAACATATACCTCTTCCTTCAATAACCCATTTAAGAATGCGCTTTTGACATCCATTTGCTGTAGCCGAATGTTTCTAGAGCATGCAAATGCAAACAGAATTCTTATAGCTTCCATCCTAGCTACTGGTGCATAGGATTCATCAAAATCCACACCAAATTCCTGACTGTAGCCTTGAGCTACAAGTCTTGCTTTGTTTCTAGAGATAGCACCATTTTCATCAATCTTATTTTTGAAAACCCATTTAGTGCCAATGACATGAGTGTTTTCAGGTCTAGGAACTAGTTTCCATACATTATTTTTCTCAAATTGATTTAATTCCTCACCCATGGAGGATACCCAAGAATCATGCTTTAAAGCCTCTTCCACAGTCTTGGGTTCTACCTGAGATGTCAAAGCAGCTAAGTCCTGTTCTTGGACAGTTCTAAAGTGAGACCTTGTCCTAGTGGGATCATGCAAATTACCTATGACATTTTCACTAGGATGATCTTTGTGAAATATTATCTCACCTGAGGGTTCACCTACCTCAGTTGCTCCTTCTTGTTGTAAGTTTTCTGGTTGAGCAGTTTGCTGCATCTCTCCTTCTTCAATTTTCTCCAAGAAATCTCCCTCATCAGGTGACTCCCTGTCATCATTTGTCCTTTTGTCAGATAGAACATTCTCATCAAACACCACATGAGGTGTTTCTTCAACAGTTTGCTCATCTTTATTAAAGACTCTGTAAGCCCTAGAGGTTTCTGAATATCCGAGAAAAATTCCAGGAGAGCTTCTTGCTTCAAACTTATCCAAACCATTCTTACCATTATTGTGGATGAAGCATTTGGAACCAAAGATTTTAAAGTAAGAAATGTTTGTCAGCTTACCCTTGAGGAGTTCATAAGGAGTTTTCTTATGAGTAGGTCTTACCAAGGCTCGATTTAAAATGTAGCATGCTGTATTTGCAGCTTCTGCCCAAAATCTCCTTGGAAGTCCACTCTCAATTAGCATAGTCCTGGCCATTTCAATTATTGACCTGTTTCTTCTCTCAACAATTCCATTCTGCTCCGGTGTCCTGGGAGAAGAAAATCTGTGAGTCACTCCCTCTCTTGAGCAAAATTCAGAGAATGAAGAGTTTTCAAACTCTCCTCCATGGTCAGACTGAATTGTAATGATATTATGTTCACCTTGCAGTTTGATTTTATTAAAAAGTTCTTCAAAGTGAGCAAAAGCATCATTTTTATTTGCTAAACAGAACAACCAAGAAAATCTAGTGAAGTCATCAACTATGACTAGACCATATCTCTTACCTGACAGGCTTTGTATTCGAGTAGGACCAAAGAGATCCATGTGCAAGTGCTGTAGTGGTTTAGATGAGAGACCCTCAGTTCTCAACTTAAAAACTGCACGAGTCTGTTTACCTTGAGCACAAGCATCACAGTGCTTGGACCCTAACTGGAATTTTATTTTGGGCAAACCTCTGACTAGGTTATAATTAGACAGTTTATTCAAAGTAGACACACTAGCGTGGCCTAGACGCCTATGCCAGTCAAAAGCAACCTGTTCAGAATTAGCAGACAGACACAAGTTTGTTTCAGAATTATCATCTAGATCAACGATGTACACATTATTTACTCTATGACCTTTGAACATGATGTTATCAGAATTCAGCTCAAAAACAGTGCACGAGTTGTGGTCAAAGAGTACCTTGTGTCCTTTGTCACAAAGTTGACTTATACTTACCAAGTTGTGCTGAAGTCCTTCTACAAGATACACATCTTCAATGGAGTTAGTGGAGGACTTACCAACCGTGCCAATTCCAATTATTCTTCCTCTGTTATTTCCTCCGAATTTGACCAAGCCCCCAGACTTCATTTTTAGTTTGCTGAATTTGGACCGGTCTCCTGTCATGTGCCTGCTACAGCCGCTGTCAAGATACCACTTGTTATGCTCAGCTGCCAGGCTGACCTGCAAAAATTCAGACAGAGTAATGTGGGACCCAATTCAAATTGGGTCCAAAACCAGTTTTCAGATTATGTAGAAAGCACTTGGGAATCCACATTTGTTTTATAGTTCTCTTCAGTGGATTTATGTGGGTTGATTCTTCCCTTTTGTTATTTCTTGGTGGGTGTTGAATAAGCTTATTCCTATTTGAACTATGCTGTTTCTGAACAAAGACATTGTTGGTTGGCCTCTTAGAAGATGTGCGTGTGTGTTGAGCATAATTCATGTAAGCATTTTTACTCCAATAAAATTTGTGCTGAAACTGGTGATCGTTGCCATGCTCTACTTGATAATTAGCATGATGAGTTTTCTTAACAAAACTTTTCGCTCTTTTTGTGGCCTCTATAGGACTGGTCCTGTGAGGACCTTTGTTCCACGCCTGCTGTACATGAGCAGTGCTTGTCTCAGGATTTCCTAACTTAGACTGCTGACCAGTGGAGTGAATGAATTTACTGGTCGAAGACTTCATTGTAGAGACAGATTTGGAACTGGATGGTGTTTCCAGTTTCTCTTTGCCTTTGGCGGGGCAGAACATGATAGTCTTAAATTCAAAGGGTTTTTTACTAGTAGGATTGTATCCTAATCCCTCCCTATTGAAGTTTACCCTCGACCCCAGAAGGACATTCAGGTTGTTTCTCCCCTCTGTAAACTTTTCAAGCACTTTTTCTTTGTCCTCAATCTCCTTCTGAAATTCATTGCATTGGTCCTGGAGTTCCTGATTAACTATTCTAACTGCCTCATATTTTTCAGCCATCAGTCTAATCTCTCCTTTAGACTCTTCAGCTTTACACTTCAGCTCATCCATTCTAGCTAGACTCTCCTCTCTTTCCATTCTCAACCTCTCAATCTCACCTTTAACCTGGTCTAGCTCAATGGCCATCTCCTTGGTTTTCATGCTATCAGTGACAATAGAAGAGTGTTCTTCAGACAGAGAATGAAACTTACGTCTAAGCATTCTGTGCTCCTTGTTTAAACAATTATATTTACTTAACAGGTCGCCATAGGCGTCCTCCCAATCATCCAAAGTAAAATTCTCAAATAAATTTGTTACCTCTTTCTCATGGTCGGCCATGAGGCAGGTCTTCTCTTCATTTTCACTGGACGAAGTGGCTTCTGGGTCCTCCTCCTCATCGCTCCATGTGCACAGCATGGCCTTCTTCTTCTTGTGCACCACATTCTTCTGGTGTCCTGGAGCCTTAGCTTGTAGCTCTGGACATTCACTTTTCATGTGACCGGATTTCTGACAATGATAGCAAGTGATCTTCTTAGCAGACCGGTTCTTCTCAAATCTTCGTTCAGGAGACTTCATTGCAGCATTAAATTTCTTCCTCCTGTAGAATTTTCCTTTAGTTCTTAGGAACTTTCTGAACTGCCTGGTGAGCATAGCTCGCTCGTCCTTGTCCAGGTCTGAGAGTCCATCAGACCCTTCGCTGCTATCATCACTGCTGCTGCTGCTGCTGTTGTTGCTCTTCTTAGTATGTCGTGAAACCTTCAGAGCAACATTCTTTCCCTTTCTGTCATGCCCATCGTTTCCTCGTTTGAAATTCATTTCATGGGTCATGAGAGAACCAATCAGCTGGGTTACTGTCATGATGGATAAATTTCTTGATTCCTCTATTACAGTCACCTTGGTATCCCAGACGGGAGTTAGAGACCTAAGGATCTTCCGGACTATGTCTTCTCGTTGAATATCCTTTCCAAGGCCTTTCAGACTGTTGATGATCACAGATAATCTGGCATACATTTCTGTGATCGGCTCCTCTGGCTTCATCTTAAATAACTCATATTGAGTTGTAAGTATGTTGATCTTGGTAGCCTTCACCTGAGATGTGCCCTCATGAATTAACTGCAAATCATCCCACATGTTCTTTGCAGTCTTGCACGCTGAGATCCTTGAATATTCTTCCGGATGGACGGCGCACTGTATGATGTTAAGAGCTGTCCAATTCAGTGCGGAGAGTTTGACCTGATCTTCTGTCCACATATCTTCATTCGGTGGAAGGGTGTATGGACCATCTGTAATGACTTTCCATAGCTTGTGGCTTTGGGCCCTGATAAAGACTTCCATCCTGTTCTTCCAGAAGAAGTAATTATTACCATCAAAGAAAGGGGGGCGGGTGATAGACTGCCCATCAGCTATGAAACTGCGAGGACCATTGGATCCGTTTCCCTGGCCGTTGGACCACATTCTGGGAAAGACCTGCTCTGATACCAACTGATAAGTACAATATGAAGTGATCTAGAAGGGGAGGGGATGAATAGATCACTTTTCTCGTAGATTTAAAAAATTATTGCAGAGTATATTGCTAAACGGAACTAACCTCGAGCTCTGACTATCGTAAAAGATGCAGTGCAGTTAATAGCTCAAGCAAATAGAAGGCATACCACAATATTATCACGATCAATCACACAAGGGCTCAGAGGATTTTAAGGTGGTTCGGTCCTTCAGACCTACATCCACCCCACACTCAACCTGAGTGTGGCTTCACTAAAGGCTGGGCAACACAGCTTGCCAAACAACTGCTGATACACAGCTTCCCAGGAGAACAACCTCTCCTCTTCCTCCTACCCGGAGGGAACCTCTAGCGATCAGCAGCCACTAGAACCCAGAGACTCACGTCTCTCTTCCTCTTTACAAAGAGGGAAACCCCACTAGTAGCAGCCCTGCTACTAGTGAACCAGAGGTCGAAGACCCCTCTCTCTCCCAACCCGGAGGGTACCTACAAGCAGCTCACCTGCTGCTTGCAAACCGGAGATTGACTCTCCCTACTCCTGATCTCACAGGAGGACCCCGACCTCAGTCCAGAGGATCGGAAACACAAACAATAACGGTTGAAGAAAGATAAGAACAAGAAATGAAAAATACGAACGAAGGAAATCAAATGCCAGACAATGGAAACAATGTAGCTCAATATAGAGCAATAGACTTCGGATTTGATCCGCAAGTCAGAACAATTCTTCTGATCACTCTTCTGCTCTCTTTCTATTTCTCTCTGCTATTCTTCCTTCTTTCTTTTCTTTTTCCTGGATCGAAGGGCTCTCTATTTCCCTGTTTTCTTCTATGCCTCTCTTCTTCGATCACCTTCATCTGAGGACGAAGGATTCTTTTTATAGCATCAACAGCAGATGGATAGGGCATGAAACGCGTGTGCCTCCCACGCTCGATCCAGAACCTTCCTGCCACGTGCCCTTTTTGTATTTGTTCCTTCAGTATCGGATCATGTGCACCCAGACACTGATGAATGTTCTTCCTCGGACCTGCAACGAGATAAGAACCATTAATATTGAGTGCCATAAGAGCTAGAACTGCATGAGGTTAGTGGACACGACGAAAAGGTACACAAAATAGAGAACGACACGGGATACAGTGGTGACACAATGAACATTACTAAGAGAACGTTACGAGGTAGACAGAAAAACAACGCGAAGACGCGAAGACAAGAACAGAAACCAACACTAAGTATGGTTTCAACACAAGAGAGACACGAGGACTAGGAAGAGTAAAAATGACACGAAGACACAACAAGACAAATGACACGAAAGTGAAACAGGAAGCAACACGAGGTGCTGCGATGTCCTGTACGGAATGGAACAAAAACGACATGAAGAGATAAAAAAAACGACACGAGGTGAAGACAACACGAAGACGAAACAGTAATCGACACGCGATGAGAACAACACGAGGATAGTGAGAACAGCACGAGATGAAAACAACACAGGCTGATAACGACACAAAGTCGAAACAGTAAATGACACGGGATAACACTGCACGAGGTAAAACGACACGAAGACTTAATAATAAAAACGACACGAGGTGGCAATAAAGGAGAACGACATGAAAACAACATGGACTGCAACCGAAACCGACACGAAGTCAAACAGTACAACACGAGGTGTTGTAACCAAGACGAAGTGCCAATCAATCACAAAGACAGTATGCAAAGAAACGACTCGAAGTGAGATGAGAACAGAATGAAACAAAGAAGACGACACGGAGTGCATAAAACCAACACGAAGACGTGGACTATAGTAACCGTCACGAAGTGTGGTTACTAAGCAGGAATCGACACGAGGTCTACAGAAAAACTACTCGAAGTTCATCAGAACTTTTTAGAGCAGCTTCAGGAACACGACACGAAGTCATGAGAAGAGAAAAACAATCACGAAGTGAAATGAACACTTGAACTTAGACTGACTTAGAGACTCAGCGAAAGGACTCGAAGACAGGAATACAAAGGATGACATGGAAACAACACAGTAATCAAAGACTGCACGAGGTGAAAGACAACACTCAAACAGACGACAACATGGCTAACTCGACACGAGGTGAAAACGCGAAGCAAGAACTACATGATGTTTGAGGAAAAACAGCACGAGACAGAACATGAACGAACACACGAAGTGTTACCTCTTAGCAGTTATTTCATATAAAACCATGGATAACTCAAGTGCAAGATATCTGATCAAAAATAACAAGAACAATTAACATAGTGTTGCTCATCATCAAAATACTTAGGGAAGACACACAATCCAACAACTTCCACCTGTTTATATTTTTCTTCCATCTTTTCTTCAGTATCATCTAGGTGTATGCCAGGAGGAGTGATCCGAGCAAAATCACCAGCATAAGAGATGTGAGATACCCCATGCTTTTTAATGTAGCCCTTTGGCGGCGGCGGAGACCAATTTCTTGCTTTTGTCGCCGGCTTTTCCTGGCTGACCACAGCTTCTTTTGCTTTATCCTTTTGTGACACTTCGGTGTAGTAGGATGCATCGAGCATATGGCACTCGAACACTTCGAAGGGATGTAGGTCTGCAAACACCCTTTCTTCTTTTCCTTCATGGCAGTATTTTATGCATTGGTGTAGCGTGGATGGCACTATCTGATATTCGTGCAGCCACGGTCTTCCCAGTAGGGCCTTATATGTGGTGTTGGAGTCGATTACATAGAATCGTACCACTGTAGTGAGGTCGCCCAGTGTGAGATTGAAATCAGCCATCCCGAGAGGTGTTTCACATTTCTGGTTGAATCCTGCAATCTTCACGTCTCTGACCTTGGTGAGCTGTAGATCAAAGTAATATTTCTGATAGATGCGGTATGGGAGAATATTCATAGCAGCCCCTGGATCTATCAGTATTCTGCTTATCGGCTGACAGTTCAGGGAACCCCTCATATATAGCGGTCTATTATGACCGGCATTTGGGATTAGCATATCATCCTCCGTGAATGTGACTGATGGCCCAGCATTCACTTCTGCCAAGAGTGCTTCACATTGTGCCGGGGACTGCAGTGCATCCACAATTGCTTGGCGAGCTTCTTCACTCAGAGAGAGAATTTCCCAGATGGAGAATCTGGTAGGGAGTTTCTTCAGCATTTTCATGACTCGACTGCCCACCCGGACATTAGACAGTCTCATCTCCTCTGCCCATCGGGGTCTTGGAGGTTCATGTGGTGCCTGTGGCCTTTGCTGCCCATTTTCAATTTTATCTTCTTCATCGGTCTCCCGGAAGGCTTCTTCTGTAGCGACTGCCCCTGGTTTTACTAGAGGGTTACCTTGTTCATTTTCTTCATGCTGTTTCTGCTTTCCAGCCGTTGTCTGCTGGCATTTATTGCTTTTATCTGGAGCAGTATGAGCCGGTTGCTCATTTTCTAAGCTGGACAGGAACTCCAGGAATGAAGGGGCTTCATCTGCCTTCTTTTTGTCTTGGTACAGACTGGCAGGGGGAGGAACCTGGACACCTCGTATCTCTGGTTTCGGGATTTGATAGGGTTGCTCCCCTCTGAACATGATATTATGGTTGGCTGGTGGTGGACGCCCCCATCTTCTCCCAGAACGTGTTGCATGGGCCGAGGTAGAGGCTTCGGCATGGTTAGCTTCTAGCGGAGCGTTGGATGCTTCCGGCTCATCATCCTCCCCGGGCAAGGAAAAGAGTACTGACAGAGTGTTACATTGTACTGTCGTGACCTTCTTTCCTTTCTTGGATTTGGGCCGTTTCTTCTTCTTTTGGGAATTTGGCTTTGCTGGCTCCTGCCCCCAGAAGGGCTCATTTTCAGCTTTTTCTTGTTCTGCCTCTGGCTGCTCTTTAATTTTCAATTCTTCGAGCTGTTCCCAGAGTATACAGTCTTTCATCAGCAGATGCTTGGGCTTCTTCTGTTCGTACTCATCAAGCTCATTAATATATTGCTGCAGACGCCTGGCTGCAGGGCTTACCTCTTTATGCGTAGGGAGGGGAGTTTATCTCCTCCGGTTGTGAGTAGGGATCCGGATGACTGGTCCGGTCTCAGCTGTATGCCATATTGGCTTTATCGGAGGCGGCTCGGGCCTTGGGGTAACACCCCGGATAACTGCTCCGCTGGTACTGGCTGCATGAGTCTTCTTTCTGCTTTTTATGGGTATCATCTGCCATCCTTCCTGATCCTTCTGTGGGGTGAGGAAGCAAGCTTCATAGGTATGCTTGGTGCATTCTTCAATGGCTTCCTTGGGCAACTATTGGTAGACTGAGATCATATTGGCAGCCACTCTCCAGGGTGGAGGCTCATGTGGATGGGGCGGCTTTACCTGGTAGTCTCCCAGTTGCAGCTCACCTTTCTTGACCATTCCTTCCATGATATCTTTGAAGACATAACAATCTTCAATTGCGTGCCCCAGCGCACGGTGAAATGGGCAGAACAGCGGATCATCTTTCTTTGCTGCATCTGCTGGTCTTTTGGGTTCAGGCAATGTTACCTTATTGAACTTGTATGCCCAGTTGAACAGTGCGGCCGTCTTATCTTTTGGGAAGGAATATGCTTTTCTCATCTTGTCTCTCAGAGAGACTTTATCTTTTCTTTCTACTGTATCTGCCAGCGGAGGAGCTTCATCTGCCCCTTTCTTCCCCTTCTGTTGCTCGAAGGTTCTGAAATCGACGGTGTTGGCTTCAGAGTGTGATGGCCGTCGCTCATTGGATTTTCCCTTCGGCATAGTGAGAACATTGGCGGTCGGACGCTTGGACAAGAACGTCTCAACTTCCGCCACTATATTGTTCAGTCGGTCAAATGTTCTGATATCTGCACCGATCATCTTTTCTAGCACCTCCCTCCTGAGGCTCTGCTTGCATATCTGCACTGCATCTTTCTGATGAGGAGGTCTTCGGCATCTCATGGCCAAGTTCCTCCACCTTTTGATGTAGTCCAGTGCAGTCTCATCTTGTTTCTGCTTGGTTGCATACAGCTCTGCTATCGTGATTTCCCTTTCCGTGACATGAAATCTGTCGCGGAATTTTCTCTGCATATCAGGCCAATCAGCCACTGACCCAGCTGGCAGACTTGAGTACCATTCAAAGGCCAACCCAATGAGGGATGAGCCAAAGAACTTGAGCAGATAAGCTTCATCGACTGCTAGGTCACCCATGATTGTAGTGTAGTAGGCTATATGCTCCCTAGGGGAGCCTTGGCCATTAAATTTCTCAAACTTCGGCGGCTTACTAACGCCTGGGGGTAGTTTCTTGGCAGCATACTGGGGAGGATACGGTACCTTATCCACATCATAAGTACCCGCATCACCACCAGTCTTTTCTGACAGCTTCATTTCCACAATTCTTTCAATCATCTGCTTGTGGGCTACAGCTGGATCTATCTCTTCTGGGAAGAAGTGAGCTTGTTGCTGGCTGTAAGGAGTTGTCATCACAGTGGCGTGCAAGATGGGCGCGGTAGGCTGTGTCTGAGACACAGAGGGCTGAGCTGCTGTTTGCTATGGAACAGGTTGGCTCGGTGTCTTGCCCTTATCAGCTAGGAGAGGGTTAGCTGGGATAGCCGTCTCTGCTGAGCTGGATGTTTGCCCCGCAGGTTCAGCTTGCTTTGAGACTGATGTAGCTTCATGTCTCTCATTGAGCTATCTTCGGAGAGCACTGATCTCCTGCTGATATCTCCTGAACATCATCTGGATCATGGGATCCAAGGTTGATGGGATTTGCATATCTTTAGAAGTCCCTTCAGCATCATCAACAAAGGGATTGTCTTCATCCTGTGCCGTCACCACATTGACTGTCATGGTGGTGATCTTGCGGGCTTCATCATATTTCTTTATTTTATCTTTTGCGGCCTGGCCTCTTCTTGTGACAGGACCAGGTCTTGTAGCCAACCTGAGCAGTTCATTTGGCTGAGTTGGTAGTATATCTTGCCCCCTGGCGAGTCCAGCCATGTTGCAGGCGAAGATTTACATTTTTCCCTTCCGCCTGTAGACCTTTCTTTTCACCTGGTCAGGATATCTGAGCCGGTCAAAGACCGATATTCTTTCTTTGGCTTCTTCCCGGTACAGGTCTTCTTTATCATATCTGGGCTTGAGGCCTTCTTCATAGTGGTTTGAATCGGAGGAAGAGGCTCCGATCATCGTTTCCTGAAGTGTTTCTTCTTTTTCTTCACCTCTGGTGCCCAAGGCACGGGATAGTCTTTGTTGACCGAGGGCAGAGCTCCCCAGGTAGTGGAAGTAGTCTTGGACTATCTGCTTCATCTCTTCAGAATTGTGCCTCTGTGGCTCAGGTTGGAGTATCAATCTGTCCTGGCTCTTTTGCTGATAAGCCAGTCTTGCCACCTGAGCATTCAAATGCTCGGCTTTGGAGTATCTACAGATATCAGCCTGTCTGGCACAAGCTCTTGATTTTCTTGCAGTGACTACAGTGACTGGTTCACTTCTTCTCATATTGCCAACTTGGCAACGGTCGGCAGCAGCATTGTAGATCTTCTCTTCTCATCTCTTGCCCTTGGCCATGGGATGGGTAGTAGTGAAGTTTTCCCTTGTCTGGTATCTTCTGCCCCTCATCATGGGGCGAACAGCAGTCATATTTCTTTCCTGACCCTCAACCTCATCTCTCCTCCCCCGGGTCCTGGGGTAGACAGTAGTAGCATTTCTTTCATCTTTCTTCACTTCCCTTCTGCCCCCTGCTCTGAGGCGGGCAATAGTGACATCAGTAAGGTTCTCCCTGTCCTGAGCTGGGGCCCAGCTTTGGATCTTCTTCGGCCGCCAGACCTGTTTGTATTTTGCTGGCTTGGGCGCCAGCGGCTTCTTTTCATTAGCCTCCCAATTGGCCTGCCTGGTGGTCAGAGTTTGGAATCTGTTGGCAGTGGGCACCATCGGGATGATCACGTCCGGCTTGACCGCCGTTGGGCAACCGTTCATGTTTGCCCGGACACCACCGATCATCATTGTCTTTCCGGAGTTGGAAAGACGGCGGTCAACAGCAACATACCGGCTCCTCCGGTTGGTTCTTCTCCCCTTCTAAGCAGCAGCGGGGACCACGTCCCTTTTTTGGACGTGATGGACAAAGCAGGCGACGGCCGTGGGGACCGTGTTCTCTGGTACGATATTCCTCTGGTCAGTGATCTTCACCGGGGCACTTACAGCAGTGCCTTGCTCATTGTCATCGACCTGCAGAAGGTCAGTGAAGATGACGCCCAAGCAGTTGGGCAGCCCAACGGCAGGCGGCATTGATCCGAACGCGAGGGGTACCGCCAGGTAGCCTTCTCGCACATGCATGTCAATCGGCTGCTGGTTGAAGCAAACGGACATGATTCCGGCTGTCATTGTAGATTCCTGAAAATAAGGAAAGTACACAGAATCAGAAGTTTCAGGGGGGCCCGTCGGGCCTCCTACTTTAGCGTAAAGATGAAGGGAGACTAAGTCCCACCGGGCATGCCAGACTTGTGGAACGCGGATTTTTTTTATTATTTATTTATTTATTGATTTATTGGCGTGCCAGTCACCGAAGTGACGATTTCATTGTGCGCTCGATCTGACTTGGTCAGTCGATTATGAGTGATCGTGTCTGGACTAGAAGTCCGTCATACCATAAAGGCTATGACGTTAATTACGCCCTTCCAAGGAAGGACAACCCTTGATTAAACGCTAAAGGTAGGAGGATGACAGCGGTAAAGCCACATGCTCAAGAGAGACAGAAGTCGTTTATTTGCAAGACGTTAAATGGATTAGACGGAGCAGGGGTTGGTTACTTTCGGGATAAAACTGACGGCATATTCCCACCATCTTGGACCATGTCGAGTGGGGAATAGGGAACCACCCATGCAGTGGCAGGGTGGGATCCGTAAAAGATCGGGCATACCTGACCCAGAATCCGAGTAAGCACCGGCATGACATGACGCGCCCTGTGCGTACGCGATGTTGCATCTATATCCCCCCTTCAAAGGACCATCGGAGAGCATGTAGGGACATAGCTCCGTGGGCCAATGGGGTTGAGAGGTAGGACATCACAGCTACCTGGCAAGGTATGTGTAAATTTCGGCAGCATGTCCCCTCAACTTGGATTATGCCAAGAGAGGATAGGTCATCATCCACGGAGTGCCGGGATGACAACCGAACGAGGATGGGCGTCGGGCCCCGGGACATTGCTTACCTTTATTCCATCGTTTAATATCCCCTTGAAATCCCTCGGAACTCATGTAATGACATGGCCCTTTGGGTTCATAAGGGTGAAATTTGGATCGGGAATGAAGACTGTAGGGGAGGCCTTCCCCATTACTATGTCTTCTCAAGGCATTCATGACGATCTATGAACATCCCCGGGGCATGTGTGTATGGAGACTAAAGATTGAAGGATGTCAGTGTAGAAGAGGGCCTCTGACTGGGTTTCATCGGCCGAAGAAGGAGGGGCTCTCGGCACGATTTTGGTTGGCCAAAAGGAGGCTTCTCGGCATGGTTTTAGTTGGCCAAAAGGAAGGTCTCGGCGTGGCTTTATTGGCCAAGAAGGGGGCTTCTCGACGGCGGCTTCCCGGCGCGCTCATGGCCGCGTCGAGAAGGTGGCGCCGAGTCAAGCTTGCATGAGGGGTTTGCCTTGGCCTATAGGGGAAGGGGTCTTGGCGTAGGGCTTCCCGGCGCGCTCCTGGCCGCGCCGGGAGTCTGGCGCCGGGAGGCTTGCACAGAGACTCACATGAAAAGGGTTGAAACAGCTTGGTTTGTCGTTTAGCTGAAGAGGGAGACCTCTCGGCTGGATAGTTCTCGGCGGGGAAATGTGCACGCCGAGAAGGTGAAATCGCTGTAGGGTTTCAGGGTTTACAGAGTTCATACGATGCTCTGCTTCTGGGATTTCTGAGTTTTCTGGCTGCGATTGAAGTTGAATTTGAAGTATAGGAAGGGGGATTTCATGGATGTTTCCCTGAGAAAGGGCCAAGGGGGGATCTGGAGGGTAGGATTGATGGGGAATGAGACCATCGCCCGGATTTCTGAAGACTTGGTTTCATTTCTGCCGCCGGCCGTCTGGGGATCAAGAGATGACTGTCTCTGATCCCCTGGACGAACCCAATGGCATCTGAAACCCGGTGGCTGAGGAACCTTTGGCATTGAACTCCAGACCCTAATCATCCAAGGGATTAGGATGGAGGGTCGAGAGATCGAGATAGTCATTCACTGGCATCCACGGAATAGCAGCGATCCAAGGAATCGATATACCCTCGTATAGCCAGTGGTTCAGGGGACCAAGAGATTGATGTCTCTGGTCCCTGAACAGCACAAGGAGGGGCCCGGTTTCCATGCCTCTAAAGCAAAGATTCATATGAACTATTAAATATTTTTGCATAAACGATGAACATATAAAGATAAGCGGAGAGCAGGCATTTCGATCAAAGGAGAACAAACATCTGAATCAGTAGATCCCCAAAAGGGTAATCGTTGACATTTCATTGCATCGCATCAAAGCCTTACATCGACTGTGAAATAGAAATGCAAAGTAGAAAGGTAGAGATTGAGACCGGAACTAGCCGGCTACCTTCGATAAATCAAGACAAAAGCACAGTAAATTACATCAGTAGAAAAGAAAAGACAGGATGGGGAGGGCGGAGCATTGACTTTTCTCCCTCCCCCTAGCAGCCCACCTGGAGCCCTTTTCTCCTTCTTTTATTCTGCTTCTTCTCTTCTGCTTCTTCTCTTCTCTCAGCCGAGGGGGACTCTCTCTTGGCAGGACTCCCTCTCTACTCTTTCTTTTCTGGCTTCTTTTTTTCTTCTTCTTCTCTCTTTTTCCCTTTTCTATTCTCCTTCTGTCTCTTTTTGTCTCTCTCTCTCTTATCTGTTCGAAGGGAAGGCGCTTTTATAGGGACTTCTCCCCTTCTTGGCAGCAGCATCACGGCGCCCCCCAGATGGGGCTTCCCGGCGCGCTTGTAGGTGGCTCTCGGCGCCCTCTTTGGGCTTCGGCAAGTGGCTCTCGGCGCCATCCTTTGCAGGCCCAATTAAAGCTTTTTAGCCACTTTCACAGACCCATTTGGGTCTTTCAAGGACATCATCACCCGAAAGGGCCTTTCATTGATGACATATCTTGTATCGAGATCATCATTACGGTTTTCATCAGTCCGTAGACCGGGATTTCATCAGTCCGTAGACAGGGGTTTCATCAGTCCGTAGACAAGGGTTTCATCAGTCCGTGGACAGGGGTTTCATCAGAATTGCCATCTGAAAGGTGACAAGACCAGGTATTATCTTATCGATATCATCACTTGGATGGTGACGAGCTCGGGCATCAGTTTTAGTCTGGAAAGACTTCTGCTGGGAGTATAATCTGTGGAGACCATTCTTCTTCTGCTCTGACTTTGCAAAAGCCTTTGCCATCTTCATCTGCCGGTACCGGCTTCATCTTCATCTCCTATTACATTTGTCAGTAAGCCGACATCTGACTTACCCTGACATATCATCCGTGGATTCTTGGGCGAAACGGTAGTACAGCTCTCATTAAAGGGCTGGAAGGTCTCATCAGTCGAGTGACTGTTGCTTTATCAGTGATGCCGTCTGAGTGACATTGGCACCGGGCATCAGCTTTGCCGACAAGGGCTTTAGCCGAGCAGACAGTTGATGAGCTTCATCATTGGTCTTTCACTGTTGGTCCGACCCTCTTTTCAATTATGTTTTCACCCTTGTTCATTTTCCAGGTGTCAACAGCACCGCTTTCATTCGGCTGAGAATGCCTCGGCCGAAGATGGCGTTATATGCCGTCATCCCTTTAATCACGATGGAGTATACCATAACCGTAACGATTGTGGGCAGGGTGCCGATAGTAACTGTCAGGCTCAGGGTTCCCTCGGGATAAGTTGCCTGGTCATTGAACCCACAGAGGGGGGTTCGGATCGGGCAGAGTTTAGATGGATTCTCTCCCATCTTGAGGAAACATTCATAGGATAATACATCAGGGGCGCTACCATTGTCTACTAAGATCCTATCTACGTTACAATGGTTTATCGTAGCTGATACAATGAGAGCGTCGTCGTGCGGGGTGGTTAACCAGGGCCTGCGATTCGCTCGCCTATGGGGCCGTAGAGTGCTCAATGGAGGCTCGGCTCGCCCGCTCGGCGTGACGCTTTCTTCCTCGGCTACTATCTCCGCCTGATGCCGTACCACCCGCGATGACGTTGATGTGGACTCCGCGAGGGGCATTGTCGATCTCTTAAGGGGCACCTTGGTCTTCCCTTTGCCCGGACACGTATCGGGATAGGTGTCCTTGGCGGACGAGGCGCTCGATCTCATCTTGAAGTTGATGGCAATCACTGGTGTGATACCCGTGATCGCTGTGTAACAGGAAATGCTTGCTGCGATTGCGGTGCTTGGCTTTCATAGGCTCGGGTTGGCTGAGGAGGCCCGAGCCTTTGATGTCTTCATAAATTTCGTAGACGGGAGCGATAAGGGTGGTATACTGCTCGTACTTCCGGGACGGCTCTTTTCGGTATCCGTCCTGGTTCCACCTTTTTCCTTCGCCCGTCCCTTGCTCGGACGGTCACTTCTTGTCCCCCTCCCGCCCTGAGCCTGTCGTGCCTCGGCAGGCGCTGAGGACTTCCTCGCACTCTGCATGGCGCAAGGCCAGGGTCACTAGCTCGGCAAGGGAGGTGGGAGGATGAAGCACTAGCTCGCGCTGCATGTTCTCGTCACGGGTACCCCCGGTCAATGCGATGATGGCAGAGGCCACATCCAGTCGGGGGATGCGCAGGGCTTCCGATTTGAATCGGTTGATATAAGCTCGCAACTTCTCCCCCTGTTCTTGCTTGAGGGCCAATAATCCCGCCACTGACCGGGTGGACCGCTGCCGGCGAAGCTTTCCTTGAACACTCGCCCGAATTGCTTGAAGTTGTTGATGCTGCCGGGGGCGAGGGCCCTGAACCAAGCCTGAGCACCCTGGACTAGAGTGGTCACGAACGCTCGGCACTTTATTATGTCGGACGCCCCATGCAAGGCCATTAGGGCGTCAAAGCTGTCGTAGTGGTCGGTCGGTCTCCTTGGCCGTCGTAAGACTTGAAGGTCGGGAGTGAGATCCTGGGGGATATCTCTGCCTTCGAAATATAGTAGGAGAATGGGGATCGCTCCTCGTCCTCCACGGAAGAGGTCTTCTACAAGGCGCGGAGGGCGCGCTCTTGCTCCGTGAAATGCCTCTCAAAGTCTCGTAGCCGGAGAGACAGCTCCGGTTGTCGCTGGCCCGAGGGGCTGGGGGGGGGGGCACTTGCATGCTGTCCTGACGCTCCTTAGGGGCCTCAGCTTCCCGAAATGGTCGGCGTGCTCCGGTCTTCTCCCACCTCGAGGTTGAGGAGGCTTCCTGCTCTGGGGGAGGGGCATGCGTTGGTCCTCCTGACAGGTTGCGAATGAGCCACCACCCCGGGAGGGTAAAACGGCCTCCAACGGTTTGCTAGGAGGCATCTCCACGTGGGGGGCTCTTCTGGGGGAGCTGCGACTTCTCCTCCCTGGCCGCTTGGGTCCTCATGAGATCCACGAGGACATCCAATTTTGCGTTGAGGGTTTGGAGGGCGTCAGTGCTCCCACCGGGAAGCTGTTCCCCCGCCACTGATGGAGGTATCTCATTGGCATGGTTGCTTGACGGGGAATTCTCTATGGGGAGAGAAGGTGCGCCTTCTTCCGTCACCAGGGCATTCCCAGGGTCGCTGACAGTCCTCCTGCCAGAATTTCTTTGCACCATGATGGCTCTTTGTTCGTTTCCCACATACGACGCCAGATGAAGAGGGGCTATCTCGCACTGCTCCTGAGCGGGGAAGAGGATGACCACGTACACTTCAAGTGTGAACTGCAAGAAGGGAAACGAGTCAGAGGTGGCCAGGGATAGATCCCCGGGGAAGACCCTCCGATGCTTAAGTCAGCAAAGTAGTAGAGCTCTGATGCAAAGGGAAGAGCTAGGAGGAAGGTGGGAGCGCGAGATCCCTCTCCACCAAAAGGTGAAGGCGTTCCTACTCAGGGTTTTTGGCTCTTGCCTGGCTTACCTCTTGTAGTAGGGATTTTCCAGTTTAAATTGTGTCCCGTTGTGCGACTGATCCCTGTAAGCGGAAGAGTCTTAGGGGGGTTACGTCTTTCATGCAGACTCCTTATAGCACGCGGACTCTTGGTCTCCCCTATCCCCTTGAGCTTCCTGCCATTAAGGGACTCGCAACGGCTGTACTAATAAGCTTTCATCAGTGAGCCCGAGCGATAGGCACTTGCCCAGGAGTGGTCTCCCGAGCGATGAGTGTATGGTCGAGACAAAGAATAGGGGGCTCCGAGGGAGCTTTCCCGATCGAACTGATGCTCGGACTTCCCAACCCGAAGGCCGCCTAGGAAGCGCTTGTACTGAGTGAGTTTTTCAGCTTTATATTAAGTGGGCCTGGGGGCTACCACTTCAAGGCGTTGGGCCTCGTTCGGTCTGGTTGGACCTCTTTTGGCCTCTCCGTGTGGGGGACGAGATTTCCCCTCTCTAGGAGAAATTATAGGAAGACATGGTAGGTGAGGAATCGAACAACAGATTGAAGTAGGAAAAGAAATGGGAATTACCCCTAGGAGACAATCCTATGGGTGTGAAGCAACTCCACATGCAATGAACACCTTAAACAAGAGAAATCACACCTAATAAGCACCTAACTAGAGATAGCTAACAAACATGCACAAACAAAGAGGAGAGAGGAGGCAACCAATTATCAACCAAGTTGTAGTGATGCGCGAAAATTTTTATATGTTCCCCTTTCAAGAACCTTAGTGAATTGAACTAAATGAGGTTCTCTCAACAGTAAGGTTCCTAGTAGGGGTGGAATGGGGACTTGGTTGACTCTAGGTTTATTCTCTCTCACTGATGTAGCCTAGACTCGGGATGGTAAGGTACAACATGCCTGGTGTCCGTGTGGGAATCCACAGCTCACGGGGGCTTACGGAGGTCCCGGATAAGGTCACCTAGTCGGCTCCAAGGAATATGGAGACGAGAGGATCCCCTACCAAGATAGGAATGCAACTGGTATGATAAAATGTATGAACCTATGCGCACCGGAGTGCATGCAAAATCTAGCCTAAACTAACAAGCAATGATCACACAATATGGCAATATATGGCAATAACCATGCAAAAATAAACGACAACCAGGGGAGATGAAAAGCACCAAAACAATCATGAAATGATATGAAATAATGCACAAAATATCAATCTCGGGTCCACTGTAGCACAATAAATGGTCTGATGGGAGACTGCTTAGGGAGTGTAGACGGCCCTAGACAGGACCGCTAATGGACAAGGAGCAGTAAGTAAATAGAGACAGAATTAAACAAACAAAAAATGGTAAAGGCAGCACGCACCTGAGTGAACTCAACGGTCTGATAAATGACCGCGGACCCTGTGAAACGGTCCTTACAGGATCGCAGAGGTAAACAGACTTGCAGAAATACGAAAAATAGAAACGCACGTGAGCAACAGTAAATGGTCTATCGTATGACCATTGAAACACAGACATGGCCAGGAAAAAACTGCTAAATAGAACAGACTCACAAAGAAATGAACGGCAGGAACTTACCTGAGTCCACACGGTCCATCGACCGGCCCGCGCATAGCCCCAGGGACAGAAACCAGCAACGAACAAGACGACAAACCCAAGAGAACTAACAACTTATCCAACCACACAAATAAGCAGATCACAGAAATCAAAAGCACGATGGGCAACAAGTGTCCCACCGTGATCGCCAAAAAAGGGGTGTTGACAAGTTTTTCCTTCCCTCCCTAAACTCAAAAGTGAATATGAAAAATAATGGGACAAACTAAAAAAAAGGGGAGGGGCAACCAATGAAATACTTAAACACAAAAGAACGTTGTGATCACCACAAAGGTAAATAGCACAATAGGAGAGTATCACATACCATGAAAAGGGGAGAAGACAATGAAGACACTCGTCGATGTGTGCAGCACTAGTATGACGAACGCGGCCCTTTGAGGTCCGCTTAAGGATGTAGACGGCCGCTCGACTGGCCACGTGCAACGCTATAGAGGAACGCGGGAAACGCTCAGTTGGGGGCCTAAACGGTCCGTGATAAGCCGCTCACAAGTGTGGGACGATCTGAGGAAGACCACTCAACAATGCAGATGGACGGAGATGGACCGTGTACGTCCTCCAGACCCCAAACTGTAGGACTTGCTCCTCCACCCCTTCCGACAGGCCAGAAGGGATGGGCCTCGTGCTTAGACTTCCGTTGACCTGCAAAACATAGCGAAAGACAAGAAAACACAACCCAAATTAGCTTTATGAAGTGTAGTATCTATAAGAGCAAACGGGAAACCAAACTCATTAATGGAATGAGGAATACCTGGGGGTTGGGTTTTTAACCCCTATGGGGCGTGAAAAGCAATAGGAGGGGTGAGAAAATGAGAATGCCAGTGAAAAACGGGGGGGAGAGGTGAAGGAAATGAGCATGCAAATGATGAACAACTTACTAAACACCTAGACCAAAACACATAAAAAAACCACTACTCCCTGAACTGAAGGCTCAAACGGACGTAGAAAGCTTTCCTCCCTGGTTGTGGTTCACTCAAGAATTCGGCAGCACTTCGTCGCGAATGCAAGATCTCCCCCCTTTTCAAGCTTGGGCCAAGGGTACTATTTATAGACCCTGAAAGTCCACTCGAAATTGAGGGTTTCCAGCGATAATTTGGCCGAGATTCTGAAGGATAAATCAAAGATAATACTCCTAATTTTCCTTAGGATCAAACTGATGCGGGACGGATGACCGACTCGGGCTAAGACGTACGACCGACTCGATGTGCGGCCAATACTAGCACACTAAGGCAAGCCGGGCGGCTGACCACCGTGGTATTCTCCGGGTGGAGACGTCTCTCAACAGCAACTCTCTTGAGCCCGACGATCGTCCCTTGTGAGGGAAACGTGGGGATCGCGGCGATTAAGAAACCACTGTCGCCTAGGGTGCTAATTCGCGCTCGGTGCTCGATTGGAGCCACGGAACGGGCGCTCACAACTCACAATCGCGGTGAATTTGAACTGGCTAACGGCCCTAATCTCACAAACGCAGCAATATAGAAAGCATACTAAACAGCAAATGTAAGTATCGGAACAAGCACGTACCTCCACGCCTAGGCGTGGGGAAGACTCCCGGCCGATTTCTGAACAACCCCGATATACAAATGCAATAACATTACACTTTCAGAAATATAGGCCCACTCCACGCAGGGAGGTATAGGGCTACAAATGCCAATTTTGGGATTGCTGGAACCTGGGTTGATGGGCCACACTCGCAGGAGGCGAGGAACGCGTGCCGGAGCCGCTCGGGTACGCCGACGGAAAACTTATCCGGTTCTGCCCGCGCTAGTCACCCTGCGCAGCGAGCTTGCGGAGGTTGGTACGACCAGATCCGATGCCCGATCGGAGCGCCGTTTATTGGAGAATGTCGGCGACTGGATGTAGTATCTTCACTCCTAAGGGTGTGATCAGATTCTTTCAGATCTGGGCACAGCGATGACACTTCTCAAGTTCTGGTTTTGTGCTCATAGAACTGCACAGCGACACGGTAAAAATATGAAATAATGGTTTTCGATGTCGGATCAGGGTGTTCTTTGTGGGAGAACGTCGGTGACGCCCTGAGGAAGAAATACTCTGAAGACCTCTCACACAGATCTTGGCCGGATGAAGGTGGGGCAGGCTCTGAAAGTCGACTCAGATTTCAGCCGGACCTGCTCAGATCAGCCCGCGTGATCCCATGAGATCTGTCGGCACGATCAGCACCGGTCACGGATCAAGGCGAAACCAGTGGTAACGTGAAGAGGACTTGAAACACTATGACTTCTCTTTAAAAAGCAACTGCATATGGCGTCGGGGTTGGGCTCCAAGAATTAATACACATACATCTTCAGATCTGGACTGCACTCTGGGAAAGATCTGCCCGCCGCCACGAGGAAAATCGCCACCGGCGCTCCCGAACTCGGATCGACACAAAACCAGCGCTGAATCCTTTCTAACTCGTAGTAGTATCAGGGATAAATCAGGTGGAACCAGAAGATAAGAGGAAGAGGGGGGTAGAGGGTCGAGTCTCATGACCTAAATGCTGTCCAGTCACAGGACAGGGTTGGGAGTCACACCCAAAGAAGGAGAAGTAAATCACTCACTTAAGGTAATTTCTCACAAAATATTTTCATCAATCCTTAAACACACATTATACAAGCCTTTAAATAGGCAATGGAGGGGAGGGGGCTGCGTGGGATACACAATGAGAGAGGGGGAAGGGTGCCATTACAATGTGATAGTGAAAGGGGGGACAAGGGGCAATGGTGGCTCACCTAACTTTGAATTTTCTTGTAAAATGTTAGGTGGCAGCCATTGGAAAATTGACCAGTAGCCTTCTAATACTCCCATGTGGTAAATGGAGAGAAGAATTAAGAATTTTCTAGCCTAATAAGCCAAGGAAGGGGGCGCCCCCTTCAATGGGCCTTGAATGGGCCACTTTGGCTCATGGCAGCCCATTCTCCTCCTCTTGCTTTAAGGCCCCTTCCAACCTTGTAAACCCATGAGTGAAGCCCATGCTTGTATAAGGCCTCTCCCATTTAGAGAGCCCATATAGAAAGGGAGCCCAATTGGGCCTTGCTAGGCTAATGGGTGCTTCATATTAGACCAAGGCCTTTCCTTTCTTAAGGAAAGCCTAAGGGCCTTTAACCACTTGGCCTTTTAAGGGTCTAGCAACCAGCCCAATATGAAAACCCATGTATAATCTTAAATACAAGCCCAAATTTAATGCTAAAAGTGTCCAAATGGAAGACAAATTATCCCCAATTCGATGGGAAGCCGATGTAGTCCACTTGGCACTCCGCGTATGACACGTCGGTTCGCCGACGTGTCACGTGATCGCCCTAGTGTCCGCACCAATTCTCCCCGGGTGGGAGGAACTCGACCCCGTCGAGTAAGGGTCTCGAAGCTTGCATTCTCCGCATGCGATCAAGGTGTTGGTCATCGTGGGGCATCCTCGCCAACGCACTAGGACGTGTGGATATGCGCCATTCCTTGTGGTGATCACCTGCTCATCCAGTATACAATCTATATGTATGCGTTGAGGCTGGAAGAGGTGGACTCTCGGGTGGTGTATCACTCACAATAGAAGGAGAAAGCCCAAAGCTCACTAGGGTTCACCGCGGGTTCCAATATGCTACCAGATCTGAAACCTGGAACGTCGAACTGACACCATAGTCACCCGGTAGTTCAATATCGTATGCATTCGGACCCACTTGTTTCTTGACCCGGAAAGGGTGGGGATCGTGGAATTAGAGTGGCTTTCGGTCTCCGGGAGGAAACCAATCAGGTATGACCCTGATCTAGACGTACTCTCCCTTTGAATCCACGGATATATAGCATGCATCGGCTACCTCCTTATATGTGCTTGATTGGCCTTTTATTGACACGACTTAATGTAAACCAGATGAAAGAAAACAAACCATAGAAACAAACACACACACTTGAACTTAGACAAACCTATGGTTATGCAGACTATGCATATGCAATGGTGGACCATGACACCCGAACATGTGCCCCGTATACACTAGTGGCAACCGGTGGTTGGCGGAAAGTGGGACTCCTAGACATCCTACTTTGTCCCTAGCATGCGGCTGCCCATTGGATTTGGGAGACTTGGGAGGGCTAGGAGGGCCGGATGTAGGTGTATCGGGCTTGGTGGGCGTAGGTGGCCCGGCCCGTGGGAAAGGGATCTGAAAGTGGACTTCCTCAAAGAGGTGGAGTGGAGGTTGTGAGCCAAAGGGCCCATGAAGAAAGGGATCGAAGGGATCAAAGAATGTGTGGCCCCTTGATATGGATTCTCTCATCTCAAGGTCCCATGTGTGGAATTCTAGAAGGTGTTGATCGTCACCTTCATCCATCGACGTAGATGGGGCTGTGTATAGCAGATAGGGCTCCTCCCTCGGGATAAAAGGAGTGAAGTCAGGCTCGGCCGGTAAGGGGAGGAGTAAAAGAACCTCCATGGTGATATGGCACACAGTGTACACGGAGGTGATAGACCCTAAGGATGGATGTGTGAAGCTACGACCTATAGGTTGGTCAAAGCCTGGAGCCAACAAGTGCAGAAAAGTTAGTTGCCGGTCTAACCCTTTAAGAAGGTCATCCAATATATCCACACGGTGACTAGACCGGAAAGTGGTGTGAAATGAATGGATTGGCACCAGAGGTAGGATAGGGTGCATAGATGGGAGGGGAGATGGGACCAAACCTATCTTAAGCAAGCTAAAGAGTGGCTCGGCTATGAGTAGATTTCCCGTTAGAAACACGGGTAGCTCTGGCTGAGAAGGCTCCAAATAAAGATCGGAGAGTGAGGCTTCTCCAACCCTTTTGTCCCCTAGAGCTCGAGATGCCCGAGTGGGACACTGTCCTGCAAAGTGGCCGAATCCCAGGCAGTGATAACACTACTGTCGTGAACCACTATGCTCCTTGATAAGTGCGTCCTTACCCTTATCCTCTTGACGGACAGGGGGTATAGGCAATGGGGCTCTCGTGGGTGGGGAACGAGGATCCACTATGATGGGGAGGGGACCGTGGGATGGAACCATAGATGGCACCGGATTGGGACTACCGGCTGTTACCTCCTTAGGTTCGTGTTTGGTTCCTCCCTGGCTAGGAGGTAGGCAAGGGGGAAGCAGGGACTCGATATAAGCACACTTCCTATCCACTTTATCCAAAATGAGTTGGAAGAGTTCGGCAATGGTGGGGTTTGGAGTAGGAGTAATATGGTGGACTCTCCCATATGAACTCGGCTTAGTCGTGGACCTAGGCTCTTCTACATGCGCGGCGTGTTGCCTCCGATTATGGCCCACTTGGGTGGATGTAATTGGGTGGGGTCGGTTGGAGGTGACCGGGCCGGGTAGGCAGACCTTCCTAAGTTCGTCCTTCATCTCATGCCACGACTCGATGGGCCTTTGCCTCCTAACCTCTCTCATGCGCTCAATGCTCTCCCATTTTCAGGCGGCTTTGTGGACAAGCATCTCTTGGGCAAAACTAACTTGCATGGCATCGGACATGATGTAACATTCAAAATATTTATCCATCGCGGCCTCCCATTTGAGGTAGTCGCCCGGATCATTAGAGCCATAAAAATCAGAGGCTTCGGGCCTACGGAAGGGGAGAGGATGGTTGCCAAGCCCATGGGTGGACCAACGGCCATATTGCCCGGGTGATGGGGATTCCATGTGAATTCGGCGGAACTACGTGCTAGACATGACTATGTGGGAATGCACTAACTAGGAACCTAGACTTAACCCACTATTCGGTACGCGGCGGAGCTAAGCGATCCGAAGATCACTCGCGCAAGTGTGCGGCCTTCCCGATAGGCGTAGCCTAACGTTCATGTCGCACCTTTTGATATACCGAGTAGAGGAATGCAAATGCAACCTTGGACTTAAATGACCCTAGACTTGAACGACGCTCTGATACCAATTTGATGCGGGACGGATGACCGACTCGGGCTAAGACGTACGACCGACTCGATGTGCGGCCAACACTAGCACACTAAGGCAAGCCGGGCGGCTGACCACCGTGGTATTCTCCGGGTGGAGACGTCTCTCAACAGCAACTCTCTTGAGCCCGACGATCGTCCCTTGTGAGGGAAACGTGGGGATCGCGGCGATTAAGAAACCACTGTCGCCTAGGGCGCTAATTCGCGCTCGGTGCTCGATTGGAGCCACGGAACGGGCGCTCACAACTCACAATCGCGGTGAATTTGAACTGGCTAACGGCCCTAATCTCACAAACGCAGCAATATAGAAAGCATACTAAACAGCAAATGTAAGTATCGGAACAAGCACGTACCTCCACGCCTAGGCATGGGGAAGACTCCCGGCCAATTTCCGAACAACCCCGATATACAAATGCAATAAGATTACACTTTCAGACATATAGGCCCACTCCACGAAGGGAGGTATAGGGCTACAAATGCCAATTTTGGGGTTTCTGGAACCCGGGTTGATGGGCCACACTCGCAGGAGGCGAGGAACACGTGCCGGAGCCGCTCGGGTACGCCGACGGAAAATTGATCCGGTTCTGCCCGCGCTGGTCACCCTGCGCAGCGAGCTTACGGAGGTTGGTACGACCAGATCCGATGCCCGATCGGAGCACCGTTTGTTGGAGAATGTCGGCGACTGGATGTAGTATCTTCACTCCAAAGGGTGTGATCAGATGCTTTCAGATCTGGGCCCAGCAACGACACTTCTCTGGTTCTGGTTTTGTGCTCATAGAACTGCACAGCGACACGGTAAAAATATGAAATAATGATTTCCGATGTCGGATCGGGGTGTTCTTTATGGGAGAACGTCGGCGACGCCCTGAGGAAGAAATACTCTGAAGACCTCTCACACGGATCTTGGCCGGATGAAGGTGGGGCAGGCTCTGAAAGTCGACTCAAATTTCAGCCGGACCTGCTCAGATCAGCCCGCGTGATCCCACGAAATCTGTCAACACGAACAGAACCGGTCACGGATCGAGGCGAAACCAGCGGCAACGCGAAGAGGACTTGAAACACTATGACTTCTCTTTAGAAAGCAACTGCATATGGCGTCAGGGTTGGGCTCCAAAAATTAATACACAGACATCTTCAGATTTGGACTGCACTCTGGGACAGATCTGTGCGCCGCCACGAGGAAAATCGCCACCGGCGTTCCCGAACTCGGATCGACACGAAACCAGCGCTGAATCCTTGATAACTCGTAGTATTATCAGGGATAAATCATGTGGAATCAGAAGATAAGAGGAAGAGGGGGGTAGAGGGTCGAGTCTCATGACCTGAATGCTGTCCAGTCACAGGACAGGGTTGGGAGTCACACCCAAAGAAAGAGAAGTGAATCACTCACTTAAGGCAATTTCTCACAAAATATTTTCATCAATCCTTAAACACACATTGTACAAGCCTTTAAATAGGCAATGGAGGGGAGGGGGCTGCGTGGGATACACAATGAGAGAGGGGGAAGGGTGCCATTTCAATGTGATAGTGAAAGGGGGGGACAAGGGGCAATGGTGGCTCACCTAACTTTGAATTTTCTTGTAAAATGTTAGGTGGCAGCCATTGGAAAATTGACCAGCAGCCTTCTAATACTCCCATGTGGTAAATGGAGAGAAGAATTAAGAATTTTCTAGCCTAATAAGCCAAGGAAGGGGGCGCCCCCTTCAATGGGCCTTGAATGGGCCACTTTGGCTCATGGCCAGCCCATTCTCCTCCTCTTGCTTAAGGCACCTTCCAACCTTGTAAACCCATGAGTGAAGCCCATGCTGGTATAAGGCCTCTCCCATTCAGAGAGCCCATATAGAAAGGGAGCCCAATTGGGCCTTGCTAGGCTAATGGGTGCTTCATATTAGTCCAAGGCCTTTCCTTTCTTAAGGAAAGCCTAAGGGCCTTTAACCACTTGGCCTTTTAAGGGTCTAGCAACCAGCCCAATATGAAGACCCATGTATAATCTTCAATACAAGCCCAAATTTAATGCTAAAAGTGTCCAAATGGAAGCCAAATTATCCCCAATTCGATGGGAAGCTGATGTAGTCCACTTGGCGCTCCGCATATGACACGTCGGTTCGCCGACGTGTCACGTGATCACCCTGGTGTCCGCACCACAAACGACATTGAATTTGGTTGAGAATCCGCGAAGAAAATCGAGGATGAAGCAACTCATTTAACCACGGATGGGGAGAGAAAACCCAACCAGCCAAAGGATCTCGGGCCTATAAGCGGTCGCTCGATGGGCCGCCCATACTCATACACGGTCCATTACTAGACTGCCTATGGGTGTCGATGGTAAATAGAAAATAAGATAAATAAGTCATTTATCGTAAAGAATAGACCGACTGATACGGCGTAGGACTCTCAGGATATAAACGGTCCATCGATAGACCACCCCACTAGTCAAACGGCTCATTGCCATACCGTGTACCTGGTATCGGTGATAAATCAATAAAATAAGATAAATAGATAATTATCTGAAAAAGCTAACTCGTTTAGGACTCTGGCCACTAAACGTTCTAAAGATGAACCGTTCAATATGAATAAACGGCCCAATAAAAGACCGTGTATTGGTTTGTTGGTGGAAATTCAAAAAATAGATAATTAATCCAGAGTGATATAAACGGTCTCTAAAACGACCGCCCAACTTGCCAAACGGTCTATCGCTAGACCGCCGTTAGTATGCGCGGTGGAAATTAATGAAATGGGGTAAATAAGCCCATTTATCCCAAAGACCAGGTGAAATCAAGGCCCATTAAGCCCGAATTCGAGAGCGAACCTAGCTAGAGAGGAAATATCCATAAAAATAAGCCCGAAGACATGCTCAAAAATGGCCCAATGAGTAATGGACAACTTGAGGCATCAAAAATAGAGGTAAGAAGAATGACCCAACTCAAAGTCAAAAAATGGGTGTCAACAATAAACACTAAGGTCAGAGAGAGAGCACATGAGATAAGCAATTATGACTCATCCAAAACTTCTCCCCCTTTGGCATCAGCAAAGAGGGCTCACAGTAAGGCCAATTGCAAGGCCAGAGAATGAGCACATGATATAGCATGAGATCAAAAAAAAATGATAAGTGAATTCCATTCAGCAACCAATAAAGACCATTAGCATGACAGGTAGCACGCCAAGATGCAAACTCAAGTCTTACATATTTTTGTTAGGGTTTGTCACTTTTTAATGTTTTTCAGGTTTTTAGATTTTTGAAGTTACCTATGCAATGCATGGAAATGGAGAATGCAAATTAAGCAACCATGTACATGATGAAAGAGCAGATACCAAATGCCAAGAGAGGTGATATATATATCAACATGGAGGCATTCATCATCAAGGTAACCATGAGGGAACAGTTGTTGGGTCCCTGTTAAGAGTGGAAGAGCTTTCAAAGGAACCAAGAGAGGTCATTGCAGATGACGCAAGAGTGTTAATCAAGAGCCCAAATTGACGTGAAGGCAAGTGCCACGACAACCATACAGAAATCTGGACACGAGGGGTTGTGGGAGATGGATTTTATTAAAAAATATTTTATTATTATTATTTATTTGGTTCATTTATCAAAGGTTTATTTGCGTAGGGCGTGCCAGTCACTAGGTGACAAGTTTATTATGCCCTCAATCTGACCCGAGTCGGGCGAAAGTCAAATCCGTGCTAGGATCGGAAATTCGTCATACCATAAAGGCTATGACGTTAATTACATCCTCCAATAAGGAGGAAAACCTCTGATTAATTGCCGAGATAAGGGGTAGCCCGAGGTTGAAATAGAATACAGGAAAATGCATGCGATGATGAGGTTTTCAAGGCCGCATGAAATGGTTCGTTTATCATCATGCAGAGCAAGCATGTTTCTTTAAATTCGAGCCCTAGGTACGGGGCGGAGGACATTGGTCCAAAGACCACCATCGCGCATAGCTAAGGCTTCCGGTCGAGCATGACCCGGCCTTTCGTCGATGCCATTTGATATACCGAGGTCTAATTCAGGCAAGCATGCATAAATGTAGCATATGGAAATGCATATCTATATCTAATGCATAGATTAGCAAATGCATGATGACAGGTGATTCCAACTTAAAGAGTTTCTTATTATTTGGTTTATGGTTAATTACATTGATCGACCCATGCCATAGAAGGTGAGGGTTGGCTCGAGAATGAGAGAGGAGTTAAAAGGGCGCGAAAGACGCATTTTCATTCAAAACTGGCGCGACTAGGCGTAGGTAAAGGGTTATACGGCACGGGGTAGCGTAGGTATGGGAGTTAAAATGGCGCGGGGTGGCGAGTGGCCTTAAACGGAGCACCCCGCCCGGTGCGCGCCGAATTAGTGCGCGTCGGGTGGTGGCCAATTGGTTTTTTGAGAGTTTGAGTGTGAGGTTAAACCGGCATGGTACCGCGCTGTATTAGGGCGCGTTGGATTAGGACCACATCGGGTTTAGTTAATTTTTAGGTATTTTTGAGTATTTTTGAGTTTATTTAGTTTATTAAGATGCATTGAGTTGATTGTCGAGTGAAATGAAGTCCATGGTGTCCCTAAGACACGATTAAGACTCGTGCGAGGTTCATACTCAAGCACGAAAGTCAATTGTTTTGAAAACATATCTTATTAAGCCCGAATTATGAGGGCAAACAGTCAAACATGTCTGGCAAAATTTTGGCAGCACCTCCCCATCTCCGGAGGGTTGCGGGGGGAAAGCACAGGCATACCCACATGACGGAGTAAGCTCCTTAATACCGGGTGGCACAACGGCGGCCAGTAGACCCGAATGGATGGAAGACCCCGAGGGATAGCCTACGAGGGGCACCAATGTTTCATGGGCCAAAGCATGATTCAGAAGGGACGACCATTGAGGAAGGAAACCCCGAGGGCCAGCCTACGAGGGGCACACAACCCATGGTCACCACAGCATCCTTGGGGATAGTAAATTTGATGTTAGGCTGAAGCCCTGTTGATATTCGCCCGACGGCTCATGAAGATGCATGCCATGAAGAGACATGATCCTATGATCCACTGGCGATTCAGAGGTATTGATGGGGAATGTCCCCTCTCCCCAGCCACCAGACTCCTCGAGAGGAACGGTCACACATAATGCAGATGCAGAACGCACTCAGCTAATAAACCGACTACGATCAGTTACATCTATAAATATATATAGGGATCAGTTGGTTAGCAGGTTAGCAAAGGTATTAGTGAGTTAGCATTCGGAAGATGATGATGCCATAAAACCATGCGTTCAACCTATAGGGGCGGCCTCATCCCCCTCGATTCATTATTAAGAACGGAGGTGCGACAAGAGACCGGCCCTAGGGTCAACCTGGAAGGCACACATATATACACCTCTGGCAATGAAAACCCTTGATATAGTGATGGAAACATGCTACAAGCATTCCATTGGAACAAAACCCCAGGGAGAGGGGTGATTGTTGTAGCCCCTTTTGGGATAATCCAGGGCATATTCAACACCGGCAAAAAAAGAAATCCACACGATGATATACGGGATGTTAGAAATTGAATACAGCCTAAGGAAGAGAAGGCGGGCGACAAAGGGCACAGGGAGATGTTATTTCATTCAGTATCGAACATTGCTATTAAGAATGGGCCATTACAACATACATTCACCACGACATGGCGCGGTCGGCTGGAGGCCGGTCAAGCATACACAAACGGGTATAAACCCAACTCAAGAGGAAAGAAAAAAGTGGAGGAACGAAGAAGAAGATGGGCTCATGTCATCGCCCCTTCGACCCAATTCATTCACAGAGACAATGCCAAGGAATAATAGATTAAGGGGGGGGACGGGGAAATCGCCGGAACCCACCTAAGCTTTTCACCGCAGAAAATAGGGTATCGGAAAAGGGCCTTCCTCTCCGACCTCGAGCTTCTTCAGGCAGACGGACGAAGCGAGGGTGGCTCTCTAGCTCACTCTCAGAAGCCCTGCTTCTTTCCCAAGCCACTCCTCTCTCTTTCTTTGATTCTATTCGATCTCCTTTTCACCGTATCTCCTCTCTCTTCGATTCTTCCTCTCCGTCCTTTTCTTTTCGGCCGATGATTGGCTCATATATAGCACGCCCAATGCGTGGTCACTTCTTCGCACGAGCTGAGCACGTCGACAAAGGCATCAGAATTGTGTTTGTACGCACCGGAACGAGGGCGCGTAGGAAAGATGGGGGGGCGCCGGATTAGAGGGCGCGTCGGATTAAGCCCATTGATCATGTTTGTCCGACACGAGGTAGACAGTGGGCCTCGGACAGGCTCCGGGAGTTACTGTTATCCTTCACCTCGCCCTGGTCTTGCAAAACCACGGCGGGTAGTGTTGACAAAGCTTTCAGGCCACTTGAACGGCTACTTTCGGAACCTCGTGCATCTTCAGTTTGGACACGTGGGTTTTTCGCTGACGCGGCCTTCGGCACAGTGGTCTATGCTACTGGCTCGACTTAACCTGCATTGGTAGCTTTCTCGGGGAGTGGGATACTACCCGGGGTGCTTTCGCCTCAACTGGGCGGTCATTCGGTCACTAACGGACCTAATTTGCTGAGAAGCCGTACCCATGCCGGGTTGTCCGGGACTTCTGCTGACGGAGCCTCCAGTTCCCTGTTCTGAAGGGCCAGAGACATTCTATCACCTCAAGAGGGTCTCTTGTCAGGTGGCGGACCACCAGGTACATTCTCGTCCTTGGTCAGACGATGTATATTGTTTATGCGGCATGACCGAGTTGATACCGGTTCATTGGGCAGGCCCGACGGCACTGCCGGTTTGTTGTGAATTCTTCTCTACTCTCCTAAGGTGAAGTCCCTGGTGTTCATTCCGGGTGACCTAAGGTTCTGGTAGCTCGAGAAGGCCCTAGTGTATTGGTTTCCTTCAGCTTCTCTGCTTCAGCGGACCGTGTCATTCTTGTCATTTTGGTTTGATCACCATCGAGCATATTTTGAGTGCCAATAGGGGTCGACCATGGGAGTCGACACTTGGAATTATAGACCAACTAGAGTCAAGAAATCTCAGGATGGGAGTACTTTAGTTCTGAAGCTAAGTTCATAAAGCAGAGTTAGAGATTTTTCAAGAAATTCAGTTTGAGTTCCATTGATAAAGCCCTTGATTTCAAATTGGTTTAAATTTGATGAATTTTGAGTTTCTTAAATAAAAGCATTTTGAAAAGTCTGCATTCAAAAATAATAGAAATGAACCAGAATTTCAAATCAAAACTAGGTTAACCTCCTCTCACCTTACTCATTCTTTTTTTTTTATCAACACCAACCAAACAAGGTAAGCATAGGTCGAGTGCACTCTTCCTCAATGAGGGAGAATGTTCCCACTCCTCCTAGCATCCCATGTGGTCTTATTTTTTATTGATATGTTGAGTTTATATACAATTCAGGGGAGGCATTACCCCAAAGAAACTAAAATCTGAAGCCCAATAAAAGAATGGGCTTAGAAATAGAAATAAGAAAACTATGGTCTATACAAGCCTTCTGCGAAAATTGGGAACTCCTTGTATATCAGCAATAGCGAATCTTCTAATCATGAGAGGCAATTCTCTCATTAATTGAAATTATGAATTTCCTGCACTTTGGATTGCATAATTCGCAAGAGCATCGGCCACTTGGTTTCCCTCTCGGAAAGAATGAATTAGGGGGCATTGAAGTGAAGCAAACAACTGATTCAATTCCTGCCACCAAGGAACTAATGACCATGGTGGGTCCTTCTTCTTGTTCAATAGCTCAACTAAGACTAAGGAATCCGAGATAATAACAGAGGTTGGGATGTGGTGGAAAAGTGCCAGACGAATACCATCTAAAAGAGCCCGCCCCTCAGCCACCATGGTAGATCCATGACCATAGAAATAAGAAAATCCCAATTTAAGACAGCCATTGCAATCTCTGAAGCAGCCCCCACCACCGGAAAGACCCGGGTTACCTTTACTAGCTCCATCAATATGCAAGGAGAAGTTAATAGATGGAGCCTTCCAAAGAATAATCATGTAAGAGGCTTGAAGACCTTTGATTGTAATGCCAAAAGAGAGTAGTTTGGAAATATAACTGCGGCTAATCACTCGTTTGAATGTGGTCTGATGTATAACAATCTTTATGTCAGCTAGAATCTGCTCAAAAATATAAACAGACTTGAGCTTCTTCCCTTCAAATTTTGCAAGACATCTAGATTTCCAGATTTCCCAAGAGACCATACTGATTATCAGCAGGGAGATAAAGCCCTCGGGTTTACTCATAGAAGCCTCTTTAGCAGTTTGGTGAACCCTCTCCACAATGCTAGAAGACTGTAAACAAGAATTAGATAGCAGAGGAGCAAAAAAATTCCACAATGGTCTGGCAATTTCACTTTCAATAAAAAGGTGGTCTTCATCCTCGCTAAAAGATGAACTGCAGCAAACACATTTGGAGGCAAAGTGGATGCCACTCATTTGAATCCTACTGTCCACAGGGACAGCCTGATTTAGCAACTTCCAGCAAAACAGAGAAGCTCGGGGGGGAAATTTCTGAAAACAGGTTTTACTAAAAGGAACACCTTGGTTATTAGACTGATTCATAATGAATATGTAAGCAGATTTGGTACTGAAGTTACCATAGTTAGTAAGAGACCAAACTGCCTTGTCCTGCCCAGAGCGAGAATAGAATGATAATATCTCAGCTTTAAAAGCCTGCAATTCCAAATTTTGCCATACATGATGCTGCGGGTCTGCCAAAACTTCTTGCACAGAAAAATTTTTCAATCCTCGCTGAGTAGTAAAAGCAGCAGACAGAGGTTGGTTTCTGTACCAGATATCTTTAAGGAAGTTTGTAGATGCTCCATCAAAAACAATTGATCTGGAATTTGCAAGAACAATAGATCGGGCTCTTTCAAAGTCCTTAGTTTTGATGCCAGTCGGGAAGGGAATGTTGCAATCAGATAGATGAAGCCCTTGATAGTATTTGCTTCTAGTGAACTTAGCCCAAAGAGAGTTACTGTGAGTGGATAACCATAAAAGCTTAACATAAAAGCATAATTGAGTATCAAAAAAACTGCGCAGACCCAATCCACCTGCCTCAATAGGCCGACACATCTTTTCCCATGAAACCCAATGTTTTCTGTGAACATTTTCAAACCCTTGCCAGAAAAAGTTGGAGCAGATGATTCCAATTTGCTTCAGAATTATATAAGGAATGGAGGCGCACTAGAGCAATAAACTGGAATTGAAGTGAGGACAGACCGAAGGAGGGCTAACCTCCCAGCCTGAGATAAAACCTTACTCTGCCAACCAGCAAGCTTTGCATTGATCTTATCAAGAAAATATTTAAAATGAGGTGTTTTGAGTCTACCTTTAAACAGAGGGATACCCAAGTAAGTAATGCTGCCACTTTTATGTTGATAAGCTGTCATCTGTGCAATTCTATCAACAGAGGAGCGAGGCATTTTCTTAGCTGTCAAAAAACAACTTTTGTGTGCATTTATTTTCTAGCCAGAAGACATCTCATACTTCCTCAGAAAATTTAGTAAGCATCTGACTGATCTTTTGCACCGATTCATGAAGATGATAGAATCATCGGCAAACAGAATATGAGATATATATTGGATGCCGCGAGGTAGATGATATGGTTTGCAGAAGCCACTAGAAAATAAAGCTTTGATCCCTCTACTTAGAACCTCCTCTGCTATAATAAACAAAGCAGGGGCCAGAGGATCCCCCTGTCGGATGCCTCTTGTTGATTTAAAATAGCCCCGAACTTGGCCATTAAATGCAATGGAAAACCAGCAGTTCACTAGCAATTGGGCAATAAGAGAGTTAAACCTGTTTGAGAAACCAAAGCATTTAAGAACCTTTAGAAGGAAATCCCATTCTACTCGGTCATAAGCTTTGGCCATGTCCAGTTTAATAAGGATATTGTGACCTCGAACAGGTTTATCAATTTCCATAAGCAGCTCTTTAGCCAATAAGAAGTTATCAGAAATCTGTCTTCCTTTAACAAATCCACTATGTTCACTGGATATAATCATAGGAAGAACCAATCTAAGACGGTCACTTAATATTTTGGACACAATTTTGCAGACAAAGTTGCAAAGACTAATCGGCCGAAACTCTGCAAAAGTGGTAGGGTTGCTCACCTTTGGAATTAAACACAGAATAGTGGATGTCACTCCTTGAGGAAGGCCCATCCCTTGAAAGAAACTTTTAATAGCATTAATAACATCCTCCCCTACAATGCCCCAGCAATAAGTGAAAAACCCCCCAGTGAAGCCATCCGGGCCCGGCGAGCTATTTTCAGACATGGAGAATACAGTAGACTTCACTTCTTCAGCCATAGGAATAGCAGTTAACATAGCATTAACATCATCGAAAATCAGAGAGGGAATAACAGATAGAAGAGTGTCATCAACTAAGTGATCTTCAGAGGTTAAGATACCTTTGAAAAAATTAATTGCTTCATCAGACAAAGCCTCCTGATCCTCTACCCACACTTCATTTACCTTAAGCTTATGAATGTGATTTCGCTGTCTCTTGAGTTTAGTAAGTTGGTGGAAAAAAGTTGTATTTCTGTCCCCACATGACAGCCACTGAGCTCTTGATTTTTGGAACCAGAAAGTTTCTTCCCTACCTAGAATAAGCCGCACTTGAGCATTGGCCTTCTGAAAAGCTATACGATTGTCCACTGTGGGATTTTCGTCAAATTTAATTTACGCTAATTCAGCTTGAGCAACAGCTGCAGACTTTGAATCATCAATAAGGCCAAATACCTCTTTATTCCAGGCTCGAAGGGCCATCTTCAAACTTTTCAGCTTCCTCTGAAGATAGTAGAAAGGATGAGTGTAGGGGGAACTGTATTTAGCCCACTACAATTTGACAAACTCTAAAAAACCCTCATGCAAATGCCACATGTGCTGGTAGAGAAATCTCCCTAGCTTAGCTGGGGATGGAGCAGAAATCTGCAACAACATAGGGGCATGATCTGATGGCCCCCTTGTTAAATGTCTAATAGACATCTTCTGATCAGTTTGAATCCATATGGAATTCAATAGAGTTCTATCAAGTCTAGCTCTAATGTGGGAGGCACCCACTTGGTTATTAGTCCAAGTAAAATTTGACCCAGTGAATCCAACATCAATCAGCCCAACTGCAGAAATAAAGCCTTGAAAGTCTGACATGGCTGCCATAGAAGGCATAGAACCACCGAATTTCTCCTCAGGGGAGAGAATGCAATTAAAGTCCCCTCCAATAATCCAGGGGAGGCTAACATTCTGACTAAATAACATAAGAGAATCAAATAAAATTCTCCTGTCACTATTACTGCAAGAAGCATAAACCACTGTGAATAACAAAGATGCAATGTTACTTTCTTTCAAAACAACAGTCAGGAATTGAGGATGCTGTTCAATAACTTCTAAATGAAAGGGTGGCTTGTAGAATAGCCATATTTTGGAAGAGTCTCCATTATTCCCAATAACAGAAGGCAACTTAATTCGCCTTGCCACTTTAAGCGCACAGCTAAATTTTATTCTAGGTTTTGAAATAGCAGCAATGCATATATTGTAATCACTAATATGTTTAGCCAAGGATCTAACAGATGCATTATTCCCTATACCCCTTATATTCCAGATCAAAGCTGAATTAAACATGAGATGCCTTAAAACAGGAATGGGCAGCCAGTTCCTTTGCTTTTGCCCTGGTCAAGCGGGCATCACTGAATAAGACACCTGGCAAAACAGAGACTTCATTCGGTTTCGAATCATCAGAGGGATATGAACTCTGGTTTTCTTGACACAGCATTCTAGAATTTTTTGAAGCAGAAATATTGGAGACACCTTTTGAATTTCCTTTAAAGTTGAAGTAAGGGTCCTGGCCAGCTGATAAAGTAATAGAACTCTCAGGTAAACTCTGCATATCATGATAATGAGAAGATAGAACATGGCCACCTAACTGGTCTTTAACACCTTCAGTAGCATTGCTGCCGTGTCTCACAGTGGCAATTTCACAACCAGGGACCAGGTCACTACTCCTCAGCAACTCTTGACAAACAACAGATTTATCAGCCAACGCAGATACATCAGAATTAATGCATTGCGCTTTAATAGTTGCATCAAAAGCCATTCCATCTGTAAATTCAGCTAACGGAGCGAATCTATTTGTATTCACCTCTGACTGACATTGCTGTTTATCAAGCATGTGTGGCCGAGGCCTATATTCTTGACGAGGACCATTCATCAGAGCCTTAGATCCCTTTGACTGGTTCGGATATTTCCTACTTAATTTCTTTTTACAAGAAATTTCCAAATGCCCAATCTTATGGCAAAAAGCACAGAGATGAGGAGCTCTGTGATAATTAATCTTCTGCCAGAATCCTCCTTCTTCAGAGCCAATCCAGATACGCTCTTTTCTTAGTAGATCCAGGTCCAATTCAATACACACCAGGGCCTCCGATGTTTCTGTCAGAGCAGAAGTAGACTCATGAATCTGCAGTACATGCCCTATATTCCCTGCTATGGATCTAAGCATGTCGTCATGGAAAAAGTTCACTGGGAGAGCCGAAAGGCCGATCCAAACAGGAACAGTCAAAGGATTAGAGTCAAATCGAAAATCATGTGACCATCTAAAAAATCGGAATATAAAACCTTTTACATACAAGCTTTTCAAGATCAATAACTGGAGAAAATCCGCTTCATTACCAAGTCGGATTAAAATATGCTTGGCGTTCAAGCGGCTAACTATAAAATCTGAAGACAAATGAAGACGCTGAGAAATTCTGGCTTTTATCTCCGGAATGGACGGACGTCCATAAGAGCATTTCGCAACGATCGCATACTGAAGATGCTCACAGGAAACTTGAATCTCCTCCTTAGAAAAGAACACTGCAGGCTCTCCCTGCTCTGTAAACGCCGGAGCTTTGATTTGGAATGAGATCTTCGGCAAAACCTTTGACTCCATCACAATACGAGCAAAGGTCTTCCTGGCGATGGTGGCAGCAGCAGCAACCTCGCCATGATGCAAAGCCTCCCCCCCCCCCCCCCCCCGCATCGACCATGGTCGGCGGGGAGGGGACGGAGAGAAGAAAGGATCGGTGGCGGGAAAAACCAGAGCTTCTCTCTCTAATAATCTAGAGAGAGACTCTCACCTTACTCATTCAATTCCATTAGCTCCGTGAGAGTGACCACAGAAAGTATTGAGGTTAAACACCTAGATGTTTCTGATTTTAACCAGGGGGTGCTAACATCTTTCACTATTTCTTTTAAAGCCACAGTTCTACATGTGACCAAACGAAACTGTTCTTCAATTTACAAGAGCATTCAGGTGTGGCATGAACCTTTTGACATGAGGATGTACGTTGATTAGATGCCAGCATCCCCAGTTACTAAGTGTAGCTCACCATTCTCCTTCAATTTGAATAGAGGTAGCAAGGCACTTCATGACTAAATCTATTTCATTTCTTTGATGAAAGGCTTACTTTCTCAGTAACACAAATGCCATTGCTCTGCCTTAAAGCACTAAATTTAGTACACACCTTTTTTCGTGAGGATATACGTTTATCAGACGCCAATATCCCCAGTTACTCAGTATGACAAAAGATCATTGCAACATTAAGTGTAGCCCTTTTTGAAATAGTTAGGACCCCTCTTTGAAAACTTTAGATAAGACAAATGTTTAAAAATAATACTACCTGAAGTTTCTCAGTCAAGGGTGCCTTTGTACTTAAAATAAACTTTCAGATTTAAGAAGGCATAGCAGTACAAAACCTGAAACACTGGTTAAGGTCTATTAAGATTGAATATAGCCACTATCATGAAAGTTCAGTTCAAAACTCATAAACCCATTAAACTTAAACCAGCTATTTTGACTAGGGCAATTAAGGAACTTCATGGAAGAATATTCCTCTTATAGATGTACTCTGCTAAAAGAACCCAGCTACAGATAGAAATGCTCCCAAGAGTTCAAGGAGTAGGCAGCCAGATATCTGAGTAAGAGTGATGTTCCAATTGAGTTCAAGCAATTCAGAACATGAGGCAATTTGGCAGATCACAAGATTGTAGCAAAGATGCCCATCAGACGAGGATGACCAGAAATTATTCTGAAGATGAGAACAGAGAGAAGTGAACAAGAGCATCGATGCAGTCTTGAACACAGCACACATAGATTTTTTTTAAATAAAGCATTGTCAAGAAATGTTTCCATTTTATATGCATAACAACTGAAAACCACACATCAAGAATATGCATTCATACCTGCTATTTAAATTAGAATGGGACCCAAAAAAAATCATTGATCACAAAGCACACACTAGCAAGAATGAACAATTTGTCATAAACAAATCAAACTCCCCCTAAGAATATGCAATTGATTCAGATAACGGCATGATGAACTTTAGAATGGACTGTGTGCAATCATGACAACCGAAATTTCTTGATGACTCCCCCTCAATCAGAGCATGAATTTCAGGAGATTGTGCAGATGCAGAGAATGCCATTCATTACTCACAGTACGTGCAAGCACAAGACATTTGTAATGGATCTTGAATGGAGAAGCAAGTTTACAAGCTCCCCCTTGGTCCAATGCCCAATCATGCAAAAGATTACATGTCCACATGAGTGATGAGTTGAAATGAAGGCAGCCATAACAGACATCAACAAAACTGATGGTGAGCAATGACAGACAAGAAATTCATATGGCTGCTAAACTGGAAGTGACAACACACTAATCCTCAAGCATGGAAGTTATTAGCAGCAGCTTATCAACATCTCAAAACCATTAGCATGATAAGTTCTTCATGGGTTAAGCATCTGAATTCACTGACTTCTGGTACAAGGCAAAGGTATGGATATGAGAAACTGCTCACGCATAGTGAGAGTTCCGTGCAAGTTTGACTTGCCTTTCTACTCTGCACCATTTGATATACTAGGGTCAAGCAAGGTGTAAGCAAGTGATTTATCATAGATGTTTATCTTACACCATGGGGGTTGTTTCAACATTTCAGGGAAGGAAATTTGTTTGTAGAATTTGATTGGCAACATGACAGACTTAAAATGCAATATTTACACAGCTAACTAAACATGCATGCTAGCACAACTTAGAGGTTTATTCACATACCTGTGCCTTGAGCTTTTATTTCCTGATGATCCTCAGCTCAGCTCCAAGGCACTCCTGTAGCCAAAATTCTCATTCGGAATGTTTAGGTACCCAAGCTTTCTTGGGTCCTAGAGTATTAATGAGATTTTTAACCAAGGAGTTCTTTTTTATCAAGACATTCAAGTCATCTTTCCTGATTTTGTGACAGTCATATACTTCATGTCCTACCATCCCACAATAAGGGCAGCACGCAGGGGATCTCTCATTCCTCTCACAACCAAGTGTGATGAGTTTTTATGGGAGACCGTGAATGCTCATAGCTTTGACATGAGGATTGTCCTTCCTCCTTCTTTGCCCACAGTTCTTGGCCGTGTGGCCATGCTCCTTGCAGCGATAACACTGAACATTAGATTTCATACCATTGATCTCCTAGCAATTTGACATACTGTGTCCAAACCTCCCATAGTGGTGGCAGTAAGAGAGCTACCCACTCTTGCCCGACCGCTTATAGTGACTGAAATCAAAATTAGACTTGCAAGCTAACAGTTCATCATTTTTCATGTCATAGTACTTATGCACCAAGTGACCTTGTTGACCATAAAAGAAACATGAAGCAAACTTTTTCTGAAAGTCATGTTGTTTGTTATTCCTAACAGAACACACAAACTCATTTCTCTGTTTTGGCTTTAATGTTTTCTTTTTCAGGTTCCTGCTCTGATTTTGATTCTTCTGGGCCATAGAAGGTATTGGTGGTGATTGGGAGGATGGGGCAACATTAGAACTGAAACCAGATGACGTAGAGGGTTTGTTTTTAAAGACCTTTTTATTCACTGGTCGGTTTCCAAGCTCTTCTCTCCGGGAGTTCACCCTTGTCTTTAAAAGTCCGTTCAGATTTTCTTGGCACTGACCAGATTTCAACATAGATCTTTTCAGATCTTGAATTTCATTTTCAAGAAGTAGGATGTGCTGTTCCGAGTTACCTAAATCTTTCTCACAAGCGGCAAGCTTCTCATTCAGCATATTATTAACGATTTTGCAATAATCAAAATCTTGTTGAAGGGCACCCACTTTTCCTGAGTCATCAACACTCACATTCTTGCCCTTTAGACAGGCTTGAAGCTTAGCAAGTAACACATTGTTATGTTGTTTTAAAATTTCATTTTCTTCAATAGAAGCCTTGTTTTCAGTCATGTCTTGGTGGTTTGACAAGGACTTAGATTCATCTTGAAGCTGTCTAACAGTAACTTCCAATCTAGTGATTTCAGCTAGCAAGATTTTATTTTCATCCTTTAAGCCAGCAATGTGTTCTTTATGTGTATCTATGTCAATCATGAGAGTTTCATTCACTTGCTCAAGATCAGATAATTTTTTACAGGGAGAGCTATCCGCATAATTGTTTTCAAGCTTCTTTCTCAATTTTTTTTCAGACTTAAGCCTCTTGTGTTGCTTAGCAAACTCATCATATGCATTCATAAGTTCATCATAGGTAAAGTCCTCAGGATCAGAGTTTACCTGAGACGAAGATGAAATGCTTGGCTGATCTGGGCTATTGGCCATTAGACAGTGATTCCCATTTCCTTCTTTGTGGATACTGGCCAGTCCATCAAGGATCTCCTTGGCAGTGCTGCAGTTGGAAACAAGAGGAAACATGGTGACATCTACTCCAGCTTTTATCAGATTGAAAGCATCATGGGTATCAATATTTTTGGTCCTTTGATCAGCTGACCATACATCTGTATTTAATGGCAGCTCATGAGGACTATTGTATAAAAGAGTCCACAGCTGTGGATCTATGGAGTTAACATAAATGAACATTTTCCCTGGCCATGTGGAAAAATCAGAACCATCGAATATGGGCGGGGAGACCATCGAAGCATGTGCAGCATATGAAGCCATTTGATTAGAATGCACCGAGATCTTTCCCTGCAGATCGTAGGATCTGAGAATGGCAGAGCTTGGCTCTGATACCAATTGTTAGGTCCGATAAGGTGCAATAGGATCTAGAAGGGGGGGGTTGAATAGATCCTTTCTAAAACAATGCCCAATTCAAAAACTTAACACATTAAGGAACAATCAAGGGCTACAATGCACACGAGATGTTTAGACATATTACACAGCGGAATTAGTAGGAACAGCTGAAGAGGGAGCTTCAAAAAACACGATGTTAAGTGGTGAAGTCGCTACACACTTAAGCACAACGGTTCAAGAATAGCATGCATTTGATCAACCAGCGAACCTGTGAATGGGGGGTGAAGGATAATGAGCAATCTCACACAAACAACCCACTACACAAGGATTTTTAAGGTGGTTCGGTTGCATGCCCACAACCTACGTCCACCCCTCACCAAACCCGGTGATGCTTCTCCACACGCTGTAAAAGCAGCACCACACGGGGACGACACCCCAAGCACAGACCAGAGAACACCCTTTGTCTATCTTCATGCACACCAACCGGCAGGGACAGTTCTCCTACACAGAAACCGATAGGGATGGTTCTCCTACACACAAATCGGTAGGGACAGTTCTCCTACACACAAATCGGTAGGGACAGTTCTCCTTGAAATGAAGGAAATAAAAAGAACACAAAAAGAAAGCACTGCAAGTGCAGTAGAAAAACAACCTTCTTGATATGAAGATGAGGCAATGAAATGCACAATCAGAAAGGGATAACCAGACAGTGGCTTCAGATTTTGCTCTTGAAGCACCTTTGGACAGATCTGGACACAAGTCCAATCTGGCTTCTTCTTAGGCTCAGTCAGGACGTGAGAAAGGCTGCACTCCTCTCTTGGCTTCTCTTTTTCTTCTGCTCTCTCTCTTATCTCTTTCTATCAGCACTGGCCGATTTTAGACCAGGACTGGGCTGGTTCTTTTCTTTCTTTTTCTCTCACAGATTCTCTCTTGAAAGCTCACGCATTTTTCTCTTGGACAACAGCTTCAGCAGCAGCATTTCTTCAAGCATGAAGTCCTTCTTATAGGTGCAAGCAGTCCTCCCAGTAGGAGGTTTCAGCCCGTATGTGATTGGCCCTTCATAATCTATTATTTGTCTTCAGGGAGCTTTTGCCTTGGCAGCCTCTGATTGGCCACGGAGGTAGCAGAAAAAGTTTATAGCAATCTCTTACTTTGGTTGACAGGAAAATACATGAGAGGGGATTCCCAAGTAAGATTTGTAGCATCTTCTTTTTTTTGCTAGCAGGACAGTCAAGGGCATCCTTTTGTCCCGAGGGATCTTACTGACAGAGCATGCGATTGGGTGGAGGCAAAAAGGTGAGTACCTAGACAGGTGACTATTCCCGAATATGGCAACCATCTTTTCTATTGACCAAAAGGGCTGAAATAGTAAGCCAATGATGACATGGAAGTTGACTAAGCAAAGGTACCTTTCCAAACCTCAAGAGACATGAATTTTGGCATTTGCGATTCCAATTTATGCTCTCTGGATCCAATTTAGAAAACTATGCAGGTTTACTAAGAATGGCCTTGGGAGCCGCTCATTGAGGCATTTGGTCGAACAATTCTTCTTCTTCATGAGGTCGGTGCAGCTGTCTTGCCATGCCTTATGAGGTCGATGCACATAAGATGCTTGGCCCTTGGCAGAGTTGGTGCACATTTGGGGAGCGTTCAGTTGAAATCGGTGCATATTGGAAAAACAAGGTCGGTGCATATCTGAGAGACAAGGTCGGTGCACATTTTAAGGTCGATGCACATTTCTGTTCCAGCACATATAGGTCGATGCACATTTAGAGCTTAGCATACCCAAGTCTGTGCACGCCCATTTGCCAAGTCTGTGCTCATAAGGAAGGTCGGTGCACATTTCTAATTCTTCAATATAGGTCGGTGCACATTAAGAGCTTCTTTATTGAGGTTGGTGCACACTTGAGATTCGTTCATTGAGGTCGGTGCACATCTAAAAAATAAGGTCGGTGCACATTTCTATTTAACAAGACAAGGTCTGTGCACATTTCATACTGATGCATCTCAAGGTCGGTGCACATTGGGTCGGTGCACCTTTCTTGTATGAAGAGCAGGGTCGATGCAACTTTCATTTTTCCTCATATGAGGTCGGTGCACTTTTCAGTCTGAGCCATATGAAGGTCGGTGCACACTTTACCAGCTCGCATCTAAGGTCGGTGCATGTTTCATATTTCCTCCTATGTAGGTCGGTGCACTTTTTGAACTTCCTCAGAACCTTTTGCCAATCTTTCTGCCCAATTCTTTCTTGCATCTTGGAGCAATGACCCTTGGTGAGGTCTGCCTTGATTTTTGTGCAACCTCTTGCCTCAATTTCTATGTAGTCAACTTGTCTTGATTTCAGTGCAATTAATTTGTCTTGATTTCTGTGCATTTGCAACTTGGCCTGAAACTTATATATGGAGGCATCATCAAGAGCAATTAAGACTCACAAATGAGTCATGGTTAGACATCATCAAAACTTATAGTTATACATCATCAAAACAACATATATCCAACACTTTTGTATCTGGTGGGATTTTTCGTCCGTGACAAATCATTCGAAAATCGACTTGGATCTTGGTGAAAGGGATTCTATAATGTCCCCGGATTTTCGGATCGTGTTTTCGCGAGTTACAGATCATATCCATATTGGTTTCGGACTTTAATATCGGATCTTCAGACCCTTAGACAATATTTGTGTGAATTATTTTGGGTCCGTAGCGACACGTGGAGCGGCTTAGATTTTTCCTAGAATTTTTCGGAGTCAAAATGAATTTTTCAAGAATTTTTTAGGGCTTATGTGAATTTTCTAAGTGGAATGGAAAAAAAAGAGAGAGAAAAGAAAAAGAAATAAAAATTTATTTTAAAACCCCTCCCCTCATTTTCCCCCTCTCACTCTCGTCACTCTCCCCCTCTCTCTCACTCAGACTCCCTCTCCCTCTCACTCTCATGTCTCTCCCTCTTCTTCTCTGACGACCGACGAGGAGGACCGGCGGGCGAGGTGGAGGATGGCACGGGCGACGAGCAGCGAGGATCAGGGCATGGATCAGGAGGTGGCATCGTGGCGAGTTGTTTTTGTGGTTTCGTGAAGAACTGACAGTGGAAGGAGGTATTTTCAGCGCGAATCGGAGCCAGATTTGTGTGGTTTCTTCGAAAGAGGTAGGGGGATGGATCCCTAACCCTCATACTACATTTACTCGTGATTATGTGCCGAATGGAGTGAGTTTGAGCGGTTTTCCCTTTTATTTGGGCTAAATTGCATGTTTTGGGGTGTGAGATGAATCTGTCGAATTAGGCGGCGATTTTTGATTTAAATACTTGATTTTGAGCTAATGACATGTCGGGGAGTATTTCCCCTCGCTTTGGACGAGTTTTCTCGCGATTTGAGGCCGAGATGAGGCCAAATGTGCTATGGGTGTGGCATGGGTGCATGTTTGGGCAATTGTTGGAATCACCCTCTTTCTTGGTCTTTCCTTTGTGTTTTTGAGTCCTTTTGACGTGTTGAAGGCTTACAAAGAGGTCTTGTATCTTTTCCCCTTCATTCGAGATGAATGGGGCATGGAATGGACGAATTCGCACTGGGTTCGCAAGGGTCTAGATCAGAACGACATCGCGCTCGGCTTCTCGACCACATTAAGCCTCTGGAAGAGAACACGGTGTGAATAGGCACCGCGTTCATCTTTGAAGCCCGTGGTGAGACGATCATGGTCATGGTCGCATGACCAACCGCAACTTGGCAGATCGCGGTCCTTCGGGAGACCGTGATCACATTAACGCAGACAGATCCCCAACCGTGTTCCCAATAGGTCGACAGACCCATTTTTATCATGTCGACCCACCCTTGTTGGGTAGGTCGACCGACCTATGGCCTAGGTTGACCGACCTATGGCCTAGGTCGACCAGGATGAGGGCTTTTCAGCTCGTTCAAGTCCCGTAAGTTGGTTTTCACCTCGGAACATAGAAATTAGAATTTTATCTATATCAACCCATGAAATTTGGGCCATTTAGGCCTTGTAAGGGCGATGGTCGCCCGAGATAGGATTTGCGTAATACGAACTTTATAGATTTCCTACGGCGGGATTGACCGTATTCACTTAGCTTAGTTTGCACGCGGCTTCTATGCCATGGTGGGTTATATACTCCGTGAGTCTTGTGACCGTGGAGGGTCATATCCGCGTGAGTTTCATGATCACAGTAAGTAGTTCTTGTGTGAGTCTAGTGGGCCAATACCCACTAGTTTCTATTGTCCAGTCGTGGGTCGTTTTCTTAGCACCTGTAGTGTTATATTGTGGTTTGCGTGCGCATGTATGCTTTTCTCGAGATTTTCGCGAGACCGCAGATGATAGAGTTTCGGCGGGATTCTGCGAGACCGCGGAAGATAGTGGCCGATCGTGGTTGGACCGGGCGAGACCGCATAGTGTGTACGATGCTCCTTGTTCAGAGGTGAGACCGCCTGAGCATATGTACCTTGGTTGGGACAAGGGTACGTTGTTGACGGACACAGTGGCATGTACCCCGTGTCAGGTAGCTAGACACGGCCGTACCGACGGGTGCACATATACGGATCCTAGCCAGTCCCAGGGTGTGGTGTGTGTGTGTCTCCCCTACTCCTCCCGAGACCGGGTGTGGGGAGTGTGCGCACATAAGAGACCTTGGCACAGTATAAGACGTCAGTGGATGCATATGCCCTTGTTATGAATACTTGAGTAGCAGACCCCATGCCGGTGATGGTCGAGTTACTGATAATGTTGTCGTGGCCCTTTCGGCAGATGGGCTAGTGTCGCCCTGTATGTGGGGCATGGTTCTCCCACTGGTTCTTTCTCGAGACTGAGGTTTACCAGTGTTTAGATATCCTCCCGAGGGTGGAGCTTACGGGTTTGGCCGCGTGGCCTTGTTAGAGGTTCCGTCAGCGAAGATGAGTTGTTACGACCACGAGATTTAGGGTAGCATAGAAGCTTTGTGGTTCCTCCATTTACCATCCTTGTTGTCCCCACCGCTGTCATTATTTTATTATTGTTGTTATTGCCGTTACTACTGTTATTGTCACTCCCCGAGATATATATATACGTAGAAATAACTCAGGAACATGAATAATTGGCAAAGTAAGACTCGAGCTAGCAAGACAATCAGAGCGCCATACATATAACATCACAAATATTGTACGCAAAAGTCATATAACGAAAACCTTCAACTTTATAGCATAATGATCAAATAACCATAGTTTATAACTTGACAATGATTCTCTTGACTACATGACTCATTAGACTCAAGAAAAATAGGAAATTACATAACATGATCAACTTCACCGCCTATTACAGCGAATGACTCTAAATTACAATAACTGACTCAAGACTATCTAGCTTTCTAGGCTTCTCTCTTGAACTTCATTCGCTCTCGGAATCACCACTTGCATAATCCGACTCCGAGCTACTAGAACTTCCTGAAAAGATTGAGAAAGTAGGGAATGAGTGCACTCGCCCAGTAGGTATCTTCGTGTCAACATGATGGCAAAGTTTACATGATTAACATTTTAGCTCTAGAAGGTAAGATAAAGAGAATGCAAAGAAACATGCGAATAAAATCACAATAACAATAAGTAGAAAGATAGAAATGTAAACAATGATATAGTTTGCAAGAATATATGATCATGATCTAGCAAGAATATCAGTTGACCTTTCAAACAAGCATGTAATATCACGAGAATGTACTTTCATAACCTTAGAAGGTTATGCACAAGAATGTCATGTAACGAGAATGTACTTTCAAGCAAGCATGTAAATTTCATGAGCCTCGTGGATTTCCATAGTTTATAAAAAAAGTACTCCCAGCACAATGCGACGCCAGTAATCATTAAACCCCATGGTTAATGGTATATTTTTGGCCATTTGTCGAGGAGGCTAGACTTGAGCCCTTGGACACCGTCCGTGCCCGCCCTTGCATCTTCAAGTTATAAATCAAGCTACTTCCATGAGAAATATCAATAAATTTGACCAAGAAAGTAAAGTTCAATAATTCATTAAGTTGATAGTAAGCAAGGTAAGAGTGCACTTGAACATTGAGAATTGAGAGGTCAAGAACGAATTATTAGGACATTGTGCTACAGAAGTAATTCGGTAGCATAACGGCATCTTATTAAGCTTCATAGTTCATTAATGACCTGTTAAATAAAGTTTCAGATTCCAGATAATTAGAAGGTCATCTGGGATTAGAAACAAAGCATAATCAACCCTTTTGGTCAAACACCAGGTTGGGAAACACTTGACAGAACACAGTTGTCATGAGACCGTGACAAGGAGAACGTAGTTCAGTAGCAATGTGCGATCATGAGTGCATCGACTCAGCACAGAAATTTGGTTGACTCGAAACTGGGCTGAACGAGAACGCGGTTAGGTGTTCAGCAATAATAATCAGAACGCGGTGTAGAACCAATCCGCGATAAAAGTTAGTCGACCGAAATGCAAGGTAAGTCGACCCGAGTAAGAATAAGTCAACTTGGAACATGGACACACTAGCATGGACGTGGTCATTTGGCCAGCCGTGATCTTCAAGTCGCGGTTGATCATCTAGCCACGATTCAACACAGAGTGCAGAACCACAAAGTGCTCATCTAGACTTTGGGCTTTTAGGGTATAACCAGCTCAGCGTCCTAGTGGGAATCCCAGGCTCGCGGAGACTTACGGAAGCCTTGAAACAAGATAACCTAGCCTGGAAGAAGGAATTTCTGACGGAGAGGCGCTCAAGTTCAAGAAAGTTTTCCTATCAAGTGCATGTGACTAATAGCAACGTACCGGAGTACTGGCTATGAACAAGTAATGAAACCAGAAATATGATGAGATGCGAGGGATCATGTGAAAACATAGATCACCATATGACCAAAAGAAGGGAAATCCTCTAGTACAACACTATAAGGTTTTCATGTGAAAATGACATAATATGAAAATAAGCTTTTAAACATGATATGGCATAACACATGGACCGGTTGAAACCTGATACAGCAGGAAACTTAAATAGCATGAGAATTGGAATAGATACTACTATACATAACAGCAAAATGTGAAGCTTGATCTGATCCCTGTGTGGGGTACACAGAAGTCAGATCACGGTTCTCCCACGACCGCCACTTGGAGATCATAGTTAGTCGGGCAACCGCTGCTTGGAAGTCGCGGTCTCTGCAATATAGCCTTATGTCTGTATCAGACAGAGACTAATCCTAGCTTGCAGAGCCTATCTCTAAGGCAAGTGATGACTAAAACCATGTAAACCTAAAAGAATGAGCATGATAGCATATATCTAATGCATGAGAAGGCAAGAATTTGACCGAAGTTCTTATCTCTTTCATTAGAGTTTCATGGACTACATGAACTAAAGACCTAGTTGCACATTCAAAGTAAAACGTGAAATACTCTATGTATAATGCATGCAATCAAGAGATAGGAGATGGATTTTATTCCTAACATTAAGTTTAAGCCATTCACGAGACAACCTACCTCTGGGATTAACTCTAAACTTTGAATTTCTCACTGGAAGAACGCTCTCGTTCCTACGTGTCCTGCATAGAAACAACAACTTCCGATTGTCCTAACTCTTTGACCGCTTGATCTCCTAACACGAAATCTGAAAGGGAGTTAGAAGACACCAAGGGGGGGGGAAGTTCTAAGGAAATTACTTGCACTGACGACGTCTTACCTCTGCTACGCATGATCTAAAACTAGGGTTCGTGCAGGTTGAAACTGGGTCCTATTTATAGAGACTGACCTAGGGCAGAGGGTTTTAATCGAATTAGGAGCCTTATTGGAGATAGAGTCGATACCTAATTAAGAGTCCTAGATAAGTTTTCCCATTGAGATAGCATCGATCCATGGCCAACTCATGGATAAAATTCTGAGATTTTCATGTTTTCCTACGTCCCATTTACGGAACCTAGTCGCGGTTGAGGAGGGACGACGACCATCAAATTGTGGTGTTGCGATAGACTGCGATCTGCCCATGAATTTTGAGATTTTAGTTTTATCCTAATTCCACTTCTAATTTCCCTATTTATCCATCTTAATAAGGAAAATATTCCCTACTACGTCTCTAGGGTTTGGGCTTGGGCCAAAAGACTCAATTTTAGGTTTTAAGGTCCATTTCAAGTGGGCTTAACCATTTAGTTATTAATTGTGCCTTTAACCAAAAGGCTTTAACTTATTTAGCCCATTCAAGTCCTTTAATCCTATTAAATGCTTAAATAAGCCCATTTTAATTTCTAATAATTTTATAAAATTACTAGGGGTGCTACACCCTCCCCCACTTAAAAAGAATTTGGTCCCCAAATTCATTGCATGGGATTTATGGAGGTGTGTTTTACTCATAGTTAAACAGCTCCGGGTATCAAATAAGACAAAAGTCGGTTGCGAATAGGTTAGGATAGTACCTTCAACCACGTTACCATCCCTTGTAGGTTCATCACCCTTGACAGCATTGAGACGACCTTGTCGCCTATGTCCTCCATTATACTTCAAGGTTTGTTCCTTTATGAGTGGGCAATTGGGAATTCTATGCTCTCGGCTGCCACAATGCAAGCATGCGCCGAGGCGCTTCCAGAACTCTTCGGCAGTGTGTCCGAACTTTTCACAAAATTTGCAAGCCCCCATGACTTGATTTTCTTATTCCTTTATCCTTTTACTTTTTCCATTGCTATTTCCATTGTGTGATCTCTTCTTGTTATCCTAGGAGTTATGAGTTCCCGTGATGCTAAATTTGTCTCCCTTCTCCTCTCACTTATCATGCCTGCGGCATGACTCTTCATTCTTCCCCTTGAATTTCTCCACCTTTTCAAGGGTTCTCTCACATAAATGAGCCCTATGGACCATCTCCAAATAACTTTGGATGTTTTGTGGACCAAGTTGCTTGATAAAAATCGGCCTCAATCCATCCATGAATATATTGGCCTTTTAGAGTTCCGTACTGACAGGCTGTGGAGCATATGCAGCTAGCCTGGAGAACTGCAGCTCATACTCAGCTACCGACATCATTCCTTGTCTTAGAGAGGCAAATTCCACCGCCTTTCTCTCGCGGAAAAGCTCCGAGAAATATTTCTCACTAAATAGCTCTAGGAACTGCTCCCAGCTGAGTTGGGCATTCGACAGATGAGCCGATGTGGCCTTCCACCAAGTGCGGGCATATTTATTGAGTTGAAAAGTTGCAAGCAGGACCTTCTCCTAATCCATGCATTGCATAACATGAAAGGTCCGATCCATCTCATCAATCCAGTTCTCGGCTTCATCTCGGTTGGACGATCCCGAGAACCGAGGAGGGTTCATGATCCTGAAGTTTTGATGTAAGTCTCCAGCGCTAGCTTACACGCCGCTTGAGCCACTGTTTGAAGGGCCTGGGTAAGACCCTGGATAGTTTGCCGCATGGCTTCCCAGTAAGCTCGGTTCGCAACCATTGGGAAAGTAAGGTGCCTAAGAGAATAAGCAATTTGTCATTTTCTTTGGAATTCATGAGGTTTAGGTTTTCTAGATATTAATTCTTAATAGAGAATTATCTTATACCCGGGCTCTACCCAATCTCACATGGGTTGGAAAATAAATCTTTCCTAGTTCATAGGTTGGGAATCCTTAGAACCTTGGACTTAAATCCTAAGACTTGACATTTTCCTAGGACTTAATAAGCCTAGGCTCTGATACCACCTTAACGGTCACGCCCCGAGATATATATATACAACGGAAACAACTTGGGAAATGAATAGCCGGCAAAGTAAGCCTTTAGCTAGCAAGACAATAAGAGCATCATACATACAATGTCACAAATATAGTACACAAAAGTCATATAACAAAAACCTTCAACTTTATTGCATAATGATCAAATAACCATAGTTTACAACTTGACAATGATTCTCTTGACTACACGACTCACTAGACTCAAGAAAAATAGGAAATTACATAACATGATCAACTTCAACGCCTATTACAATGAAGGACTCTAAATTACAATAACTGACTGAAGACTATCTAGCTTTCTAGGCTTCTCTCTTGAACTTCATTCGCTCTTGGAATCACCACTTGCGTAATCTGACTCCGAGCCACTAGAACTTCCTGAAAAGAATGAGAAAGTAGGGAACAAGCGCACTCGCCCAGTAGGTATCTTCATGTCAACATGATGGAAAAGTTTACATGATTAAGATTTTAGCTCTAGAAGGTAAGATAAAGAGAATGCGATAAAACATGCAAATAAAACCACAGTAATAACAAGTAGCAAGATAGAAATGTAAAGAACGGTATAGTTTGCAAGAATATATGATCATGATCTAGCAAGAATATCAGTTGGCCTTTCAAACAAGCATGTAATATCACGAGAATGTACTTTCATAACCGTAGAAAGCTATGCACAAGAATGTCATGTAACGAGAATGTACTTTCAAGCAAGCATGTAAATTTCATGAGCCTCGTGAATTTTTCTAGTTTATAAAAAAAGTACTCCCAGGGCAATGCGACGCCAGTAATCATTATACGCCATGGTTGATAGTATATTTTCGGCCATCTACCGAGGGGGCTAGACTTGAGCCCTTGGACATAATCCGTGCCCGCCCTCGTGTCTTCAAGTTATAAATCAAGCTACTTCCACGAGAAATATCAATAAATTAGGCCAAGAAAGTAAAGTTCAACAATTCATTAAGTTGATAGTAAGCAAGGTAAGAGTGCACTTAAACATTGAGAATTGAGAGGTCAAGAACAAATTATTTGGACGTTGTGCTACAAAAGTAATTCGGCAGCATAACAACATCTTATTAAGGTTCATAGTTCATTAATGACCTGTTAAATATAGTTTCAGATTCTAGATAATCAGAAGGTCATCTAGGACTACAAACAAAGCGTAATCAACCCTTTAGGTCAAACCTCAGGTTGGGCAACACTTGATAGAATGTGGTTGTCACGAGACCGCGATAAGGAGAACACAGTTCAGTGGTAATCTGCGATCATGAGTGCGTAGACTCAGCTCAGAAATTGGGTTGGCTAGAAATTGGGCTGAACGAGAATGCAGTTAGGTGTTCAGCCGCGATAATTAGAATGCAGTGTAGAACCGATCCGCGACAAAAGTCAGTCGACCGAAATGCAAGGTGAGTCAACCTGAGTAAGAATAAGTCGACTTGGAACAGGGACACACTGGCATGGATGCGGTCATTTGGCCAGCCGCGATCTTCAGGTCACGGTTGATCGCCTGGCTGTGATTCAAGACAGAGTGCAGAAACACGAAGTGCTCATCTAGACTTTGGGCTTTTAGGGTACAACCAGCTCGGCGTTCTAGTGAGAATCCTAGGCCCGCAGAGACTTACGGAGGCCTTGAAACAAGATAACCTAGTCCGGCAGAAGGAATTTCCGACGGAGAGGCGCTCATGTAACGCCCGAGAGTTTTCTAGGAATTTTTTAGGATTAAAACATAATTATTAATCATTTAAATGAGCTAAATGGGCTATTAAAGGAATTATGGTTAATTAAATCTAATTATTAAGGCCCTATACTAATTAAAGAGGATTAGGCCCATTAAATAAACCCACTTGGCCCAAATTACAGTTATTGGACCCTGGCCCGTGTTCTAGAAGCTTAAATTGATGTATTTACGGAATTAGGGGATAAATAGGTTTACTTATCGGATAAATAAAAGGATAATAACGAAAGAGTTTGATTTAATCAAAATTCGACGCTTTAGGATAAAAATGGTCTATCGTGAGACCACATGATGCCCAAAAATGGTCCTCCTGTGACCATTATTAACAGGCAGATCCGAACTGCGAAGAAAGCTTGAAAAGCTAGGAACTTTAGCATCCTAATCATCTGGGATTGATGCTATCTACTAGCTGGAAGAGTCCAGAACGTGTTAGGGTTGATTACAAGCCCTAATTAGGACTCTAGGTTCGTTCAAATCCTCAAAACCCTAGTTAACCTTATAAATAGACCTTAAGTCTCACCTGCGCGATCCTTACTTTTGGCTCACGTGGAACTAAGGTAAGGAAGCATTATCTAAGGTAAGTTCCTTAGAAGAATTTGTTCATTATAGTAAGGTCTAACTTCCCTCAAAATTACGTTTTAGGAGATCAAGCCTACAAGAAGTTAGAGGCCTACAAAGACGCTGGTTCAGTGCAAGAAACCCAGGAGATTATACGACCGGGGCAGATTGATCAGCGAATTAGAAGCCATAAATGAGGTAATTAGATATGTGTACTTTAGAATTATTTGTTCCTTTTAGTACCCCCTTCTTACCCTCTAAGTTTTGTGGTCATAGGTGAAGAAGATCAGAAGTTAGAAGGCCATGAAGTTGCTGATTCGGTTCGGGACAAGCAGGAATTGGGGTCGAGTTCTAGCCCAAAATTTGATGTTTAGAGCTCTGTCTAGAGGTAGGTTATCTCAAGAACAGCTTAAATTTGATGTTAGGAGTAAAAGCCTTCTTGTTTCATGAGTTTTCATGCATTGTACACGTTGTATTTAACATTTTGTTATCACTACGCATATAGGGTTAACATAGCATGCATGAACCTTGCCTTAATAACGAAAAGGATAAATTCTAGTTTGTTTTCACTCAAACCATGCGTCTCCATGTTTTAATATAGTTTTATCAGGACATATTTACCTATTGGCATGTTTTATCATATATCTATCTACCCTAGATTAGCCATATTTCATTTTTTTTGCTACTTACAGTAGACAGGAAGAAACGGTCTTCCTGAGACTGCCTGAGACCCCTAGCGGCACTATGATAGACCGCTAAGGCCCATAAAACGGTCCTCCCGAAATCATTTTTATTTTCTGAGTTTCTATATTTATGTTAAAACGAGACGTAATGCAGAATAGCCTTATTTATCATATGGCAAGCCTAGATAATTAGGTTTTATCCTTGTTTTAAGAATTATATCTATAAACTTGGATCTATTGATGGTTTAGTTTTAGTAGATTTCATGTGTCAAATATACTTAGAAATTATTTTGACTTAAGTTAGTTTCATGCCAAACACTATACTCTTGTATTAAATCCATACTTTAAGTGATAGATGAATTCGTTTTACTGGTGGTTTTGATCGTGTTTTACATGATCCCTTCTTGTCTATGAGTCTTTTCTTAAGTACATGGCACGTATTCCGGTATGATGTCATTAGGTGCACTTTACACATTTAAGCACACCATCTTTGACTTGTGATCCTCTCCATTAGATATTCCTTCCACTGGATCTTGTTTCAAGGCCCCCATAAGACTCAGCGAGCCTGGGATTCCCACTAGGACGTCGAGCTGGTTGTACCATAAAAATCCAAATTGTCTAGAAAGCACTTGCACTACAGGTGTTTTTCTGAGTTTTGGTTAAAAACGGTCCTCAGATGACCGCTAAGCCATGTTTAGCGGTTGGCCCAAGATCACTTTTGTCCACAAATGGTCTAGTAAACGACCGCTTTATCCTTGACTCTGTCTAACCCAAGGTTTGACCTTTGGGTTGGGTTTTCCAAGATCCTAGATGGTCTAATGATCACTTGGAACTTAACACTTGTCAAATAAGGTATTAATAACTTATGGAAAGTAAAGAATATACCGTTATGCTGCCGAATTTTCTTCATAGCATAACCTAGTGCTAACTCAAATCTTTGAACTTGTATATTTTTAATTGAAGCGTTCTTACCTTGATATTTGTATCATGGAACCATAGTTTGAACTTGTTACATTAGTTGCCATGTTTATATTTTCGTGGAAGTAGCTTGATTTATAACTTGAAGATGTAAGAGCGGGCACGGACAGAGTCCAAGGGCTCCACTCTAGTCCCCTCGGCAGAGAGCCAGAAACATACTATAAACCATGGGGTATGATGAACACTGGCATCGCATTACGTTGGGAGTACTTTTTTATAAACTGGTGAAAATCCACGAATATCTTGCTTGCTAGTACATTCTCGTTACATGACTTTCTAGTGCATAGCCTTTATGGTTATGAAAAAGTTCATTCTTGTTCATGAAAGGCCAAACTTACATTTTTATTTATATATGTTCAACCTCATATCTCAATTTTCATTCTTGATCGTATCACGTTACTTAAGTTACTTTGGTTTTATACCGCATGTTTTACCATATTTCATGTATCTTCACTCTAGAGCTAAAATGTTAATTACTTAAACATTGCCTTTATGTTGATACGAAGATACCTTCTGGGCATGTGTGCTCATTCCCTACTTTTTCAATATTTTTCAAGAAATACTAGTGAATCGGATTCGAATTATGCAAGTGACGGGTCCGAGAGCGATTGATGGTCCATTGGAATGAGAGAAGCCCTAGTTATCTAGTGTCTAGTCGAGTCATATTGTAATTTTTGATTTCTTGAGTCATATGATGTAAAGATGTCAAAGGCAATGGTCTTATGTACCTTTTGATTATTATTATGAAATAAAGTTGGAGTTTTGAGCAATTATTTATGCAATTACTTTTATGTGATTATCTGGCGCTCTAATTTTTTGCTTGCTTGAGGCGTACTAGCCGACTATTCACGTTCCTGATTATTTCCGCTGCATAATCTCGGGGCATGACAGTTAAAGTGGTATTAGAGCTTAGGTCTTAGGACTTACTTATTCCTAGGAAAGATGTCATGTCAACGGTTAAGTCAAAGGCTTAAGGACCCATACCTATGAAACAAGGAAAGAAATTTTCCACCCAAGAGAGGAATCGGGTAGAACCCGGGATGAGTTAGTTAATTAGAAATTATCTCTAGGAGTGACTCCACCAATTTCAATGGAGTTGACAAATTTATTCCTTTTTCTCAGGTACCTTATTCTTACAATGGTTCATCGTGTTGATTGGGGTGGAATTCAACAGACTGTTGCGGGTCTCACCCAGGCCTTGAAAAATATGGCCCAAGCTGGCGCGAGGGCTGGTGCTGGTGATCTACACCGCAACTTCCAACCCGGACGAGGATGAGAACTGGATTGATGAAATGAACCGCATATTCGAAGTCATGCAATGTGCCGACCAAGAAAAAGTTCATCTTGCCACGTTCCAACTCAACAAGGATGCACGTACGTGGTGGAAGTCTATTCCAGCACCACCTGCAGACGCACCACACACTTGGGAGAGATTTCTCACACTCTTCCGAGCAAAGTACTTCTCCAAACATGTAAAGGAGAGGAAGGTGACAGAGTTCGCATCGCTACGGCAAGGCATGATGACGGTGGCAGAGTATGAGTTACAATTCTCTCGCCTAGCACCTTATGCTCAACATTTAATGAGCACAGATCTTGTGAAGGCTAATCGTTTGATGGATGGGCTACGGCCCATCTTCATTCAACAACTTGGTTCGTAAAATATTTGGACCTATGCGGAGATTGTCCAATGAGCCCATCTATGTGAAAGGACCTTGGAGAAGGTCGAGAAGCTCAAAGGCAAAAGGGAGGAGCTGAGCCGAAAGTCTGATCGACGAGGAAGAAGAGAGGAGAAGTTCAGCATCACGGAACCTTACACATCCCGTGATAGTAAGAAGAGATCCCGGAACGGGAGTGGTAGTGGCTACCACAAGAACAAAAATGTGAAGGAGGAAGACAAGCAAGTCGTGAAGGCTTGCACGTTCTACGAGAAATTTGGCCATGGGGCTGAGGACTGTTGGAAACGCCTAGGGGCATGTTTACGATGTGGCAGTCGGGAACACCGCATGCCGGATTGCCCCCTCATGAAGGATCAATCTTCCAGCGGTGGACGCAAGCGACATGCACGTCTTAACATTGTTATAGATGATGATGAAGCGCCCAAGGATGATGGGCTAATGGAAGGTACCATTCACATCTATTCCCATCCTGCATTCGTGTTATTTGATACTGGTGCTTCTCATTCCTTTATATCTACTACTTTTGCAAAATCTTTGCCAGTTTCATCAGTTCCTCTACCTTCGGACCTAGCTATCACTACACGCTTAGGTCCTAGAACTAAACTTACAACCCACTACCCCGATAGTGAAGTAATAGTAGAAGGTCATAATCTTCCTGCAAATCTTGTATGTCTTAACATGGAAGGCTACGATACGATCCTAGGTGTAGATTGGCTTGTAGACCACGATGCCTATATAAATTGCCGCAATAGGATAATCTCTTTTAAGAAACCAAGTCTTCCAAGATTTTCCTTCCTTTGTATCAAATATAGGAAGCATCCTATCATTATTTCATCTCTTCACCCTTGCAAACTCATTTCATAAGGATGTGAAGCCTTTCTTACTTCCGTAATCATCACTGAATCTAAGGAAATCATCTTAGAAGATATTCCCATTGTGAATGAGTTTCCCGATAGGTTTCCAACAGACTTACCTAGTTTATCACCTGAAAGGGAAGTAAACTTCGTCATCAAACTCGTTCTTGGAGCAGCACCTGTTTCAATAACTCCCTACAGGATATCCCCTATAGAACTCAAAGAATTGAAGAAGCAACATCAGGAGTTATTAGACAAGGGCTTCATTCGACCTAACACATATCCTTGGGGTGCGCCAGTTTTATTTGTCAATAAGAAGGATGGATCTCTCAGGCTATGCATCGATTAACGGTGACTAAATCAGCTCACTATCAAGAACAAATATCCGTTGATGCGTATCGATGAGCTCTTTGATCAAATTTTGGGAGCAAAATATTTCTCTAAGATAGACCTCAGGTCGGGTTATCATCAGCTCAAAATCAAAAATGAAGACATATACAAGACTATTTTTCGGAGTAAATATGGGCACTATGAATTTGTGGTAATGACGTTCGGGTTAACTGATGTCCCGGCAGCATTTATGCAACTTATGAATAATGTCTTCAGGCCGTATCTAGACCGATTTATGGTAGTCTTCATCGATGATATTCTCATATACTCCAAGACTAAGGAGGAGCACGAAGAACACTTAAGAATAGCCTTGCAAACATTAAGAGAGCATCACCTCTACGCAAAGCTTATCAAGTGCGAGTTCTGGCTAAAGGAGGTCTCTTTCCTTGGCCATATTATTGCAAAGGAAGGTATCAATGTTGATCCTTCTAAGGTGGAAGCGGTTAAGAATTGGAGCCGACCGACGACCGTATCTGAAGTTAGAAGTTTTCTAGGTCTGGCTAGTTATTATAGGCGATTCATTAAGGATTTCTCAAAAATCATCGTCCCTTTGAGTAGACTCACAAGAAAGGAGAACCCTTTTACATGGTCAAAGGATTGCGAAGAAAGTTTCCTAACTCTTAAAGATCATCTTACTTCAGTCCCTATCTTGGCACTACCTATTGAAGGTGGCGGCTTTGAAGTCTATACCGATGCATCTAGCATTGGCTTGGGATGCGTTCTTATGCAAAATGAAAAGGTGATTTGCTATTCATCAAGACAATTGAAGAGTCATGAAGAAAACTACCCTGTGCATGATCTGGAGCTAGCAACAGTTATATTCACCTTGAAAATTTGGCGACACTACCTTTACGGGGAGAAATTCACTATATTTTTAGATCACAAAAGTCTGAAATATCTCTTCACCCAAAAGGAATTGAACATGAGACAACGTAGATTGTTGGACTATCTCAAAGACTTCGACTTTACTATCCAATATCATCCAGGCAAAGCAAATGCTATAGCTGACGCTCTTAGCAGAAGACCAATGGTGACTCTAGCAAGCCTCAGGAAAGGTACGACATATCTTATAGAGGAGTTTGTTTGTTTGAATCTGGATGTTAATAAAGAAGAGGAAGGATGTATGATTGCTAATATAAGGTCACAACCTATATTAATCGAAGATCTAGCCAAATTAAAAGAAAATGACCCCACATTGATGGAGATTAAGGCTAATATTGATCAAAGGCCGGAATTCTCCATTTCAACGGATGGAAGACTATTATTTAAGAATCGAATCTGTATGCCGAATCATGTCGACACTAAGAAATTGATCATGGAGGAAGCTCATAAATCAAGGTATGCTATTCACCTTGGTGCTACCAAGATGTACCAAGACTTAAAAAGAAATTTCTGGTGGCCCAACATGAAAAGAGAAGTAGTGGACTATGTATCTCGCTGCCTCACTTGTCAGCAAGTAAAGGTGGAACATTTGAAGCCCGCTGGTAAACTACGTCCCTTGAATATTCCCGAGTGGAAATGGGAAAGTATAGCGATGGATTTCATCATGGGTTTACCTAAGACAAGAGGTGGACACGATGGTATATGGGTGATCATAGAGCGATTGACTAAATATACACATTTTCTACTAATCAAAAGTCAATGGTCTGTGGATGTATTAAGGGAAATTGTCAAACTACATGGTGTCCCAGTCACCAATATATCTGACCGAGATCCTCGGATCACATCACAGTTCTAGAAGGGTCTACAACATTCATTAGGGACCCGACTCAACTTTAGCACTGCGTTCCATCCACAAACTGATGGTCAAACTAAAGGACAAATCAAGTGGTAGAAGATATGCTCAGGGCATGTGCTATTGATTTTGGAGGGACTTGGCACGACCACTTGCCTCTAGCGGAATTCTCATACAACAATAGCTATCAAGCTACCATACAAATGGCTTCGTTCGAGGCTCTATATGGAAGGAGTTGTCCCTCACTTATTTGTTGAAACGAAGTAGGAGAAAGGCAATTTCTCGGTCCCGACATCATCAGGGATACTACCGAGAAGATAAAGCTTATTCGGGAGAGACTCTAGATGGCAGAAGATAGGCAGAAATCATATGCTGATAACCGTAGGCGCGACCTGGAATTCCAAGTAGGAGACCAGGTATTCCTTAAGGTTTCCCCGGGGCGAGGTATTCGGAGATTCGATATCAAAGGCAAGCTCACTCCGAGATTCATTGGCCCCTTTAAAATTCTTGAAAGGGTTGGTGAAGTTGCATATCGACTAACTTTGCCCCCTCAATTAGCTTGAGTCCATAATGTATTTCACATCTCAATGCTCAAAAAGTATGTCTCTGATCTATTCTACATCATAACTTATAACAACCTGGAGATTAAGAAGGATTTGACATATGAGCAAAAGCCAATCAGAATAATTGAACGGGAAGTACGTCAACTTTGAAATAAAACCATTCCCATGGTCAAAGTCCAATGGACCAAATTATGGTCACATGAAACAACATGGGAAACCGAAGAAGCCATGCGCAGAAGATTTTCAGAGATATTTGAATGTAAGTACACTCTCTTTAGTAAATCTTATTGCGATAAATTTAGAGACCAAATTCTTTTTAAGTGGGGGAGGGTGTAACGCCCGAGAATTTTCTAGGAATTTTTTAGGATTAAAACATATTTATTAAGCATTTAAAAGGACTAAATGGGCTATTAAAGGAATAATGGTTAATTAAATCTAATTATTAAGGCCCTATACTAATTAAAGAGGATTAGGCCCATTTAAATAAACCCACTTGGCCCAAATTATAGTTTTTAGACCCTGGCCCGTGTTCTAGAAGCTTAAATTGATGTATTTATAGAATTAGGGGATAAATAGGTTTACTTATCGGATAAATAAAAGGATAATAAAGAAAGAGTTTGAATTAATCAAAATTCGGCACTTTAGGATAAAAACGGTCTATTGTGAGACCGCATGATGCCCAAAAACGGTCCTCATGTGAGCGTTATTAACAGGCAAATCTGAACAACGAAGAAAGCTTGAAAAGCTGGGAACTTTAGCATCCTAATCATTTGGGATCGATGCTATCTACTAGCTAGAAGGGTCTAGAACATGTTAGGGTCGATTACAAGCCTTAATTAGGACTCTAGGTTCCTTCAAATCATCAAAACCCTAGTTAACCCTATAAATAAACCTTAAGTCTCACCGACGCGATCCTTACTTTTGGCTCGCGTGAAACTAAGGTAAGGAAGCACTATATAAGGTAAGTTCTTTAGAAGAATTTATTCATTATAGTAAGGTCTAACTTCCCTCAAAATTGCGTTCTAGGAGATCAAGCCTACAGGAAGTTAGAGGCCCACAAAGATGCTGGTTCGATGCAAGAAACCCAGGAGATTGTGCGACCGTGCCAGATTGATCAGCGAATTAGAAGCCATAAATGAGGTAATTAGATATGAGTTCTTTAGAATTATTTGTTCCTTTTATTACCCCCTTCTTACCCTCTAAGTTTTGTGGTCATAGGTGAAGAAGGTCAGAAGTTAGAAGGCCACGAAGTTGCTGATTCGGTTCGATATAAGCAAGAATTACGGTCGAGTTCCAACCCAATATTCGAAGTTTAGAGCTCTGTCTAGATGTAGGTTATCTCATGAACGGCTTAAACTTGATGTTAGGAGTAAAAACCCTCTTGTTTCATGAGTTTTCATGCATTGTACACGTTGTATTTAACATTTTGTTATCACTACACATATAGGGTTAACATAGCATGCATGAACCTTGCCTTAATAATTAAAATGATAAATTCTAGTTTATTTTCACTCAAACCCATGCGTCTCCATGTTTTAATATAGTTTTATCGGGACATATTTACCTATTGGCATGTTTTATCGTATATCTATCTGCCCTAGATTAGCCATATTTTGGTTTTTTTTGTTGCTTACAGTAGACAGGAAGAAACGGTCTTCCTGAGACCGCCTAAGACCCCTAGCGGCCCTACGATAGACCGCTAAGGCCCATAAAACAGTCCTCCCTAAACCGCTTTGATTTTTTGAGTTTCTGTATTTATGTTAAAACGAGACGTAATGTAGAATAGCCATATTTATCACATGGTAAGCCTAGATAATAAGGTTTTATCCTTATTTTAAGTATTATATCTATAAACTTGGATCTATTGATGGTTTAGTTTTAGTAGAGTTTGTAATGTCCCGGGATCCGATCCCCAAATTTTTGGGGATATATATTTTTTCCTTTTATCGGACCCCGAAGCAATCACTTCGTACGTATCGCGGAATCACAATATAATGTAACACACATACTTTCACATGAGAGAGAAACCACAAGTTACAAGAAATGTAGATCAGCATTCTCAACCATTCATAATCTCCAAAAAGAGTACAGGTTCATATCACAGATTACACATGTGCCCACATGGGCTTTCCACCCCACACCCCTGCATATAGTAAAACATCTAACCGTAGCATACCCAGACGGACTGTGCTAACTCTATTCCTCTGATGCTGCCTCCACCTCAACCTCCTCCTCTATATTTCCTGAAAAACGTGTGTCACATGGGTGAGTGTGATGCTCAGTAGACATCCTAAACAAATTGGGGTTAACTTGCATCTATATAATCATTTATATGTATTTTTCCGAAATTAACAGTAGCATAGTTCATTTAATATTATCTACTTAAAATAACTCAAACATGGAAAGTACATATTCTTTAACTAGTGTATGAACACCTTTGCATGCAGCAAGACCCCAGCACAAGAACACTTACCTATCATCATATTTTATGAGGGTTCATATTAATGCCATTCATGGAACCGGACAGGTGCCGCAAACACAGGAGGCCCACACACATAACGAACGAATGAACGAACGAAAGAGTATTGCGCAGACCGGAGAGCGAACTCCCATCTAGATTCTTGTGGCCTCTGGCGTTACGTATCGCCATCCTCACAAAGGCCGCCCCACAATGGGACCGAAGACTGAATCAATAAGATTTTAAACCAAGGTGTTACGTATCACCGTCCCCTGGGATCTTTTACTTCCGCGGCATTACGTATCGCCGTCCCGCAGAAGGGACCGAAGTCCAACCTCACAGAATGATGCTATTTTCCCTTCATGGCATACATATTCTTACTTGATATTACTAGCATGATGCTTGTCGGACATATTTTCATAATTTTTAAGGGGGCTAAACATACTCATAGTCATGCTTCTAATGAGTTACTCATGCTCATAAATATGTTGCTAACAGTTTAAAATGGCTAAGACACCCGTAGTCATGTTTAGGTTATTATATGAAAGTACAGGTTCACCCTTCTAGGCTACACATGCATAGATAATGACTTATATCTGAAAGTAAAGAATTTATGGGTACCTGAAACTTTTACAGTGGGTTACTAACTTATTCTCCTATCATTTTCAAATTTCTCATATTTTTATGAATTAAAATGCCCTTTCAAAATCCCCTTTTTCTTGCTTTCTGGAAATTGGGTTTAAGCCCAATGTGCACCGACCTTACTTTGCGTGAGATAGAATGTGCACTGACCTTACTTAGCCCGAGACAGAATGTGCATCGACCTTACCTACGCTTGGACCAAAAGTGCACCGACCTTACCTACGATTGGACCAATGTGCACCGACCTTACTAATGGCTTGAACTGAACATGCACCGACCTCTTTTTTGGCCTAAACTAAACATGCACCGACCTTGTTTATGGCTTGAACTGAACATGTACTGACCTCTCTTTTGGCCTAAACTAAACATGCACTGACCTTACTTATGGCTTGAACTGAACATGCACCAACCTCTCCTTTGGCCTGAACTAAGCATCCACCGAGCTTGTTTATGGATTTAACTGAACATGCACCGACCTCTCTTTTGGCCTGAACTAAACATGCACCGACCTTACTTATGGCTTGTACTGAACTTGCACCGACCTCTCCTTTGGCCTGAACTAAACATGCACCGACCTTACTTATGGCTTGAACTGAACATGCACCGACATCTCTTTTGGCCTGAACTAAACATGCACCGACCTTGTTTATGGCTTGAACTGAACATGCACCGACCTCTCCTTTGGCCTGAACTAAACATGCACCGACCTGTCCTTACTATGGATATTAGGAACTATGCATAGACCTTGCCATGAAACATATGAAATGTACACAGACCTTGCCAGGAAACATATGAAATGTACACATACCTTGCCTCAAAGACTAACCTTCCCAGGGGCTGTGCAATTCCTTAGAGACACAAAGGTAACACGTGGAAACCCAAAACTTGATGAAACCAAAAATTAAAATGAACATGGTGGTGGTCCCTATGTGCTCTTAATCCCCTTTTAAAGTGTATAAAATATATTTAAAACCGTTGTAATGCAGTATTGACCCCTAAAGTTTGAGGTTAGGTGCCAACCTTTGAGATGCTTACCGACGATCCTGGGATAATATCCACACCCCAAATCCTCCTCAGCTTTACCCCTTTCGATCCGGGGATGAGATCCACACCCCAGACCCTCCCAAGACTCCGCTGCAAGTTCACCCTTCTACAAAATGCCCTAGTCCCTCACCTCTCTTCCTTACCAAAGGGAAACCGTAGGTGGCAAAAAATGGAAGATTAGTGTTGCTAAAAGGTTGACCACCCATGACACCCCCTTCCTTTTTTAGTTTCTTTCAAGTCTCCCAAGGTTCTCCTACGACCCAGAAGACTCCCACCTGCTTCCCAAGGTCGATGGTTTAAGGAAGGTTATTGCTAAGCACCCTTTCGGTTTGAACAGAGGTGACCCTTCATCTACCCGGTCAAAGATATGAATGGGCGCACTTTTCTGTTCGAATTTAGGCTAAACTGTCTTCATATGAAATAAAGAGGACCTCCAGATCTAACTTGTAGCCATGGTTTCATCAAATTTAGCATGCGTAATGATTTTCACAATATTAACGTTATTCCTCCTCTGTTTCAGTCGCGACCCTTCGGTAGCCCGGGGTAATCCTGGCACAACTCAATTATCCAGTCCGCATTGGGCCTTGACCCCTTCATAGAAGTTGTAGCTAACATCCTAATCAAAATTTTGGCCTTAGTTTCAAGTCATTTCATTAACCACAGGTGAAGTTTTGAATTTCCCATTCATTACCTTTGAATTTCCCCAACAGTCACACCCCTTCGTGATAGCTGTCAACCAAAGGGGCTCCATGCCCAAGTTCTGGTGCGAATTGGGCTTCCTTCCCAATAGAGGAGTTTGGGCTAAGGGCCCAAGTTTTCTAACGAGCCTAGTTTTATCCTTTTCTGATCTTCCTATGTTATGTTATGTGTTTTCTAAGGATTCTTAATTAATCCATCCAAATTTCCGGCCCGTTGAGTCTTATGGGTCCGAATTATACCTGATTGGCTAGTGCCCATTTAGCGGTCGTAACATCCTCTCCCCCTTAAAATAATTTCATCCTCGAAATTGAATTGAAAGGAAGAAGAAAACTTCTCTTTAAGAAAAATTGCTCACCGAATAGTTGGGGGTATTCTTGGCGCATCTTGTCCTCCGGCTCCCAAGTTGCTTCCTCGAAATGAGAATTCTTCCATAAGACTTTCACTAGCCGGATGGTCTTATTCCTCAATACATGTTTCTTCCGGTCGATGATCTCGATGGGCATCACCTTTACGCAAAGCTTAGCAAGTGAGAGTTCTGGGTAAAGGAGGTCTCTTTCCTTGGACATATTATTGCAAAGGAAGGTATCACTGTCTATCCTTCTAAGGTGGAAGCCGTTAAGAATTGGAGTCGGACGATGACCGTATCTGAAGTTAGAAGTTTTCTGGGTCTGGCTTGTTATTATAGGCGATTCATTAAGAATTTCTCAAAAATCATCGTCCCTTTGACTAGACTCACAAGAAAGGAGAACCCTTTTATATGGTCGAAGGATTGTGAAGAAAGTTTCCTAAGTCTTAAATATCATCTTACTTCAGCCCCTATCTTGGCACTACCTATTGCAGGTGGCGGCTTTCAAGTATATACCGATGCATCTGGCATTGGCCTGGGATGCATTCTTATGCAAAATGGAAAGGTGATTTGCTATTCATTAAGACAGTTGAAGAGTCATGAAGAAAACTACCCTGTGCATGATCTGGAGCTAGCAGCTGTTATATTCGCCTTAAAAATTTGGCGACACTACCTTTATGGGGAAAATTTCACTATATTTTCAGATCACAAAAGTCTGAAATACCTCTTCACCCAAAAGGAATTGAACATGAGACAACGCAGATGGTTGGAGTATCTCAAAGACTTCGACTTTACTATCCTATATCATCCAAGCAAAGCAAATGCTATAGCTGACGCTCTTAGCAGAAGACCAATGGCAACTCTAGTAAGCCTCAGGAAAGGTACGACATATCTTATAGAGGAGTTTGTTTGTTTGAATCTGGATGTTGATAAAGAAGAGGAAGGATGTATGATTGCTAATATAAGGTCACAACCTATATTAATCGAAGATCAAGCCAAATTACCAGAAAATGACCCCACATTGATGAAGATTAAGGCTAATATTGATCAAAGGCCGGAATTCTCCATTTCAACGGATGGAAGACTATTATTTAAGAATCGAATATGTATGCCGAATCATGTCGACACTAAGAAATTGATCATGGAGGAAGCTCATAAATCAAGGTATGCTATTCACCTTGGTGCTACCTAGATGTACCAAGACTTAAAAAGAAATTTCTGGTGGCCCAACATGAAAAGAGAAGTAGTGGACTATGTATCTAGCTGCCTCACTTGTTAGTAAGTAAAGGTGGAACATTTGAAGCCTGCCGGTAAACTACGTCCCTTGAATATTCCCGAGTGGAAATGGGAAAGTATAGGGATAGATTTCATCATGGGTTTACCTAACACAAGAGGAGGACACGATGGTATATGGGTGATCATAGAGCGATTGACTAAATCTGCACATTTTCTACCAATCAAAAGTCGATGGTCTGTGGATGTATTAAGAGAAATTATCAAACTACATGGTGTCCTAGTCACCATTATATCTGACCGAGATCCTCGGATCACATCACAGTTCTGGAAGGGTCTACAACATTCATTAGGGACCCGACTCAACTTTAACACTGCGTTCCATCCACAAACTGATGGTCAAACTAAAAGGACAAATCAAGTGGTGGAAGATATGCTTAGGGCATGTGCTATTGATTTTGGAGGGACTTGGCATGACCACTTACCTCTAGTGGAATTCTCATACAATAATAGCTATCAAGCTATCATACAAATGGCTTCGTTCGAGGCTCTATATGGAAGGAGTTGTCGCTCACCTATTTGTTGGAACGAAGTAGGAGAAAGGCAATTTCTCGGTCCCGACATCATCAGGGATACTACCGAGAAGATAAAGCTTATTCGGGAGAAACTCTAGATGGCAGAAGACGGGCAGAAATCATATGCTGATAACCGAAGGTGCGACCTGGAAGTCCAAGTAGGAGACCATGTATTCCTTAAGGTTTCTCTGGGTCGAGGTATTCAGAGATTCAGTATCAAAGGTAAGCTCACTCCGAGATTCATTGGCCCCTTTAAAATTCTTGAAAGGATTGGTGAAGTTGCATATTGACTAGCTTTGCCCCCTCAATTAGCTGGAGTCCATAACGTATTTCACGTCTTAATGCTCAAAAAGTATGTCTCCGATCCATTGTACGTCATAACTTATGACAACCTGGAGATTAAGAAGGGTTTGACGTATGAGCAAAAGCCAATCAGAATAATTGAACGAGAAGTACGTCAACTTCGGAATAAAACCATTCCCATGGTCAAAGTCCAATGGACCAAATTATGGCCACATGAAGCAACATGGGAAACCGAAGAAGCCATGCGTAGAAGATTTTCAGAGATATTTGAATGTAAGTATACTCTCCTTAATAAATCTTATTGCGATGAATTTGGGGAACAAATTCTTTTTTAGTGGGGGAGGGTGTAACGCCCGAGAATTTTCTAGGAATTCTTTAGGATTAAAACATAATTATTAAACATTTAAAAGGACTAAATGGGCTATTAAAGGAATTATGGTTAATTAAATCTAATTATTAAGGCCCTATACTAATTAAAGAGGATTAGGCCCATTTAAATAAACCCACTTGGCCCAAATTATAGTTTTTAGACCCTGGCCCGTGTTCTAGAAGCTTAAATTGATGTATTTACGGAATTAGGAGATAAATAGGTTTACTTATCGGATAAATAAAAGGATAATAACGAAAGAGTTTGAATTAATCAAAATTTGGTGCTTTAGGATAAAAAAGGTCTATCATGAGACCGGATGATGCCCAAAAATGGTCCTCTTGTGAGCGTTATTAACAGGCAGATCCGAACAACGAAGAAAGCTTGAAAAGGTGGGAACTTTAGCATCCTAATCATCTGGGATCGATGCGATCTACTAGCTAGAAGGGTCTAGAACGTGTTAGGGTCGATTACAAGCCCTAATTAGGACTCTAAGTTCGTTCAAATCCTTAAAACCCTAGTTAACCCTATAAATAAACCTTAAGTCTCACCGACGTGATCCTTACTTTTGGCTCGCGTGGAACTAAGGTAAGGAAGCATTATCTAAGGTAAGTTCTTTAGAAATATTTGTTCATTATAGTAAGGTCTAACTTCACTCAAAATTGCGTTCTAGGAGATCAAGCCTACAGGAAGTTAGAGGCCGACAAAGACGCTGGTTCGATGCAAGAAACCCAGGAGATTGTGCGACCGGGCCAGATTGATCAGCGAATTAGAAGCCATAAACGAGGTAATTAGATATGAGTTCTTTAGAATTATTTGTTCCTTTTAGTACCCCCTTCTTACCCTCTAAGTTTTGTGGTCATAGGTGAAGAAGATCAGAAGTTAGAAGGCCACGAAGTTGCTGATTCGGTTTGATATAAGCAGGAATTAGGGTCGAGTTACAGCCCAAAATTTGAAGTTTAGAGCTCTTTCTAGAGGTAGGTTATCTCATGAACGGATTAAACTTGATGTTAGGAGTAAAAACCCTCTTGTTTCATGAGTTTTCATGTATTGAACACGTTGTATTTAACATTTTGTTATCACTACGCATATAGGGTTAACATAGCATGCATGAACCTTGCCTTAATAACGAAAAGGATAAATTCTAGTTTGTTTTCACTCAAACCCATGCGTCTCCATGTTTTAATATAGTTTTATCAGAACATATTTACCTATTGGCATGTTTTATCATATATCTATCTGCCCTAGATTAGCCATATTTTGGTTTTTTTACTGCTTACAGTAGACAGGAAGAAATAGTCTTCCTGAGACCGCCTGAGACCCCTAGCGGCCCTACGATAGACCGCTAAGTCCCATAAAACGGTCCTCCCTAAACCGTTTTCATTTTCCGAGTTTCTGTATTTATGTTAAAAGGAGACATAATGCAGAATAGCCTTATTTATCACATGGTAAGCCTAGATAATTAGGTTTTATCCTTGTTTTAAGTATTATATCTATAAACTTGGATCTATTGATGGTTTAGTTTTAGTAGATTTTGTAACGTCCCGGGATCCGATCCCCAAATTTTTGGGGATATATAATTTTCCTTCTATCGGACCCCGAAGCAATCACTTCGTACGTATCGCGGAAGAACAATATTATGTAACACACATACATTCACATGAGAGAGAAACCACAGGTTACAAGAAATGTAGATCAGCATTCTCAACCATTCATAATCTCCAAAAAGTGTACATGTTCATATCCCAGATTACACAGGAGCGCACATGGGCTTTCCACCCCACACCCCTACATATAGCAAAACATCCAACCATAGCATACCTAGACGGACTGTGCTAACTCTATTCCTCTGCTGCTGCCTCCACCTTAACCTCCCCTTCTATATTTTCTGAAAAACGTGTGCCACAAGGGTGAGTGTGACGCTCAGTAGGAATCCTAAACAAATTGGGGTTAACTTGCATCTATATAATCATTTATATATATTTTTTCGATGTTAACATTAGCATAGTTCATTTAATATTATCTACTTAAAATAACTCAAACAAGGAAAGTACATATTCTTTAACTAGTGTATGAACACCTTTGCATGCAGCAAGACCCCAGCACAAGAACACTTACCTATCATCATATTTTATGAGGGTTCATATTAATGCCATTCATGGAACTAGACAGCTGCCGCAAACACAGGACGCCCACACGCATAACGAACGAATGAACGAACGAAAGAGTATTGCGCAGGCCTGAGAGCAAACTCCCACCTAGATTCTTGTGGCATCGTGGCGTTACGTATCGCCATCTTCACAAAGGCCACCCCACAATGGGTATGAAGACTGAATCAATATGATTTTAAACTAGGGCATTACGTATCACCGTCCCTTGGGATCTTTTACTTCCGCGGCGTTACGTATCGCCGTCCCGCTTAAGGGACCGAAGTCCAACCTCATAGAATGCTACTGTTTTCCCTTCATGGCATACATATTCTTACTTGATATTACTAGCATGATGCTTGTCGGACATATTTTCATAATTTTTAAGGGGGCTAAACATACTCATAGTCATGCTTCTAATGAGTTACTCATGCTCATAAATATGTTGCTAACAGTTTAAAATGGCTAACACACCCATAGTCATGTTCAGGTTACTATATGAAAGTATAGGTGCATCCTTCTAGGCTACACATGCATAAATAATGACTTATATCTGAAAGTATAGAATTTCTGGATACCTGAAACTTTTACAATGGGTTACTAACTTATTCTCCTATCATTTTTTAATTTCTGAGATTTTTATGAATTAAAATGCCCTTTCAAAATCCCTTTTTTCCTTGTTTCTGGAAATTGGGTCTAAGCCCAATGTGCACCGACCTTACTTAGCCTGGGACAAAATGTGCACCGACCTTACTTAGCCCGGGACAGAATGTGCCCCGACCCTATCTACGCTTGGACCAAAAGTGCACTGACCTTACCTACGCTTGGACCAATGTGCACCGACCTTACTAATGGTTTGAACTGAACATGCACCGACCTCTCTTTTAGCCTGAACTAAACATGCACTGACCTTGTTTATGGCTTGAACTGAACATGCACCGACCTCTCTTTTGGCCTAAACTAAACATGCACCGACCTTAGTTATGGCTTGAACTGAACATGCACCGACCTCTCCTTTGGCCTGAACTAAACATGCACCGACCTTGTTTATGGCTTGAACTGAACATGCACCGACCTCTCTTTTGGCCAGAACTAAACATGCACCGACCTTACTTATGGCTTGAACTGAACAAGCACCGACCTCTCCTTTGGCCTGAACTAAACATGCACCGACCTTACTTATGGCTTGAACTTAACATGCACCGACCTCTCCTTTGGCCTGAACTAAACATGCACCGACCTTGCTTATGGCTTGAACTGAACATGCACCGACCTTGCTTATGGCTTGAACTGAACATGCACCGACCTCTCTTTTAGCATGAACTAAACATGCAATGTCCTTACAATGGATATTAGGAACTATGCACAGACCTTGCCATGAAACATATGAAATATACACAGACCTTGCCAGGAAACATATGAAATGTACACAGACCTTGCCTAAAAGACTAACCTTCCCAGGGGCTATGCAATTCCTTAGAGACACAGAGGTAACACGTGGAAGCCCAAAACTTGATGAAAATGAAAATCAAAATGAACATGGTGGTGGTCCCCACGTGCCCTTAATCACCTTTTAAACTGTATAAAATATACTTAAAATCATTCTAATGCAGTATTGACCCCTAAAGTTTGAGGTTAGGTGCTTACCTTTGAGATGCTAACCGACAATCCGGGGATAATATCCACACCCCAGATCCTCCTCAGCTTTACCCCATTCGATCCGGGGATGAGATCCACACCCCAGACCCTCCCAAGACTCCGCTGCAGGTTCACCCTTCTACGAAATGCACAGGTCCCTCACCTCTCTTCCTTACCAAAGGGAAACCGTAGGTGACAGAAAATGTAAGATTAGTGTTGCTAAAAGGCTGACCACCCATGACACACCCTTCCTTTTATAGTTTCTTTCAAGTCTCCCAAGGTTCTCCTATGACCCGGAAGGCTCCCACCTGCTTCCCAAGGTCGATGGTTTAAGGAAGGTTAATGCTAAGCACCCTTTCGGTTTGAACAGAGGTGACCCTTCCTCTACCCGGTCAAAGATATGAATGAGCGCACTTTTCTGTTCGGGTTTAGGTTGGATTGTCTTCATATGAAATAAATAAGACCTCCAGATCTAACTTTCAGTCATGGTTTCATCGAATTTCATCAACTCTAGCATGAGTTATGATTTTCGTAATATTAACGTTATTCCTCCTCTATTTCAGTCGCGACCCTTCGGTAGCCCGGGGTAATCTGGCCACAACTCAATTATCATGTCTGCATTGGGCCTCGACCCCCTCATAGAAGTTGTAGCTAACATTCGACTAGAAACTTTGGCCTTGGTTTCAGGTCATTTCACTAACCACAGATGAAGTTATGAATTTCCCATTATATACCTTTGAATTTTCCCAACAGTCACACCCCTTCGTGACAGCTGTCAGCCAAAGGGGCTCCGGGCCCAAGTTTTAGTGCGAATTGGGCTTCCTCCCCAACAGAGGAGTTTGGGATAAGGGACCAAGTTTTCTAACGAGCCTAGTTTCATCCTTTTCTGATCTTCCTATGTTAAGTTACGAGTTTCCTAATGATTCTTAATTAATCCGTCCAGATTTCCGGCCCGTTGAGTCTTATGGGTCCGAATTATACCTGATTGGCTAGTGCCCATTTAGCGGTCGTAACATCCTCTCCCCCTTAAAATAATTTCATCCTCAAAATTGAATTGAAACGAAGAAAAAAACTTCTCTTTGAGAAAAATTGCTCACCGAATAGTTGGGAGTATTCCTGGTGCATCTTGTCCTCCAGCTCCCAAGTTGCTTCCTCGGAATGAGAATTCCTCCATAAGACTTTCACCAGCCGGATGGTCTTATTCCTCAATACATGTTCCTTCCATTCGATGATCTCGATGGGCTGTTCCACATAAGACAGATCTGCTCGAACTTCCAGGGGCTCGTATTCTATCACATGCGAGGCATCTCGGACATATCCCCTGAGCATGTTGACGTGGAAGACCGGATGCACATGTGCCAAAGCGGGTGGGAGTGCAAGTTGATAAGTCACCTCGCCGGCCCGTTGTAGAATCTCAAAAGGCCCGATATACCTGGGACTGAGCTTGCCTTTCTTCCCAAATCGCATGAATCCCTTGGTAGGAGACACCTTTAGGAATACATGGTCTACTTCCGCAAATGTCAACTCTCTCCGCCTCTGGTCTGCATAACTTTTCTGATGGCTTTGGGCTGTGAGGAGTCGTTGTCGGATCATGGATATCTTCTCTGAGCAGTCTTGCACCAATTGTGGCCCGAATATCTGCTTCTCGCCAGCTTCATACCAGCATACCGGTGACTTACATGGCCGCCCATAGAGTGCCTCATAAGGTGCCATTCTGATGGCGGAGTGGTAACTATTGTTGTATGCAAACTCTATCAGGGGTAAGTGATCGTCCCGGTTTCCTCTCCATTCCATACTGCACGCCCTCAGCATATGCTCTAGAGTTTGAATGGTACGCTCGGATTGCCCATCGATATGAGGATGAAGGCCGAGCTGAGCCGCAACTCTGTCCCTATAGCCTGCTGCAAACCTTTCCAGAACCTCGTGGTGAATCGAGTATCCCGATCAGAAATGATGGACAAGGGTGCCCCATGCAACCGAATAATCTCGGCGATGAATAATTTCGCTAAGGATTCAATTGGAGTTTGCTTGTTGACAGGCAGGAAGTGTGCAGTCTTTGTGAACCTGTCCACAATTACCCAAATTGAGTCATGCCTTCTCCTGGTCATGGGTAGGCCAGACACAAAGTCCATGGTGATTTGTTCCCATTTCCACTAGGCTATTTCAATGGTTTGGAGAGGATCGCCAGGTCTTTGGTGCTAAATTTTTACCTACTGACAAGTGAGGAATTTAGATACGAACTCTGCAATGTCTCGCTTCATTCCTGGCCACCAATACATTCTTTTCATATCTTGGAACATTTTGGTGCTTACAGGATGGATGGAAAATTTTGACCCATGAGCCTCTCGCCTCAAGTCCTTCTTTATTTCCACATCGTCTGGTACACAAATCCTTCCTCGGAATGCAATCAATCCATCAATTACCATTTCAAAGTCCTCATTGTTCAGTTGTCTCTGTAATGCCATGTCCTACCTTTGTGCCTCAGCAATTTTATCTAAGTATGCAGGTCTTGCCGATAACCCAGCTAGGAGCCCGAACTGCTTCCCTTTCTCGAGTCGTGATTTGATCACTCCCTCCATCATATCCCACTCTTGATGCAAACTAAGCGCCATCAATTTTCGACTGAGAGCATCTGCCATCACATTTGCCTTGCCCGGATGGTATTGTAAGGTGAAGTCATAGTCCTTCAATAGCTCGACCCATCTTCTTTGCCTCAAATTGAGTTCCTTTTGGGTGAATATGTAATTGAGACTCTGACGGTCGGTGAAGACCTCAAACTGAACCCCATATAAATAGTGCCTCCAGATACGCAAGGCGTGGACCACTGCTGCCATTTCCAGGTCATGAGTGGAGTAGTTCCTTTCATGGTCCTTCAGCTGTCTTGAGGCATAGGCGATCACCCGGCCATTTTGCATCAGTACGCAACCGAGGCCGATTCTAGAGGCATCTGTGTAAACAGTGAAGCCGTCGTCCCCCCGAGGGAGTGCCAACACCGGGGCCGTAGTCAATTTTTCCATGAGCATCTGAAAGCTATCTTCACACTCCCTTGACCAGATAAACTTTACTCCTTTCTGCTCAGCTTAGTCATTGGGGCTGTAATGGTGGAGAAACCTTCGATGAACCGGCGATAATACCCAGCCAGTCCAAGGAAGCTACTAATCTCCATGACTGTCTTCGATGCTTCCCATTTTGTCACTGCTTCCACCTTGCTAGGGTCCACCGATATGCCATCCCGGATATAACATGCCCGAGAAACATAACCCGATCCAGTCAGAATTCACATTTGCTGAATTTGGCGAAGAATTTGTTCTCCCTGAGGGTCTGCAGAACCACTCTCAAGTGCTGCCGATGCTCCTCTTGACTGGTAGAATATATCAGGATGTCATCTATAAATACCACGACAAACTGATCTAGATAGGGGCGGAAGATATGGTTTATCTACTCCATGAACACAGCCGGAGCATTGGTTAACCCGAATGGCACTACAAGGAACTTATAGTGACCCTACCGAGTTCAAAAGGCCATCTTCGATACATCCTCGGGCTTGATTCTGATCTGGTCATAACCTGTCCTCAGATCAATCTTGGAGAAGACCTTGGCAAATGATAGTTGGTCAAACAACTCTTCAATTCTTGGTAGAGGTTACTTGTTCTTTATGGTGACCTGGTTGAGCTTGCTGTAGTCAATGCACAGCCGCATCGTCCCATCTTTCTTCTGCACGAATAAGACCGGTGCTCCCCACGGGGACACGCTAGGCCTGATGAAGCCTTTGTTCAGCAATTCCTACAGTTGTTGCCTGAGTTCAGCAAGTTCTACCGGAGCCATTCGGTATGGTGGAACAGAGATGGGTGCGGTGCCTGGTACTAGCTCAATAGAGAACTCTGTCTCTCGAGCTGCCGGCAGTCCCGGTAGATCCTCGGGAAACACATCAGGAAATTCTCGGACTATGTCCAAGTCTTCCAAAATCTTGACGGAGCCTTCTTCAAGCACCACACTGGCTAAGAAATAGTCGCATCCTCTGCTGATCAGCTTGGAGGCCCGGATGGCCGATACCATCATTCTTTCCGACTTATCTTTAGGGCATTGAAAGAAGAATGTCTCCTTCCCTGGTTTCTGAAAAATCACTCTCTTCCGATGGCAGTCCAAGAGAGCACAGTGTTTGTCTAACCAGTCCATCCCCAAAATGAGGTCAAAGTCATTCATATCTAGGATGTATGCTTCCCCCAGCAATATCCTCCCATTGATGTTGACTTCTATAGTAGGGATCACGAGGTTGGTGTGGACTTGTTTCCCAGTTGGTGTGCTAACTATCATTTCACCAAAGAATGTGGCTTGGGGTCGGTTCTTTAGTTGGTTGGCAAAACTAGTGGATATGAATGTGTGTGTAGCACCCGGGTCAAACAAGACCTTTGCATAAACATTATCCACAAGGAGTGTACCTTCAGCCATGGCCGGGGTATTGTCTGCTTCTTCTTGCATTAGCGCATAGACTCGCCCCTTGTATTGAATCTTCTCTTGTGGAAAAAATGGCTTTTGCTGAGCCTTCATGGAGCAGTTCCTCACAAAGTGTCCGCCCTCGCCGCATTCAAAACACTTCCCTTCAGTCCTTCAACATTCCTGTCCCCGATGGTTGCGCCCACACTGGATACAAAATGGAATCCCCGGCCCGCCCTTCGGAGTGGCACCTTTTCCTTGTCTCGCCTCCCTCAGACCTGCATAGGTGATGCGGGACGGACACGCGACTCGACTCCAAATAGATATGCGATCCTCGGACTCTAAGCAAGCTCACGATCGTCCCTAACGAGGGAAGCGTCAGACATGTGCGGTTGAGAAACCGGCAAAGAGCTACGGTGGTCAACTCATAAATTCGTGCCCGGATCAGGTCACGGGACGGTCTCGCTCTCTCTCACAGCAGCAATGAATATCAATAAATAGCGAACTAAGTTACCCTATCATGCTCTCTAGCAGCGGCATATAAAACATATACGAACTAAGCAAAGTGCTGAGTAAGGAGCGAACACGATACCTCCACGCGCCTGGTGTGGAGACGACTTCCCGGCCGATCTCGTACTCCCGAAACAGTAAATACACAATAATTACAGCAAGAAAAATTACTGCCCACTCCACGCAGGGAGGTAAAGGACGACACAATGGGACCCGGGAGTAGCGGTTTCGGGTTGACGAGCCGCTTCTTGTGTTGCTTCGGCGGCACACGTACTCACGACCGTGGGACCCACGTGCTGGTCCGAGGGGCCGTGTGGGACCGGGGTGGCACCACTATGGTGGGGACCCTAGGAGGGGCGCTCCTTGGGACGACGATGTGCTGGTTTGCCGGCTGGAGGCCGGGCGGCTCCGATCTCCACTCGCCGGAGTTGCTGGCCACGGATTTGCAGTTCTATTTTACAGCGCGCGACCCAGTAAGATCTGCCGTTGCGATCACTCCCGATGTCGGATCGATGCACAAGAGGTATCGATGGAAAGTGGACTTGAAATCCTTTGATCTATGGCTGGAGAAAGAAATTTGAGTTTCCCGTTAATGGCCTTTGTCGAATTTTCAAGCTGCTGACTCACAGGATCTGAAAACTCAGGGCAGAACCAAGTTTTCCTGAGAGTTGGTGTTTACCGTGATGCATCCCTCTGAATCAGAAGATGAGTTCTTCATGAAAGTTGTAGCGGCCGAAGAGAGGAAAACGGGAATATATCTTATGCAAGATTTGGTGGAGGTTTCGATTTTTAGGGGATTTTAGACTGACTCGGGGTCGAATCTGGACAGCAGAAACATATCTGAATTTTGGGAAAAGGCACAATTTTTAAAAATAGGTAGAGGGATTTAGAAATTCGACGAAAATTTGTGGAGGGTGGGGATGATGGACAGAACCTCTAATAAATTTGGAGGTTCCAAAAAAAATCTAAAAGGGGGTCGAAAGGTGGAAGAACTAAGCTTCTGCTACACAGATCTGAAAAGGGACAGATCTGGAAGACAGAAAGACACAAAAATGGAAAAATATAAAACAAAATCTAAAGGACGTGATTTTTTTACTGGAGGTTGGGAATCAAGAGAGGAACCAATTTTGAAAATATAAACTCTAGATGATGTCAGAGTTGGGAGTTAAAAAACTCGGAGTGAATCTCTATCCAGCAGAACAGAACATTGGACAGCACTTCGGAAGCGGCTTCGCGGCTGCTCGATGGCGGCACGAACGACGGCGGCGGCACCAGAGATGAATCTAGAGATAGAGGGGCTAAGGTAGAAGGGTTCTAAATCCTGAAATATAGAGGGAAAGAGGAGGAACCAGAGGGGAGAGGGGAGGGGCGCACCAGGCTCCAATGCTCATTCAATAATATTCTTCTCATTAATTCATGAAAAATAGAAATACATGCCTTATACAATAAATGGAAAATGACCACTAATACCCTCAGATCTAGGGTTGGGAGGGGTATACAAGGTATAGAACTAATTAATTCTAATAGACATAATTTTCAAAAATTAAATTAACCCATAAAGAGGGGGGCGCCCCCTTGACCAAGAGACAAGGTAGGTAGCCTCCTTTGACATTTTAACCCCTTTGTCCCCCCATGTGTCCAATTGACTTGTCAAACCTTCTAGATGCCACCTTGGCTTTTGACCAGCCCCACATGGATGAGGTGGACCAATGGGGAAGGAGTGGGGGCCCCCTAGCAGGTCCTACGGGCATTTTGCACATAAACCCACACAATCCTAAGGAAGAACAAATTGGCTCATAAAACCTTACAATTGCGAATCTACTTCCCCCAATATATAAAAATAAATAAAAGGACACAAATACAAAAATAAAATGTACATGCTCGGAGTTGATTCCCATCAATTCTCCCTGGGTGGGAAGAACTCGACCCCGTCGAGTAGGGGTACGGCTGCTAGAGTCGCTCCGGCGGATCCGTCACCGTGCCAAGTAATGCGGGTACGCTCCACTCCACGTGACCGTCACCTACTCATTCCGTATATACTCGATATGCACAAGCTGCCGTGGGAACGAGGCTAGAGGTGGACACTCCGGGTGGGGCACTCTCAAATGGGAGGAGGCGGCTCGAAGACTCACTAGGAATCACTGCTGGGTCCCTGTAGGTGACTAGATCCGGATATAAATGTAGAACCGATCCCATACTCCTCGAGCGAATCTGCTCATCTCTTAAGGGACTGACATCCACGAGCTTGGACAAGACACATGCAGACTCTTAACAAACCACACAAACAAGCCGAACAATCAAACCACACAATGAAGAAACAATACTGACTCATGCATGACCCTAGACTTAATGCAATGACATCACCCACCAAGTGGCCGTCATCCGAGAGCCACATCCTGAGCGTCAGTATGCTCCTCTAGACCTTCCGCTGCATAGTACTCACCAGCTAGTTCCAGATCGGCCTCGTAGCTGGCAGTCACAAGTCCAGAAGGCATGGCTTCACCAACCCCTAGGGCTAGTGTGGCATGAGTAGGACATTGGCTGGCGATGTAGCCAAATCTATGACAGTGGAAACACTACAGCCGTGACCTACTGGTCTCCCCGATAATAGGGCCTTTGCCCTTATCCTCCCGACGGGTAGGGGTGTAGGCAATAGAGGTGGAGGTGTAGGTGCCGTGGGCAACAAGGGTGGGGGTGCCGGTGCTAGTGGGCGGACAATGGGTGCCGGAGGGTGGGCAATGGGTGCCGATGGTGGGGGTGGAGGTAGATCCCGTGGTGGGGGAGGACGAGGTCTAGGAGTGAAGTGCTCCTAACGGGCGGGCTCATGAGGTCGAGCCATGGGGCCCCTCGGGTATGGACCTAAGGAACTACATGACTCGGCACTACGGTGAGGGATGGAGCCCAACCGTTGGATAGACTCGAACTCTCCCTCAAATTGCTCCATCTCGAGAGCAACTTGGTATGCATCCTCCAACTTATCCACCTTGCGGCGGAGAAGCTCATACCGTAGGTGCGGTTGTAAACCACGCCGAAATCGGGAAACAGTAAGGGAGCTCTCCTCTGTGGCATCACATCGTAAATAGTATTCATCGAACTCGGTGATGTAATCGGAGACGGACCGATCTCCTTGGATAAGACTTTGCCACCTGTCTATGAGACGCTGGCAGTAAGTGGCAGGGAGATACTTCTTCCTAAGTTTGTCCCTCATCTCGGTCCAAGTCTCTATCGGGGGCTCTTGACGATGAAACAAAATGTTTTCCATGTTCCTCCAATAGGTTTGTGTCTGTCCCAAGAGTTTCATCCGGGCAAACTTGACCTTCCGTTGGTCTGACATCTCGAACCACTCAAAATATCGATCCATGCCGGCCTCCCAATCAAGATAGACCTTCGAGCCTAAGGACCCGTCAAAAGTGGGAGGGTCAGCGCGAACGGTCCTAAGGGCTCGTTCATCCACATCTTGATCGTGGGTCCGCCGTGTGGGACGACGATCACGACCATATCCCCTATGCTCATTATCAGACTCATAATCATGCACCTCGGGGATGTGATTCCTCCTAACTTCTATCCCTTGAACCCGTGGAGCAACGGGTTGCTGAACCGGGGCTTGTTGACCATGAGTAGGTGGGAGGGGTGCCTCAACTGGAGCCCTCGGGGGTGCCTCCGCTGGGGCTCCCTCTTGTGTGGCAACACTCTCTACCAAGCCCTGAACGGACTGGTCTGACTTGACGGCCTTATCCTCTACGGCCTTCATCCTTTCTTCTAGGCGTGTGCCTAAGCCATTAATCCGCGTACTCAACCCATCCATCCGATCTACCCGTGTAGTCAACGCATCCATGCATGTACCCAACCCTTCCATACGTGTAGTCAACCCTTGCATTTTCCCCATAAGGGTTTGGAACATTTTGGCCACCGACGACGCATCGAGACTAGGGGCTCGGGGATCCGCCATAGGTGGTGGTGGGGGTGAGTACTGTGTACCTCTATGAGTGGGCATACAAAGACACACGGAGACACCGACTAATGCAAACACAGACTAAAGCAAAGATGATGCACCAAGACTTAACCAAGACTCGGCACGTTGCGGACTTAATCGATCCGAAGATCACTCGCACAAGTGTGCGGCCTTCCCGATAGGCGTAGCCTAACGTTCGAACAACACCTTTTGATATACCGAGTAAAGGGATGCAAATGCAACCTTGACCGACTTAGACAATGACTAGACGTAAATGACACTTTTTTTTGTTTTAAACACCTTAGACTCAACTGGCGCTCTGATACCAAATTGATGCGGGACGGACACGCGACTCGACTCCAAATGGATATGCGATCCTCGGACTCTAAGCAAGCTCGCGATCGTCCCTAACGAGGGAAGCGTCGGACGTGCGCGTTTGAGAAACCGGCAAAGAGCTACGGTGGTCAACTCACAAATTCGTGCCCGGATCGGGTCACGGGACGGTCTCGCTCTCTCTCGCAGTAGCAGTGAATATCAATAAATAGCGAGCTAAGTTACCCTATCATGCTCTCTATCAGCGGCATATAAAGCATATATGAACTAAGCAAAGTGTCGAGTAAGGAGCGAACACGATACCTCCACGCGCCTGGCGTGGGGACGACTTCCCGGCCGATCTCGTACTCCCGGAACAGTAAATACACAATAATTACAGCAAGACAAATTACTGCCCACTCCACGCAGGGAGGTAAAGGGCGACACAATGGGACCCGGGAGTAGCGGTTTCGAGTTGACGGGTCACTTCTTGTGTTGCTTCGGCGGCACATGTACTCATGACCGTGGGACCCACGTGCTGGTCCGAGGTGCCGTGTGGGACCGGGGTGGCACCACTGTGGTCGGGACCCCTGGAGGGGCACTCCCTGGGATGGCGGTGTGCTGGTTCGCTGCCCGGAGGCCGGGCGGCTCCGATCTCCACTCGCCGGAGTTGCTGGCCACGGATTTGCAGTTCTATTTTGCAGGGCGCGACCCGGCGAGATGTGCTTCTGCGGTCACTCCCGATGTCGGATCGACGCACAAGAGGTATCGATGGAAAGCGGACTTGAAATCCTTCGATCTATGGCTGGAGAAAGAAATTTGAGTTTCCCGTTAATGGCCTTTGTCGAATTTTCAAGCTGCTGACTCACAGGATCTGAAAACTCAGGGCAGAACCAAGTTTTCCTGAGAGTTGGTGTTTACCGCGATGTATCCCTCCGAATCAGAAGATGAGTTCTTCATGAAAGTTGTAGCGGCCGAAGAGAGGAAAACGGGGATATATCTTATGCAAGATTTGGTGGAGGTTTCGATTTTTGGAGAATTTTAGACTGACTCGGGGTCGGATCTGGACAGCAGAAATGGATCTGAATTTGGAAAAAAGGCACAATTTTTAAAAAAAGGTAGAGAGCTTTAGAAATTCGACGAAACTTTGTGGATGGTGGGGATGATGGACAGAACCTCCAATAAATTTGGAGGTTCCAAAAAAAATCGAAAAGGGGGTCAAAAGGTGGAAGAACTAAGCTTCTGCTACACAGATCTGAAAAGGGGCATATTTGAAAGACAGAAAGACATGAAAATGTACAAATGTAAAACAAAATCTAAAGGACGTGATTTTTTTACTAGAGGTTGGGAATCAAGAGAGGAACCAACTCTTAAAATATAAACTCCAGATGATGTCGGAGTTGGGAGTTAAAAATCCCGGAGTGAACCTCTATCCAGCAGAACAGAACATTGGACAACACTTCGGAAGCTGCTTCGCGGCGGCTCGATGGCGGCACGAACGGCGGCGGCGGCACCAGGGATGAATCTAGAGATAGAGGGGCTAAGGTAGAAGGGTTCTAAATCCTGAAATACAGAGGGAAGAAGGAGGAACCAGAGGGGAGAGGGGAGGGGCGCACCAGGCTCCAATGCTCATTCAACAATATTCTTCTCATTAATTCATGAAAAATAGAAATACATGCCTTATATAATAAATGGAAAATGACCACTAATGCCCTCAGATCTAGGGTTGGGAGGGGTATACAAGGTATAGAACTAATTAGTTCTAATAGACATAATTTTCAAAAATTAAATTAACCCATAAAGAGGGGGGGCGCCCCCTTGACCAAGAGACAAGGTAGGTAGCCTCCTTTGACATTTTAACCCCTTTATCCCCCTATGTGTCCAATTGACTTGTCAAACCTTCTAGATGCCACCTTGGCTTTTGACCAGCCCCACATGGATGAGGTGGACCAATGGGGAAGGAGTGGGGGCCCCCTAGTAGGTCCTACTGGCATTTTGCACATAAACCCACACAATCTTGAGGAAGAACAAATTGGCTCATAAAGCCTTACAATTGCGAATCTACTTCCCCCAGGATATAAAAATAAATAAAAGGACACAAATACAAAAATAAAATGTACATGCTCGGAGTTGATTCCCATCAATAGGCCTTTTGCCCGATGACTTCTGCTCCTCGGCGACCACGGGCACCACACCGGCGACTGTCACCAGCTCCAGGACGAGATCGAACGCCTCATCCGTCAGGGGCACCTGGCCCGGTTCGCAGCTGGGCACAAAGAAGACAAAGACGCTGCCGAGGAGATCGACAACGCCCCTCGAGGGGTCCACATCAACGTCATCTCCTGAGGAACGGCATCAGGCGGCGACACCAGCCGAGGAAGGAAGCGCCATGCCGAGCGGGCCAGCCGGGTCTCAGAGCCCTCAGGGGGCCCGCCGAGGGAGCCCCAGGTCATAGTCTTCTCCGACCAAGACCTGGAAGGGCTAAGCACCCCGCATGACGATGCCCTCGTCATCTCGGCCACAATAAACCATTGTAACGTCGATAGGATTCTGATTGACAATGGAAGCGCCCCCGATGTATTATCTTATGACTGTTTCCTTAAGATGGGGGAAGACCCATCCAAGTTCCGCCCGATCCGAACCCCCCTTTGCGGGTTTAACGGCCTGGCCACCTACCCCGAGGGAGCCCTAAGCCTGCCGGTCACCATCGGCACCCCGCCCAAAACCGTTACGGTCATGGTGGACTTCATAGTGATCAAGGGTATGATAGCGAACAACGCCATTTTTGGCCGGAAAATTCTCAGCCGAATAAAGGCCGTACCATCTACCTATCACCAAAAAATGAAGTTTCCCACCAAAAACGGGTTGGGGGAAGTCCGAGGTAACCAGGCCACGGCTAGAAGGTGCTACAACATCTCGGTGGAAGAGTCAAGGCCGGACGGAGGGGATAAGGGCCCCAAGGGAATTGAAGGGAAGACCGTAACCACCGAGCCCGGTGGCGAATTGCTAACGGTATTCCTAAACGATGACCCAGCCCTCGGAGTAAGGATCGGAGCCGACCTATCATCCAAGGAACAGCAGCAATACAAGAAATTTCTTTCTGAGTACGCTCAAGTCTTCGCTTGGGCCGATGATCAACTCCCTGGCATACCAGGGGAGACCGTGATGCACAAGCTCAGCCTCGACGCCACCGTGAGGCCCGTACAGCAACGGAGAAGAAAGCATGCACCCGAGAAGCAGGCGGTCATCAAGGCGCAGGTCACCAAGGGACAAGAGACAGGCCTCTTCAAGCCAGTCCTGTACCCTACGTGGCTAGCCAATGTCGTCCTAGTGCCAAAAACCACAGGTAAGTGGCGAATGTGCGTGGACTTCACCGATCTGAATAAGGCTACCCCCAAGGACTGCTATCCGCTACCGAGCATCGACCAATTGGTTGATTCAACCTCGGGCAACGAGATACTTAGTTTCCTGGATTCCTATTCAGGTTATCACCAGATCAGAATGAATCCAGAAGACGTCGAGAAGACAGACTTCATCACTGACTGCGGCGTGTACTGCTACACCCGGATGCCCTTCGAGGGACAGCTAGGTCGGAACGTCGAGGCTTACATCGATGACATGCTCGTCAAGACCCCCAAGGCCCAAGACCACTTCGCCGACCTTGCTGAAACCTTCGGCACCCTCCTGAAGTACAACATGAAGCTCAACCCCTCCAAGTGCGCCTTTGGAGTAAAATCCAGGAAGTTCCTAGGTTTCCTAGTCACTCAGCGTGGGATCGAGGCCAACCCCGACAAAGTCCAGGCCATCCTGGACATGCGTCCGCCCACGTGCCTTAAAGACGTCCAGCGTCTGACGGAGCGTGTCACCGCTCTCAGCCGTTTCCTGTCCCGTGCGGCCGAACGATGCTTGCCCTTCTTCAAACTGATGAGGGGGCCCAAGCTAGCATCTTCTACGTTCGCATGGGATGAGGAATGCCAGACAGCATTCGCCGAGCTTAAGGAATTCTTGGCCTCGCCACTGGTGCTCTCCAAGCCCGTCCTAGGCGAGGTCTTGCTGCTCTACCTCTCGGCGACGCCATCCACGGTCAGCTCGGTCCTAGTCAGAAATGACTCGGGAATCGAAAGACCGGTATACTACACCAGCAAAGTACTCAGTGGGGCCGAACGGAGGTACCCCGCAACCGAGAAACTCGTGCTAGCGTTGGTCACCTCCGCGAGGCACCTCCGCCCCTACTTCCAGGGGCACCCCATCACCGTGCTAACCGGCGAGCCGCTGAAGAAGATTCTGGCCCACCCCGAGGCCTCGGGGCGACTCGTCAAATGGGCCATCATGCTCGGGGCCTACGACATCTCGTACCGGTCGCGATCAGCAATCAAAGGCCAAGCGCTCGCCGACTTCATTACCGAAAGCACCATCCCTGCCGAGGACAGGCCTCCGACCACAACCGAGCCAGCCTGGGAACTGTTCGTCGATGGATCGTCCAATTCGGCAGGCAGTGGTGCGGGGATCCTCCTAAGGTCCCCCGAAGGGATAGAGCTACAGTACGCCTTAAGATTCAACTTTCAGGCGTCCAACAATGCTTCCGAGTACGAGGCCCTTATCTCGGGAGCACGCATGGCCCGACGGCTGGGGGTCGAGCGAGTCAGGATCCAAACCGACTCTCAACTAGTCGCAGGTCAGGTCAACGGCGAGTATGAGGCTCGGGAGGTACCCATGATAAAATACCTTCAGTTGGTCCGGAGCCTGGCCCGACAGTTCGAGGGATTTGAGGTAGTCCGGATAGCCCGGGAGCAAAACTCCCGGGCGGATGCCCTCTCTCGATTGGCCTCCTCCCTAGACCCAGAAGGTACACGATCGGTCCTCCTAGAAGAGCTAGAGCGCCCGAGCATCGACACGGAGCTCCTCGCTGTTGACTCGGCCACCCCAAGTGATTGGCGCTCCCCCTACCTGTCCTGGCTACAAGACTCCCGAGAGCCCTCCGACCCTCGAGAAGCCCGCCGAATGAAGTATCAAGCTCGACGCTTCATCGTCCTCGACAACGCCCTCTACCGAAGATCGTTCTCCGGTCCCCTCCTGAAGTGCCTCGGTCCCGAAGAGGCAGGCCGAGCCATCCAAGAGATTCATGAAGGCCTGTGCGGAGCGCACTCAGGGGCATGGTCACTGGCCAGAATCCTGTTACGACAGGGGTACTGGTGGCCCACCCTACAGCGCGACTGCTCAGCCTATGTTCAACAGTGCGACCGATGTCAGCGGTTCGACCACTTGGTCCATCAGCCGGCTATGGAACTTGTCACCCTAGCCGAGCCTTACCCTTTCGCTCGGTGGGGAATCGATATCCTTGGGCCATTCCCAACGGCCCAGTCCTAGAAGAAGTTCATCATCGTCGCCATCGACTACTTCACCAAGTGGATCGAGGCCGAGGCTACGGCAAGGATCACCGAGACAGTCGTTTGGGGCTTCGTTTGGAAATCGATCATTTGTCGCATTGGCATCCCCTGAGTGATAGTAAGCGATAACGGTCGGCAATTCGACTCTCGGTACTTCCGAGACAGATGCGCCGACCTAAATATCCGCAACTACTTCACTTCGGTCGCCCACCCTCAGGCCAACGGGCTGGTTGAAAATGCCAACAAGACTATCTTGAAAGGCATAAAAACCAGACTCGGCAAGGCTAAGGGTAGCTGGCTCGAGGAATTGCCTAGCGTACTGTGGTCGCACCGAACAACCCCCAGGACGGCAACCGGTGAAAGCCCCTTTCAGTTGGTATATGGCACCGAAGCCGTTGTTCCGTTGGAGATCGCCAATCCGTCTCTCCGAGTGATCAGCTTCTCACCCGAGGCCAACGGGCAAAAATTGCTCGAGAACCTCGACCTGACAAGCGAACTCTGAGAGATCACGAACGTCCGGGCAATGGAGTACCAGCGCCGCCTCACTTGATACTACAACGCCAAAGTCCGAGACAGACGTTTCCAACCAGGGAACTTCGTCCTCAGGAAGGCTGAAGCCTCTCGACCACTGGAGGCGGCGGGCAAGCTATCCCCCAACTGGGAAGGTCCCTACCGAGTGGTCGAGACGCTCGGGAAAGGTGCGTACAGGTTAGCGACAATGGAAGGGGAGCCTATTCCTCGGACGTGGAACGCATCCGCACTACGCAGATTCTACTTTTGAAATTGTACAGCAAGATGGACCGAATAGAATCCCTGTTTCTTTTCATTCCAAACCATTGGTACATCAGGTAGGCAAATGCCAGTACATCACATAGCAAAAACAAAGCAAAAGTCCGTCTAACATCGTTTCAAGGGGTCATCGCTCGACTGACTCGGTCTTGATCTCCTCGCATCCAGCCACTGACTCTGCCTCGTGCGGAAACTGGCTCGGACAAAAGGTGGTCGAGCCAGTTGGCTCGGATGGCCCGTGACAAAGGTGACAGAGGGACTTCAGGAGGAAGGCCACCTCCCAAGTTGGCAACAACCAGGAAAAAGTAGCGCCGTGAAGGCCTCCCCTCTTCCAATCTGCCAACTCCTTGGAAGGAAGGAGAGAGCAAGCAGCCCCCGAAGAGTGAAAGAAACGAAGAGCAGAAGAGGGAGAAGGAGGCTACAGACAGAGGAAGGCCTCGGTGAGGAGGGAGCCGGATACGCCTCCTCCCCTCACACGGAGGGAAGTGACGGTAGACTCCCCTGATGCCCCCATCCGTCCTCCGCCTCGGCGTCCACCCAGAAGCCTCGCCGGAGCTAAGAAGAGGCCAACGGCGTGCGTCTAACACGCCGAAGTCCTCCCCAGATCCGCGCGGCGACCGTCGGACCCGTCTCGTGCACGCGCGGTGACCGTGGGATCCGTTCAACATCACAGGACAGTAGGAGCCAGCCGCTCCCCGTCATCGACGGCGTCACCCTCCGAAGGATCCTCCATGCTCCGAATACAAGGGAACAACGCAGAGTGAAGAGGAAGGAACGAGGAAAGACTGTTAGAGAAAATCCCAAGCGGTGGAGAGGAAAGGGCGCCTTTTGGTCCTTCTTATAGGCCAAAGGAGGCTACACGCCTTAAATGCCCCCCTCAGAAACACGCCGAAGGGTTTCTCCCCTGAACAGTCACCTCTAACTCCTCGTTTCCCGCCCTCGCGGGATTCACGAAGCGGCCTGACATTCAAAGCGTGAGGGGACGGAGGGACGCCCCGTCAGAAACCTACCAAAACAGCGTGCGAAAACCGTGCAGAACATATCGGCACCTCTCAACCACTCAAGATTCACCAACCAAATCACGGCAAGGATAGTACTCAAACAGAGCAAGTTATTTATTATCGTACCAAAAGGAAACCCTCTAAAAAGAGGAAAGAGAGACAAAAAGGGAAAGAGGCAAAATACATCAGGCCTCGGGCCCACTTTGACGCTCGAGACCGGCGAAAGGAGATGCATCACCCCCGGCGCCTTCGGTGATGGCCGGCTCGGACACTGACCTCGCCTGTGCGAGAACTGTCTCAGTCGTGAGCCCTCCCGAGATGCCCAGAGCCGATGACCCCGACGGAGGCGACCCCTCTGAATCTTCCTCGACCAACGAAGAAGAGCTGGAAACCGACTCATCCGAGTCAGAACACTGGCCAAAGGGGAACTCGACCGGGGAGTTTTGTTCATTGGTGCAGTCTACCGCCCGGCGATAGCCCTGCTTGAACCCCTTTCGAGCACCTCGACGTAGCGCTACCTCGTAGTAAGGTAGGGCGGCTTCCAACAGGTCAGCCGAGTAGGCATCCGAGCTCCTGTAACGCTCGATTGCCTCCGCCTCGATCTGTCCCGCCCTTCCGACGAGCTCGACCCGAGCCCGCTCCGCCTCGGCCGCATGTTCCTATGCCCGGGCCCGGTCCACCTCAGCCTCAGCTCGGAGACGCTCCGCCATCTCCGCCCGGTCTAGCAGCTCGGCGCGCTCGAGCTCCCAGCGATTGTCCAGTTCGAGGCGACACAGACGCTCCTCCTCCAAGGATCGGCTTGCCCTCTCAAGAGACTCTCGGGTCTTGGCGAGCTATTCGGTCAGCACCCCGGCTTCCAGTCGGCTCGCCCGCGCCACCTCTCGGAACGCGGAGAACTCCTGCCGGAGCCCCTCATGCTCCCCCTTTAGTCGGGCCAGCTTCCTCTCGCATCCCCCGAGGGTCCAGGCAAGGTTCGACCGCTCCGCCTCCGTCCGTGCGTGCGCCTCCGCCATCAAAGCCGTCGACCGAGCTATGACCAGGCCGCCCTCCATCAGAACATCGAGGATCCGGGGGGGGGGGTACTGCACCTTTCTCCCCCCTTTGTCCTCGCGGCAATCGATCGGTAGACCCGATACAGGTCGCCCGTAATGCCGAGCCTTTCCAAGGACTCCGGTAAAGGAGACCGCTCCGCCCGGGGCACTCCACCAGGGGGCTCTGCTCGAGCAACGGGACCGGCCACCTCGCGCGCCACGGTCGGTTGGGGTTGTGACGCCTCCCTGGGTGAACCCCCAACCTCGACCGGTGCCGCGGGACCAACCGCACCGGGAGCTCCAAGCACCTGGGGCTGCAACGCCCTCGCGGGCGAACCCCCAGCCCCGCCTGTCCGGCCCGCACCTCGGCGACCGGGACGTCACCGCCTCCGGCCGACCCCCGGCCCTCGGTGTCAGCTACTTTAGCATCGGCCCCCTCTACCCCCGTGGGAGGGATAGCCGACCTATCGCCATCCTCTGAAGGGCCCCCGGTCTCCTCGGCCCCCTCTCGCCTGGCAGATGGGGGAGCTGGCCCCGAGGGGTCGGCCCCATCTTGCCCCCGAGAGGGGAGCGCCGCCGAGCCAGAGTCGCCCCCGGCGGTAGGAGGGAGACCTGCCTTCTTGGCCCGTTTCTTGGCCTTCGCGGCCTCCCGCAACTTTCCCGCCATGGGATCCTTACGCTTTGTGCCAGCTGGCCGTGAAGACCCCCCGGGGGCCACCCCCTTGCCCTTATCCCGGGCTTGGGCGCGACCCACAGGAGCCTCCGGCTCGTCGGCCGCCGAGTCATCTTCTCCCAGATCGATGACCTCAGCAGTTTCCTCGAGAGGTTCCCGCCTCACGTCTACAGCAAAGAAAGAAGACCCGGTCAGGAGAAGAAAAGTAACTACCACACCAGGGGAACAACCTAGAGGGCGGTACCTGTCGACGTCAACCGCGTAAGCAGACACCGTTCGATATTCTCCGGCGTCACCAGCTCCTCGGTCGATTGGCAGTTATCCAGCAGATGGGCGGCCTGCCGCTCCACGTGGGGAGGGAACTCCTCCTGGCGAGGAGGAATGTTCGGATGGAAATTGGGCGAGATCCGGCATCTCCAAAACTCATCCATCGCCTCCGCCTTCACCCAGAAGAATTGGGTTTTCCACCCCTTGTGCGAAGAATCATTCGCCGTGAGGGAGATGCAACTCCTGTTCCTCCTCGCCTGGATAAAGTAGAAGCCCTTCCCCGCCGACGGGTGCACCTTCAACTCGAAAAAATAATGAAAGAGGTCCAAGGAAGGAAAAATGTCATGCTGACGACAGAGGATCCGAAAGGCGGAAACTAGTAGGTACGAGTTGGCCACCAACTGAATGGGCGCCAACTGGAAAAATTCGAGAATCTGGAGTACAAGGGGCTCGAAGGGAAGGCGGAACCCGCTTTTCCAAGCCCGAAGGAACGTGCAAATGTGCCCCGTTCGGTCGTCCAGACTCGTCTCGTACGGGGCAGCGGCAGCAAAGCTATACCTGAGAGGCAAACGAAAGTGATGCTCCAGCTTCCTCACCTCGGCCTCCCCCAACTCACTACGGTTGGGGACGGGCTCCCGCCTCACCTGCCCGATTTCCAGAGGCGAACCAGCCATCGAGCCGGAAGATGATCCCTCGTACGAGCTCGAGGACTCTGGGGGGGAAGGAAGTTGCCGGACCGCCTCCGCGGTTATCCTCGCCAACTCCTCGAACGCCGTCGCAAGACTTCGCGCCTCCACTGTGCCCTCACGGTGCATCAAGGAGCCCCAAAAGCTAAGAGACTAAGGAAAGCCCGAAACCCTGGAAGCCTAGAATGACGAACAGCATCCAACGCCTATAAAACCCTGGAGGGAGGCGGCGCGTCGTTCCGTGCTCTGAGAAAAGGGGGGCCCCTTCGTTTCAAATCTGTCAGGATCATCATTATGGGCCCCGATGACCACTACACGTGGCTTCATAAACGCCAACAGAATTCCACCCACCTGAGCCACGCCGGTCCAAAACCTCAAAAACTACTCAACCGAGCCTCCATGGCTCGGGAGTAGGAGGGGGACAAGTGGAGAGGGGGATTTCTGTAGCCCACCCAAAGAGCAGTCCAACAAGACCCAACAGGGTCCAACGAGGCAAGCTCACACGAGTGATAGCCCACAGGGCCCACTCAGGAAAGGAAAGCTCAATGAACAAACACTCGGGGAACCAACTCTCCCCGGCGGCCCCTAGGCTCGGAGGGCCAGAGTGATGGTCAGGTCACAAGGAGGGTCCGGTCTAAGCCGTCTCCCCGCTCGGGAGAGACAGGCGCCAGCCGACCTATCCGACCCCCCCTTTTTCCGAGCTATGCTCATCGCCCGGACAGGGCTAGCGTTTCAGTAGCTCGGCCGGACCAGACACTAGCCGTTCGTGCTGCCGTTAAGAGTCCCCAACGAACAGGGGAATCAAGAAGCCGCCGGGCTTCAAGGCGATAACGTCCCCACGATAAGGGCCATGAAAGCCCACGTTGAGGACGTAACTCCCGCCGGAGACCCCTCAGCTTACAGGACTCTTGAAGGCGGTATACTACTTAAGCCAGGGCTACCCTCCGGTAAGAATAAGAAGGAAAAACTTCTGATCAATCCGCTTCACCCCCCTTTTGGTGGAGAGGAGTCTCGCGCACCAGCTTTCCTCCTCCCCTCATTACTTCCACCGCAGCTCTACTGACTTAGCCATCGGAGGGTTTTGCCCCAGGGAGATCCCCTGGGCCCTCTGATACGTTTTCCTATCTTGCAGTTTCATCTTCTGGTGATCCACGGCCCGCTCAGGACGCAGCGCGAGATTTCGCCTCTTTAGGTACAAATAAAGATCTCATCATAGTTCAGGTATATGTAGATGACATTGTGTTTGGATCAACTAGCTGTGAACTATGTGATGAATTCTCTAAAATGATGTCTGTTGAGTTTGAAATGAGTTTGGTCGGTGAACTAAAGTACTTTCTTGGCTTGCAAGTACAATAGTTAGAGGATGGATGCTTCATCAACCAGACCAAATACACAATGGAACTATTCAAGAGGTTTGGTATGAACAACCTGAAGCACATTTCAACACCCATGGGTACCAATACCTCACTGGATGCAGATGAGACAGGTAAAGAGGTAGATGCCAAGCTATATCGAGGTATGATTGGATCTCTACTTTACTTGACAGCCTCTAGAGCTGATATACAGTTCAGTGTAGGTATGTGTGCAAGGTATCAGTCTAGACCCACTGAATTACATTTAGCTGCAGTGAAAAGAATTTTCAGATATTTGTCTGCTACACACCCTCTTGGTCTATGGTTTCCTGCTTCACACACACTTGATTTAGTTGCATACACAGATGCAGATTATGCAGGGTGTAAACTAGACAGGAAAAGCACTAGTGGTCACTATGAATTTTTGGGTGGGTGTTTAGTGTCTTGGAGCTCCAAGAAACAACATTTTGTGGCCCTCTCCACTGCAGAGGCTGAATATGTAACTGCAGGGAGTTGTGGTACACAAGTCATTTGGATTAAACACCAGCTTCAGGACTACCAAGTAGACCTGGGGTGCACACCTATCTATTGTGATAATACCAGTGCCATCAATCTTGCCAAGAATCCTAATTTACATTCCCGTACCAAACACATAGAGATAAGGCATCATTTCATAAGAGATGAGGTCTCTAAGAACAACTTTGAACTGATTCATGTAGGCACTGCTAATCAGATTGCTGACATCTTCACCAAACCTCTGGACAATGAAAAATTCACTACACTGAGAAGAGAATTAGGCTTATTCAAGTTGTCTTAACTGTGAAGTCTGTTCCTATTGTGAGGGGGAGTTTTGTGTGTCTGATGGTTAGCTTTCTGTAATGCTATGGTTAAGGGGGAGCTGGTTGAGCTGTGAGAGGGGGAGTTCTTTGACTGATTCAAAAAGACTGACCAGATGTGTGTCATTGCTGGTTCTCATGACTGAACTAGTGCGGTTCTCTCAGACAGTAGAATCACACTCATCTCTTAAGTCTATAAGTCTGTGTTACTAAAGTCCAGCTAGAATCTTCCCTCTGGTAGTCTATCAGAGATCTGAATTAAATGTACAAAGTATATCTTCCTACATTGTCAGTGATTCCGGTTCAGGCCAAAACCTGTATGTCTTGATACCTGACCAAAACAACTTGAAATCTAGACTTCAAGATTCACATCAAGAAATAGTCCTTCTGGTATTGTTTTCAATCATTCCTTCTTCTTAACACAAGGGATAATCTGAATGAACAAAGGTCTTGATTTGGTCACTGAGAAACTGGGAGCTTCATCAATGAAATGAAGTTTTTCCTATGTCATGAGGTGTCAAATGCTTAACAGAAAAAATGAAAAGAAATGACATCAATATTCAGACCATCACAGAGCAATGGTGGCTAGCTGGTGAGTAACTGAGGACTCTGGCCTCTAATCAAGGTGCTTCCTTATGTCAAAAGTCATAGTTACTAACTCTGTTCCTTTAAAAAAAAGGAAGAGGTAATGAGGTACTCACACTGAGTAACTGGGGATTCAGGCCTCTAATCAAGGTGTCTCCCTAATGTCAAAAGAGTGAATTACCAACTTACTCATTGGTCTTCTTGAAAATCACCTCAAATCCCTTATCTTTATACAAGTTAATGGATTGCTTGTCCTCAATACCTTGAGTACACCTTCTCTGACTTTGTCTCTTGTCATCTACTGAGATAGTTGCCTGTTCAGCTATGTCATGCCATACTTGTACACTCCTGTTCTAAATCATACACTATGTATGTTGATAAACTTTTCTCTCATTCTAGCTCTCTATTGTTTACTAGAGTTCAAGAATCTTCACTTGAGTTTAGCACCTCACTTATTCTCTTAAGACTTGCTCGTGTCTTTCTACACTAAGAAGTTTCTATACTTCTTCCTCATGTCTCCAGCACTTTCATATATCCTTCATTCCTTTTGATGATGTCAAAGGGGGAGAGAGGTTGTGCAATATCAGTAGGTCATGAGTTGTCATGAGTTTTGGGGGAGACTTGTTCATGAGCTGTGGGGGAGAATAGTTTGTCATGGCAACATCTGAGAGTGAGTTGTGGGGGAGTGGTTTTGGAGAAAGAAGAGTTTCAACATCAATGTTTAATTTGTCTGCATGCGCTTGCTTTGAATTTGCTTTGATTGTTAAAGCTACTGTTAATTTTTTTTAAGCCTTGATATTGCTTGATTCATAGTGTTGCCATCATCAAAAAGGGGGAGATTGTTGCATCCCTACGGTTTTGATGATGTCTCACACTATAAATCAATATGTTTCTATCTCTAGATCAATTCATGCTTGATCATTTAGGACAGTGCTGCTCATGCATATGTGCAAGTCTACACATTGCTTGTAGACTGCACAAAGTCTGCACATGGTTACTTTGATGCTGCATCAAGTCTATACATTGTTGCATCATGTGCTTCATGCACATAAAGTCTGTACAGCGTTTTACCTAGATTGCATCTTCAAAGTCTGTACATTCTTCAAGGGCATAGTCCATGCATTCAGATCAAGTCTATACATTGTCTCGCACACACTTTCAAAGTCTATACATTCCAATGTCTGTACAGTCCTTGCTTAGGTTAAGTCTGAACAAAGTCCATGCAACCCTTTTGCTTGATGCACGACAAGTCTATACATCACTGCATGCATTTCTTCAAGTCTGTATATGGTCTTGGCATATGCACACACAAAGTCTATATATTGCAAGACCAAGTCTATACATTCGTCTCACTTAGCGTCTCACTCGGCGTCTTTGTGCATGGAGCATTCAAGTCTGTACATTATTTTCTTATGCACGCATTCAAGTCTGTACATCATTATCGCTGCATACATCAAGTCTATACATCCGTCTCACTTAGCGTCTTCTCGCATTCATGCTAAGTCCATACACTGCATTTGGGCATTATTCATTACAGCAAGTCTGTACATTGTTTTCTCATGCACGCAAACTTCCAAGTCTATACATTCTCTGCTGATATCTTTGTGCATCATTTCACAAGTCTGAACAGTGTCTAGTTGCACGCCACACGACATAGCAAGTCTATACATTCTTCGGATGGCATCAACTAGAGTCTGTACAGTCTTTATTTTAAAGTCTGTACACAGTTGCCTTGATGACCAGCAAGTCTGTACATCGATGCATGCTATCAAGTATGCATAGCCTGTGTGTTGCACGAACACAAGTCTATATATTGCTGCATGAACACAAGTCTGCACATTGTTTTCTCACGCACGTAAACGTCAAAGTCTGCACATTCTCTGCTGTCTATGCATCGGTCAAGTCTGTACACAGCTGCAGGCTATTAAGTATGTACAACCCTTGTTCTTCATGCATTCACATAGTCTGTACATCATTTTTCGTCGTGCATACTTTGGTATCAAGTCTATACATTCGCTGTGGCTTGTTCATGCATCCTTCTCATCAAGTCTATACATTGCTTGATAGCATGCCTGAGCACTCATCGTCAATGTACATACTCTCCTATATGCATTTGTGCATTGTTCAAAACAAGTCTGTACATCGTCCCTTGGTTCAAAGCTTGAACTAACTCGATGCATCCATTCTTCTCTTCTTTCAGGTTGATTCAAGCTGATGATTGGGCACGTGATCCGAGGTTGGTGCCTGGCACGTGATCCGAGGTCTCTCTAGAAAATGAGGGCACGAGCCCCACTCACGCCACACGAGTGAAGTCATGGAATTCAGGTCGAAAGCCATATAAAAGGATGTCCTCTGCGATCAAAAGAGATGAACTGGAGAAAAGCTGAGAAAATTAGTGCCTGAGCAGAAGAAGAATAGAGAGAGCCTCCACGTTCCAGAGAGAAGACAGAGAGAAGAATTTGAGAGAATTGATCTAAGAGAAAAGTCTTTGAGAGAGAGAAGTGTCTGTGACTGTGAAGATCTGCTTCTTCGGAAGCTACATTGTTCTTGGTTTTTTAGAAACGATTGTCGTTCATCGATTGTCTTGTTTTTCTATTTTTTACTTCATCTTTCTTATTCCATATTGTTACCCTCCAGTGTTCGGAGGAAGGGAGAGATTCTCCGGTTTCCCTCCGAGCTTCAGAGGAAGAGAGATCTGTGATCTCTGGTTTGCCAGTGATAGGCTATCACTAGCAGTTCCCCTCCGGTTTGGAGGAAGAGAGATTCGTCTCCGGTTCTGGTCTTGCGGGAAGCAGGTCCAGGTGACAAGCTTATGTCGGTTGCAGAGCTTGGGTTGGGGGATTTGTTTCCCTTGGTTTGTCAAGCTGTTCGGTAGCATCTGTTTGCAGACTGAGTCTGCTGTTCTAGCCTTCGCTAGTGGAAGCCTCACTCTGGTTTGGAGTGAGGGGTGGATGTAGATTGTGGACTGCAATCGAACCACCTTAAAAACTCCCTGCCTCTTCTGTGGTTTGCATGTTATCGGTGTGTTGCTCTCCTTCTGCTTGGCATTTTGTTTCACTGTGAACAGCTCTCTCGATCTCACTTCTTTCTTCCGTCTTGGTTATTGTCTGCCTTAGCTATTGATTTCGCTGTATCTGAAGGGTTGAGAAAGCGAAGTTGTGATTTACCGCTGGATTATTAATTTTAGGAAGTGATCTATTCATCCCCCCCTTCTATATCAGTCTACGCTGCGCATATCAGATGGCAGTAGGAGGGAAGCTCCTGCTACTACAGTTTGGAAGAGGGTTCGACAGCCGGAGGTCAGTTTGGGAGAGGGTTCGACATGCTGGAGCATGTCGCCTTCTTGTCCCTGACCCACCGACGCAATCTTGAGTGGAGATGAAGCTCTTTAAGCTCCCTCCTTTCTCGTCGATCCCATCGCATAGAAGGGGAGCTCTCTCAAGCTTCCTCTTCATTTGTCTTGGGTCGAATTCCCCCTTCTCTTTTTTTTGTTGTCCTTCCAATCCCTATGGCACCTTTCCTCCGAGCTTATCAAACCAACGTCCTTTATCCGAGCCAGTTTCCGCACTAGGCAGAGTTAGTGGCTGATGCAGGAGTGCTTACCGAGTTGGCCGAGCGTTCTACTCGTGTCATAGTACCAGTGGATGTCATTTTTCTTTTTGATGAACTATATTGTATTGGTTGTGGCCTACTTGATGTATACCAGAGTTTAATGAAAAGTGAGGAAATGGTGTTTATTCCACATTGCTTACATGTGCATGCTTGCCAGATGTTCAAAAGTAAAACTTTCGGAGTGTTGTCGTGTTCCATGTCCGAGGGACGAGTGCTCCTTCCATGGTGGACAATCGATACGCCCCTTTCCCGAGCGTCTCGACCACTCGGTAGGGTCCTTCCCAGTTAGGGGCTAGCTTCCCCGCCGCTTCCAGTGGTCGAGAGGCTTCGGCCTTTCTTAGGATGAAGTCCCCTGGCTGGAAATGTCTATCTCAGTATTCAATTGCTTAGATATTTGTAATCTCTTGGATCTCGTCCGCTAGGTCGAGGTTTTCTAGCAGTTTCTGCTCGTTCACCTCGGATTTGAAGTGGACGACTCAGAGAGAAGGATTGCCTACCTCCAATGGAATCACGGCCTCTGTGCCATACACCATCTGGAAAGGTGTTTCACCGGTAGCCGTTCTCAGAGTAGTTCGATGCGACCATAGTACACTCGGTAATTCAACGAGCCAGCTTCCCTTGGCCTTGCCGAGCCTATTGGAACCCTAGTTTTGATAATGACAATCTATGAATCATGTTTAGATTAAAGTGTTTAAATCTTTCAATTATATCTGTTATGTTTGGTTCACCTGGTGCATGTTATTTCATAAAAGAAATCATAGTCAGTGCATGTGTTGTCCTGCTAGAAATCTAGCTCGGTGCTAGTCTAGCTTAGTTCTGCATTTCACGTATAAGTACTTGTCTCGGTGCAAGTTTTTTGTTCACACACAAACACTGTCATCCCGTTTTGATAATGACAATCTTGGTTCACCTAGTGCATGTTATTTCATAAAAGAAATCATAGTTAGTGCATGTGTTGTCCTGCTAGAAATCTAGCTCGGTGCTAGTCTAGCTTAGTTCTGCATTTCACGTATAAGTACTTGTCTCGGTGCAAGTTTTTTGTTCACACACAAACATTGTCGTCCCGTTCCTTCCTCGGTGCATTACTTGTCTCATACATAAACGGGTCAGTGTATTTCAATGCAACATGCGTATTTAGGTCGGTGCACATCTTGCCTTTGCATCTCACCTCTCGGGGTCGGTGCAAGTTTTAGGTCCGTGCAATACTTGAACAGCATGCACTGTTTAGTTCTGTCATTTAGTGTCAGTGCATTCTTGTCCTCCATCTCGGTGCAAGTTTCTCACTTAGATAGGATATTTCCATCTCGATGCAAGGTTTCACTTAGATAGGATATTTCCATCTCGGTGCATGGTTTCACTTAGATAGGATATCGCCATCTCGGTGCAAGTTCTGACTTGGATAGGATTTCTTGACTCGGTGCAAGCTTTGTCTTGGATCTTTCTTTGTCCGTGTATTCTTCTCCATCATCTCGGCGCAACTCTTGCTTGGACCGTAAATCCAACCCGGTGCATTTACTATCCTACACATTTTTTTTAGAATCGGTGCATCCACTGTTCTAAACACTTCATATGTCAGTGCATGTTTTTAGACTTTTTGACTCGGTGCATAGTTTTCCTCCTGTGCCTCGTGGAATCATGTCGGTGCAATCCATTGATCACCTTATACTAAGTCAGTACAATGGTTGAATTGCATATTTCTACTAAGTGCATGTTATGTTTACTCTCTCATTACGTCTGTGCAAACTGTGCTAAGTGTTTGACTAACGTCTTGTATTTCTGACAGAGTTATCTCTCCGAGGAGGGGCACATGATCCAAGGTAGATCGTCCTCCAAAAGAATGCCACGTGGAGGGTACAATGCTCAGATGGTGACACATGGCTGAGAGCCTTCTGGAAGCATATGGGCGAGAGTTCTTCCTCCACACGCCCAATAAGAGGATATAAGAAGTTACAGATCGAAGGCAGAATATATATCGAAAGAAGAGAGAGAAGAAGTAAAAGCAGGTTTTCACTGCCTAGTCCAGAGAGCAGAAAAGAAGGAGAAAGATAAAGAGATCTTGTGGAAAAAGGAAAAGAGATAGAGAAAGAGGGAGTTCGTAAGAAGAGACTCTCTGATAGTCTGTCCACTAGTACTTGGATCAAATCCAGTCCAGTTCGCTCCTGCGTGAGCTATTTCATCGATTTTCACTGTCAGGTTTCTGTAGCTATTTTCACCGTTTCATTTTGTTCTTTATCTTAATCTTCTGATCAAGCTATGTGGCAGCAGAGGTTAAGATGTAATCCTCAACGGTCAGAGGAGGGATCCTCTGGATAGCAAGTTGTGTTGCTCAGCTGTTCGTAGGCAAGATGTGAGGCTCAGCAGACGCAAGCTGTATTGCGCAGCGGTTTCAAGCTGTTAGGCAGCAGGAAGCCTCACTCGGTTTGGAGTGAGGGATGGACATAGGTCTATAGGTAGCAGACTGAACCATCTAAAAAACTCCTTGTGTTATGTGTGGTATGCTTGTCTCCTTTGAATCGATAGATGCATGACTAGGCTCGAGTAGTTTAGTTTGGCTTTCAAAGTTCATTGGTGAACATCAGTTATTCGAGTATATGATCTGACTCAATCAGGCCCTTGCGTTTGGGTTAATTGATTTTTATTCGGTCAATTTTTTTTAGGGATTCATTCACCCCCGCTCTGAATCCTACACGCACCGTTGCTAGATCCCATCAATTGGTATCAGAGCGGGTTTCTGCACAAAAGGTCTAACAACCTACAGATTCGTTGCTTGATTTGGTTTCGGTGCGATTTGATTTGCACTATCTATTTCGTCTTATTCTTATGGCTGAAATTCCTGTATACACTGGTTCGGATTTCTATGGCTGGTACGGTCGTTTCAGAGACTATGTGATACATTTGAATTTTGACTTATGGGTACTCATAGATCACAGTCCATATGAAGTTCCAGAGGACAAATCCCAATGGAACTCTTCTAACAGACTAAAATCTGAAGAAAATAAAAAGGTCCTAGATCTAACCAAAAGGGCAATAGACTCGAACTATGTTCCATATGTCAATGAATGCAGGAGTGCAGTGGCTATCATCAACACAGTGTTGGGAACATCTGTTGGAGGTGAAGAAATGTGTCTGATGGTCAGAGATCAGTCCGAGGACTCATCCTCCCAGATAAATTCTGAAGCTGCAAATTTTAGTTATGATGACTTACTCTCCATGAATGAGCATTTACTGAATAAATATGATAGAGTCAAGTCAGAAAAGAACAAGTTAAGAAAAGAAATGATCCATGAAGTTGCTCACTTAAAAGCTGAAAAAGAAAATCTGAAATCTAAAAATGAAAGCTTAAGAAACAAACTTACTAAAGATGAAAATTCATGTAATGAATATGCTTTCTTAAGATAACTAATTGAAGACCTTGATTCGGATAACAATATGCAGAAGAATCTAATTAGATCCTTGAAAGAAGAAAATGATTCATTGCTTGAACAGAAAAAGGAAATTGATGAATGCCAAGATAAATTGATTGAAGAAAATGGTTATCTAAATGATCAAAATAAAAAGCTGATGGTTCTGAATATTGTTCTCTCTAAACATGGTTAGCTTTTGAAAGAGGAAAATCAGTCTTGGAAGAAAAAGAAGTGAATATAGATTTGAAGTTAACGCAGGAGAACGAGACTCTGAAAAGTCTAAATGATGGTTTGCATAATCAAGTCATTTCCTATGAAGACTATATTGTCTCCTTGCAAACTGAAATTGAAGATTTAAAGAATTTTCTGTCAAAGTTTGTTAAGGGAAAAGACAATTTGAATAAGCTGCTTGGAGTTAATATAAATTTTCAGAAAGAGGGACTGGGTTACAGTCCAGTAATAAAGAAGGTTGATGGAAATAAATTGAAAACTATTTTCGTTAAAAGTTCAGAACAAGAAAAACCTTCCACTTCATCTGTATTTCAGTTCACAGCGAAGAGAAGTGAATGATACGAGAAATATGAAGTGATCTAGAAGTGGAGGGGATGAATAGATCACTGTTTTCAACCGATTAAAAACTTACTGAAGAATGATTCACTTAAAACAAGTAATCTCGGAGTTGAACCCACAAACACGCAGTGCGGACAATAGCTCGAGTGGATAGAAGGCACACCCACAATCACCACAGATAATCACACGAGTACTCAGAGGTTTTTAAGGTGGTTCGGTCAGACCTCCAGTCTGCCTACGTCCACCCCTCACTTCAAATCGAAGTGAGGCTTCCACTAGCACCTGCTAGCAAAGCAGACTCAGTCTGCAACAACGGCTGATTCACAGCTTCACAGGGGAACACTCTCCCCTCTTCCTCCACACCCGGAGGGAACCCTAAGGACACCAAGTCCCTAGAAACAGGAAACAATTTCCTCTTCCTCCAACCGGAAGGAACACTAGTGATCTGCAGTCACTAGAACCAGAGACCAAGGTCTCTCTTCCTCTGAAGCCTAGAGGGAACACCTCTTCTTCGAGAGGGAACAATACTGCAACCTCTGTTGCAAGTAATCCAGAGAGAACACGTCTCTCTCTTCCCCTGAACACCAGGAGGTAACATAGAGAACTTTCAATCAAGAAAGAAAAACAGATAAAAACGAAAGCAAGAAAGAAGGAATCCAAAACTCTGAAAACTGGAAACAATGTAGCTCAAACTGAGCAGCAGACTTCGGATTTGATCCATAAGTCAATACCCATCTTCTGATCACTCTTCTGCTCTCTCTTCTCTCTCAACTGGAACACTCTAGTTTCTCAGGGAGGCTCTTTCTCTTCTGCTCTCACTCAAATTTCTTTCATGTAACCTCGGAGCTCCTCCTCTTTCGTAGATGATGAGGCAGTGCTTTTATAAGCGATCAGGAGGGTGCATGCAAGGCGTGTGCTTCCCGCGCTCGATCTAGAACCTTCTTGCCACGTGCCCTTATAGTATTGGTTCCTTTAGTATCGGATCACGTGTAGCCCAGACACTGGTGAATGTTCTTCCTCGGACCACCTTCTTCTTCTCCTATAAAGAAATTAAACCATTAAAACTCAGGGCCACAAAAACTAAAACTGCATGAGCTATGTGATAGCAATACGAGATGCACTATACTGAGAACGACACGAGATACACAAGATTATTACAGTACGAGACAAGGAGAGAATGACACGAGGTCAGATGAAAACAACACGAGGTAGAAAGAGAACGACACGAGATACACAATAATAAAGCTGACACTACAAAGAGAACGACACGAAGTACCACTGTAACAAAACAAACACTACAAAGAGAACGACACGAAGTC